>CP125978.1:403294532-403894532 GCA_030063025.1 Avena longiglumis | reverse complement strand
GACTTACAAGCTCCCTTTTTATTTCACACCGGCGACATCCATAGACAAAAGAGCATGATATCAACCGTGTACAAAGTACAAGTGCAATGTTGAAAACGTTACCCATGACAACATGGTTCTGCTAATTCCAACGTATAAGTGCAAGCATATACAACATAGATGACACAATGGTTCAAGTTTATTTAGGGGCAAGAAAAATAAAGTGTGCCATCAAGTTTGTGAGAGCTTTAATCACTAAGTTTTCATATAACAATGTGACTTATTAATTGGAAGATAGATGAAACAAAATATACTTGGAATGGTGTAACACACCATGCATAGGAATTTATAGTGAACACTTTGGAATAACTTGGTTTCTTGGGAGTTGGAAGCATGAGTAGAGCTTACTCATACAAGTGGAGGCTAGCAAAATACTAGGAGCAACCAACTAAGAGAGCAATAATGGCCATAATCATGCAAAGCGACAAAACGTTACTAATCAAAGCATAGAGTGGTACTACAAGTCAAGGACTAAATGATCATAGAGTCTATGGTGACTTTTTCATAGTCATAGAATGGTGTGAGCATGTGCCAAGTCAACCCAAACAAAGCATCAAAGGAGAATACCACAATACTATGCTTTTGTATGCTAACACAACGCACGATTCCTTCAAGGCGCATTAAGAAATCCTAATTGTTTGGAACAAGTCATGCTACAACAATAATTACTAAGCATAAGGTCAAAACAACTTCAAGCATGACATGATAAAGTCTAAGCCACAGTCAAAGCAAGCTCCCTTTTGTACCACTATAAGCATGAAACTTTCTACTCTTTTCCAACACCAATCAACTTATTTGAAACAACTCACAAGGATAGTAATCAATAAAGACCAATGAGCATGTATCACAAATCCACAAAGAAGAACTAAAAATTCCAAGCTGAAAGCACAAGAAAACTAAGGCTAAACACAGTGCTATCATAATAGAACACTCATAAGACAATAAGAGAGAAAACTAGAGTGTTCTAGGCAATGGAAACAGAGTGTGTCTATCTCTAAAAGAAGTGTGGTGTAACCAACCAACTTACTCAAGCAAACTAAGCAAACGAAAACCAAAAACAATAACTAAGATGCTCCAAGAACAACACAACAATGCATGAAACAATAAAAACAAAGTGTCTAGAAAGACCTGAGATTTTTATTAACGAAGAAGGGGATGCGTTGGGCATCCCCAAGCTTTGACGCTTGTACCTCTTGAATATTTCTTGGGGTGACACGGGGTGGAATCCCCAAGCTTGAGTTTTTGTCCATTCTTCATCTCATTACATCATTCTTCCCCTACTCCTGAAAAATTTCCTTTATACAAAACTTCACACAATCTTCATTAGCAATATTACTGTATTCAAAAGATAATAGACCCTCAGGTTTAGCTTTAGAACAACATTTTTTTAACTAAAAACACAAGCTACTATAGCAACTCCCTAAAAAATCTCAATTTCCCAAAAAGAACCCAAAAAGGAATCAATAAGAAGCAAATGCAAATAATGGCAGAAATCTGTCAAAACAGACCAACATGTAAAAACCGATTTTTTCGACCTTCTGTTGCTCAAATCAAAAAGTGTTGAACTAACAAAAGTTAGCTAATATACTGGGGGATTTATTCGTAAATGTTCATCTTAATCTGACTTACGGAGACTCCTCACTAATTTTTATGGTGGAGGACAAAAATCTATTTTGGGACAACAACTCCCCAAATCTTACTTCCCTCTCATTAGAGGTCATTCTTGGCATAAAAGGCAAATACAAAGGATAAGGAGAGGTCATTACTGAAGTAATAACTTCCAAGACTCAAGAAAACTCTTGGGTTATCTCCCAACAAGTACTTCTCTTTAATGCCTTTAAGTTAGGCTTGATAATTTGAGAAGACGCACATAAGAAATGTGAATTGAAGTAAAAGAGAGCATCAAGAAGCAAATTCAAAACACATTTAAGTCTAATCCACTTACTATGCATAGGAATCTTGTAAATAAACAAGTCATGAAAGCACAAAGCAACAAGCATCGGAAAGCAAAACAAGTGCAACTTCAAGACTTTCAACATAAAGAGGGAAAACTTAATATTGTTGAGATACATAGAACCATACTTCCCTCACTCATAATAACTTTCAGTAGCATCATGAATAAACTTCACAATATAACTATCATATAAAACATTCTTATCATGAGCCACATGCATATAATTATTATTACTCTCCACATAAGCATAGTCATTCTTATTAATTGTAGTGGGAGCAAATTCAACAAAATAGCTATCATTAGTATTCTCATCACCATAATCATCAAATATTGGAGGCATACTGTAACCACAATCAATTTTCTCCTTAATAGTAGGTGGACTGATTCATCATTGTAATCATCATATATTGGAGGTTTGGTATCATCATAAGCAATAGAATAGCTATCTTCCAAAGCTGGGGAACTAAAAAGATCATTTTCATAAAAAATATCTTCCCCAAGCTTAGACTTTTCCATAGCATTAGCAATAAAGGTGTCCAGAGAATTCATACTAATAACATTGATATTAGCATGCAAATAAAGTTCCATAGGTTTTTTAATTTTCTCTTCAAACACTTCATGTCCTAAATCAAGATAGATACTATAAAGCTCTCTAATTTTGTTGTTGTTTTCCATTAAGCCTAACTAGTGAAAACAAGAATCAAAAAGACAAATTGCAAAATCCAAAGGAAATAAATCTGAGCACTCACACCGGAGGATGTGAGTACCTTTTACCTTACCTTCCCGGCAACGACGCCAGAAAATACTTTGATGGAGCTTGACATGGAGGAAAGGTAAAAACCCAAAACCTCCCGAGCAACCGCGCCATAAAATAGCTTGATATCTACGCACTTCTATTCTTGTAGAAAGTTGTTGGGCCTCCAAGTGCAGAGGTTTGTAGAACAACAGCAAGTTTCCCTTAAGTGGACTGCCCAAGGTTTATCGAACTCGGGGAGGAAGTGGTCAAAGGTATCTCTCTCAAGCAACCCTGCAATCAAGATACAAGAAGTCACTTGTGTCCCCAACACACCCAATACACTTGTCAGGTGTATAGGTGCACTAGTTCAACGAAGAGATAGTGAAATACAAGTGGTAACGGTGCCAGAAAATAGTTTTTTGACTTGTTGTTGACGTGGGGTAACGTGTGTGAGTGCCAGAAAATAGCTTGACGGTGAGGTAAAGACTAAAGGCAAAAGGATGGAAGCAAGGAAACATGCAACAGATCTAGGTGCAAACGGTGTTTCAATGTTTAGAAACAAGGCCTAGGGGTCATACTTTCACTAGTGAACACTCTCTCATATAAACATCCTCTCTTCATGATACTGCTCTTTACTACTCTCCGGTTGGACACTCTAATCCACGGTAGGGCCTTCCCTAATCTAGATAACCCCACACTGTCACCTTGAGCGCTAGATGGTTCCAACAAACACCACAATTTCATAGAGACATCCAACTCCAAATATACTCATGATAAATATATTGTAACCTAGCTTAAGTGTCACACACGGTGTGCACGCTGTCACTTTCACACACGTGGGGAAAAGCATAGATCTATTAAAGCACGATGAGTATTTATGTAGACTCTAGCCTAAGTGTCACCATGGCGTGCACGCTGTCACTTTCACACACATGGGGAGAGCTAGAGATCTATTGAAGCATTTGAGTAGCAAGGTAGATATAATTGATTACAAAGCTCATGACCACAACAAGATCATGCATAGAGAGAGAGATGAACACATAGCTACCAGTAGAGCCCTCAGCCTCGAGGAAGAACTACTCCCTCCTCATCAACGGTGATGAAAATGGCGATGGAGATCGATGCAGATGGCTCTGGGGCACTTCCCCGTCCCGGCAGGGTGCCGGAACAGAGACTTTCCGTCCCCCGAATCTTCCTTTCAGTGGTGACGGTGCTACGGAGGTTTTTCTGGAAGTATCATGGATTATTTAGGGTTTCCTTCCCGGGGCTTCTTATAGGCGCAGGAGGCAAGGTCGATGGAGGTACAGGGGGCCCACACCCCTTTTGGGCACGACCAGGGTGGGCCCTGCGCCCACCTAGGGTGTGGCCACCCTGGTGTCCTCCTCCATCTCGTCTTCGATTTTCTGTATCGCCCAGGAAAAAATATGAACTTTGGCTTTTGTCCTGTCCAATTCCGAGAATGTTCATTTTTTAGCTCTCTGAAACCAAAAACAACAGAAAACATGCAACTGACATTGTGGCATCTTGTCAATAGGTTAGTTCCAGAAAGTGTATAAAAATTCCTCAAAGTGTAGACAAAACAAAGCAAAGTAGATACTAAACAAGCATGGAACATCAAAAATTATAGATACGTTTCCGACGTATCACAAACCTACAAGTGATCAAGCCAAACATGCAATCTTCCTTGAAGACACAAAAGATCTTAAATAAAGAATACTAAGCTTATGAGCCAATAAGAAAGAAAATAAATGATACAAAATACCTATAAGCTTTCTCACTTTTTCTTTCAAACCTCAAAAAGTGTTGCTACTGACCAGAACTTGGTTTGCCAAAACCAATTTAGATTTACTTGATGCTCCCAAAGTGATGCCAATACTGATAAACAAGATCCATCATATAATAGATATTGCAAACTAAAATAAGAAGGGCAAAAAGTAAAAGATGAAACTTCTCATTAATATTCCATAAAGTCACTCACACCAAGGGATACATAGATAATCAACTAAAGGAGAGATACTTTCACATGCAAACCAAACTATAAGATAACTGTAGGGGTTCGTAGCATGGAAAACAAAAATTTTCTATCGCATACAAACAAACAAGCCAAGATCTATCTACTAGATTGTAGCAACGAGTCGATGGAATAACTTACCCTCGAAGATTCCAAAGCGTTTAACGAGCGATTCTCGTGGGTGATGTAATCGTACTCTTCCCGATCTCAAGATCGTGTAGGCGATCCTTCAGACCTTCCTCTCCTTGTTCCAAAGAAATGGAGGTTGTAGCACTCTTATGGTGGAGCTTATGAGAGGCTATTAGTGGTCTAGTAATTAGACACACCAATTAGAAGGCTCTAAACCAATTAGAAGGCTCTAAACCCGCTAAAGCAATTAGAAGCTCTAAACCAAAACGGCTCTAAGAGATCTAGAGTAGAAAGTTATGTGTCTATGGGAGGAGCCCCCTCCTTATATGGGAGGGGTTCCTTGGCCTTGAGGGAGGAGTCCCTCAACTCCTCCTCCGGTTGGTTCAACTCCTCTTGCTTGTTTCCCAGTTTCTTGTTTTGGTTTGACTTTCAAATGGACATTTGACTTTTCTGTTTAGGATTCAATTTAATCCTTTATTTGGGACAGCAAGAACACTTAGTACATGATGCAATCATTCAATGAGCAATGACACATTCATGTACCCTTGACAATCCGGAACCTTCTAGAACATTCATCATTCCGAACTCGGACTTTCCTTATATGAATCTTATTCTCGGACCATTCCGGATCACCTCGTGATATCCGGATCCCATCCGAGACCAACAACATTCGGTCTCTTTCTCATAATACCATAACTACTCAAACAACGTCGAATCCTTAAGTGTGTCTCCCTACGGTTCGTGAATTATGCGGACATGATCGAGACACTTCTCGAACAATAACCAATAGAGGAATCTGAAATTCATATGGCTCCCACATATTTCTCACGATACTTATCGAATGAACCACTTACATACGATACCAATTTCCCTTTGTCTCATGATAGTTTACTTATCCAAGGTTATGATCGTCGGTATCTCTGCATACCTAGTTCAACCTCGATAAGTACTCTTTTCTCGTTCGTGATATGTGATCCCTTGTCACATGCTTGCAAGCTAATTGGATGACATTTCACCGAGAGGGCCCAGTATATCTATCCGTCATATGGATGGACAAATCCCACTCTTGATCCATGTGTTTCAACCAATACTTTCCGAACACTTAATGCCACCTTTATAGACACCCGTGGTGTTTGATGTCATCAAAGCATCCATCCGGTAAAGGTGATATGCATGATCTCACGGTCGAAGGAATTAGGTTACTATGTATCAGAAAGCATATAGCAATTGAACTAATGAAATGACTTGATCTTTATGCTACGCTTATCTATAGGAGTATGTCCACCATATCATTCTCCTAACGATATGATCTTGTTGTTGATAACATCTCAATGTTCATGATAGGGAAACCACAATCATTAATCAACCAACAAGCTAGTGAAGTATAGAGGCTATACTAGGGACTTCAAATTAAGTTTACAAAACACACAAGTATCAATGTTTCCTTGTTAATACTATTATAGCATGAATGTAAACATTTATCATAAACACAAAGATATAATAATAACTACATTTATTATTGCCTCTAGGGCATATCTCCAACAATAACTTCTCTACCAAAGATATGAATCCACTAAAAATGTAAAAGATGAAAGATAATGATGGTGATACCGCGGCACTCCCCCCAAGCTTGGAACAAGCCAAGGGGATGCCAAACCTGATGATGAATTACTCCTTCGGTGGTGGTGGTGTTCTTTTGATAATCTCTTCAATAAGTTTCTTTAAATCCTCAATCTCAAAGGTCAGAGTACGAATCAACTCCGAATTTTGCTCAATGCGGTTCATGGTCATGTCGGGCTGAGAATTCCAGTCCTTGCTATTCTTTCCCCACTCTTCCTTCTTAGTATGCTCCTCCCCTTCATGGTTAGAACGAGGCATATCCCACATCGAGGGCCAGTTACCTTTGGGCACATGTTGATATTGACGCTCATGTATAAAAGCGTGGAAGGGTTTCTTGGTACTTGGAGGAGGTGACCATGGAGAGAGGGTATGACATGGAGGTTTCCCTCCTATAGACATCCGTGCTGTAGTCTTAAGCTTGGTAGGTTTTGCCACCACTCCAATGCTTGTGACGGTAGTGAGGGTGTCCGGTTGCTTGCCCTCCTCCATGTCTCCTTCATAACCTACCAAAATCTCCTCCTCCTTGGGTTTGTGAGGATCGTCTTCCTCAGGATTCTTACCTTTGTCGCTGGCAGAGACCACGGTGCTCTAAACTTGAGAAGTTTTCCTAACAGAAACAGATCGAAATGAAAACACGACGAGAACACGATGCACGAACCTCGGGGGATCCTGGGGGTTATATATTACGAAGTTTCAAAGCATAAGGAAGGTTTTGATACAAAAATGAGTCGGAGACGGAGCTCGGGGTGGTCTCACCCCCTCCAGGCGCGGGGCAAGGTGGGCCGGCGACTGGGGTGGGTTTGGCCACCCCGGCTTTAGCTTCCTCCTCTGTTCCATCTCATAACTTCCCTTATGTATTAAAAACATCAAAAATATAAAAAGATCGGGGTTTCACGAACCTTCTGTTTTCACCACTTTTACCTATTCAAACACGAACTCTACAGACTCCTTTTCTCCTTCTCCTGGAGTTTCCTTTCCTATAAGGTCTCACACAAACCTCAATGGCAACATTAGTGTAAGCAAAAACAATTAACCTTTAGGTGCACACTTCAACTGAAATCCATCAAAACAAAGGCTTCTGTAAGAGGCAAATGCAAATGATAGCAGAAATCTGTCAAAACAGACCAGCAGGTAAAGATTTTTTTTTCGAAAACCTTCTGTTGCTCCAATCAAAAAGTGCAGAACTAATGAAAGTTGGTTAACAACTTGGAGAACAAGATCACAAAAATAGAGATCCATCCGACGTACTGAGATCCCTCACGAATTTTTACAACACATCACAAAAATATGTCCCAGGACAGCCACTTTTCACAACTCCTCTACTTCACAAAAGGAGTTAAACTTGACACAAAAACCAAAACAAAAAGGATAAGGAGCGGTTATTGCAGAGGTAATGACTTTCAAGACTCAACCAAACTCTTGGGTTATCTCCCAACAAGTACTTTTCTTTAATGCCTTTAAGTTAGGCTTGAAACTTACAAAGATGCTCACAAAGGAGATATATCTGGAGTGAAAAAGAGCATCAAGAAGCAAATAACCAACACATTTGAGTCTAACCCACTTCCTATGCATGGGGGTATCATGAGAAAACGAATTGTTGAAACAAAAAGCCACTGGCATGGGAAGACAAAACAAATGCAACTTTAAAGCTTTCAACATAAAACGGGGAAACTTAACATTATTGAGATGCACAAAACCATGTTTCCCTCTCTCATAATAACTTTCAGTAGCACTTTGAATAAAGTTGACAATATAATTGTCACTGGCAACAACTTTATCATCATAATGAGCATATTTACACACCAAAAAGAGGTCCAAGGTCATAAACCGGATCAATAGAAACAAGTTGTTCCATCCTGAAATCTTTATTAGGAAAGCTATTTTTACAAGGAGATTTAGAAAATTTGGAAAAGTTAAAATCATAAGAATCTCCATAAAACTTAGTTAAAACTTTCTCCTTCTTACAATCTATAATAGCTCCACAAGTGTTCAAGAAAGGTCTACCAAAAATGATAGGGCAAGTTTTTCTAGCTGCTGAATTAAGTACCAAAAAATCAGCATGATACTTAACCTTACCACAAAGAACCTCCACATCTCTTACAATGCCAATGGGGCAAATGGTTTCCTTATTAGCAAGGTGATGAATAACCACATCAATGTCCTTAAGCTCACAAGGACCAATCTCATGCATAATTTCCCTATAAAGCTCATAAGTAATAGCACTAGAACTAGCACCAATATCACATAAACCATAGTAGCAATGATCACCAATTTTAATATAAAGCACAGGAACACTAGCTTTTCTAGCCTTACTAGGATGGGAGATAATATTATAGGCGTCTTCACAGAAGACAATGTGCTCATCCTCTATATTTCTAGTGACAGGGTCTTTCATAATAGCTACCATAGGTTCAATATTCAATTGCCCATCAGTCTCCACAGTTTTCTTTGCACTTTTGCTATTTGCACTAATCATCATAGAATTCCCCTTTACCTTAGCTGGGAAAGGTATTTTCTCAACATAAGGTTCAGGCACAATATGATTAGTAGTACAAACTTCAGTGCTTCTAACAAGAACATGACTAACAACATATTTATAAGGAGCATGGTACTTATTCCACTTCTTCTTGGGAATTTCTATGTAAGAGGCAAAGGCCTTAAAATAGTTGGCAATACTTTGGGAATCAAGACCAAACTCATTAATAATATCACGGAAGTCATCAGTTCCCATAAAAGTTTTAGTGCATTCATAATCATAGTTTATACCTAACTTTCTTCCTTTGTCATTCTCCCAAGCTTCAGTGTTCTCTTGAATACGGTCTAGTAGATCCCATTTAGCTTCTTCCTTCATACGTGTGAATGATACAGCACAAGAAGCATCTAGTAAATCTTTATCATGAAGAGAAAGCCTAGCATAAAAGTTGTTGATAATAATATTGTTAGGGAGTTAATGAATAGGACATTTAAGCATTAATAACTTCAATCCCCCCCCCAAGCTTGAGCCGTACTCTTTCCATCACGAGGCCAAAATTTATATATGATATTTCTATCCTTATGAATCTCACTGGGAGGATAGAATTTAGAATAAAAGAGAGATGCCATTTCCTCCCATCCCATGGATTGTCCATTCTTCAGCAGCTTATACCATTCTTCAGCTCTCCCTTTCAAGGATATGGAGAGTAACTTCTTCTTCACCTGTTCAGTTGTGATACCTGCACACTTAAACAACCCGCATAATTCATGGATAAAAAGCAAATGATCACCAGGATGGACAGTTCCATCTCCTAAATAATAATTATCCATAACATGGTCAACAATACTTGTAGGTATCCTAAAAGGATCTATCTCAACAGGTGGTGGTTCATATACTACCCTAACAGTGGTAGTAGTTTTCCCAAACAGAAAACCAAGTGGGTTATCCATATTGGAAACAAAGCAACAAAGAAAAAGAAATACTCAAATTAGAAGTTTCCTTTACCAGTTCCACTCTTCAATAGCGCTTCACTCCCCAGCAACGACGCCAAAAAATAGTCTTGATGACCCACAAGTATAGCGGGTGTATCGCAGTACGGTCAATAAATAGGAGTGTCGATCCCAACGAGGAGCAGAAGGTGTTGACTAGTGGTATGGACCAGGAAATCTCTGCAAATACTTAGCAAACAGATTTTTAGTGGTTTTCTGATAAAGCAACAAAACAAGGTGCAAGTAATAAAGACAAAGAACAAACGCAGCAAGTGGCCCAATCCTTTCTTAGCAAAGGATAAGCCGGTGGAAATACTTATAAGGACCAAACGTTCTCGAGGACACATGGGAATTCTGTCAAGTGCTTTCGCTTAAAATAGCTAAGTACTCTTCTTTGGTGTTGTAAGTGTTGATGGCGACGATCTCCCCTCTCCGGGAAGGAATTTCCCCGGCAGAAATCTGTCTGTCGGAGAGATCCTTCTCACTCGGTGTTTTCCGCCTCGCAGAGGCGGCGGAAATCTATCTATGGTCGCTCCCCTGGTGTTAGGGTCCGTAAGGAAGATATAGGCGAGAGGGCGGAGTTGGGAGCCGAGCAGGTGGGCCACACCTGCCCTAGGCGCAGGGCAAGGTGGGCCCACGCCTAGGGGGTGTGGGACCCCTGTGGCCCTTCTTCGCCTCCCCTTCTGGATTCCTCTGTCTTTCGGGAAAATATAATTTTCCTATATTTTTCTGGTATTTTTCCGATCTTCGCGAAATTGCATCAAAACACCTATTTTTCCATCAGAATCCATACTCCGATAGTCCATCCTCCAAGAATCATCCAACATGCAAAAATAGTGGAAAAGACATAAGTAAAACCTCATAATAAGACATATATCAATGGATAGAGGCAAATTATAATATAGAATGGTGATGCAAATTGGACGTATCAACGTGCATCAAAATTTTCACTATTTATAGCAATTTTATTGTAGGAAACCATTTTGAAGGCTCGAAATTTATTGGAACATAATCATGGTGCTCTCTAATCATGTTATAGCAATCTTTCAAAGCAACTGTACGGGTCTCAAGAGTGTTCAACCTAGCATATATGTTTATAAAGGAAGAATCCGACTTGCTAGGTATATTATAAATTATAATCAACTTCTTTATGGCATCCAAAGCTTCATCCTCAGTACATTGAAAAATATCTTTCTCGGCTACAACATCCAAAACATATCTATAACAAAGAGCAAGATCATGGTAGAAACTATTAATAACGAAGTTAAGACTCATCTCTAGCTTAGTTTTCCTTTTTAATCAGAGATTCTAGACCAAACTTTTTTGAAACTCTCTTCACTTTCTTGCCTGAAAGTAAAGATCCTTTCCATAGGTGACACAGGGATTGGACCAAAACCAGACATGGTAGCAACTAGAGCAGGAACTGTTTTTTGTGTTTTTGATAAGAGAAAGCAAACCAAACTAAACTATTTTTTTAGAGTTTTTGATAAAAAGAGGCAAACGAAACCAAGCAAAATAAACTAAGCAAAACAAAAAAAATTAAAGAGAAAGGTTGTGAAGGACTCCCCTTGTGAAGACGTCCTTAGCCTCTCCGGCAACGGCGCCAAAAAATCTTGATGGTGGCTCAGATCAATGTAGAGCTTCGTTGGGAGTCACCAAGAGGAAGGTGTGATGAGCACAGTAGCAAGTCTTTCCTCAATAAGAAACCAAGGATATCGAACCAGTAGGAGGAAGGAAATGACTCAAATGTGTTGCTAGCAACTTAGAAACCTACACAACACAAAATCAAGACTTTGCCGCAACGAACAGTGAGGTTGTCAATCTCACCGGTTTGCTGAAAACAAATGGTTGACTGTATGGTGTAGAAGGTTTGGTTTGCAGAAAGTAAACAGTAACAGTGGAAGATGTATCTATGGTAAAGATTAGACCGGGGTCCATAGTTCACTAGAGGTGTTGTCAAGATAAACAAATATGGCATGTTGGGTAAACAAATTACAGCAGGGCAATTGACAGGACTGAGCAAGGCATAACAATGCAATTCTAGACATTCATGATCCTATGAGATTCAATTGCGCAACACAACAAGATACATAGACCGCCATCCAATTGCATCTATGACCAGTAATCCAACTTCAGGTTATCATTCGAACCCCCTCTAGTATTAAGTGCAAGCAACGGATAACTACTTTAAGCAAAGTGTGTAAGGTAAACAATCCACTTGTTCCATGAACAAGAGACCGTTGTTTTCTCCCTAGTAGCAACATCACATCTACAACCTTAGAGATTTCAGTAACTTCTCTTAGATTAAATAGAGGCATGAACCCACTATCGAGCATAAATACTCCCTCTTGGAGTCACTAGCATCTACTTGGCCAAGATAGCTACTAGAAATGGAGAGCATGCAAGATCACAAACAACACAAACATGATACAATCAATAAGACAAAACCATAATCAATCTGACATAGTAATCTCAATATCTATCAGATCCCCGCAAACACAATATGCATGATTACAAATAGATGATCCTGACCATGAACGGAGCTCACAAGATCTAAACATGGTAGCACAAAGGAGGAGATACAACCATCTAGCTACTACATGGACCCGTAGTCCAAGGTGGAACTACTCACACTTCATACCGGAGGCTGACATGATGAGGAAGAAGGCCTCCGGAATGATCTCCCCTCCGGCAGGATGCCGGGAAGAGCTTCACATCCCTCCGATCTAGGGACGATGGTGGCGGCGGCTACTTAGGGTTTTGGTATCGGAGGGTCTTTATAGGAGAAGAGGTAAGGCAGGGGCACCCGGGGTGGCCGCACCCTCCCCAGGCGTGGGCCCACCCAGTCCGCGCGACCAGGGGGTGTTGCCCCCTGGTGGATCTTCTCTGTCTCGTACTCTGGCTTTATGTTTCCACGGTAAAATATTGACTTTGGCTTTTGTCCCGTCCAATTATGAGAATATTGATTTTCTGCCTCTTCTGGAAACAAAAACTAAAGAAAACAAGCAACTAGCACTATGCCATATTGTTAATAGATTAGTCCAGAAAAATATATAAAAACACCTTAAAGTGTAGAAAAAGCAAAGCAAAGTAGACACTAAAGAAGCATGGAACATCAAAAATTATAGATACGTTTTCGACGTATCAGGCGACAGTGCCCGCGATGCTGCGGGCCGGTGCATGGCGGTATAGCTCGCTAGTCCTGGGGTGAGGGAGCAGAATCAAAGGATGGGCTGGGCTCACGTCGGCACAAGAGAACGACGACGACATCGGAGTATATGATTTGGGATGACGAATTGATGACGGGTGTTAAATCTTGCTTCTATCGGTGGAGTGTGTCCGCTCCACACAAATTGATGGGAGTCGCAGTGGCGGCGGGGCAAGGGCGGGACAAGCATGATTGGACGATCTAATCCGGAACCCGCGAGGCTTTTTTTCTAGTCCATGGACGAACTGCACGGGCAAACGTTTTTCTTTGCCGGTGGAATATGGTCAGTCAAAGAAAATTGGTAAGTGCATACCGAACTCGATTAGACTAATGATGACATTTAGATTGAGTGATTGGCCTTATCGTGTGGTTCTGATTTGGACGTGTAGATAGACAAGGTGTACTTAAGAAAGATAATGTTGACTGTTTAATAGTAGTGGTTGTAGCGGTGATGAGAAGATGTGGTGAGAGATGACACCGAGATGGAGCTCTTTCTAATATCAGTTTTGCTTCATTTGATTATTCTAGTTCTAGAGTATGGTTTAGCTTTACATATATGGTCTCACATATTTTCACCCGTACATGTATCTGTCCCATAATATTTTATGTAGTCGAGGGAGTTCTTTATTCCGTGTAATACCATAAATTTTGAAACAATGCAGGTTCTGTTTATCTCGGTCAAAGAAAGCGCGTGTGAGGTAGGCTGGTGAGCCAGATATTTGCTCGGCTTAAGTTATAGAATAATGTATCCAGGACGTAGGGGTTTTGGATTGATGATTTTCAATATGGAATATTATTTCTTACTCCCTTCGATTCAGTTTATTAGATATACACCTAGTTTAAGAATAACTTTGATCATTAGTTTTTGTTAACAATTTTTATATAATATGTCATAAAAAGTTATACCATTGTATTCATCTTTAAAAAAAATTAATAGTATACTTTTTGAACATATATAGTATAAAGTAGATGATATACGTGCTAATAAAATGAAACGGAGAGAGAATATAAAACATTAAGGGTGTGTTTGTTAGGTCGGGCGAACTCAGAAAATCCCTTCTCACCCCGCGCTTCTTTGTTTGGTAGGTCGGCTATGCTATGTTGGGCAGTGCTGGTCTCATGTGAAAAGAGGCCCTCAGCCCTGCCCATATGCGAAGCTCAAATCGATCTTCTTGACTCAGCTTGGCCGAGTCCATCCCACGCCTGGAGCTCAGCCCGCTAAGGGTCACGGTCCCGCTCCCGTCGCGTGTGTCATTTCGTCCGCATAGAAACGCAACCGCCCCGACCTCACCTCTCGCGACCAACCTCTCCAGGCGTCGCCGGCGAGAGAGCAGGACACCAACAACCGAGCAGGACACACCGCCTCCTGGCGTCGTGGCGGCGGCTCGCGGCGGAGGACACCACGTAGATCTTTGCATCCTGCCCTCTTCCCGAGTTCCTGCAGTAGCGCTCCAGCGATGTGCCATGAGCTCCAGCACGTAGTGATGCAGCAACACAAGAACGCCATGAACTCGTGGCAACGACGCCATGAACTCGCGGCAGAGCACGCAACGATGCCATGAACTTGCTGCAGCCGTCGAGGAGGGAGCTTGACCGTGACCTCCTGGCTCCGGGTTGAGGAGGGGCTAGGCCTCCTGGAGCACCGACGGCGGCTGCTCTCGTCGGCAACGGTGCCGGAGCCCGAGCCGGACATGGGGGCCTCCTGGAGCACCGGCGGTGGGTGCTCTCGCCGGCAATGCTGCCTGAGCTCGAGCCTAGGGACCCGATTGCTTTTCTATTTTGTATGTAAGGACCTGATTGCTTTTTATTTTTATATGGCTCAACTCAACTAATCCAACCTACCAAACATGATATCAACCGAGCTCAGTTCAACTCACCCGATCTACCAAACAAAGTCCAATAGTCACACTTGTATGAGGTCCACATAGCTACACCTAACTTGTATGAGGTAAGAAAAGCTACCCGGACTACCAAACACGTCCTAATTGAGCACGACCGATTTCCAGGGGTTGGTGGTCCAAATGAACCCACATGCCTCGATCACCCCACCAAATTCTTTCACTTTTTTTTTGCCTAAAAAACCAAAAATCTCTCCACCGACCCGCATATTGCAGCAGTGAGCCATTCTCCATCTGCCACGTACGCGTGCGGTCCCGCATGTCAGCGAGCGTATGTGCAAACAGAGCTGGTAGCACTACCATGTGGTGGGTAGGTTTAGCTCTTGCACTGCCCTTCCACTTCCACCTGCAATGTACGCTCACCAACCACGCCGAGCCACGGGTACTGACAGGTAGGTCCCGTGAGGTTTGGTCGAGCCCGACTAAAACCCCGCCGCACCCACCGTATCCCCCTCCACCACACCACACGAGCAGAGAGCCCTCCCCATTCGCCAGCACAGACCTCAGATCTCGCTCTCGCCTTGCCCCGCCGTCGTCCAGAGGAGCTAAGAGAATGGCGGCGAGCAGCAGCTACGAGGGTGTGCTCCTGGGGATGGGCAACCCCCTCCTCGACATCTCCGCCGTCGTCGACGACGCCTTCCTCACCAAGTACGCGGCCCGATCTCACCCTCCCTCCCCCGCTCCCAGCGTTCCGATCTGTGGTTATTTTTTTGTTTCCGATTCGTGTTAGTTTCTGGATCCGTATGGTTTAGTTTTTGTTAGGTTCGAGGGATTTGTCGTGTCGGATCGTCAGATCCGAGACGACAAAAGGCACTGCGAAGTGCCAAGTGAAGTACACATGCAGCGCGGGACCAAAAGTCGAAAAATATAATGTCACTGATCCAGAATTATGTAATACTAGATCAATCAGTTAATCATCTCATCAATCTGCCGGCGAGGTCTCTGCTCCAGTTCGACGCGAGACAGACTTGCCTATTTTTCCACTCGTTTGGCGAATTTGCAAGCATAGATCTCCGATTTCGGGAGACTTGATATGACCTCTATAAGTTGGTGCATTCACGCTGGAATCCTGGATCCCAGAACGACATAGTGCTTTCCTTTAATGCTATACTGTTGCTTCAGTATTTTGTAGCTTGTATTGTAGTCATGTGTGTTCTGACATTTTTCAACCTCTATTTTAGGTATGACGTCAAGCTGAACAATGCTATTCTCGCCGAAGACAAGCACTTGCCTATGTAAGGACTAAGGATCTCTGTCGTTAACATTGACCCTAGCTGTGCCAATGTTACTGTGTACAATTGCACTAGTTTCTTACTCCATAATGTGATGTTTGGCAGGTATGATGAGTTGTCCAGCAAGGACAATGTTGAGTACATTGCTGGAGGAGCTACCCAGAACTCTATCAGGGTTGCCCAAGTAAGATCTGACGCCATGAAAACCATGACCAACCAAAAGATTTGCTACATCTGTTTGTTTACTTTAAATCATGTCCTTGCAGTGGATGCTTCAAATCCCTGGCGCTACAAGTTACATGGGTTGCATTGGAAAGGACAAGTATGGTGAGGAGATGAAGAAGAATGCACAAGCTGCAGGAGTTACGGTTAGTTCTTAAATTTGTTCGTCCTGCCTTCACAATAAATGTTTGTGCTGTTGGTTAACTAACTAATATGTCCTTGGTCTTGTTTTGTGTCATCCAGGCTCATTACTATGAGGATGAAGCTGCTCCTACAGGCACATGTGCTGTCTGTGTTGTTGGTGGTGAAAGGTCCGCATCCTACGATAATACCTCTGTGTTTCCTTCTATTCTGTGGCTTTAGATTTTTCTTATAGGAAATCTTTTGATGATCTATGTGTAATATACTGATATTCAGTTGTTTACTACTCCCTCCGTCCCAAAATGTGAGGTGTCCTTATATTTCTCTTGTCAACAACATACAACTTTGACTATGATTTGTACTTATAATATACCCACAAAATTTCTATAAGTATATTTGAATAGAAAGAGATTTGCAAGACGAATGCAACGATACCATTTATACAGTCCGAATCCATATAATTTGGTATATATTAGTGGTCAAAGTTGTGCACCGAAGAGCGTCTGGAAAAAACATGCCTTACATGTTGGGGCAGAGGGAGTACATTGTTTGATTAGAACGACATCATTAGCAGATTAACTAACAGTGTATGGTCCATGAAAGTATGCTGCAATCCTGAATGATGATGAAATATGTCCATTTGGCTTCTCTATAATTGTTACTAATTGTCTGTGCGTCTTGCTTTAATTAGGAAGAAATGTGAACACTGAAACATGTACGCTGTCTGTTAAATTACCCTGTGATGCATGACATTTTGTAATTCAATGAAGTTAAGTACTCCTCAGACATATTGTCAGGATTTGTGCTATTGGGGATGTGTATATAGTGATAAAATAGGACAAAGTTATTTATTTTCAATAGAACACTTGCTTAAAAAAAGAAATGCCATATAACTTTTGAAACTAAGTTAAACTTAAAACACAGGTCTTCACGTCTGTTATTTCGTAGTTACTTAAAAGCAGGTGTTCTGTACTATCCTTTTCCAGCATTTTGGTCCTGATCACTTTGTTCTCTAAGAATATCTGAAACTTATCTGTTCTTTCTGTCTGTGGTCAGGTCATTGATTGCAAACTTATCTGCAGCGAACTGCTACAAATCTGAGCATCTAAAGAAACCGGAGAACTGGGCACTAGGTATGATATTGGTTTTGAGCTGTTGCTTGTGTACTGTTTACAACTGTGAAGCTGCTCATTATGCTACGTGAATTCATCTTAGGCTTGTGTCCAGTTGTTTGAAAATAGTTATTTCAGGCATGAAGAACTAACCTGGTTACAGTCAACATCAGTGTTTTCATGTTTGTGTTCACCTTAGCAATGCTAATCTGGTGCCATTGATAGCTAAGTATATTTATTTCCAAGCTGCATAACAGCATATGATTAATCATTTTCCAAATGACTAATAGAGCATTTCTTGTTTAGAAATTGTAGTTGACCAGTACATCACTTTCACTTTACTATATTATCTTAATTTGTTGGATAACTTAATGCCTCACAATTGTCACATTTGTTGCTAACAGTTGAGAAGGCAAAATACATCTACATTGCTGGCTTTTTCCTTACGGTGTCCCCTGACTCTATTCAGCTTGTTGCTGAGCATGCTGCTGCAAATAACAAGGTAAACGTTTATAGAACACAAAGGTCCCCTTTGAAGTTGTCTCTAGTGTGTAACTGGCTGTGCTTTTTCCAGGTTTTCTTGATGAATCTCTCTGCTCCCTTCATCTGTGAGTTTTTCCGTGATGCCCAAGAGAAGGTTCTTCCGTAAGTATTACCTGCTCTGCTGTGATGCTCAATATTTTGGACGTTATGTGAGAACTGTATGGCAGCTTAACTTCATAACCAGTGTCCACTCATGTCAAGAGATGTTACAGTTTTACAAAAAGCTAATCCTTCAGCCTGTTAAAGTTTGGTAGTTCATGGAGATTTTGCGTCAGTTGCTTAAGACATTTTTTTGTTGTTATTACCACTTTAGGTATGTGGACTACATCTTTGGAAACGAAACTGAGGCAAGAATCTTCTCTAAAGTCCGTGGGTGGGAGGTAATTACTCATTCCTCCTACAATATTTCCATATGGTTATTATTGTGCTTTTGACAAATTACATGTGTAAATTTGTAGACTGAGAATGTCGAGGAGATCGCTTTGAAGATCTCACAACTGCCACTGGCTGAGGGAAAACAAAAGAGGATTGCTGTGATCACTCAAGGGGCTGATCCCGTAGTTGTGGCTGAGGATGGGAAGGTATATCTTCTCTTCAGTTCGATGCATAACCGTTTTATTATAGGCTCACCATTTTAATCATACAAATATTACCCATGGAAACATGCTGGTATACAAGTTCTTGTTTGAAGGTATCTATGTATTTTTTGTTCCATTTTGCATAACCAATTAACCATAGGCTGGTAAGACACATAGAAAGATATCTTTTAAAGGCAGCTAATTCTTTACTTTGACAGTAAGTCTGCTTTTAAGCAGACTGGTAAAGCAATCTGCATCCCTAACTATCTGCTTGCTTATTCAAATACGTCGCACCAGTAATTTAATTCCTGAATACTGAACACTTAGGTGGACCTTCATGTAGAATTAAGTTTAGTCAATTTATGTGAAGATAATTTGCTGAACCTAAATATTTTTTATGTTACGAATAGGTGAAAACATTCCCTGTGATCCTATTGCCCAAGGAGAAGCTTGTTGACACTAATGGTGCAGGTATGCTTTTCTGTTATGAGTTTTTTTTGTTCTTCCTTCAAAACTACTCGATATTATAAGGACCCTGCTCAAACAGGGTAGCTGTCATTAATTACTTGACATGTATTCTAGGATAACCTGTCTTATTTGCGCCAGCACGCCCACCGACCATTTTCTTTTTTTATCTTTTATTCTATCTGAAACATTGGAAAAACCCAAGTTAACTTAGTATCTTATTGCTGTACTAAACAATGTTGTGCCTTGTCAATTTTTTTCCGCATAAGCTAATAAACTATAAATTCCAACAATAACAGAAAAAGGGACATCTGCACCACTTATTAACAGCACTGATTTATAAAATATATAATTAGAGCTAACTCATAAGCTGTAGAGTTGCATAATAAATACAAATCTTCCCCCCAATATTAATGTGTCGCAAGTTTCTATCCCGAACAATTACGTAAAATTCAGGCGTTAGTATTGACAATCTGACACAGATGTAGGAGTATATGTCTTAAGGATATACCCATTAAAAGTGCTACTGAAACAGGAGTGTATTTTGTAATGTAGACAGTGGGATTCAGTTAAGATTTAGTTCCTGTCCCTGACTAGCTACCCTCCAATTTCTTACCAGGTGATGCTTTTGTTGGAGGCTTCTTATCTCAGTTGGTTCAGGGGAAGAGCATTGAGGACAGCGTAAAGGGAGGTTGCTACGGAGCAAATGTTATCATCCAACGTTCTGGCTGCACTTACCCTGAGAAGCCTGACTTCAACTAGAACACTGTCCAGCGGGTGTTTCGGAAAGCAACACTTAACCACTTGATGGTTCGGCTTGTTCTCCCTGTACTATGTTGAGGCTTTCCATCTGATCCGGCCTATATTTTTGGCCGTGATATCTGTTACACTCCTATGTTTGGTACTCTTATCATTTTTATAAGGCATGATTGCCACTATATGGTGTGTTTGGGCTCCAAAGCGTGGCTGATGTGACTGGATATATATTGTCGGAGTGCTGTGAATTTTTATTGTTGTGTTTGGTTTGGTGAAGTATGCCAAAGCATGCATGGCTAATGTGGTTGAACATGCTGAACTGGTTGAGTTAAATGGTGGTCTAAAAGATTGTGCACTGAAACAATGCCAAACTAGTCAAGGTGAAATATTCGATCTTCACAAAAGTGCCATGCTCAAGCTTGTGTTAAACCGTTCACTTTTGCACAGGGAAGAGCATGTATTGGGCTACCTGGTTGTTATCTTGAGGCTCGCATCTAAAGGAGCAAACAATTGGGGTTCTGAACAGCAGAACTTCTGTCAGTTTGGGCCTAACAAGAGGCCCATAACTGTCAAGCAATAAAATAATTTCTATATGGGTGTCATTTTCTTTGGCTTGTGAACACTAATTGGTTCAAAACGTCAGGATTTGGGGATTTAGTTTGCCAACGCTCCGCTTTGTTTGATACACGAGGTAGGCGGTGTAGGGCTATAGGAAACTTTACTTTGTTAGATTAGCACCTAACTGATGTGTGGCTGGACCTCAATCTTGCTACTAGGGGCATCAGATAGAATAAGAGGAGGGAGCGAGGCAAGAAGGGAAGGAGCAAGCACGGCAAGAAGAATGTGGAGGAGAAAGGATGGGAGAGTGCATTCTGCATTCAGACCCCCTTATGCAACCCCTTCTCCCATTTATGTTGAAGCTTAAATTAGTACTCCCTCAGGTCCATATTAATTGACTCAAATTTGTCTAGATTTGAATAAATTTAGACACTATTTAGTATATAGGTTCATTTAAATTTTGACAAATCAAAATCAATTAATATGGATCGGATGGAGTAGTCTCTTTTCTTTGTCGGGGATAAAACTGCCTCCTAGCATGGCCCATGGGTGTCCATGGTTACTCTGAAGAAATGTCAATACAAGCAGAGCTGCTATAAGTTGCCAGGAAAGCTAAAAACACTAAAAATGTGCCTTCAAATCACAAACACGACAAGGTTTAGTGCCAAGATAGGAACTTTGTCACATTTTAAGCACTGAGCGATGGACACTGTCTAGGGGGCAAGGATCCGAAGCCCAAATCATGGGTGCGGATAACCAGGGGGGTCCCATGGTCCAGCACCGTAGCGGTTCTCCGTGTAGGTATAGCCACCGTCGTATATGCCTTGCAAGCCCATCCCACGAGTCGCCATAGGTTGTCCATAAGCTCCATGGCTGCTGAAACCTAAAATTAATTCATGTTATATGGGTATAAATAACAACTGATTTTGCTAACTGAAGAAGCGAGACATACTAGGTGCCCTTCTCTTCTCAAGCTCAGCCCTAAGCTTCTCAGACTCCTGAGCCATAGTTACAAGATCCTTCTCCACTGCCTGCACCTGGGCCATCAGGTCTGGATTTGCGTTCTTCTCATAGTCAAGAGCCGTCCTGCAGTGATATTAACAATTAGCTGCTTTTTTCCCACTAAAACAAAAGGGGGAAATGGCATCAGACTACTAAAAATATATGCCTCATCTGAGCCACCAACTTAGAATTCACATTTAAAAGAAGCAGCATCCAGCATCTAGCTGTAGAAGGCATGCAAACCAGAACGGTTCAATACCTAGCACGGTTTAGTTCCTCCCGCAGACTATCACGTTCGGCTATCATGGCAGGTATGCGCTGGCTTTCAGAGTTCTGATGTTCAAGCTCCTTTGTTAGACCTTGCACCTTTGCAGTCAACTCTTGCCTCAAAGACTGCAGTGTACCTGCTTCAGACCGTAGCTGCAGGGCCTCTTGCCTAAGGGGTTCTAAAGAGCGTAGCTCAGCTTCCAGCTTCAGATTCCTCTGAGTCAGCTCCCTCGATTCAAGTTCTTTCTCCGCACGGAGCTTAGGTATAGCCTGACTCGAGGACTGGAGATCTTCTTTCAAACGAGACATTGCTTGCCGGAGACCAACAATTTCATCCACCAAATGTTGGTTGTCATCACGGATTCTGCGCATCTCAGCACGGCGGCCAGAAAGCTCTCCCTCGAAGCGACGCGGTGAGATAGACCTTTCTCGTGCAAGTCGAGGAGGAGGGCCATCACGAAATCCTCGTGGTTCCTCATAGTACTGGCGACCTATGCGCTGCCTCCCTGCCATTTATAGACCTGTGAAGAATAACCAGAATGAGAGCTCAAGCACCAGGGAGCTATTTAATTCAACCACACAAGTGGTTCGATATTGGTGAAACTGGACGTATTACAGTATGTATTTGTCCTGTATAGTTTCTTGACTTTTCAAAAAATAGCATCTGATATACAAGTGCACTGCAATTATCTAAACAACTGATGACACAAGAGTCGCTCAGTCGGCCCATCTCAATTTCAAATAGTGAACGGTTGTGAACTTGGCATTAAGATTGCAACAAACTTTATTGATATTTCAACATTAATGCACAGGATAGTTAACCTTCACGTCTGAACACACTAATATATGATTAGAAAAAATTAAGGAAACATAACCTCCACCACTCACAACCTCCGAGGACACTAATACACAATTTAAGGAAACATAATGTCCATTGGTCATATAAGAGATTAATAACATCAAACAATTTATATAAAAAAGCAAGACTTGCAGGATTAAGCATGGAGTTCTCACGAATAAGCGCTCATTATCGACAAAAAGAAAACAGAGTTCCCATATATCATAAAATCTCAAATTAAGCATCGATCATCACTGCATTTAGTTGTTATCTTGAGCATGCAAGAACGATCAGGAAACGTAAAATCCCACCGTTTGGAAATAAGTGAAGCGTTTATACATACGTATGACAAATCGGCGACACATATTTCCGAACGAGGAAGTAGAACTTTATTACAGGAACCACAATAACTGTGACTCAAAAAATATCAGTAACCTAAACTAATCATTTAGACAAATAGTTCATGACCAAACAACCAAAACCGTAAAATCACAAATGTATCAGTAACCCTAGCTTGGATCGCAAAAAATACTCCATATTAAACACTGATTAAACTGCATGCTCCGTGATTAAGCACAGCATCACCAGATTGCCCCCAACGAATTCTCCAACGCATCCCAAAATAACTAAAACCACTGCAATTGCTTTACACAAAATTGCACTAAAATAAACATATGCACTTACTTGTCAGAAAATGTGAGGAACATAGAGATAACAAATCCCGGCGAGGGGGAGGGAGGATTCACGCACCTAGATAGTTTATAGAGATTTGACTAGGAAAAAGGAGGAGAGGTCGTCGGCCGGATCGAAGCTCGGAGAAGTCGGCGCCGGTCTCCTGTCCGGTAGATCTCACGGATTGGCACCGTGGCGTCCTTGCCGCCTACCTCCCGTGGCAGCGGACTTACAGCAGCCCGTCGCGGCGTCAGCTGGAGCGGCTGGTCGCGGCGGCGTTTGAGGGGAGAGCGGCGGAGTTCGGATGACTTTGCTGATGCGATGGTTCTGTTGGGCAGATCTGCTTTTTTTCAGCAACGTTGGGCTGATCTGCTGGTACCAGTCTTTAGTCGGCCTGAGACATTAGTGGGTCGGTCTGTTTTGTGGGGAGCCCTATGCTCCGCCTTAAGCGGGACGGAATCGCTCCCGCCTGAAGGGAAGATCTCCATGGGCCACGGCCCAACATGCCATGCCAGGTAATATTTACTTTTTATTTTGCTGTTTTTGTTCTTATTTAAATTTTTATGATTTCAAAATTATTTTGAAAAGGTTCAGATTATTAAAATTGTTTAGATTTATTTTTTAGATTTGAAATTTGTTCAAATTTTGGAAATGCTCAAATTTCAGGCTCTATAAACACACAATGTTGAAGTATGGAAAGAGTGAATGGAGACTTGTTTGGGAGGAAAAGGATGAAGACAGTTCATTACCCAAAACAGTCTCACTGAAGCTGAGTTGCTATGTTTTCTAAGGCAGATGTTGGGTTGAGGATCAATGTCGTTTGTTTCAGCGAGGGTAGCGAGTACAAAAATCCATACGAGTCTACATTATATAGCTTAAAGATGCAATCTCACAGATGGTGAGGACAGACGCCTCTTCGAAATCCCGCCTCCAACTAATTTCTTCATCGAACCGTTATTTGTCACTTCCTTGATAAAGATGACACATACACAATATGGTGTTTTTCCAAGTTACCATTCTTTCTTCGTTTATCTTCGTTTCTTATTGTGTCGAAACTTGTGATGGCGGTCTATCTAACATCAAGTTAACTAACTTTTGCATCTTACAAGCTGCCATTTAAGATGGTTTATTCTGGATGTACAATGCAATTTCGGTGGTCTTCTTTTCAAATTCCTCGAGAAGGCTTGGTTGGACTACATGTAAGAGCAAGAAGTGGCATCATCGCAGTTGCATAAAAGATGGAGAACGATGGACATATCTTTCAATTAGGAGGGGTGGAAGATTTTCCTTCAGGCCGAAGGTCTGTATATTGGACAAGCAATACTCATCACTGGCAGGAAAAACATGATGTCCATCATCAACGATTTTCCTTTGCCGAGGAGTCAGATTCAGAGTCCCAGGAGTTATACCTGTGATGGTGGCATAAATTAGTTAGTTAGTTAGTTTTGAAATATGATGAACCAATCTGCTAGTTAATTTAGTATGAAGCTAGAATTTAGTTGTCTTATTGAAATGGTGTACTAACTTGCTAGTGAATGCATAGCTCGCTGATGTTAATAATGGTTTCTCGTTGTTACTAATTATTCATTTTGCCAAGTTTTCTTAAAAGAACGTGTAAATTCATGCATGTCGCTCGCCACCACTAACATCTCACAAACTGCGTGCATGTCGCTCGCCACCACTAACATCGAGGCTAGCCATAGTGGGAGTATCATAACTAATATCAGACTAGTCATAGTGCAAGTAACTTTAGAAGTAACTAAGGCCTTTGATAATAAGAGGCTCTTAGCGCTATATCCTAGGCAAGTTGATGATGTGGCACTATAATTATAAAGAAAGAGAGTGGTGTTGTATCTTAGCTAAGATATACCCCTTACATGCTATCATAGGTAAAAACAAATTAATCATCCAATCACATACAAGCATGAGTTTAAACTCATTAAATACAAGCTCTCTTAGATACACCTCTTAGAAAACAATGCATTTGAGGGGTTGTATCTTAAGATGATGTATCTACTATGATAACGTGCTAAGAAACAATGCACTGTGAAAGGCCTAAGTGTCCAACTCAGCAAAATTACTTATATGATAGTAAGTTAATGAACGATATTTGGTTACTGTAACATCATACATACCAAAATCAAATGTGTCTATCAAGACCAAATGTGTCAATCACCCGGAAATACATTTGTGGTTGCACACGTGGGTACAAGAGCTATCGTGTCCACTGAGCCACTTTTTGGTGCTTTGAGATCCGAATAAAGCTGTTGGGAGAGAAACAATATTCTAGCTTTTCTTCATTTTCATAAACTGCACAAAAAGTATGCCAGACTGTTCAGATGAGACAGAAAGGTCTCTACAGTGCCACGATGCACAGGAATTCCGGAGAACAATAGCTACCCTATCCTGCATTAATATAGCATTTTTGGACGGAATAGGGCCGTAGTGGCCTAGTTACAGTCTTGCATCAGTACATTGCTTTTCAGCTCAAGCACACCCTCGTCTTCTTCGTTTGCTTGACCAATACTAATTTGGTCCTACCTCCGCGCTGCACTACACGTGCGAGGACATAGCCTATGGATCTCTCATTGTTCTTTCCATTTCCCTGTTCTCTCTCCTCTCAAGCATAAGTGTATAGACTTCGTCTCATCATCAATCTCTCTTTCTCTCTCCATGAATAGACCATGAAATTTTATAACCATCCAAACCCCTCTCTCTCTCAAGCATAAGAGTATAGACTTCGTCTCATCTTTGAAGATAAGTCTCAAGGCATGAACATGCTGCAATCATTTTTTTACCTGTCCACATTTTTATTCACTTGGACTTTTATCACAGATCACCTGGTCTTCATCACTCTACACAAACTAGTCATGGTCTTCATCACAAATCAATATAAAAAATGTAGTGTCTGCACCTGTACATGAGTACATGAATGCAAAACACGACATATTTCATTGCTCCCATTACTCTCAGAGCTACAAATTGGGGATTAATTAGGGTACATCAGCAACTAGAGATACATGATGCTACTCTAGAAAAATCAAGCCTACACTACATACATGAAAAAAGAGGCAGCACATAGATACGAGCAGAAGCATCAACAGATCTTTCTTGACTTGGAGTAATTTACATGCCTTTTATCATCGACACACAACACAAGCTCATGCATCCATCATTGTTTGATCCGTTCATACATGCAAACAGAAGTACTGTAACCTCTAATCATTGGAAATTGTATCCTTAATAAATGGCCAAGATCGATCCAGCTACAACCTACTACTCCCTCGTTAGGGATTATAAGGCCTAAGAGCTTTTTTAAAATGTTAGGAATTATTAGTCCTCTCTCATTTATTAGTCTCTTTCCTCCAATGCATGTTCTCCTTTTTCTCTATCTTCTCTCATGCATGTGTAACTATTGGTGCATGTAGTAATCAAGAGGGTGAGTTATTGATTTTCTTAATCCTATCAAAATGGTCCATAGGCCTTATAATCCCTAACAGAGGGAGTACTACAAGAGAACCAGCTTCTTGATCTAGCTGGCCCACGACGCGCAACAGATGAGGGAAAGAAATAGGAAGTATGCGCGCAGGAAGAAAATCGAGATCCGTAAAAGAAATAGGAGAAAAAAACAAATTGAATCGAAAAATAAAGGGAGAAGAACAAAATCAAACTCCAGATCGTCACCTACCTTCCTATGTCCGGCACCTGATTCTTCCCGACACTGACTGCCACGGCCACAACCTTCCTTCCCTACCCTGCAAGCAGCTGCCTCCGATCTCGTCGATGGAACCGTGCGTAGCGTCGAAAGGAACTGGATCGGCGGCCTCCCTGGACATAGGAAATGCACTGGATGGAACTCCTGCACCAGTCCCGTCCGCTTGTCCACTACAGATAGCTAAAAAATCGATTCGTCGATACAACATAGGATGGAGGGGAAGGGATCTATAGCAACTTGAGGAAAGAACAAGAAGGGCAGACATTTCTCGACTCAAAACAAGACCCAAAATCGACTAAATCAGATGAAACTGGATGCAGACCGCAGCAAAAAATGGTTGCGACAAGAAAGAGGGAAGGGAAATCACGGGCTCGTCGGAAAAAATCTGGGCGGTGGACCTCGCCGGAGTAGGTGAAGCCGTCGCCGAAACGAGCCTTGGTGGTGTTGAAGAAGGCAAATGGGGAATGGAGGAAAACTGTGCGGGGGTGATCGATGGACTGATTAATTCTATCCTACTTCCTCCGTCCGCAAATAAGTGTACTTCTAGCCTTATCTTAAGTCAAATTTTACTATGTTGACTAACTTTTTAGAACAACGTACCAACATTTATGACACTAAATTGATGCCATTAGATTTATTTTTAAATCTAGTTTTACAATATATCAATTTGATGTAATATATGTTCCTATATTTCTTTATAAAATTAGTCAAATTTAATTATCTTTAACTTAGGCAAAAGCTAGATATACACTTACTTGCGGACTGAGGGAGTAGCTACTAGCACATGATGGGTGCGGGGTAGGAAGAATAAAGTGCCCGTGACAGGTTAAATGGAAGCAATGCTTGGCATATTGTTTAGGTCAAGAGTTGGCATAGATCCCGATGGAAGCATCAACGGACAGAATAGGTCCACCCATGAGTGCAAGTACAAAATCCATTCTCGTCAATCACCTAATAAACGATATTTTGCATGACATATCTTGTATGTTACTCGCCGCTATGAAGATGGTAATATAAACTAGTAACATATGCTATGTTATTCTTCACTATGACCAGCCTCATGCATGCCATGCAAAAATCTAATGTGACACAACAATTAATAAAGAAAAAGATGATTATAATATCATAGGTAGATACCGTATCATAGCACATAAAAAATAGAAATTCTAATGCAAGTAAATTTTATACACAAATTTACATTCAAATTTTAGAAATCATTAAATATACTACTACTATGATACTATCATATGATATCATGCACTATAGTGTAACACCCCGGTTCTGAAAAGACCGTGGCCTCTATGTGACATGCCAATCCCTGGATCGGTTCATTGGCCCACAATAGAGTAAGATAGATAATCATAGCAAAATAACCGTGTATCATGATCTACAAAAATCCAGAGTACCATTATTACAATGAAAGCTTAGCATAAAGCTTAGCTCAAATTATTCAGGTAGCAACATAACCAAATATATCCTTCAATCTTCAATTTGCCCACAAGTGAACAAGTGCCGAGTGGAGTACCGTGGCCTATAACGATCAATCAGAATCGGAATAACCTGCAACATGAAACGTAGCAGCCCCGAAGGGTCAATACATGGAATGTATGGCAAGTAGATCTAGTAATGGAGACAATAGTACTAACATCTACATGCATATTTGGCAAGTGGAGCTGTGTCTGGCTTGCATTTGCAAATACATTTGTCCTACTTTCATAAACAATTTTGATTTTATTTGAAAAGATCTCAATTAAGTTAACCCAACAATATTAAAACAATTATGAAATTAGAATAAGCGAGAAACATGTCATGGAATCAATATCTAGCAACTCAGATGTCCATAACCGGGGACACGGCTAATCGATTAGATTATACACTCTGCAGAGGTTAGTACACTTTACCCATGTGACTTGGCCAGCCCAGCTCGTACCATCACTCTCATTTTGGGTGATGATAGGGAGAAGACCAAGAAGAGACTGTTCGGGAAGTAGCTCCTCAATCCCGACGCGCACCGGTCTAACCTACCAAAATTCTACATCTCTGGATACGCGGGTTCGAGTTACCACGACCTACTAAGTCCAACCAACCGCCCATTCCATTATTGGCACATGGTTGTATACGTAAGCTACACAATAAAGAAGCCAATCATTCTCTCTTGATACCTGGGTGCCTTTCCGCAATGAAACCACCAAAATTTATCAATACCATCACACCCAGGGGGTTCATTGATTAAGTTGTTTTTAGTTTTCACAAACCAATACTTTGAGAAAACAGGTATCAATGATGTGTAGGGGTTCGTAGCATGGAAAACAAAAAATTTCTATCGCATACAAACAAACAAGCCAAGATCTATCTACTAGATTGTAGCAACGAGTCGATGGAATAACTTACCCTCGAAGATTCCAAAGTGGTTAACGAGCGATTCTCGTGGGTGATGTAGTCGTACTCTTTCCGATCTCAAGATCGTGTGAGACGATCCTTCCGGCTGCGTTCGGCGCTCCCAATCGGTCACATCGTTCGGTATTTTCGACGAAGACCTTCCTCTCCCTTGTTCCAGAAAATGGAGGTTGTAGCACTCTCGCGATTCCGGAAGACAACAAAGTGGTACCCAAGTAGAGGGAGATCCGCAGGCTTCGCCTTAAGCCGGAGCGAGTATGGTGGAGTATGAGAGAGAGAGCTATTAGTGGTATAGGGTTTAGACACACCAATTAGAAGGCTCTAAACCAAAGGCTAAAGCAATTAGAAGCTCTAAACCAAAACGGCTCTAAACCGGAGATTAGAGGATAGGAACTTGTGTGTCTAGAGGAGGAGGCCCCGCCTCCTTTTATAGGTGGGAGGGGAGGCCAAGGAGGGAGTCCTCCCAAGTCGGCCTTGGTTGGCGCCCGGCTTGGAGGACTCCTCCCCAAGTCGGTTCCAACCACCTCTTGCTTGTTTCCCACAGTTCTGCTTCCCACAGTTCTGTTTTCCACAGCCTGTTTTAGCCGTTTGACTTTCAAACTGGCAGTTTGACTTTTTAGTTTTGGAACAGCAAGAACACTTAGTACATGATGCAATCATTCAATATATAATGACACATTCATGTACCCTCCCCCCCTGGAGTGTCGGACAATCCGGAACCTTCTAGAACATTCCGATGAAAACACCGGAATCATTCCCGAACTCCGAAACGGGACTTTCCTTATATGAATCTTATTCTACGGACCATTCCGGATCACCTCGTGATATCCTGGATCACATCCGAGACTCCGAACAACATTCGGTCTCTTTCTCATAATACCATAACTACTCAAACAACGTCAATCCTTAAGTGTGTCTCCCTACGGTTCGTGAATTATGCGGACATGATCGAGACACTTCTCCAACAATAACCAATAGAGGAATCTGAAATTCATATGGCTCCCACATATTTCTCGATTACTTTGATCGAATGAACCACTTACATACGATACCAATTTCCCTTTGTCTCATGATAGTTTACTTATCCGAGGTTATGATCGCTTGATCTCGCATACCTAGTTCAACCTCGTTATCGATAAGTACTCTTTCTCGTTCCGTGATATGTGATCCCTTGTGAGCTCACATGCTTGCAAGCTAATTGGATGACATTTCACCGAGAGGGCCCAAAGTATATCTATCCGTCATATGGATGGACAAATCCCACTCTTGATCCATGTGTTTCAACCAATACTTTCTGAACACTCAATGCCACCTTTATAGCCACCCTGTTACGGTGTGGTGTTTAATGACATCAAAGCATCCATCCGGAAAAGGTGATATGCATGATATCATGGTCGAAGGAATTAGGTTACTATGTATCAGAAAGCATATAGCAATTGAACTATTGAAATGACTTGATCTTTATGCTACGCTTATCTATAAGAGCGTGTTTGGTTCAGAAAAGGTAATGTAAACGCAAACGTAATCAGATCACAGTGGTACTGTTAACGGAATGGGCAAAACAAGAAACTTGTTTGGTTCAACAAGGTAATCAGATAACAACGGTACTGTCTCAACAAAAATTTCCGACAGACCATATGGCCTAACCAAGAACAAATCAAACTTCAGAAACATAAAAAAGAAACCGATTGAAGATCCAGATTAGTTGGAGGAGGACAGCGGCATGAAATTTCTGAGAAAACCTTGCATAGGCTCATCACATGGCATAGTGTATAGGACAGGCGGCTGCGGATGCTCCTCGTATGGCTCGACTGCTCGAAGATTGGGGAATAATACATGCGTTGGTGTTGGTCCTCGCCGGAGGCGCGTCAACGGAAAAGATAGATGTCAGAGGGGATCGGAGGAGAACGAGCTGCGGAAGGAATTGGCGTCGATGGAGAAGGATCGACGAGAGCCACTCTAATGAATAGGATCTTGGCTGTTGCAGTTTGACCTTTTTGCCATGGCTGCCGGCTCCAGCCAGATTTTCCAGTACGACTCCGGCCGGTCGACTGGTCGCCGCGACTCCCTTAACTTCGACCTGAACGACTAGCTACTATTCCCCGCCACCGTGCTCCAGCTGCGCCGTCGACGGCGGCCCCGTCGCACTCCTTAGATCTCTGTAGTTCGGGCTTTCCGGTCAAGTGGTCCGGTGCTACGCAAGCTCCCAGCTCTCTGCGGCGAGGAAGACGAGATGGAGGACGGGGGGCGAGGCGAGAGCACGGTGGCGTGGCATCGGTCGGCGGCGGCCAATAGGGCGATACCGTTTGGATAAGGAACTGATTACACGGAGGAGTGACCGGAAACGAATTTGTATAGCGATGTAATCTGATTACGTGAGACCTGATTACAGTCAAGTCTAACCAAACAGAAATTAACGTAATCAGAGGAATTCCTCCGTTATCAAGTTACGTTACAATTTGACGAACCAAACACGTTCTAGGAGTATGTCCATCACATCATTCTCCTAATGATATGATCCTGTTGTTAATAACATCTCTATGTTCATGACCAGGAAACCATGATCATATATTAACCAACAAGTTAGTTTAACAAGAGGCTTTACTAGGGACTCTTATTTTAGTTTACAAATCACACAAGTATTAATGTTTCCGGTTAATACAATTATAGCATGGTATGTGAACATTTATCATAAGTGTGAAGATATGATAATAACCACTTTATTATTGCCTCTTGGGCATATCTCCAACAGTCTCCCACTTGCACTAGAGTCAATAATCTAGTTTCAAACCTTTGTGTATTCAACACCTATGGCTTTCCTGGTGTTGTATGTACACGATTGCTAGTGGTCAACTGATCTGCGGATTTGACACTTCCAGGTCCGTGTGTAATTGCATGTCTTTGCGTCTCTACGCATCACTCATTCTCTAATGAGATGGCTTTGTATAAATTTGGTCTTTCGGTGACCTTTAGCTCTTTGGGGTTAAAACATGTTGATAATATTGTCGCACAATATACCTTCATAGTATTATCCCACGTGAACTACACCTAGTTTGATAACAAACTATTTGACACAAATGCCCTCTTTGTCTTTGCTAAAATAGCAGGTCATATACTTAGCCTTTTGTTGTAGTATCTCACAATGTCTTAACTTTGGAACTCATCCAAATTCATTATGGAACTCACTTTCCATTATATTGTGCCACCCTTAGTTTAGATTGAGATAAACTTAATTTGTACTTTGTGACAAAACTAGTATCAATGTAATACTTTTACAATGAACTAACCATCTATTTGTCACTTCTACAAATAATATACTCTTAGTTCTTCCAAAAGATCATAAGAATATCCTTACTATTGTCCAATGATCATCTTACGAATCATTCTGGTATTTGCTCACAACATTTAGAGCATAGGACATATCTGGATTTGTACATATCACAGTATGATTGATATAATTACTCTTTGTGATTTCATACATCAAGTATCAATCTATACTTGATTTTTAATTTCACTTTACCAAATGTCAATACACTTGAATATATCATCAACATTGAACTCTTTCAATCCTTTATGTGCGACAAGAACCTTTTCTTGTAGTTTCTATATTGAACTCATTCAATATCTCGTCTATGTACTTCTGGCACAACCATATCAGCGTCTATTGATGCCAAATATTTGGGTTTTGCCTAAGTCTTTCATCGGGATGAAATTCTTAATATGTGTTAATAAAAGATACATTATTTCCAATCAACAATATGTTTTCCACATAATGTATTAGAAACATGTCTTAGCGCTCCCACTTAATTTCTTGCAAATGCAAGCATCTTCATTGTCTCTAATGAACTTTTAAACTCCTTTAACAGTTTCATCATAGTGAAGATTCCAACTCCGCGATGCTCACTTCAACCATTGAAGTTTGCATATGCTTTTAGCATCCTTTGAATTAACAAAACCCTATGGACCATGTTATGCACATGTCCTAGGTAACGATTCTATTAGAAGAACTTGTTTTGTTTATTCAACTACCATATAACAAATTATATGTAGTGGTTGCTACATTAATCCGTCTAGACTAAATATCACTATGAAAGATCAAATCTTGTCATAGTCAACCTTTGAACATTTTGTGAACTCTTTCCCAACATGTCGACTATTTCATAGATGTAAAACATCCATGTCTATTTCTTTATAGATTCAAACACAACTGTAAGGTCTTACACCTTTCTCGAGGGTCCTTCAAGTTTAAAACTTGATTTCTCGTGTATGGAACTATCACGGATTTTATGGCTTCAAGCCATTTGACGGAGTCAGGGCCCATCATCGCTTCTTTGCATGTAGTCGGTTCATTATTCTCAAATAATGATTCAACCCTCAAATCTTGGTATTTGATTGTTTACCCGATCTACTTGTTTCAATAGGAACTTAGATCTCTGTGACCACAACCTTTGAGGCACGTGAGCCATGAGCATTGTAGCCTCCTAACACTTTTCTAGCGCAACTCGCACATATAGCTAAGGTTCTTTTAACCTTATCAAAGTTCTATTGTCCTCCCACTTTACTTTTCACGAAAAATTCCTTCCAAAAGAAATTTGACGTTCTAAGCGACAAACACTTTTGTCTCTGGTGTTATGGAGGAATACTTAACAGTTATTCGAAATAACATACAAAGACAGGTTCATCCGACTTTGGTTGCAAACATCTTTCTTATGCAAAGCATACCAATGTTTAAGAAAGGACAACTTGGGTTTTATCCCAAACCATAACTTTATATGGTGTCATTTTCAACGGATTATGATGGAGCTCTTTTCAGTGGAAAAACGGTAATCTCTAAAGCTTTTAATCTTTAAAATATAATGGCAGTTTTATGAATTATACCTTTGATCTTACCATGTCAAACAAGGTTTAATTACATATCTCGAACGCTCCATACTCTTATGGTGTTTCGGGAAATGCAAATCCACGGAATGATTCCTTAAATCTTAGGTATTATGCTAAACTTGTAACTCAAATATCTTCCTTTATGATCATATCATAAACTATTTATATTCTTGTTACAATGATTTTTCACTTCATCTTGAAAATCTTTGAACTTTTCAAATATTTCACACTTCATCCTTATTAAGTAAATATTCATATATTCACTCAAATTTTCGGAGAAAGCATATGAAGTTGAAATCCATCGCTCTTGACTACACATAATGGATTTCGTACAACAATATGTACAAGTTCCAACAAGCTAGTCATTCGTTCCCTTTTGGCCTATGAACGAAGTTTTAATTATCTCTAGGAAAGTTTCTCAAGCGTCATTTGATCAAAATCAAATAGACTCCAAAATTCCATCCATATGGATTTTCTTCATGTTTTCTTTCCAATATAATTTAAACGGCGATGTCACTTCATAAGTGATCTTTTAATCAATTTGTCTTTCGACATTTTTAGCACTAGTTTTATGGATGTGATTTCTCCAACGAGATTTGTGAATCATCCATCTTTTATGGATTACAGAAATTATTTGAACAACCCTTTTGTTCTCATAATACCTGATAAAACAAATCCTGAAGGCAAGCTTTGATGTTTAACGAGCAACACAATAACCCTTTATTTGTTCTCGATAAACATCATCACATATTCTTTTGCCAGTTACTTAGGCCATTGTATTTCATGAATTGTGTTGTTTCGTATGACGATTCATACCAACAAATTCAGTATCAAATACTTAGAAACCACATTGTTTAATAAGCAAAGAATATAGCCATAACCCGTATATCATCTATATACTCAAGCTGAACAATTCTAGTCTTTTCTTTTCTGCCATATACTTATGAGATTTTCTTTCAATATTTCCTTTTACGCTTGAAAGAATCTATCAACATCAATAGTGGAGTCATACATATGACATATAGTCCAAAGCGTGTATAGTTAAATACCAATGTCTTTGGACTTGCACTTTGAAGTAGATCACCATCATCAAATGTTTGGTGTTCTTTCAAATTCCTTTCTTTAGTAATCTCTTGGTGTAGTAAATATTTTACCTACATCAAATATTCACCCTTATCATGGAATTATCCATGATCAAGCTACTATTAGCTTGTAATGGTGAATCGTGAGTATAATGTTGCTCTCCCAAAAACTTTTGGAGGTTTAGGACAACTAGTGTCTCCAACCTTTTGCAAATTCTCATCAAATATGAGAACACGACTTTAACCATATTATACTCTATCATGTTGCAACCAAAACTTCGTTTCAGATATCACAATATCTTCCACAAATCATGGTTTCTGAAACAACTCTTTCAGATCCTTAGATAACCTTGATATTAGGAGAATCCTTTGAATATCAAGAATCATGGAGACAAACATGATACTTATATACTAACACTTGGAATTGTTACTCTTGATTTAATACTAATTATTAAACTTCATGGAGTAACTGAACTTCTTGAAAGTTTGCAATAGGACTTTTAAACTTTAGATTAACACTTCAAAACAATACGATACCGGTTAGTAAAGTAACTAACCGAATTCTATAGTTCTATCATCTCAATTATAACTAAGCGCAAGGTGGTAAACGAATGCCAATGACTACAACAACTATGCAAATTCACTTTGATTTAGTTTATGATAAATTGAGTTCTAATTAATAATTAAATTAATCTAGGTGAACTCCCACTCAAAACAATATCCCTCACATTGTTTTAGTGATCACACGAACCAAATCCACCACATCAAAACCGATCATCACGAGAGTTGATATAGCTTGAATGGCGAACAATCAACATGTTCATCATATCTACTATATGACTCATGCTCTACCTTTCTAATCCGTGTTCCCGAGGCCATGTCAGTACATGCTAGGCTCGTCAAGATCAAACCTTAGTTTCCGCATGAGCAAATCTGGCTTGCTCACGTTGTATACACTTGTAGAATCTAACACACCCGATCATCACGTGGTGCTTCGAAACAACAAGCTTTAGCAACGGTGCTAACTAAGGGTGAACACTTTATGACTTGAAATTCATGTGCATGAGGGATCATATTATAATGCTACCATCGTCTAATAAGCAATACAAGATGCATAAAGGATTAACATCACATGCAATTCATAATATGTAATATGATATGGCCTTTCTTCTTTGTGCTTCCGATCTCCATCTTCTAGCACGAACATGATCTCCATCATTACCGACATTGCATCAAGGTCAATGACGCTGCTCCATGGTTGTCGTCCACCGGCTTCAACTATTACAACTACTTTGAATAGACACGCTGGTCTTAACAGAAATTAAAGACAACCATATGGCTCCTGCCGGTTGCCGACTTACAATAAGGAACATTGCATACATCATATATAATCATAATCATGGCCATATCACATCACAGCACACCCCTGCAAAACAAAGTTAGACGCCTCTAATTTTCTTTGCATGTTTTACGTGGTTTGGGGCTTTCAATAAGTGTCGTTCTAACTTACGAACTGTAGCATCCCAGTTGTCTAACACCTGTAATGCTACTTGTTCTAGTAATAAAATGGCCACTTCCTACAAATAATTGTTGCATCATCATTATTTCATGCTCATGCCATCATGCCACCTTGCATTTGAGCATCATACAAAAACTCTTTTGTTTGGTTCTTAACTCATATGCATTAATATTTGTATTTGACTCTTGATATTGTAGTTGGATCTTGATATATTGCTAAATGCCCAAGTTGAGTTGGGGGCATATCTCTTATTGACTCCACCACCTTATAATTCCACCATCCAACTAATATGAGCTTGGCATTTCAATTGAGTTTACCTCTAGCTCATGTGGGTTGGGTGGATCTCTCTCCACTTCTTTTGCTTGCCCTTACTGCAACTTTGGGAGGATGCAAATAAACAAATGCCATGGAAGTTATTTTGTTTTCACAAGAGTAAACAAGGCATTAAATATTTTGCATGGGCCATGCAACCATCACCCTTGTTTTCTTTTCTTCCTTTTGCTTGTTCTTGTGGACCTTGTTTTTGATCTTGCTTGGTCTTGTTTAATGCATGTAAGCACCATGATCTACCCCATCCTAGCTAAACCCTAATCTACACCTAATCTAAACCAAACCCTAAGTATCCCCCCTTTCTCTCCTCTATAGCCGAGCCACCCCTCTAAACCTACCCTAGCTTGGCCCCACTTGGTCACCCATGCCACCTAGCTACCCCACCCAAACAAAACCCTAAACCGAGGCTACCATCTACCCCCAAACCCTAGCTCTCTTCTAACCCATCTTCCCCCTCCTTCTCTCTCTGCCGTACAAGGCCCCACCCGAGTCTCCTTCTCCTCTCCCGGCCCCACGAAGCCCCCACTGCCTGTCCCGCCTGCAGGCACGTGAGCAAGGAGGAGGAAAGGTGGCACCCGAGGCCAACTTTTCCCATCTTCCCCTCCCCCACGCAAACCTCACCTGCCCCTCTCGTTCTTATCCCCCCCCTCACCCCTCTAGCCTCCCCCAGATCCCGCCCAGAGGCCCTGCCTCGTCTCCCTCTCTTTTCTTCACCACCATCGCCGGCCACCACCGCTTGGCCACCTCGACATCGATCCGGAGGCGAGCTGTTGAGGCTGTCGAGGAAGACGACGAGGTGCCCTTCTTCGCCTGACACCCGACGAGGAGGAGACGGACGAGCCACTGTAACCAGCGCCACCCGACGTAAACCCTAGCCGCCAAGATGCGCCTCGACGCCGATCCGCTGCTCGCCCCGATCCAACCTCCATCGCCCCGCGGTGAGTCCCTAGCCTCCTAGACATGCGCCTAACGTCCTCGCGTCTGCCGGTGGTGAGCGTGTCGAGCACACCGCGTCTGAAGGCCAGCACTGTCTGCTATCTCGCGAGAACCTTATCTAGCCCCGCAACTCCTTTCTGTCACCAACACACAGCCACCGCAGTGGTTCCGCCCCACCGCGCGCACGCCCGCGTCGCGGGTTCGAATCCCGCCTCGCCGCGCTGCCCTCTGCCCTCTTTTCGATCAAGGCAGAGAAGATCAGCGATGGTAGTGTCCACTTTGCATACCCCTCTTTGTTTTCCTAAACCGCGGTCCAGCCTAGCCCCACCAGTCAGCGTCAGTTGGTTTTTGCAAAAAGGCTCCCCTCTTTTCACAAAACCAACCCGCCCCCCTGGCCACGTGTTGAGCGTCCCACACTGGGCGGTGGGCTGCAATGCACCGTCCCATCTGTCTCCTGGGCTAGCACAGCCACCACTTGTCAACGCCACAGCGTGACCTGGTCAGCGGCCCACTCGCTTTCTAGGGCTAGCTCGCTGGGTATAAAAGTCTCACTTTGTTTCTGTTTTATTTCTAATTAAATTCAAATTAATTCAAATTCAAATATTAATCTGATTTCAAATAACTTTTCAATTATAAATCCAAATCATGCAAATAATATATGTTTTGAAATCAGAAAAATGTGAGGATTTCAAATATGCTACTCAAATTACCTTTTGCACATTTAAAATTCCAAGTTGAGTAAATTACAACAAATGCCACTGGAACTTAAATAAATTAATAACTTTTGATTTATAACTCCGAATTTAACAAATGATATGTCTAAAATGATCAGCTCGACGAGACCTTTCTGTTTATGCTATCCATGACTTCAATTGCAGCATGCATCATATAAATATAAAGTATACAGCAACTAATATGACAATAAAATGGGATCAAAACCCCATAAAAATGTTATTTCTTGTGTTCTACACCTCACCCATGCCATGCTACTTTATTGCCATGTAACTTGTGAATCATTCATCATGGCATGATTGTTTGCTTGACGCATTTTATTCCTATGCTTGTGCACTTTATTTATGTTGGCCCTTGTTTGTTTGGTTCTTCTTCGGATAGACTCTGAGCAGGGGATATATCAAGAGAACCAGGAGCACTACCCAGATCCGTCTCTCGCTTCAACTGAGTTGCCATGCAAGCACTACCACATGCTTGCATACATACAGTACCTATTGCCTCTATCTTATTCTTGCATCATTGAGTCGCGATTGCATTAAATTGAATCTCAAGTATTGCATAGCCTTTACTTTTAAACCCCACCAAGCTTGTTCCTCCATCCCATGAGCCATTACTACAGGAGTTGTTTGAGCCATGCGAGTCGTAGAACATCATGTGTAGGGTATGTGAGAGTCGGATGGATAATGAGGTACCTAAACAACTTAACCTGAGTAGTAATGGGATAACTAATGAAAGTGGCACCGGTGAGCAACATCTGCTATTTGGTTCTTCCTGCTCACTTGTGTCCCGTAAGACCCCGAGTACTTGATTCCTGTTCCAAGATTATTCGCGCTATCCACATCCGGGAGGCTTATGGGACCCCCCTGAGCCAGAGCTTGATTCAGTCTTATTTCTTGGGGCCACAAACTAGTTTGATGTTTTATTTTACTATCCTGTACTTATACCATGCTACTGTTTATTTACGATTGTGCGAGGAGCACACTGTACTGTTTAGGAACTGTGACCCGTTTACGCGGTATCGACAAGCCCAGTTTTGGGTTCCCTTCATACCGCCCCCACAACCTCGGGTCCGTCTCAAGTCAGCTAACTTGTGGGTGTACTCAAGGGGTGGCCCTAAATATTTCTGAATCCTGTGATTGCTTTGTCGTGAAGGCCTCGTTGGGTTTTGATTTGGTTTTTCCGAGGTTGATCGAGTGTGTGTTGCTATTTGTGCACCCCTGCAAGGTAAAACTTTCCGAAAGCCGTGTCCGCGGTTATGGACGACTTGGAGCACAGTTTCTCGATCATAGACAAGCATAACTAAAGTACCACTTTAATCTGACTAAGTAAATGACTAGTAAATAGTGCAATACTCATGGAATGGTTAATAAAATCGCCAACGGATGGGAGGTTGTTCGTCCGCTTCCTCGTTGGTAAGCGAGGAGGAGGATGGATCTGATGAAATTACTGTTATAACTGTGTCATAATTCACGGACATCCGTCTATCATTGGTTAGGCGGATGGTTAGCGAGTATCTATAGAACTGCTAGGGTTTATCTTTTGCTGCAATTGCGTCACCCCAGGTTGTGTCCCCTTTAGAGGCATTAAGACTTGCTGAGTACCCTTAGGGTCTCACACGATAAATTATTGGTTCGATGAACAGTACACTCGCAGGACGGATCTTTGGGTGGAAGAGGCGATGATGTGGGCAACGATCGTTCGGTAGAGATTCCGGAACGGGATCCGTGAGAAGCGTATGGATGCTTATTTCTATGGCATCTTATGCCGATTTGCTTCTTATCCGTACTCGGACTTTGTTTTGCCGCTTCCGCTTGATACTCTGATGTGTGGTGTATGAGGAATTATCCTAAAATATTATATCTATCTAGGTCATTTGAATCTTGCCGTATGGCGTTGCTATATTTCCTTTCTTTCTAGATGGAATGGCTCTGATGTACTTTTGTATGGTGGCTTGCATACATACTCATTTGTGTATGTAGTTGATCCCTTCGCCTGCCGATTACGCCGCCCGTACAAGTCCCGTTGAGTTGGAAGTGGTTGGGACGGCCGAAAGGTCTACCCGTGAGTGGCTTTTGGGGCCCCACCGTACTATTTCAACCACTACCGCTCATCCAGGCTTGTATCTAGGAGCGTAATTCACCGAGGTAGTTACAATTGGTATCAGAGCCATCCCGACCTTCAGGGTCTCAGCCAAACGGTCGTTGTCGGTCTAGCAAATATTTTGGTAGTTATGTATACTAGGGAAAAACAACACGCGAGAGTAGGACTGCTTCCATTTTTCTTCTTACCCAACCACCCACCCTTTTCTGGTAAGGAAGTGTAACGTTTTCAATCCTCTTCTTAAAATTTCAAACTAGGATTCACGTGTTCTGGGTTTCCGTAGTACCATAGGTTGTGTGTGTGTGTGTGTGTGTGTAATCCCTTGTCTATCTGTTGCATCCGAGTTGTTATCTAATCCGCCTTTGGTTATCAATTGTTGGTACATTCCATACCGACAGGCTTTTGTGAACCGACGCGATCTATCTGATTCATTGTAAACCGACGCAATCTGTCTTACTCTTTGTTATCCGACGTTATCTTGTTTGGGGTGTTCGTTTCCGTAATTGCTAATCCTTAGGTTTCGTCGTGAGAAGAAGGGGTTAGGATATGTGTTCCACTTATTCATGTGCGGAGTAATGATTTGAGTGCGGGATGGAGTCGCGACCATACCACTACTTTTATTGTATATTGAATCGGTAGAGTCACTAATCTTGATTCGTTAAGTAATTTTGCGCATCTATTGGTATTTTAATGCCGAAATTTGTGGAAAATTTTTCTTGATATATTTGTGTACCACACTCCTTTTCATGGTGCGATATGCTTAATATCTTTTAGGTGCTTTGAACTTTGTTGATATTTTAATATCATCTTAGTAAATTGTATCCTTTAATCTTGGTTAATTCCATCTTGGTACTATTTTGGATTATTATCATTCTCCATTATAGTACCGACTTGTGTTTTATATCAATGACAGGATGGCTCCACCACGCCGTTCTGATGAGGACATACCACCTGAACTGGGCTCCGCGCTGTCAAACATCGCCAATGCCTTGGCAGCAATGCAGCAGAACCAACAACGCTTTGAGGAAAGTGTCAGGAGGAACGAGTTTGCTCCACTACCTCCACCTCCCAAGCGTGGAGACATCAAAAGCTTCCTGAAATTCAACCCTCGTCAAACATCGCCAATGCCTTGGCAGCAATGCAGCAGAACCAACAGCGCTTTGAGGAAAGTGTCAGGAGGAACGAGTTTGCTCCACTACCTCCACCTCCCAAGCGTGGAGACATCAAAAGCTTCCTGAAATTCAACCCTTGTCAGTTTGATGTTTCGATCGACCCTTTGGGCGGATGATTGGTTGCGTGAGATGTCAAGGTTGCTCGAGACTGATGTTCCCGAGCGAGTGGGTCAAGTGTGCTACTCACCTTCAAGGGAGATGCAGCTCTGGTGGGAGAATTACTTGAAGGCAAGTTGCACGGTTTTCAGACTACTTGGGAAAGGTTCCTTTGGAGCGTTCAAAGAGCGGTTTACGAAATTGTTATGGAAAGGATGAAGGAAGCTTTTCTCAACCTTAAGGTGGAAATGATAACGTCAACACCTACATCAGAACTTCATGAATCTTCTCGTTATGGTGGCGATGAGGTATCCGATGACAAGAAGAAGCAAAAGAGGTTCGTGCAAGGGCTCAATGCATCGATCAAGTATGCAATCACACATGCAAGGCCGCATCTTTCACGAACTACACACCTCTGCAAGAGGAAGCAAGTCGACAAGTGTTTGAGGAGTCCAAGAAACACAACCGGATGCATCAAGCTCTTCACTATGGCAGCTCCTTCTAAGCGGGCGTGTCCGGGTTCCTAACACCCCACCGCCTCCGCTCCACCAAGACCTGCAAGTTACGCGTCAAGGCCACTAAACTCCATCACCGCTGCTCCTGGGGCTACAACCACCACTACCCGAGCGCTCGGAGTCCTCGCTACGTTGCTCCACGTCCACCGGTGCTTGCTTCACGTGTGGAGATCCCGACATCAACTGAATCGTCTGCTGAAAACAAAGCTCTTCCTCCACCCGCCAAGATCTGCAGCAAGCTCTCCTTTGGTTCGTGCACCACCACCTCGGGCTCTCAACATCAACACCAAGCCCGGTCTGCGTTCGTGCCAACTGTGTCAACGCCACTCAAGCTGAGCATGCACCTGGAGTTGTGATGGGTATGCTTCCCGTTAACTCAGTCCCTGCACGAGTTTTGTTTGATTCTGGTGCATCGCATTCTTTTGTTTCGCATAAGTTTGCTCAAGAGCATGACCTGGATAGGGTTCCTTTATCACGCCAATGCGGTGGTGCTATCTCCTGGTTCAAACATGAGGGCTGCTCATCACCATGGCAATCAAATTGAGATTGGTGGCTCTTCGCTCGGCGTCCTTAATTCTTCTCGGGCAATTCGACATTGATGTCATCTTGGGCATGGATTGGTTAAGAAATGTAGCTGTGATTGATTGTCTTTGAACGCCGTTTCTCAAGATTCTCAAGGCCATATAGTCTTTTCTCCAAGTCCGACTCGCTGTCCAACTTTTCTCTTTGGCGGCTCAATGATGATGCTATGGAAGCTATTCGAGTGTACCGTGGTCTGTGAGTTCCCGATGTTTTTCCCAAGAGTTGCTTGTATGCCTCCGGATCGTGAGGTTGAGTTTGTAATTGAGCTTGAACCTGGAACGGCTCCTATCTCCAAGCGGCCTTATAAGATGGGTCCTTCTGAGTTGGTTGAACTCAAACGACAACTTGATGAACAAGAGAAGTTGGGTTTCATTCAACACAGTACTTCGTCTTGGGGTAGCCCAACAATCTTTGTGAAGAAGCGTGACAGGAATGATAGACTTTGTGTTGACTACCGGGCTCTCAATGCTAAAACCATCAAGAACAAATATCCTCTCCCGCGGATTAATGATCTCTTGATCAAATCGAGCTGTGGTATTCTCTAAGCTGGACTTGAGAAGTGGTTATCACCAAATCAAGATTCGCAAGGAAGATGTGCCTAAAACAGCTTTCACCACCTTCTATGGCCTGTATGAGTACACGGTCATGTCGTTCGGTCTCACCAACGCACCTGCTACCTTCTCGAGACTTATGAACTCGGTTTTCATGGAGTACCTTGATAAGTTCGTTGTGGTCTATCTGGATGACATCCTAGTCTATTCCAAGTCTAAGGAAGAGCATGAAGAACACCTGCGGTGTGTCCTAAACAAGCTTCGTGAGAACCACTTGTATGCAAAGTTCTCCAAGTGTGAGTTTTGGCTGCCTGAAGTAACCTATCTTGGTCATGTCATCTCTGCCAAGGGCATTGCAGTCAACCCGGAAACTGTGAAGACAATTGTTGAATGGCTTCCTCCTGTTAATGTCAAAGAAGTGCGGAGTTTCCTCGGTTTGGCGAGTTATTGCCGCTGCTCGTAACTTCTCGAAGATAGCGAAGCCTTCACCGATCTCCTCAAGAAAGGCAAGAAATACCTGGACTCCATGTCAAGCAAGTTTTGAGACACTCAAAGAGAAGCTCACTTCCACACAGTCTTGGTTCCTCCGGATACATCTAAGCCTTTCCAGATATTCTGTGACGCCTCTTTGCAAGGATTGGGTGCGGTCCTTATGCAAGAGAAAGCAGTGGTTGCTTATGCCTCTCGGCAGTTGAAGACGCATGAGATCAACTATCCCACACATGACCTCGAAGTCGGCAGGTGGTCTTTGCTTTGAAGCTATGGAGGCACTACTTGCTTGGCAACCGATGTGAGATCTTTTAACCACAAGAGTTTGAAGTATATCTTCACTCAGCTGATCTCAACCTTCGCAGAGGAGATGGATCAAGCAATCAATGACTTTGATTTGACCATCAACTACACTCCGCAAAGCTAATGTCATGGCCGATGCTCTAAGCCACAAAGCTTATGTCAACAACCTCATGATGGAAGAGCAGCAACCTCTCTTGTGCGAGGAATTCCGTCAGCTCAACCTTGAAGTTGTGGAACAAGGGCATCTCCTGAACCTTCTGGCTACTCCTCTCTTGGAAGAAAAGATTCGCTCTCGTCAGCTGGGTGATCCGCACACTAAAAAGATCATCTCTAAACTTGAGCTTCCGAAGTATGAGTCCTTCCACGTGGATGATCAAGGCACGCTTTTCTTTGAACACCGGATGTTTGTTTCGAACTACCCGGGATTGAGAGAGCAAGTTCTCAAGGAGGCGCATGATTCGGTTCTTTCTATCCATCCTGGCAGCACAAAGATGTACATGGACTTGAAATCACAATATTGGTGGCCTGGTTTGAAACGGTATTGTGCCAAGTATGTCTCGGAGTGTGATGTTTGCCGCAGAGTGAAAGCTGTCCATCAGAAACCTTTCGGTCTTCTTCAGCCATTGAAACCTCCGGAATGGAAATGGGAGAAAGTAGAGATGGACTTCATCACTGGCTTTCCAAGGTCGCAGAAGGGCAACACTGCAATCTTTGTTGTCATCGACAGGCTTTATAAAGGGGCTCATTTCTTCCCCGTCAAGGAAACAATTTCTGGAATTCAGTTGGCTGAGCTCTATATCAATGTAATTGTCTCTCTGTATGGGGTTCCGCTTGAGATCGTGCACTGCGTGGAAGCATCTTCACTTCAAAGTTCGGGAGAGTTTCCAAAATGCTTTGGGAACAAAGTTGAACTTCAAAGACTGCTTACCACCCTCATCGCAAGGACAAGTCGAAAGGATCAATCGATTCTGGAGGATATGCTTGCGTCATCTCTTTGGCATGAAGTGGGAGGAATGTCTTCCTTATGCTGAATTCTCCTACAACAGCCTTCCAAAAGTCTCAAGATGGCACCATTTGAGGCTCTCTATGGTCGCAAGTGCGAACTCCGATTGGTTGGTCAAAGTGTGAGAAAGAATGGTTTGGCCCCCGACATTGTAACTCAAGCGAGGAGAAGGTGCATATCATTCTTGAGAACACAAGATTGCTCAAAGTCGCCAGAAGAGCAATTATGACAGGAAGCACACGGATATGGTGTATGCCCCTGGTGATCTCGTCTACCTTCGTGTCACTCCCATGAGAGGCACACACCGCTTCGGTATCAAAGGAAAGTTGGCTCCTAGATACATCGGTCCTTTCAAGATTCGTGGTAGAAGAGGAGAAGTTGCTTATGCCCTGGAGCTCCCGGAAAAACTCAAAGTCCATGATGTTTTCCACATCTCTCAGCTCAAGAAGTGCTTCAAAGATCCCGGCAGGACCGTGGATCATGAGCTAATCGATCTCCAAGAAGACCTATCTTATCAAGAACACCCCACAAAAATCCTTGAGACCGCAGAAAGAAGGACTCGCAACAAGTCCATCAAGTTCTGCAAGGTGCAGTGGTCACACCATTCTGTTGATGAAGCCACTTGGGAACGTGAAGATGAACTCCGCCGCCTATCCTACCCTCTTTGTGTCTTCTTCTTCTTCCTAGAATCTCGGGTGAGATTCCTGTTTAGTGGGGAGAGTTGTAGCATCCCATTGTCAACACCGTAATGCTACTTGTTCTAGTAATAAAATGGCCACTTCCTACAAATAATTGTTGCATCATCATTATTTCATGCTCATGCCATCATGCCACCTTGCATTTGAGCATCATACAAAAACTCTTTTGTTTGGTTCTTAACTCATATGCATTAATATTTGTATTTGACTCTTGATATTGTAGTTGGATCTTGATATATTGCTAAATGCCCAAGTTGAGTTGGGGGCATATCTCTTATTGACTCCACCACCTTTTCTTCACCACCTTATAATTCCACCATCCAACTAATATGAGCTTGGCATTTCAATTGAGTTTACCTCTAGCTCATGTGGGTTGGGTGGATCTCTCTCCACTTCTTTTGCTTGCCCTTACTCCAACTTTGGGAGGATGCAAATAAACAAATGCCATGGAAGTTATTTTGTTTTCACAAGAGTAAACAAGGCATTAAATATTTTGCATGGGCCATGCAACCATCACCCTTGTTTTCTTTTCTTCCTTTTGCTTGTTCTTGTGGACCTTGTTTTTGATCTTGCTTGGTCTTGTTTAATGCATGTAAGCACCATGATCTACCCCATCCTAGCTAAACCCTAATCTACACCTAATCTAAACCAAACCCTAAGTATCCCCTCTATAGCCGAGCCACCCCTCTAAACCTACCCTAGCTTGTCCCCACTTGGTCACCCATGCCACCTAGCTACCCCACCCAAACAAAACCCTAAACCGAGCCTACCATCTACCCCCAAACCCTAGCTCTCTTCTAACCCATCTTCCCCCTCCTTCTCTCTCTGCCGTACAAGGCCCCACCCGAGTCTCCCCTTCTCCTCTCCCCTGGCCCCACAGAAGCCCCCACCGCCTGGTCCTGCCTGCTGCAGCACGTGAGGAGGAGGAAAGGTGGCACCCGAGGCCACCTTTTCCCATCTTCCCTCCCCACGCAAACCTCACCCCCTCGTTCTTATCCACCCTCGCCTCTAGCCTCCCAGATCCCGCCGAGGCCCCCGCCTGCTCGTCTCCTCGCCTCTTTTCTTCACCGCATCGCCACCACCGCTTGGCCACCTCTAGTCGACATCGATCCGGAGGCGGCGAGCTGAGGCTGTCGAGGAAGACTAGGTGCCTCGCCTGGACACCCGACGAGGAGGAGACGGACCGGAGCCACCGTAACAGCCATCGGCGCAAACCCTAGCCGCCAATGCGTGCGCCTCGACGCCGATCCGCTGCCGTCCGATCCAACCCTCCATCGCCCGCGGTGAGTCCCTATCCTCCTAGACATGCGCCTAACCGTCCTCGCGTCCTGTCGGCGGTGAGCGTTTCGTCGAGCACACCGCGTGCACCGGCGAGCGCGCACCTGCCTGTCCGTTATCTCGCTGCGAGAACCTTATCTAGCCCGCTACTTTTCATCACCAACACACGCCCATCGCAGTGGTTCCGCCATCACAAGACGCCTTGCGTCATGGTTCGAATCTCGCCACATACGCCTCCTCGCCTCTTTTCGATCAAGGCAGAGAAGATCAACAGTGGGCCGTGTCCACTTTGCACATACCCCCCCTCTTTTGTTTTCCTAAACCGCGGTCCAGCCTAGCCCCACCAGTCAGCGTCAGTTGGTTTTTGCAAAAAGGCTCCCCTCTTTTCACAAAACCAACCCGCAGTCCCCACGTGTTCGACCACACTGCAACATTTGGCAGGTGGGCCTGCAATGCAGCTGGTCCCATCTGTCTGTCCCTAGGGCTAGCACAGGCCACGGTGTCAACGTCTGCTATTTGGGATAACTAATGAAAGTGGCACCGGTGAGCAACATCTGCTATTTGGTTCTTCCTGCTCACTTGTGTCCCGTAAGACCCCGAGTACTTGATTCCTGTTCCAAGATTATTCGCGCTATCCACATCTGGGAGGCTTATGGGACCCCCCTGAGCCAGAGCTTGATTCAGTCTTATTTCTTGGGGCCACAAACTAGTTTGAGGTTTTATTTTACTATCACATTTTATACCATTCTATCTTATTTACGATTGTGCGAGGAGCACATCTGCATCGTTAGGAACTGTGACCTTACGCTGTATCGACAAGCCCAGTTTGGGTTCCTAGTCGCCATACTGACCCCACAAACCTCGGGTCCATCTCTCGTCACTAACTTTGTTGGTGTACTCCAAGGGTGGCCTCAAATATTTCTCAATCTGTGATTGCTTTGTCGTGAAGGCCTCGTTGGGTTTTGATTTGGTTTTCCGATGTTGATCGAGTGTGTGTTGCTATTTGTGCACCCCTGCTGGTAAAACTTTCAAAGCCGTGTCCGCGGTTATGGACGACTTGGAGCAGTTTCTCGATCATAGACAAGCATAACTAAAGTACCGCTTTAATCGACTAAGTAAATGACTAGTAAATAGTGCAATACTCATGGAATGGTTAATAAAATTGCCAACGGATGGGGGTTGTTCGTCCGCTTCCTCGTTGTTTAGCGAGGAGGATGGATCGATGAAATTACTGTTATAAGCGTGTCATAATTCACGGACATCCGCCTATCATTGGTTAGGCGGATGGTTAGCGAGCATCTATAGAACTGCTAGGGTTTATCTTTTGCTGCAATTGCGTCACCTGTGTTGTGTCCCCTTTAGAGGCATTAAGACTTGCCGATTACCCTTAGGGTCTCACACGATAAATTATTGGTTCGGATGAACAGTACACTCGCAGACGGATCTTGGGTGGAAGAGGTCATGATGTGGGCAACGATCGTTCGGTGTAGAGATTCCGGAATGGGGATCCGTGAGATGTGGGCGGGATGTGCTTATTTCTATGGCATCTTATGCCGATTTGCTTCTTATCCGTACTGGACTTTGTTTTGCCGCTTCCGCTTGATACTCTGATGTGTGGTGTATGAGGAATTATCCTAAAATATTATATCTATCTAGGTCATTTGAATCTTGCCGTATGGCGTTGCTATATTTCCTTTCTTTCTAGATGGAATGGCTCTGATGTACTTTTGTATGGTGGCTTGCATACATACTCATTTGTGTATGTAGTTGATCCTTCGCTTTGCCGATTACGCCTCACCAGACAGTCCCGTTGAGTTGGAAGTGGTTGGGACGGCCGAAAGGTCTACCCGTGAGTGGCTTTTGGGGCCCCACCGTACTATTTCAACCACTACCGCTCATCCAGGCTTGTATCTAGGAGCGTAATTCACCGAGGTAGTTACACGAACAAGAACCACAACATTGATACTAGTATTGTCAATCACCCGTTGTAAATTGAATCTTAACTATGCTAGGAGAAACAGGCACCCGCAAAGCCACTTATGCAATACAAGTTGCATGTCAAGCGTGGAGCAAGTCTCATGAACGATGTCATGTAAGGTTAGCCCGGGCCGCTTCATCCCAACATACCGCAAGATGCAAAGTACACAAGAAGCAATCGACAATAAAAGCATCAACGCCCACAATGACCATTGTGTTCTACTCGTCAACAGATCTACATATAAACCTGGCTCGATACCACCGTAGGGGTTCGTAGCATGGAAAACAAAAAATTCTATCGACAAACAAACAAGCCAAGATCTATCTACTAGATTGTAGCAACGAGTCGATGGAATAACTTACCTCGAAGATTCCAAAGTGGTTAACGAGAGCAGATTCTCGTGGTGATGTAGTCGTACTCTTCCGATCTCAAGATCGTGTAGACGATCCTTCCGCGTTGCTCCTGGCAGCGCCCCGCAATCGGTCACACGTTCGGTACTGACGAAGACCTTCCTCTCCTTGTTCCAAAGCAAATGGAGGTTGTAGCACTCTCCTCGCGATTCCAAAGACAACGTGATGGTACCCAGGAAGTAGAGGGAGATCCCAGGCTTCGCCTTAAGCCGAGCGAGTATGGTGGAGTATGAGAGAGAGCTATTAGTGGTATAGGGTTTAGACACACCAATTAGAAGGCTCTAAACCGGCTAAAGCAATTAGAAGCTCTAAACCAAAACGGCTCTAAACCGGAGATTAGAGGATAGGAACTTGTGTGTCTAGAGGAGGAGGCCCCGCCTCCTTTTATAGGTGGAGGGGCGCCAAGGGAGGAGTCCTCCCAAGTCGGCCTTGTTGGCACACGGCTTGAGGGACTCCTCCCAAGTCGGTTCCAACCACCTCTTGCTTGTTTCCACAGCTTCGTTCTCAGCTTCTGTTTTCCACAGCTTTCTTTTAGCCGTTGACTTTCAAACCGGCAGTTTGACTTTTCAGTTTGGAACAGCAAGAACACTTAGTACATGATGCAATCATTCAATATGTAATGACACATTCATGTACCCTCCGCCCGAGTGCCACAATCCGAACCTTCTAGAACATTCCCGATGAAAACACCTAATCATTCCCGAACTCAAACGGACTTTCCTTATATGAATCTTATTCTCCGACCATTCCGGATCACCTCGTGATATCCCGGATCCCATCCGAGACTCGAACAACATTCGGTCTCTTTCTCATAATACCATAACTACTCAAACAACGTCAATCCTTAAGTGTGTCTCCTATGGTTCGTGAATTATGCGGACATGATCGAGACACTTCTCCGAACAATAACCAATAGAGGAATCTGAAATTCATATGGCTCCCACATATTTCTACGACTTTGCGATCGAATGAACCACTTACATACGATACCAATTTCCCTTTGTCTCACGATAGTTTACTTATCCGAGGTTATGATCGTCGGTATCTCTACATACCTAGTTCAACCTCATTACCGATAAGTACTCTTTTCGCTCCTGATATGTGATCCCTTGTGAGCCGGTCACATGCTTGCAAGCTAATTGGATGACATTTCACCGAGGGCCCAGAGTATATCTATCCGTCATATGGATGGACAAATCCCACTTGATCCATGTGTTTCAACCAATACTTTCGAACACTCAATGCCACCTTTATAGCCACCTGTTACGGTGTGGTGTTTAATGACATCAAAGCATCCATCCGAAAAGGTGATATGCATGATCTCATGGTCGAAGGAATTAGGTTACTATGTATCAGAAAGCATATAGCAATTGAACTATTGAAATGACTTGATCTTTATGCTACGCTTATCTATAGGAGTATGTCCATCACATCATTCTCCTAATGATATGATCCTGTTGTTAATAACATCTCTATGTTCATGATCAGGAAACCATGATCATATATTAACCAACAAGCTAGTTTAACAAGAGGCTTTACTAGGGACTCTTATTTTAGTTTACAAATCACACAAGTATTAATGTTTCCGGTTAATACAATTATAGCATGGTATGTAAACATTTATCATAAGTGTGAAGATATGATAATAACCACTTTATTATTGCCTCATGGGCATATCTCCAACATGATGTAACCCAGCCCTCGTTCAACAAAGCATGGCTAAGCACATCTACCAACGGTGGTTCATCTACAAAGAGGGTCCTACCACATAATAGGACATAGCATAGCGATAGTATCATCCTACACATGCATTTACAAAATACACGACAATACATTGAAAATAGTAGGACGATATCATGAACAAAGTAGCATCTACTTGCCTTGGTTGTAGCGGTCTGGAGCTCAATCCTCACATGAGCAAGCGTTGCACTCAACACAATCTACACGATACAATTGCAATCATAAACAAACAATCCACAACATATGCAACAAATATGATGCATGAATGCAAGAACGGCAAGTGAATTGGTGCTACAGCTGCACCACATAATTCTAATCCATAATACTACCGAATACATGCATGGAAAAATAGATTTGGCGCTAGGAAAACTAATAGACAAAAGTAATGCTCCAAACTAGAGCTAGAATTTAAATAATTCACTATCGGTAGTATACTGTTCGTAAAATCTTGGGAAAATTCTACCGCATAGGCATCATTGAATAGAAAAAGTACCAATTGGAAATACTCGAAAAGGAATTATAAAACTCCCCGAGTAACTAAAACACTGCAGAAAGCCATTAGACAAATACTGCAGAAGTTTTTACTGTAAGCCTACCTTTTTAATTCACGATGAGATTCCCCTCGTTCACACGAGTTCAGGGACATATCACACGCGATTTTTGAAGCTAAGGATCTTTTTCTACGAATTTATTACTCTGAAAAGACCACTAACCAGTTTGATTAAACTGTACTATTAAACCTGACAGTAAAAGTCTGAACCAAAGGTACAGCGAGATTCTACACGACTCACTGAACCCGTACATATTTTATTTGCAATTTTTGGCCAAGCGGTTGAATTTCTACGCAATTTACAAGATTCTACCGAAATCTGTCAACTAACGGTCGAGAAAAATTACATCGCGGCGCGCGTACGTGCATGTATGCGTGCACGCAATAACGCCACATGTGGCTGCACAAGCGGCATGCAGCGTACAAGAGCGCTGCAGCCGAGGCGGCGGTTCACAGCATACGGTAGCAAGGCGGCGTACAGCCGAGACGGGCGGCGGCCAAGCGATGTGGCGCATGCGGAAGGCGGCACGCGGCGGATGCGGCGGTGTGAGGCGACGGCGGCGTGATGGCTGGAACGGAGAGAGCGAGGCGGCGACCAAGCGGGCGCGGCATGGCGGAGGCGGGGTCCGCGGAGCAGATGGCGGCGCGAATCGGCAGGCGTGAGCGTGGGAGGAGGAGGCGGCGGGTCGGGTCATGGGGCACGGAAAACGAGGTCCCGGTGGGGCCCTCTTTAAATAGTCCTGCGCGCTGAAATCCTAAACAGAATCGGTCCGCAGTTGGACTCCGATTGGAAATCGGTCCCGGCGGTTTACTAAAACGTCCGAGTCTTTTGCATACGAACTCCGATTGGAGCGATTCTCGCGCCTACGGATTCGTATCGTCGAGGAGAACAACCTTCAGCCAAGGTTTAAGCGAAAACTCGAACCTACAGGGGTGGTTGTTGCAAGTCCCTCTAAAGCTCCCCGCATGAACCTTGTAGCGAAGCAAAGTAGGGTTTTGAAGATAGCGTTTCGCCGAACCTTTCTACTCGACGGTTTTGCATGGAAAGATATGATGCAATGCTATGAATGATATGCAAAACCAAATCTAAAATTTGGGATGTGACATATAGAGACCATATGATACTATGCACTATAGAGATAATATCATATGCATTTTGATATGATACTCCTACTATGACTAGTCTGAGTAGCATCTTGGTGGTGTGTGTGTTATATAAACGGTGTGAAAACTCATTTTGACATGTCATCATACCTGTACCAATGAATGGCCAGGAAGGTGACTCACAGTGGATATGTCTCGCTGTTTTCTCCAACCGTTAATTGGCTGGTCGGGTGAATGATATTTCAGCAAGGTTTTAGTACACAAGTGAACTTTTTACCAAAGACCGAATATTACCCGAAAGAATATTCCTCTTTTGCAAAACTCGGTTAAGTAGAAAACCTCCCCACGAGCGTGTGTCTATGCGATAACGATGTGCAACCGAAAATGCTTAGGCTCTGTTTGGACTCTCTGTTTTTCTAACACCAAAGTATTTCAATACCATGGTATATCAGTACCCGGCAATGCAATACTTCGGTTTCTCCCCTTTATCAGTTTTAGAAAAAAGAGATCCTAACCACTTTCTTAAATACCAAAAAAAACCACAGTTTAGATCATACTACAGTTTATGAAACTGCAGTATTTGCTGCTGCTGCTTAACACATCGAAGTATTTGAAAATGTGATACTTTTAGAAACCATGGTTTTTTTAATACTTAAAGAAAAACTGAGTAGCCAAACGGAACATTAACTTTGCACCGCCAAAGCATAGCGCGTTATTACTCTAAAACCTAACCGCGGCGTGTCGGGTCACTACCAAATATTTACTCCATCTGTTTTATAATATAAGATGTTTTAGTTTTGTAAAGGTAGTCTATCTAGACGTCTTCTTTTAGTGTGTAAGTTTTAAAACATCTTATATTATGAAACGGAGAGAGCACTTTTCTTGCTCTGCAGTAATAACCATCAAAATGTGGGTGATGATTTGGTCACATCAGTCGCGCATCATCAGTTACGTACGTGATAATAAGGTTACCCAACAAAAGCACATCCTCCACAATAACAAGTTAACGACCACGCACTAGAATGTGCATGCATGACAGGATAGGTCACATCAGGTGCACACTCGAAAGGAGCATGAGATTAGGTTCTAAACGGGTAGACCAGGTGACGTCGTGACCGAGAAATGCATCTCAGGATATAGACGCTGCACCGAACAAATAGTGTACACGCGGCTCCAATAAATAGTACTACCTAATTTCCATTTTGTTGGCTTGCACAGAAGAAGGGCTTGGATGCATGGCTGTCGACGGAGCGACTCTCGTATCGTATCGGAGCCCCGGCCCGGTATTTTCTTGTGTTGTTTGTGGGTCTGGAATTGGTCGAGAGATACTGCAAGTAGAAAAAAAACGCTTCGCGTCGCCTTTCCTGGGCACGCTCCTACCCTCACCCTCTCTCCCGCTGCCGCCGGACAAAGCTCGCGCGGCGCTGGCGTCGGCGGCCTTTCTCTACCCGGCGCGGGGTGCTCCTGGACAGGGTGGCGAGACCTCGGCGCGCGGTGCTCTTCGGTGGGAGGCGGCGTGGCCTGGCGCAGCGACTGACGGCGTGCGGGTGGGGTGGCTCGCGCCTGTTGTGGTGGTGGCGGCGGTGGCCCGAGCTCGCCCTGACCTGCAGATCTCGGGCGCAGTGGCGGCGGTTTGCATCTGCGACGGCCCCTCCTCTCCGACTTGGCGCTGCTGGGGCGGACCAAGACAGGCTAGGACGGCGACGCCATTGCCATGGGCCCAGATCTAGGCCCATTCGGGCCTGATTAGGGCTGGGTCGGCCTGCTGTCCTATAGGGTTTCAGGGGATCTAGTTCTAAGGAGTCCACCCCTTGGTCCTGATGGGACTGAGGTGCTGGATCCGGGCCGATGGGCCTAGATCCGGTAACCGCCTGGCAGCTCACCTCTTGAGCTGCGGAATTGACTTGTGTGTCTCGTCATTCCGATCTGTCTAGGGCCTGTCTGGCTGGTCTGCCCGGGTACACCTGTTCCGAGGGTGGTGTTGTAGTGGTCTATACCACACGGTGTGTGCAAGATCGTGGACGCTGGGGCGGCGGCTCCAGAAGGTGGACTGCGCGGGCATGTCTCGGCGGCGGGACGACGTGGCAGTGGTGGTGGCTCGTCTCTCTGGACCACGAGGGTGGCACAGAGCGGGCATCAGGGACTCCTGGCGCTGGAGACGTCCAGATCGCGTGTTAGAATCTTGGCTCGGAGATCGGTGGCCCAAGGAACTAAATATGGCGAGAGTTTTTCTGGGCGAAATCCCAGCGCTTCGGCGCCGATGAAGGCGATGCCTGTGGGTATCATGACCCTCTTGAGGGCGTTGTTGTGGCTACCCTTGCCTTTTTTGGAGCTCTGGGTGAAAACCCTAGACCCTTGTGGTCTCGGTGGCGGCGCTTGCTGTGTCGTTCCCTCCCTAGAGGCGCTGTCATGGAGCTCGGGTTCCTTAGGCTCGACGTCTTTGGTGGCAAGCTAGACGCTTCTTAGGCTTAATAGTTGCAAAGTGCTAGGCGTCCCCCGGACGATGGGAGAGCTCCCATCGTCCTGCTTCCCGTGCTGACACGTGTCTATTTCCTGCAAAACATCCCGCGTTTGCTGCATATGTCCCTGCTTTTGCTTCCGAAGCAAAAAAAACTGTTCGTTTTAGAAATAGAACGTCTCGCCGAAGACCTCACCGGAGACCTCGCCGGAGACCATGTAGCAAAAAAATTGTGCTAATGCAGCAAAACCGTCTTCGCCGGAGACATTGTCGGAAACAATTCGTTGATGACCCTCGCCGGAGACCATGCAGCAAAAAAAGTTTCCGGCGAAGTCGGTTTTGTTGCATTAGCACAATTTTTTTGCTACATGATCTCCGGCGAGACGTTCTATTTCTAAAACGAACATTTTTTTTGCTTCGAGAGCAAAAGCGGGGACATATGTAGCAAAAGCGGGCCGTTTTGCAGCAAAAATAAAATTTGGGGCGATTTTGGGGACACGTGTCACGCAGGGGTGTCACGCAGGAGGAGGAGGACGATGGGAAACCCCCATCGTCCGGGGATCTATATCATTTTCCTTAATAGTTTTATCTTTGATATGCTTATTAGAGGTTTTCCTCGATCCCCTTGTACCAGTTTAGCCTGGCTTTATTTATAAAATAGGACGAAAGTCTATTTCGACGAATTGGTCGAGATCACACGAAGAAAAACTGGCCGTGCATTTTTTGCTACCGTACGTACCGCCCGTTCCCTCTCCCTGCGTCGTGTCGTGTCTTGGGGCTCAACATGGCATGTTATCCCGTTCGGCGACGCCCGGAGTTGGGAGGCGCGTGAGTGGTGGCGATACACGCGATCCCCACCACGTACGTACGCCTTGTAGGTCGAGGCACCCCAAATGACAGGGACGTACTGTCCAACTTGCAAGGACCCGGACGGGGTGGCTCGCCTTTCCTTTTTGTTGCTCTTGCTTGTTTTTTTTTGAACGAGGAGCGTCCTCAAAGGGACCGGGAGCATCACATTAATATTAAACGGTGGATGTACAAATTGTTACAAAGGACCCCATGTGATAAGGATAAAATGCATAGGTCCCTGATATAAGCAGAAAAGACCTCACTGAAAGATGAACGACAACGAACCGATTCTTCTCTTTCTCCACCGCCGAGCCGGAAGTCAGACATGCCGCTGTCATACTCAAAAGCGGGGACGAAACCACTTGCCTTTGCGCAGACGAGGAATGCGGCCGCCAACTTCGAAAGGGGCCTCATCGAGGAGGTTAAACAATTGCCGGGACCCGTCGCCGGCTTTTGGATAGGCCATGTTCTGGCCTTGGATGTCGGACGTCCGTCACCCGCCGCCGAGGTGAAGCTCAAAAAAATTGCTTCCCAACTCCATTGCTGCTTGACACTGCTAATCACCCAATCGACTCCTCCGTTTTTCGCAACCATTGCGTCCGTTGAAGGAAGAAATAGAAGTGAAGAGCAGAAGGGCTTCGCAGCAGAGGATTCTTTACCGGACCCGGAAGAGATAGTCGGCCCGCCGTCGCCACTCCTGCCACGGGTGGGTGTAGGCAGGCGAAGAAGAACGGCCTGGAGAAGAATCCAAAGCCCCAACCGCTCAGCCGAAGCAAGCTCCGGTGCGTCACCCTCCTCGCCTCCACGGCGGCCAAGGAAAGCAAACACCACCGGAAGGACATAGCCTCCTCCTCGCCTCCACGGCCGGCCAGAGCACCACCACAACTCCATTTCGCTACCTTCGCAAAGCAACAAAAGCGCTTATTCTTGGGCCTTGACTTTAGAGAAAACTTGAGCATTCCACCATGGAAGCGCCGAGGCACCTCTGGCTGAGCGGAAGGCGCCTTGTAACGCTTAACGAACAAAGCCCCCGCGGATGACGCCACCGACGGCCTCACGAGAGCCTCCTCGCCTCACGCACCATGGCCGACCAGCAAGAGAGAGCCCTGACGAACTGCGATGTAGCAGCACCCAAAGCTCGAGGACAAAGCTGCTGAACTGAACTCCACCTTCCCCGCCACCATGGCCGCCAAAGGAGGCGAAGACGCCAGCCCAATCGAGCTCGGCGAGCAGCCTTATTGAGGGAGAGGCAGTACCCCACCATCACCTCCATCACCGGCGAAGCAAGGGGGGCGAGGGAAGCACGCCGCCGCCGCATCTCGGCCAGGGAGATGCGCGAGCTCCGGGCAGCACAAGGCCACCAGACACGGGGATTCGACCCCAGACTAACACTACTATATACATAGCAGCTGCCGCCCCCCCTCAGCCCAGCTCGGCCGGGCTCGCCGGCGAGCAAGGCCTCAGGGCGGCGCGGCGCTGGGTGGAGGCGGCTTCTGGAACTGTAGCACACGGGAGGGGAAAGGATAAGGGTCCGTTTTTTTTGTTGTCGGTCTTGTTGCTCTTGCTTGTTGGCCTTGTGTCTGTGTGAGGAGACATCGATCGATGCACACTCACGCAAAACAATCGCGCTTTGTGTCGGTTCTACAATATTTTCACCTCACGTCCTTGGCCTTTGTGTTAGTTTTTTTTAAACACATTATAAACACAAACATAGACGCTTATAATGTGTACATATACTCATTCCTATAAACACACGCACGTACATCCTACACCTATAAACACCTCCGAGAGAGTAAGCCAGCGGGTCTTGAGATTGACGAAGTTACCGTATGCGTCTCGCTATTGATGGAAATGCCGTCTAAAAGAATATTCCGTCTTTATAAAACATCAAAGCGTTAAAACTGGGATTTAAACTCCGGTGAGCTGAGGGTGTTGGAATTTTTGCCTAAATAGGCCAGCCCATTAATTATATGTCAATAAATTTCTGAAATCCTAGAGGCCCATTTGGCCCATTCATGCAAGGCAAGAGCTGTGACAAATGTTCGGTCCCACATTGCTAGTTAAGTGAAAGTTGGACCAACTTATAAGGTGAGCTCTCCTACCACTTGGTAAAAGGATGAGAAGGAGAAGGAGAGAGTTCCACACGCGCGCTCCTCCTCCTCGCTCGCCACGCCTCGTCTCGCCTCGGGTTGCGGGTTGCGGGAATCTCGCCGAGCCGAGCTTTATTTTGCCACGCATGAATGGTATATGAACAGTCGTACAGAAGTTGAAACGTTTTGCTTGAGTGGACTTTTAATACGAACTGAGTGGAGGCTGTCCGATGGGCTGCTGCCTGTTCGCTTCAACTCCCGTCCGTTCGTTTCATCTCCCTGTCTATATAAGAGAGAGGTCGCGCCTCTTCTCAGATACACTGCAACACATCGTCGCATACTCCTTTGCGCCTCAAGTTCCAGAGCACTGCGCTACCTAGATCTTCCCCATCCCATCTTGCGGCGTGCACGCGCCGCGGGTTGCAGGAATCTCGCCGAGCCGAGCTTTATTTTGCCACGCATGAATGGTATATGAACAGTCGTATAGAAGTTGAAACATTTTGCTCGAGTGGACTTTTAATACGAACTGAGTGGAGGCTGTCCGATGGGCTGCCGCTTGTTCGCTTCAACTCCCGTCCGTTCGTTTCATCTTCTGCGCAACCTGTCTGCCTACCTCTCTGTGTCTATATAAGAGAGAGGCCGCGCATCTTCTCAGATACACTGCAACACATCGTCGCATACTCCTTTGCGCCTCAAGTTCCAGAGCACTACGCTACCTAGATCTTCCACATCCCGTCTTGCGGCGTGCACCGCGAGCCGAGACAATAGGCCTCCGAGACCCCGCTGCTTCGAGTCCTGTAAGGGAGAAGGGCGATAAGGTTTTTGGGAAGCGCTATCGGCGTGACTACTGGCTTCATCACGGACTCCCTCTCGGATACCGATTGCGCCGACGTCTTCCCCAACAAGGACTTCTTCCCTGACATCAACACCCTCTTCCTCGACGACATGGCTAACGACGGTGCCAACACGAACACCGGCGGTTCCTCTTCTGCTGCCGCTGCCGTGTATGTTTTCTTTATCAATCTTATTCTGATCGCATCTCAAGACTTATGTTTTGCAGTCTGTTTGGTTACCTGTCTTAATATGTTTTCGCTATTTCACATGATTAGTATTTTGTCTTTTATTCTAATCATGTTTTATCTAGTGTTTATTATGGGTAATTCGCTTGGTAAATTGCTCTATTATTGAACAATCCAAAAACCTTATTTCAGGAAATTTGCCCCAAGTGGCTTTGTTGCTTCTATGAAGCCACATGTGTTTGAAGGTGTGAATTACAAACGATGGCATGCGAGATCAGTGCTCTAGTTTCAGACCATGAGCTGCTATAACGCCATCTATGGCGCACCTGAGGGAGAACTTAATCCCGCTCAGGAAGAGGCGTTCCAAAAACTTGATACCACTTTCAAGGCTGCCTTGATCAGCATTCTTGGTGACAATATTGTCGATTCATATCTGTCATTTAGCAATGGCAAGGATATGTGGGATGCGCTCGAGAGAAAATTTGGAGTCTATGATGCTGGTAGTGAACTGTATGTCATGGAACAATTCTATGACTATAAGATGGTTGAGGACCGCCCCATTGTGGAGCAGGATCATGAGATACAGTCACTTGCCAGGGAGCTTGAGCACTTCACTTGTGTGTTACCGGACAAGTTTGTTGCCGGAGGCATCATTGCCAAACTTCCCCAGTCATGGAGGAATTTTGATACTTCTCTGAAGCACAAAAGACAAGAGTTCTCCGTGACGGATCTCATTGGGACTTTTGATGTGGAAGAGAAGGCGAGAGTAAAAGACACACGTGCTCGAGGTACCGATGGAGGTTCTAATGCCAACCTGGTACAGAAAAGGAACTTCCAGCCTCACAAGTTCAAGAACAAAGGCAAGTTTGATGACAAAGGAAAGTTTGATGGAAAGAACAAGGCCTCACAGTCCACCAGCTTCAAGAAGAAGACTGATAAGAGGAAAGGTGCTTGTCATGTGTGCGGTGATCCTAATCATTGGGATCCTTATTGTCCCAACCGCTTTGACAAACGCCAGCATGGGAAGGACAGCAAGACTGCTAATGTTGTCATGGGCGACGTTGAGATGAAAGATGTTGGGTATGGTATATTACCTACTGTTTTTTCATTATGTCATTCTCCTAATTGGTGGATTGACACGGGCGCTAATGTACATGTCTATTATGATATTTCCATGTTTTCTTCATATCAGGTCAGAGGGACTCAAACCGTGCTGATGGGGAACGGCTCGCATGCTTCTGTTCATGGTGTTGGTACGGTCGATCTGAAGTTCACTTCGGGAAAGACAGTGCGCCTGAAGAACGTGCATCATGTTCCCTCAATAAATAAAAATCTTGTTAGCGGATCTCTTCTGTGTCGAGATGGTTACAAGATTGTATTCGAGTCCAATAAATTTTTAATTTCGAAGTATGGAACCTTTGTTGGTAAGGGCTATGAGTGCGGAGGCTTGTTCCGCTTATCTCTGTCAGACATTTGTAATAAAGTTGTTAATCATATTTACACGAATTTTGAATTAAATGTCTGGCACTCTCATCTTTGTCGTATTAATTTTGGTTGTATGACGCGGCTAGCCAAAATGAATTTAATCCCTGATTTCTCAACTATTAAGGGATCTAAGTGCCAAGTATGCGTGCAAGCTAAACAACCTCGCAAGTCACATACGACTGCAAAAATGAGAAATTTAACACCACTAGAGCTCATACATTCTGATCTTTGTGAGATGAATGGTGTGTTGACAAAAGGTGGAAAGAAATATTTCATGACTTTGATCGATGACTCTATGAGATATTGTCATGTGTATCTTCTGAAATCAAAAGATGAAGCTTTGAGTTTTCTTCAAAATCTATAAAGCTAATGCAGAAAATCAACTTGATCGAAAGATTAAGAGGCTTAGGTTTGATTGTGGTGGAGAGTATTTTTCCAACGAGTTTGATTCCTTTTGTGTGGAACATGGCATAATTCATGAGAGGACGCCTCCCTACTCACCCCAGTCAAATGGAGTAGCCGAAAGAAAGAACCGTACTCTAACAAATTTGGTTAACGCCATGTTAGACACATCGGGTCTTTCTAAGGAATGGTGGGGGGAGGCACTATTGACCGCGTGTCATGTCCTAAACCGAGTTCCCACAAAGAACAAAGAAATTATTCCATTCGAAGAATGGGAAAAGAAAAGATTAAAACTCTCTTACTTACGTACTTGGGGTTGTTTGGCAAAGGTTAATGTACCAATCCCCAAGAAGCGCAAGCTTAGACCAGAAACCATTGATTGTGTTTTTCTGGGCTATGCTTTACATAGCATTGGTTATAGATTCTTGATAGTAAAATCTGAAGTGCCTGACATTCATGTCGGTACAATCATGAAGTCAACTGATGCGACTTTCTTTGAGGATATCTTTCCAATGAAGGATAAATCTAACTCATCAAATCCGGAGATACCTAGTTCATCTAATCAGGAATTTGCTATATTCTCTGAACCTGCCATTCCAATTGAACACTCTGAGAGTCCTAAGGAGGATGATAATGAAATTCCTAAAAGGAGCAAGAGACAAAGGACTGCAAAGTCTTTTGGTGATGATTTCATTGTGTACCTTGTCAATGACACTCCCACTTCCATTTCAGAAGCTTATGCATCTCCGATCTTGACTCTTTGGAAGGAAGCTGTTCATAGGGAGATGAATTCCATCTTAGCTAATGAAACATGGGAGATCACTGATCGTCCTTATGGGTGCAAACTTGTAGGATGTAAATGGGTGTTTAAGAAGAAACTAAGACCTGATGGTACTATTGAGAAGTACAAGGCAAGGCTTGTGGCCAAGGGTTATACCCAAAAGGAAGGTGAAGACTTCTTTGACACTTACTCACCTATAGCAAGGTTGACCACCATTCGAGTACTACTTTCTCTGGCTGTCTCACACGGTCTTCTCGTTCATCAAATGGACGTTAAGACGGCTTTCCTAAATGGAGAGTTGGATGAGGAAATTTATATGGATCAACCAGATGGTTTTGTAGTAAATGGTCAAGAAAGAAAAGTGTGCAAGCTACTGAAGTCTTTATATGGTCTTAAAAAAGCACCTAAGCAGTGGCACGAAAATTTTGATAAAACCTTAACCGTTGCAGGCTTTATTGTAAACGAAGCTGACAAGTGTGTATACTATCACCATGGTAGGGGTGAGGGAGTCATCCTTTGTTTGTATGTTGATGACAGACTGATTTTTGGAACCAACCTTAATGCAATTAAGGAGATCAAAGATTTCTTATCTCGTTCCTTTGAGATGAAGGATCTGGGAGTAGCTGATGTCATCCTGAACATCAAGCTATTGAGAGATGATGATGGTGGGATTACACTGCTTCTGTCCCACTATGTGGAAAAGATCTTGAGTCGTTTCGGGTATAGCGACGTCAATTTTTCTCCTACACCGTATGATCCTAGTGTGTTGCTTCGAAAGAATCGAGGAAATGCTAGAGACCAACTAAGATACTCTCAAATCATTGGCTCGCTTATGTATTTAGCTAGTGCCACGAGGCCTGACAACGCCTTTCTTTGTAAGCAAACTCGGTCGATTTGTTTCAAATCCAGAAATGATCACGGCATGCTCTTGAGAGAGTTATGCGATATCTAAAAAACCATGAGCTATGGCATACACTATACCGGGTATCCAAGGGTACTAGAGGGTTATAGTGATTCAAATTGGATATCTGATGCTGACGAGATAAAGGCCACGAGTGGATATGTTTTCACACTTGGTGGTGGCGCTGTTTCTTGGAAGTCTTGCAAGCAGACCATCTTAACGAGGTCAACTATGGAAGCAGAACTTACAACACTAGACACGGCCACTGTTGAAGCAGAGTGGCTTCGTGAACTCTTGATGGACTTACCTGTGGTTGAAAAACCTATACCCGCAATTCCAATGAACTATGATAATCAAACCGTGATTATTAAGATGAACAGTTCTAAGGATAATATGAAGTCCTCAAGACATGTGAAGAGGAGACTAAAATCTGTCAGGAAAATAAGAAACTCCGGAGTTATTGCATTGAATTATATCCAAACATCTAAGAACCTGACAGATCCCTTTACAAAGGGACTATCACGCAATGTGATAGAAAATGCATCGAAGGAGATGGGTATGAGACCCACACTATGAGTTTTCCATAGTGGCAAACCAATCTATGTGATCGAAGATCCCGTGAATTAGAATTGGGAGACAAGCTGTTGGTAGACTGAGAGGAAAGTATTCCCACTTTAATGAACACCACTCCGTGAAGATGCAATACTATCCTATTCTGCACGGCAGGTTGATTTTATCTTAATGTGTTCTAAATGGATTAATCTTAAGCAGAGATGTTGTCCTGCAGAACATCTATTGAAGAACACACCTATATGAGTTTGACTGTCAAACGTCGCAGTCTATGAGAGTTGGGTGCTCTCTAATAAACTCATGAAAGATCATGGAGTATGACGTATAAGCTCCACCCGCGGGGAATTCCCACGGTAGCCTAGTATCGGTCAAGACTTTTTGTGAAGCTAGGTTTGCAGCAAACTTGCAGTTCAAGGCATAGTCCACTGTACAAGTTGTAGCCTAGTATAACATAAAGTTTTAGGTGGAAGTTCAACTTAACAGTCTCCACTACAGTACCGGTATATAAACAATGTTTTGGAACCAAAGGCAAACTTCATGTGCCTCTGGAATCTGGTGGGGGATTGTTGGAATTTTTGCCTAAATAGGCCCAGCCCATTTATTATATGTCAATAAATTCCTGAAATCCTAGAGGCCCATTTGGCTCATTCATGCAAGGCAAGAGCTGGGACAAATGTTTAGTCCCACATTGCTAGTTGAGTGGAAGTTGGACCAGCTTATAAGGTGAGCTCTCCTACCACTTGGTAAAAGGATGAGAAGGAGAAGGAGAGAGTTCCACACGCGCGCTCCTCCTCCTCGCTCGCCTTGCCTCGTCACGTCACGACACGACACGCGCCGCGGGTTGCGGGAATCTTGCCAAGCCGAGCTTTATTTTGCCACGCATGAATGGTATATGAACAATTGTACATAAGTTGAAACGTTTTGCTCGAGTGAACTTTTAATACGAACTGAGTGGAGGCTGTCCGATGGGCTGCCTCCTGTTCGCTTCAACTCCCGTCCGTTCGTTTCATCTTCTGCGTAGCTGTCGCCTCTCTGTGTCTATAAGAGAGGTCGCGCTTCTCGAGATACATCGCAACACATCGTCAGATACTCCTTTGCCTCAAATTCTAGAACTGCGCTACCTAGATCTTCCCCATCCGTCTTGCGGCGTGCACATGGCCGAGCCGATGAGGCCTCGAGACCCGCTGCTTGAGTCACATGCGGGAGAAGGGCGATCATGTTTTTGGGGAGCGCTATCGGCGTGACTACTGGCTTCATCACGGACTCCCTCTCGGATACCGATTGCATCGACGTCTTCCCTAACGAGGACTTCTTTCCCGACATCAGCACCCTCTTCCTCGACGACATGGCTAACGACAGTGCCAACACGAACACCGGCGGTTCCTCTTCTGATGCCGCTGTCGTGTATGTTTTCTTTATCAATCTTGTTCTGATCGCATCTCAAGACTTATGTTTTGCAGTCTGTTTGGTTACCTGTCTTAATATGTTTTCGCTATTTTACATGATTAGTATTTTGTCTTTTATTCTAATCATATTTTATGTAGCGTTTATTATGGATAATTCGCTTGATAAATTGCTCTATTCTTCAACAGAGAGTACCACTATTCTTCCAACCATCGGATTGGTTTTTGGCTTTTGTGTTAGTTAATTGTGAAAAAAGTCGTAACTATAAGGACACTTCTAACAAGTCTAAATGCTATCACTGTCTAGCTAGTAATAGCCAAGGTACCTCAACTTGTACTCTGGTGCACGTAGCGCAATCATGATGTTTGAAGATAAGGACGAGGAGGAAGAAGAGATAAGTCACTCCTCATCAGCCTCCTGGATCCTGACAGGCAGAGACGTGGCCCAAAGAAAGGCCAACGTACCAATACATGTGAGATGTACCTGCTCGGGCCGGATTTGCATTCGTGTCCACCCATGCTGGCAAGCGGCAGCGGTACGTGTACGAGCGCCACCACGTGCGTGCCATGCCGGTCGGTGAGCCGCACAACCCTCAACGTGACACGCTGACGTGCCCCGCGCTTCTGCTCCTCCGTCGATCACATGGGGGAGACCGTGAGTGATCGTCGTGATCCGAAAGGCTGCTTGGATGCTGGTACTGCATCTATCTGAATGTAACGTTTTGCTTACGGAGAAGTAATTATCGTACAGCATGTGATAGACACACATGCATGATCTTGTTTTCATAGTGCGGAAGAAGATACTGGTCCAGGTGGACAATATAACAACTCCATTAATTATTCTCTGGCCGTGTTGTCTTTCTCGATCGGCTTCATCTACACGGCGGTGTCCTGATCACGACGTTTACCATCACTCTGTTCGTGGTCATAAAAAAATGGTCACTACCAGCAAAAGATAATCACAAAATTGCGATTAGTTTAAACCATATGCGTTCAATCAAATGCACCACAGTATGAACATTCCTCACTAACTACTAGTCCAATAGCCGCCTGAATTATTCTCTTCAACAATCATGCATGCTTCCCGCGTATATAATTGATGCTTGCGTACGTAGCTGCGTATGACAAGACACAATCGAACACATAACGACCGAAAACCTGATCGATGCCACTTGTGCGCCCAATGCAGTTATTTAATCTACTACGCATTTCTGTTTCTTCTTGTGTGACAGAGATGGATGCTCTAATTTACACAGGAGTTTGATTATGAGAAAGGCTCGCGTCGTCGATTCGCAGAGGCTGCTGACGTGCCCGGCGAACATTTATGGTACTTTCGTTTTGGTTTACAAGTCGTGCGTCTACTACTATGTCGCCAAATTGACCAATTTAGTATGAGATATATATGAGTGAATTTTACTTTTTACCTCTATTTATATATTGAGTGACACTAATTATCCCATTTAGTAAAAAATATACCCGAATGTCTTATGATTTTATTCCGTTTTAGCATTCAACACGTGTTCATGGATAAGGCCGATATCTTAGAACGATGCGCCGCAACAAAATATGTCAGGATTAGAGGACGTCGTTGCCGATCATATCTATCCTTCTCTGCATCAAATGTTCTATTCTTTGTTGCCATATCGATAATTTCGAGGTTCAATCATCACCTTGCACCTTGCCCAATAGATATGTATCAGGAAATAAGGGTTTAAAGTTTCCGAACACGATAATTTAGATGATTTTTCACTACATAGGGTAATTAGTGTCATAAATATAAAAGTAGAGGGTAAAAAGAGGAATTCACTCTATATATTATAAAAAATATATCACCGAAAACTTTAGAATTTGTATTTTTCAATGATATAATTTTTGTATTATAAATTTAAATTATATAAGTTAAATTGATAACCTTGATATATGCGCAGGACTTGTATAAACCAAAATGAAGGAAGTAGTCACTAGTGCACACGTACCCCTCTAACACCGGTTTGGAGGACCCTCTAACACCGGTTATAGTACCGCTATTGCGGTTTCGGTGTTAGAGCCCCCCCTTTAACACTGGTTCTTGCCGCTCGGAGTTACGTGTCGCGGCGGAAAAAGATAAATCTCTGGCGGAAAGCGGCCTAAATCTACCGCCTTGCCCGTTAAGGCGTATTTACTGCGGTAGCAGGGGACGGGAGGGGGGAGGGGGAATCGATCGGGAGCGGTATACACATACATCGTCATCGGTACATACGAGTACATGAATAATTAAGCAACTATTATTATACACAAACATCTTCATTGTGTGGTATTCTCCGTAAACATTGAAGCATCAAGTACAAGACAAACACGTCCAAGCATATATATAACGTTCATTTTGGTGGATATCTAAAGAGTTCTCCGCCAAGCGTGACGACCTCATCAAGTATGAACTCCGCCAATTCCTCTTGAATGGCTCGTATGCGGTCAAATGGTAGGAGTTGGTCCCGCATCCGTTCGATCTGAATATATATGAAGAATAGGGTCAATATATACAAGAATAAAACTCAAAACAATTGATGGTAATAAAATAATGTTGTGTACTTTGTTTACTTACTCTAAGTTGTTCTAGTGCGGCTTGACCCGTCGCACATATCGTGTTGCGAATGAACTCGCAAACATAGTACCCACATAAGTTATTGCCGTGTCCCTGATGCGCGCACTTTACGAGAATAGAGAGTTCAATCAAAATAATAATCAATAAAGCATGATATAATGGAATTGGAAGCAGAATCGAAGAGATACGCAGACCTAGCTAGCTAGTATTACTTACATTTTGGTCTATAAATTTTAGTTCTTCTGACCATTCACCCACGGCCCTGCCCGTGAACCTTTTTCAAACCCTGTCCGGCAAAGAAAATGGATAAATGAGTAATTAATTACTTGTTGTCATGATGTGTTCCTTCTTCCAAAGAATGGTTGACTGCAAATTTGAGTTGAGTTTCTCCTTCACTTATAGCATGGTCAACTTGTGCTTCCTCATATTCCTTCACAACCTCATCCACCCCGACAATAGCATATCCATCTGGAATCGGTCGACAGTGGTAAGTTCCACCAGCAATAGGAGGTAAGGGCAGGCACACGGAATGCACCTTAATGGATAAGCCCATTAATCTCACATGCAGCTCAGCGTGTTCGCTCTCCGTGATCTCATCCACGGGGTATCAAGGACCCGCCATTTCAAGTGTGGGCTGCACATTCTCCGTGGAAGCCACGCTGCTTTTCCGCGCAGAGTCTGGGCCGCCGACAGCTTCCAATGCAGGCTCTTCGTGCCGCTGAGATGGGCCGGTAGCTTGATGGCTCTGTTGTGCATTCACTTGCGCCTGCAGCGCCACAAGTGCATGTTCTATCTGTGTCATCCGCTCTGTACGCTCTTTTTATTTTCTGCCGCGCCATCTGTAAGAGTCGCCACACTCGGCAAACCCATCCTTCCACGTCATACCCCCTGTGCCTCGTGCATGTCCAGGGTGTTCTTTTTTACCGATGGCGCGTGTGAGCTGGTCATTCTCTCTGTCGGGATGGAAGGTCCTGGCGGCTGTTTCCTCGTATGTCGTGATGAGTTCAGTGACGGGTTTGGCAAGGAGGGTTGGGAAGATACACAATCCTGTTTCTGGGTCCAACCTTGCCCCGATTCCGTAGAACCAAGTCTTTGCACATAGAACCAAGTCTTTGTTGGAATTATGCCCTAGAGGCAATAATAAAGATGTTATTATTATAATTCTTGTTCATGATAAAGTTTATATTCCATGCTAGAATTGTATTAAGCGGAAACATTAATACTTGTGTGGTTTGTGAACAACACCGTGTCCAAATGCGCCTCTAAGGACTAGCTCATTGATCAATGATGGTTAAGGTTTCCTAACCATAGACATGAGTTGTCAATTGATAATGAGATCATATCATTGGGAGAATGATATGATGGATGAGACCAAACTAAGCGAAGCAATTAGATCGTTCATCGTGTTCATCTTTTGAAGCTTTTCTTATGTCAAATATTGTATTCCTTAGACCATGATATAATGCAACTCCAGTAGGAAGAATTTTGAGGTCATCAAACGTCATCCTATGAGAGGGTGATCATAAAGGTGTCTCTCGGTGATCGGAAAGTATCATTGGGTTGTATGTATCGAGATGGAATTTGTCCCCGTCGGAGATATACTTGGGCACTCGGTAATATATATCAACACCGCTTGCAAGCATGTGGTTAAGGAGTTAATCACAAAGTGATATCGGATTACGGAGTAAAGTACTTCGTGAGCGAGATTGAACTAGGTATGACGGCAAGCGATCGAATCTCGGGCAAGTAAATATCGCGAGACGAAGGGAATATATATATGGGATTGATTGAATCCTGGCATCGTGGTTCATCCGATATGATCATCGATGAATGTGGAGTCAATATGGGTGCTCGACCCGCTATTGATTATTGATAGAAGATCATATGCATATTCTCGAACCAGGTCACACATAACGTGTCTCGGCGCTAGGATAGATTGGATAATTGGTTTATGAATTTTTGTTCGAGTCTCGGATGGGATCCGGGATATCACGAAGGTTCGGAATGGTCGGAGAATAAGATTCATATAAGGCGGTGCAGTTTTGGAGTTGAATTGTTCGGTTAATCGGTATTGTCTGGAAGCTTCTAGAACCTTCGGAAGGGACCAACGTGGCCCCACCTTCGGGAGGGGCATGGGCCTATGAGGAGTGTCCTGGCGCATTGGGCCAGGGCACAAGGCCCATAGGGCCCAGCCGATTCTAGAGAGTTGACTTTAAATCTCGGGATAGAATTTCTAGATAAGGAGAGTTTAAATCGTTTAAATCTAGAGATAGGATTTCTAGATAAGGGAGGTTTAAATTGTTTAAACTAGAGATAGGCTTGGAGGAGGGGCAGGGCTGGCCGCCCCTCTATATATAGAGGGTGGTGCCTCCCCTACACACACCTCCTCCAAGCCCTAGTAGCCTGCCTTCTCTCCCTCCCATTTGTTTGTAGGAAGCCTGCAGAAATTCTCCACCATATACGTGTTGTAGATCCAATCTATATCTCCACCATACTGCTGGTCCGAGGAAGGAGGCGTCGAGTCTTTGCGTGTGCATCTCACGAGGCACCGCCACTTGTGGTGCTAGATCGGATCGGATCGCGAGGAGGAGAAGCGAGTCGACTACATCACCCACGTTTAACGAGCGTTCATGTCGAATCTTCAAGGGTATGAAGATCTAATCCAATCTCTCTCGTTGTTTGCATCTCCTAGATTAGATCTTTGCTTTCCCTCTGTTCGCTCATAGAAAATTTTGATTTACTATGCCGAAACCCTTCGTGGTATCGAGCTAGATCTATGCGTAGATGTGTTTCACGAGTAGAACGCAACATGGTTGTTGCGGCGTTGATGTTTTCTGTTGCAAGCCTCTTGTTTGTGTTCTTCTTATGGCGGGATAGTGAGATTGAAGCGGTCCGGGCCCTTACTGCGTCGTTCGAGACCGGTCCGCACTTGACGTGTGGCTTGTTCCCACATGCGGCTGGTGGATGTCGGTTCTCTCACTATAGTTGTCATGGGATTAACACCGGAGTTTGGCAACCATAATATCACCGTTGTGGCTTTCCGTAGGTAAGAATCGTTCTTAGCATCTACTCCCATAAGCCACGTAAAACATGCAACAACAAAGTAGAGGCGTCTAACTTGTTTTTTGCAGAGTGTTTCGTGATATGGTATGGCCCAAGATGTGATGTGTATATTGTATGCGATGATCATGTTTTGTAATGTTTCACGACTTGCATGTCGATGAGTACACAACCGGCATGAGCCATATGGTTGTCTTTATAATTGTGTATGACCTGCGAGTCAACTTCTTATCGCCATGTAATAGCTTTACTTTATCGCTAAGTAGTTAGCAATAGTTGTAGTTGCTATTCGTGGTGGAGGCAATCATGGTGGAGTGATGGAGATCATCTTTGGAGCACAAGATGGAGATCATTGCGCGAAGATTGGCTATACCATGTCACATAAAGTTATATGCATGTGATGTTTATCCCTTTATGTATCTTATTATGCTTAGATCGCGACGGTAGCATTATAAGATGATTCCTCACTTAAAGATCAAGATAAAAACTGTGTTCTCCCCAAGTATGCACCGTTGCGAAAGTTCATCGTTTCCAAGCATCACGTGATGATCGGGTGCTATAGACTCTACGTTCACATACAACGGGTGCAAGCCAGTTTTGCACATGCGGAAATACTTGGGTATAACTTGACGAGCCTAGCATGTACAGACATGGCCTCGGAACACAAGAACCGAAAGGTTAAGCATGAGTCATATGAATGATATGATCGACACTTTGTTGTCCACCATTGAAACCACATCTCTTCTCGTGATGATCGGATTAGGTGTGGTGAATTTGGATCGTGTTCACTAAACAACTTGAGGGATGTTGAATTTAGTGGGAGTTCATCTAGTAATTTGATTAAGTTGAACTATTTGTCATGAACATAGTCTAAATTGTACTTGCAAATACTGTAGATCCAATGGCCAAGTCCAACTTCAACTTCAACGTTTTCTTTGAGAAGAAAAGCTTAGAAACAATGGGTCTAACTTCACCAACTGGTTCCCAATCTAAGAATCATTACATCTAGCGGACAAAAGGACTATGTCCTTGGTAAGCGTTAGGTGACCCCCCTGCTGCAATGCTAGCGGTGATGAAAAGCTGTCGATCGCGCAAAGATGATTATGGTGTGATTAAGAGCACCATGTTGTTTGCTATGGAACCGAGCTTCAAAATCGTTTTGAAACCTATCCGGGCCCTTTGAGATTCTCGAGGCTGAAAACCATATTTCAGACTCAAGCCCGTTCGAGAGATATGAGATCTCTGAGAAGTTCTTTAAGCGCAAGATGGAGGAAGGGAGTTAGTTAGTGAGCACGCCATAAAGATGTCGGGCTACACTCAGCATGTGAGCAAGCTGGAATGCATGATTCGGAGGAGCTCAAGATTGACAGGTTCTGCAATCACTCCTCCCAGCTACAAAAGTTTTGTAGTGACTCATAATCGATTGGTTCCATCGATCACCGAGCTCTTCGCAAAGTGAAGGCTGCGGAAGTGGACATCAAGAAGGATAATCATGTGTTGATGGTCAACAAGCCCTCCTTTAAGAAAGGTAAGGGAGCAAAGCCCTTCAAGAAGGGCGGCAAGCAATGCCCTGGCGAGAAGAAGCTCGGTCTGGTCCCAAGCCGGACCTTGAGTGCTTCTATTGCAAGGACAAGGGTCCTTTGGGCATCTGTCAAATACTTAGCGGACAAGAAGGCTGGCACCATCAAAGGTATATTTGATATACATGTTATTGATGTTTTCCTTACTAGCCCTCGTTGTAGTGCACGGGTATTTGATACGGTTCGATTGCTAATATTTGTAACTCGAAGCAGGAGCTACGAATAGACTTGCGAGGATGAGGTGACGATCGCGTTGGCAGCGGATCAAGAGTTGATGTGATGGCCGTCGACGCTCTCCTTAGTTTTACCTTCGGATTAGTTTTAAACCTTAATAAATGTTATTATGTGCCTGCGTTGAGCATGAACATCATTTCCGGATCGTGTTTATTGCAAGACGGTTATTCATTTAAATCGGAGAATAATGGTTGTTCTATTTATATGAGTAACATCTTTTATGGTCATGCACCTCTTGTGAATGGTTTATTTCTTCTAAATCTCGAAAGGGATGAAACACACATCCATAACATTGAGGCTAAGAGATGCAAAGTAGATAGTGATAATACTGCTTATTTGTGGCACCGTCGTCTAGGTCATATTGGAGTAAAGCGCATGAAGAAACTCCATTCTGATGGACCTTTGGAGTCTCTTGATTTTGAATCATTTGACACATGCGAACCATGCCTCATGGGCAAGATGATCAAAACCCCGTTCTCCGGTATGATGGAGCGAGCAACGGACTTGTTGGAAATCATACATACCGATGTATGCGGACCGATGAGTGTTTGACGCGGTGGATATCACTATTTTCTCACTTTTACCGATGACTTAAGTAGATATGGGTATATCTATTTAATGAAACATAAATCTGAAACATTTGAAAAGTTCAAGGAATTTCGAATGAAGTGGAGAACCATCGTAATGAAAGATTAAGTTTCTACGATCCGATCGTGGAGGTGAATATTTGAGTTATGATTTTCTCTCGCATCTTAAAGCAAGTGGAATCGTTTCACAACTCACGCCATACCGAACACCACAAGCAATGGTGTGTCTGAGCAGGAATCGAACCCTATTAGATATGGTCCGATCGATGATGTCTCTTCTTGATTTGGTTATCATTTTGGGGTTATGCATTAGAAACCGCTGCATTTACTTTAAATAGGGCTCCATCTAAATCCGTTGAGACGACCGTATGAACTGTGGTTTGGTGCTAAACCTAAGTTGTCGTTTCTTAAAGTTTGGGGATCTGAAGCTTCGTCAAGAAATTGATGCGGACAAGCTCGAACCCAAAGCGAGAAATGCGTCTTCATAGGATACCCTAAGGAAACTATTGGGTATACCTTCTATCCAGAACCGAAGGCAAAGTGTTTGTCATGAAGAACGGTTCCTTTCTTGAGAAGGAGTTTCTCTCGAAAGAAGTGAGTGGGAGGAAAGTAGAGCTAGGCGAGGTTATTGAACCTTCTCTTGAATTGGAGAGTAGCGCGGCACAAATTGTTCGATGCCGCACCAACAATAGAGGAAGCTAATGACAAGGATCATGAAGCTTGGACGATCTTTCTTGAGCGTCGCAGTCGACAAGGTCGCGTGCCCCTCCTTAGTGGTGCAGAAACTGTCTTGTTGTCTTGTTGGTAGAAGACGGTGAACCTCGAACTACGAGGCGATGATGAGCCCAGACTGAGAAATGGCTGGAAGCCATGAAATCCATTGGGATCCATGAGCGAAAACCAAGTATGGACTTTGGTGGACCCTCCTAGCGACCGAAAGGCCGTTGAGTGCAAATGGATATTCAAGAAGAAAGCGGACGGATGGTAATGTTACGTTTATAAAGCACGGCTTAAGGTTTCGACAAGCTCAAGGTGTTGACTACGATGAGACTTTCTCTCCCGTAGCGATGTTTAAGTCCATTCGGATTTTATTAGAAATTGCTGCGTTTCATGATTATGAAATATGGCAGATGGATGTCAAGACTGCTTTCCTTAATGGAAACATTGATGAAGAGTTGTATATGATGCAACCCGAAGGTTTTGTCGATCCTAAGGATGCTAGTAAAGTATGCAAACTTCAGCGTTCCATTTATGGACTGAAGCAAGCATCTCGGAGTTGGAACCTTCGTTTTGATCAAGTGATCAAGAGCTTTGGATTTGTGCCAAATTTCCACGAAGCTTGCATCTACAAGAAAGTGAGTGGGAGCTCGGTGACGTTTCTGGTACTATATGTGGATGACATATTGATTATCGGAAATGACATCAACATGCTTAACGATGTGAAGAGTTATTTGAACAAGTGTTTTTCAATGAAAGACCTAGGTGAAGCTGCTTATATATTGGGCATCAAAATCTATAGAGATAGACAAAGGCGCGATAGCTTTAAGCGGTACATACCTAGACAAAGTTCGAAAAGGTTCGAATGGATAAGGCAAAGAAAGGTTCGAGGCCTATGTTGTCGTAAGATATTGAGCAAGGCTCGGTGTCCATTACGGTAAATGATAGGAAGCTATGAGCAAAGTGCCTTATGCCTCGGCCATAGGTTCCATCATGTATGCCATCTTGTGTACTAGACGGATGTGTCCAATGCTCTTAGTTTGACGGATATCAAAGTGATCCGAGTGGAACAGCCGTGAAGAACATCCTAAAGTACCTAAATAGAACTAAAGAAATGTTCTTAGTCTATGGGGGTGATGAACGACTTGTCGTAAAGTTTACGTCGATGCTAGTTTGACACCGACAAGGATGATTCTAAATCTCGAAGGATCGTTTATATTTTGAATGGAGGAGCTGTGGTGGAGAAGGCGCAAGCAAAGCGTGATCGCGGGATCTATAGTAGAAGCGGAATACATGGGCTGCTGAAGCGTCAAGTGAAGGAGTTTGGATCGAAACTTCATCACTGAGCTTGGCGTGGTTCAAGTGCATTGGACCCATGGAGATATTATTGTGACAACACGGCGCCATAGCACTCGCTAAGGAACCAAGATATCATCCAAAGACCAAGCATATCAACATAAGTTTCATATAATCCGAGATTATATAGCAGATGGAGATCTGAAGATTAGCAAAGTACATACGGATCTGAATGTCGCAGATCCACTGACTAAACCTCTTCCACGTGTAAAACATGATCAACACCTCAGTGCCATGGGTGTGAGATTGTTGCCAAATGTAAACTAGATTATTGACTCTAGTGCAAGTGGGAGACTGTTGGAATTATGCCCTAGAGGCAATAATAAAGATGTTATTATTATAATTCTTGTTCATGATAAAGTTTATATTCCATGCTAGAATTGTATTAAGCGGAAACATTAATACTTGTGTGGTTTGTGAACAACACCGTGTCCCTGGTACGCCTCTAAGGACTAGCTCATTGATCAATGATGGTTAAGGTTTCCTAACCATAGACATGAGTTGTCAATTGATAATGAGATCATATCATTTGGAGAATGATATGATGGATGACCAAACTAAGCGAAGCAATTAGATCGTTTCATCGTGTTCATCTTTGCGAAGCTTTTCTTATGTCAAATATTGTATTCCTTAGACCATGAGATAATGCAACTCCTGTACCGGAAGAAAGCTTTGAGGTCATCAAACGTCATCCTATGAGAGGGTGATCATAAAGGTGTCTCTCGGTGATCGGAAAGTATCTGTTGGGTTGTATGTATCGAGATGGAATTTGTCCCTCCTGTCGGAGATATACTTGGGCCCTCGTGTCGATATCAACACGCTTGCAAGCATGTGGTTAAGGAGTTAATCACAAAGTGATATCGGATTATGGAGCAGTAAAGTACTTTGTGAGCGAGATTGAACTAGGTATGACGATCAAGCGATCGAATCTCGGGCAAGTAAAATATCGCGAGACGAAGGGAATATATATATGGGATTGATTGAATCACGGCATCGTGGTTCATCCGATATGATCATCTATGAATGTGTGGGAGTCAATATGGGTGCGCACCCGCTGTTGATTATTGATAGAAGATCATGTGCGCATATTCTCGAACCCGCAGGTCACACACTAACGTGTCTCGGGCTAGGATAGATTGGATAATTGGTTTATGAATTTTTGTTGGTCTCGGATGGGATCCGGGATATCACGAGAGGTTCGGAATGGTCGGAGAATAAGATTCATATAAGGCGGTGCAGTTTTGGAGTTGAATTGTTCGGGTTAATCGGTATTGTAAGCTTCTAGAACCTTCGGAAGGGACCAACGTGGCCCCACCTTCGGGAGGGGCATGGGCCTATGAGGGAGTGTCCTGGCCGCATTGGTCCAGGGCACAAGGCCCCATAGGGCCCAGCCGATTCTAGAGAGATTTGACTCGTTTAAATCTGGATAGAATTTCTAGATAAGGGAGAGTTTAAATCGTTTAAATCTAGAGATAGGATTTCTAGATAAGGGAGAGTTTAAATTGTTTAAACTAGAGATAGGCTTGGAGGAGGGGCAAGGGCTAGCCGCCCCACACTATATATAGATGGGTGGTGCTCCCCTTCTCCCCTACACACACCTCCCTCCAAGCCCTAGTAGCACTGCTGCCTTCCTCTCTCCTCCCACTGTTTGTAGAAGCCTGTGAAATTCTCCACCATATACACCACGCCGTCGTGTTGTAGATCCAATCTATCTCTCCACCATACTCGCTGGTCCGAGGAAGGAGGAGGCGTCAGTCTTTGCACGTGCATCTCACGAGGCACCGCCACTTGTGGTGCTAGATCGGATTGGATCGCGAGGAGGAGGCGAGTCACTACATCACCCATTTGACGAGCGTTCGCGAATCTTCAAGGGTATGAAGATCTAATCCAATCTCTCTCGTTGTTTGCATCTCCTAGATTAGATCTTGGCTTTCCCTCTGTTCGCTCCGTAGAAAATTTTGATTTACTATGCCGCGAAACCCTTAAGTCTTTGCACGTAGGTCCCACCCATCTGTCTGGGGTGTGATCCCTCTAGCGTGCAGGGCCTTCTTAGCTTCCTCCCACTTAGGCCTCTGAGATATGTAGCCACCTGACCCTGTCCTCTGGTGATATTCCTTCTTCTGGGCATTTAGCGTATTGGTTTCTGACCTCTTTTTAGCTATAGCACCTTCCTTATATGCCACAAAATTCGGGACAGTGAGGTCTTATCTTCGCATAATATGTGTCTTCGAAATCTGCAGTCTCGCGAGCTTTGACAAATTTGTTCAATTTGTCTTCTAGTTGTGGAAAGCGTCAGCCATATTCTTTAGAGTCCACTCTTTGACCTTTTCGTTTATAACCTGTTTGTTTTCATCCTCCTCTGGCGGAAGGGTGAAATTTACCAACAGCGAATTCCAAAGCGTTTCTTTGGATCTTTCATCGACAAAGGTACCGTCGCCCTTCTTTGGCTTATTCCAATATTCAATTATGATTAGGATTTGGTCCCTAACAAGAACTCCAGCCCGACGTACAAATTTGTCTGCGGCCTTCTTGGGCTCCATCGGCCTGCCATCAACACGGACTGCTTCGATCGTGAACTTTGCACGATCTTTCAACCGATGGCTCGCGCCTCTCTTGCTCTTTTTCGTAGAAGAAGATTGTTGCTGGCTGGTCGATCCAGAGGGCTAAAACAAGAAAGAAGCATTAATTAATATATTTACATATATACAAATCAATCGGTGCAAGTCAGCAGAGGCTTAATCCATGCATATACCTCGACAGACTTTGTAATGACTAAAGTGCGTTCACCGGAGTCGTCATCTTCTCCATGACTACTTGAGCTGTCATCATGTCCCTCCAAGTTCAGATATTGTGAGGTGTCCTCGTGGATCATGTTCTCCATTATTTCTTCATCTTCAAGGTTTATACTGAGTGGATCCATAGTTTCTAAAACAAAATATGATCACACAAATATCAGTAATACATCTATTGAAATGCTCAAGCAAAGATGATGATATGATAGGTTAAAAGTATTGAAATGTAACCCTAATACATGCTTGGTCATTTCAAACCCTAATTCAGAGAAACCCCCGATTCATATGAGAGGGTACATTTACTTCCTCTAATTAACATAGCATGGTTATTATAATGCTATATTGACAACGAGAGGTGGCGACGCTAGGGCGAGAGCGGGTCCGGGATGCGTGGGGGTGTGCGTTCGAACCAGCACGGCGTGGGCTCAGCGAGGATAGAGGAGGTCAGGGTCGACGACATAATGGTGGCGTGGTCGTCGGCGTGGCACAAAATATACACATGCATATACAGTACACATACAATACAATATACATATATACATACACACATACAAATATACACACATATGCCACTTGTTCTACTGAATTCAATGGTATTTTATTTGCAAATTTTGGCCCAGTGGTATTTTATTTGCGATTCGCCGGTACCCCTTCGGTTTGGAAACATACGACCCCGCAATGATCCTAATAGGTCTATCAATTCCAGAACCATATATAGCAGCTCACCAATGATACGAAATTTGCTTGCGAACAATTATAAACTCTCTCCGAGAAGCATGATGAGCCAAGCTGCAAGTATAAGCTCCCACCCATAAGTAATTGGTCCATCTATATTTTGGCATCAATAAGGCAGCGACAAAATTCATATTAGGTAAATATATATTGTACACCTTCTATACAAAATTCAGCATTGGGAGTTCCAATATGCAATACAACTATAAAATAGAACATAATTATCATTGTTGTATTTTTTACATGTGTATTTCTACAAAATAGAACATAATATGCAATACAACTACAAAATAGAACATAATATGCAATACAACTACAAAATACACATACAATACAAAATAGAACATAATTCTCATCGTTGTATTTTTTACATGTGTATTTCTACAAAATAGAACATAATATGCAATACAACTACAAAATAGAACATAATATGCAATACAACTACAAAATAGAACATAATATGCAATACAACTACAAAATACACATACAATACAAAATAGAACATAATTTTTACATGTGTATTTCTAAAAAAAACATAAGTCGATGACTATAAAAAAAACATAAGTCAATGTCGGCCGGGTGGCGGGCGCTTGGTGAGCCGCCACAGGAGGCAGTGCATGGCGCGGTGAGAACCGTCGAGGAGGCGGATAGGGGCGTTACGTGAAGGTGAAGAAAGCGACAGCGAGGCGACGGCGGCTGACGTCTGGCGGGCGTGGCAGCGGCGGCGTGGACAGCGGCGTCTCGGCGGCGGCAGCGCTCCCACGGATGGAGGCGGCGAGGCTGGGCAGCGACGACGCAGCGGCTCTCTCTCTGCTTCCTTTGCTGCGATTTCTTCTTTGGGGAAGAAGAAGCGAAGGCGTTATAAATGCCCCCCTTTAACACCGGTTCATGCCACGAACCGGTGTTAAAGGGAAAATCGTTCTGGCGCACCCCTTTAACACCGGTTTGTGGTGCGGTAGCGAAATAAATCGTCCCCTTAACGGTTCGTGCCACGAACCGGTGTTAAAGGGGGGCCTTTATTTCATGAATTAAAGCGATGGGGGCATTTTTAACTCAAAAAATAGGATATGAATTTAGAAATTCATATCTTTTTCATTTCAACTCACAAAAATATGAATAATATATCATAATTTTCAGAAACATAATATCTATCCATTCATGTAAAAACATTTTATATTTACTTTAGATGAAAATTTTCAAAATAATTAAAACACTTACATATAAATTTTGATTATTCAATTCAAACAAAAATAAAATAGACAAACCCTAAAACTTTGAACATAAGAAATATTAAGCATCTAAAAAGGAATCTAACCCGATCTTTTTTTTATTTTTTTATCCCCGTTTTAAACTATCGTCAAACTTTGTCGAACAACGGGCATGAAGATTTTTAGCTCGTGGCCAAGTCTTGCTCAACTTGCATTGGATTTTTGATAAAATAGCATATTGTGAACCTAAAAATGATTTTTTTAAAAAATCATGAGCATCGTATCATGTACCTGTAGTTCATATCAGACCCACTTCCTGCCGATTCGGCAGGAATTTGTCTTTTTCACCAGAGGTGGACGGAAAGGTTTTAGATCCCCCTGTTGGTACATTGTCCATATAAGGTGGTCTAATATTTTTGTAAAATGTGGTGGTGGTTTTTGAATTAGCCATTTGGTGGTTGTTTCACAAAACCGTCCGTTTTTTATGCTCGGAAAATGAAAAATGCCTTTTTTGGTGCGATAAAAAGGAAAACTTCCTCTTGCAACATTGTTTGCAATGCCATGATGCACATGTATGCATAATATGTCCATATTATCACAAACTATGCCTTGATTCTAGCCATAACATTGGTCATTTGACCCGAAAGCCAAGAAACCTCGAATGAGATAGGTCATTTTGTGAAGGTTTTTTTGAGACATAATCAATATACCAAGTTTGAGATTTTTACTTCTAACTATGTCACATAATATAACACCACGCGAAGGTTTCACACTGTTTCGATCCTTTTTTATTTTTTATCCCCGTTTTAAACTATCGTCAAACTTTGTCGAACAACGGGCCATGAAGATTCTTAGCTCGGGGCCAAGCCTCGCTCAACTTGCATTGGATTTTTGATAAAATAGCATATTGTGAACCTAAAAATGTTTTTTTAAAAAATCATGAGCATCGTATCATGTACCTATAGTTCATATCTGACCCACTTTCTACCGATTCGGCAGGAATTTGTCTTTTTCACCAGAGGTGGACGGAAAGGTTTAGATCCTCCTGTTGGTACATTGTCCATATAAGATGGTCTAGTATTTTTGTAAAATGTGGTGGTGGTTTTCTGAATTAGCCATTTGGTGGTTGCTTCACAAAACCGCCCGTTTTTTATGCTCGGAAAATGGAAAATGCCTTTTTGGTGCGATAAAAAGGAAAACTTTCTCTTGCAACATTGTTTGCAATGCCATGATGCACATGTATGCACAATATGGTCATATTATCACAAACTATGTCTTGATTCTAACCATAACATTGGTCATTTGACCCGAAAGCCAAGAAACCTCGAATGAGATAGGTCATTTTGTGAAGGTTTTTTGAGACATAATCAATATACCAAGTTTGAGATTTTTCCTTCTAACTATGTCAATATAACACCACGCGAAGGTTTCTCACTGTTTCGATCTATTTTTATTTTTTTATCCCTGTTTTAAACTATCGTCAAACTTTGTCGAACAACGGGCATGAAGATTCTTAGCTCGGGGCCAAGACTCGCTCAACTTGCATTAGATTTTTGATAAAATAGCATATTGTGAACCTAAAAATGATTTTTGTAAAAAATCATGAGCATCGTATCATGTAACTGTAGTTCATATCTGACCCACTTCCTGTCGATTCGGCAGGAATTTGTCTTTTGACCCGAAAGCCAAGAAACCTCGAATGAGATAGGTCATTTTGTGAAGGAGATAGAACTGGAATTAAAATACAGAATGCAACTAACAGTAAGTTACATAAATCACGACTAAAAATTAAGATACAAAAGAACTGAAAATTAAGATACATGGCCAGATTAAGTAACAATTGGCCGAACTTGTTTCAGAATGTTGGAGTGATTCAGTCATGCTCCTGCCTACACCTGTAATACTCGCCACTGTATTCGTTGTACTCGCTGCCGCCGTCATCGCTGTTGAAAGAGCATTTTCCTATCCCTTTGATTTTGATGTTTGATAACAACACACTTATCGGTTTAACTGTGTGTTAAGTTTATCACAGGTTTGATAAGTGGTGGCACAAATAATGGCATATCAATTTCCCTTGCAAAAACCTCTGAGTCAACCGGTAGTACCGGAACTTTGGCCGGTACTACCGCTTGACACCGGTACTACCGGGTCCAGTACCGGTTGGCACTGACCAGAGCTGTTGAAGGTGTGTACTAGTCAGTACCCCCCGGTACCACGGAGCGGCACTACCGGTCCAACCGGTAGTACCGCTTGGTACAAGCGGTACTACCGCTTGAGACGGTCGTACCACTCGGCAGTACCGGGACATACTGACTAGCACTCACTCATCTCCATTTTGGTCAGTACCAAGCGGTACTTGGGACCGGTACTACCGCCACAACCGGTAGTACCGCTTCCTACGACCGGTACTACCGCTTGGGGGTAGTACCGCAAGGGCGATACCGCCCAAGACTTAAGAATGCCGAAGATCTGGAGCACCTCCGATACCTGGTCCAGTACTTGACCGGTAGTACCGCTTGCAAGCGGTAGTACCGCTTGAGTACCGGTACTACCGTACATTAAATGCTCCAACGACCATATTTCGTGGAGGGGTATAAATACCCCTCCACCTACCTTGGGACAAATTGCTCAGCGCATTAAAGTCATTGCCCACCATTGGAGTCCATTGGAGCCACCCAAATCTTCAAGATCTCCTCATCCCACCACCCAAAGTCCTTGATCTTTGGGGAATCGAAGGAGGAGTCCCCGATCTACTACTTCACCAAAAGAGATCTTCATTTCCCCCTCATTTCATTGAGGGCCCATTTGCTCTAGTGTTTTCTTGGAAACCCTAGTTCTTGTTTTTGTTCTTACAAGCTTGTATTTGATTGCTTTGACAGCTTGCTTGTATTTGGGAGCCTCCGATTAAGTTGTGGATGTGTGCCCCAAACTTGTAGCAGTCTGGCTTCCACCTTGAAGGTTGCCGATATAGTGGAAGGTGAATCGATCCTGTTGGGGTGAGATTCATCGGAGAACAAGGGAGGCCTCTTGTGGCGTTGGTGGTTTGAAACCACCCCCTCTCCAAACGTAGACGTACTTCCCCTCAAAAGGAAGGAACTACGGGAAACAAATCCTTGTGTCTTTGCGTCCACTTTTTGGTTACTTCTATCCTTTACCGCACCTTACTTACTTGTTACTACTTTGTGTTTTGGTATCCCTTGCATAAGTGTCATATAGGTAAATTCACCATAGTTGCATTATCTAGAGAATTTACCTTATTGTCAAACCTTAATTTGAAAAAGAAGAAAATTTGAAGTATCACCTATTCACCCCCCCTCTAGGTGCCCATACAATCGTTTCAGCTGTCGTCGTCGGGGTCGCCGTAATTAAACCTTGAAGGATGAGTACGTGTGGGCTGGACTTGAGGGTAGCGCAGACGGGGGTTAGAGTCGGCGGCAGTGTCATAGGCCATGACGCTCTAGAAAGTCCGACCGCGTCACCATAGCCGACGGCCGGCCTCGTTGAAGTTCAGAGGAGGTGGGCCGTCCTCCTCGTGCCTGGCGAGCGCCCTCTCACGCCGATCCACGAAGAAGGCTTCCCAAGTAGGGAAATAGTCGGGATGCCATCTGGGATTCCTCCGCTGCTCCCGCGTGATGGCCATCCGACGCGCCACACCTAGAGGGACATGAGGAACCGGCACGCCTTCGGCGCTCAACATCCAGCCGACGGGGACACAGTAGCCCGATGGGCAGGGGTAGTTCGAGACGCAAAGCGCCTCCGCCTCCCTGGGGGTTAGTGCTATGGTGGAAGCCATGGGAAAGAGTGATGAGGTTACAGATATGAGTCTAGAGATGTGCAATGACAATAGATGCCAACCCTACATATATATATATATATAGTGAAGAAATGGCGGGAAGAACTGGAGGGAAGAACTGGCGGGAAGAAAAAAGGCGGAAAAAATGGCGGGAAGAAAAATGGAGGGAAGAAATGGCAGGAAGAAAAATGGCTCATTTAATACATATACTGTTAACAGAAGAAATATGATATTGATTTCCATGTTGAGATACATATGTGTGCCAAAAATGGCTCTATTAATACATATAGTAAATCTTATGATCGCGTCGACCGTAACCATGGAGTATCAACACTGTTTAACAGGATGGTTGGGTCAGTCTTCACTTTGAAGGGAGGAATTTCATCAAACTTATTATAATCTTCTGACATGTCTGTCTTGTCCTCCACTCCCACGATGTTTCTTTTCCCTGAAATAACTATGTGACGCTTTGGCTCATCGTGTGATGTATCTGTTTGCTTATTTTTTTCAGTTTGGTAGACATGTCCTTCACATAGAAAACCCGAGCCACATCATTGGCTAAGACGAATGGTTCGTCTAAGTTCTTGTCTACCTTCATAAGATTGTTGAGATCCACTGTTGTCATTCCGTACTTCTTGTCTACCTCAACCCCTCCTCCTGTTAGCTTGACCCATTTGCATCGAAACAAGGGTACCTTAAAATTAGGTCCATAGTCAAGTTCCCATATCTCCTCTATGAACCCATAATACGTGGTCTTTTTCCCATTGTCTTTTGCTGCATCGAAGCGGACACCACTATTTTGGTTGATGCTCTTTTTATCTTGGCCTATAGTGTAAAATGTATTCCCATTTATCTTGTACCCTTGGAAAGTACATACAGTCGAAGATGGTGTCCTGGACAACAAGTACAGCTGATCCCCAACAGTGGTGTTATTCATGAGAAGTCTTTGCAGCCAGCCTCTAAAACTCGCCATGTGTTCACGTATAATCCATTCATCAGACTGCCCCGGGTGTTTGAGGCGTATTAAATTCTTGTGTTCATTGATATACGGGGCAACCAAGATAGATCTTTGTAAAACCGTGTAGTGTGCTTGATTGAGAGAATGCTCGTCCCTATATATCATTGCTTTACATCCTAGGGTGCCTTTTCCACGCAGTCTCCCCTCATGTCGTGATTCTGGAACACCAATCGCCTTAAGGTCAATAATAAAATCAACACAGAACTCAATGACCTCCTATGTTACATAGCCCTTGGAGATGCTTCCTTGCCTATACGGTTATGAACATATTTCTTTAAGACTCCCATGTACCTCTCAAAGGGGAACATATTGTGTAGAAATAGAGGACCGAGAATGGCAATCTCTTCTACTAGGTGAACCAGGAGATGCGTCATAATATTGAAGAAGGATGGTGGGAACACCGACTCAAAGATGACAAGACATTGGGCCACATCTGTCTGTAACCCCGGTAGGCTTTCTGGATCGATTACCTTGTGAGATATTGCATTGAGGAATGCACATAGCTTCATAATGGGTACTCGAACATTTTCAGGTAGAAGCCCCCTCAATGCAATGGGAAGCAATTGTGTCATAATCACGTGGCAGTCATAAGACTTCAGGTTTTGAAATTTTTTCTCTGTCATATTTATTATTCCCTTTATATTCGACGAGAAGCCAGACGGGACCTTGATACTGCTCAGGCATTCAAAAAAGATTTCCTTCTCTGCTTTGGTAAGAGCGTAGCTGGCAGGAGTTAAGTGGCATCGTTTACCCTTCTCGTTATCAGGATGCATAGGCTCTTCAGGGTCTTTCAGACGTTGCTAGTCCTGCCGTGCTTCCGGTGTATCTTTTGTCTTCCCATACACTCCTAGGAAGCCTAGCAGGTTCACGCAAACATTCTTCGTCACATGCATCACGTCGATTGAAGAGCGAACCTCTAAGACTTTCCAATAGGGTAGGTCCCAAAATATAGATTGCTTCTTCCACATGGGCGCGTGTCCGGCATCGTCATTGAACAGATAGACTACGGGACCTTTTCCAAAGATTACTTCTAGGTCCTTGACCATACCAAATACCTCCTCACGGTACGGAGGACAGGCTTCCTCGGGGTTACGCGAACGTTTGAAATGGTTGCCTTTCTTTCTTCTGGATGCGTGTTCTAAGAAATCGACGATACCCTAGGTACACAACCTTCTTACATTTATCCAAATATACACTTTCGGTCTCATCTAAGCAGTGTGTGCATGCATTGTATCCCTTGTTTATGCCTGAAATGTTACTAAGAGCAGGCCAATCATTGATGGTTACTAAAAGCAATGCTCGTAGGTCAAATGGCTCCCCTTTGTGCTCATCCCACATACGTACACCTGGTTTGGCCCATAGCTGTAAAAGTTCTTCAACTAATGGCCTTAGGTACACATCAATGTCGTTGCCGGGTTGCCTCGGGCCTTGGATGAGCATTGGCATCATAATGAACTTCCTCTTCATACACAACCAAGGAGGAAGGTTATAGATACATAGAGTGACAGGCCAGGTGCTGTGACTGCAGCTCTGCTCACCCAAAGGATTCATGCCATCTATACTTAGAACAAACCTTAAGTTCCTTGCGTCACGTGCGAAGTCCGGGTACTCTCGCTCGACTTTTCTCCACTGTGACCCATCAGCGGGGTGTCTCAACATCGCGTCTTTCTTACGGTCTTCCATGTGCCATCGCAACAACTTGGCATGCTCTTTGTTTCTGAAGAGATGTTTTAACCGTGGTATTATAGGAGCATACCACATAACCTTGGCAGGAACCTACTTCCTAGGGGGCCTCTCCCTCAACATCGCCGAGATCGTCTCGTCGATCTTATACTGATGCGGTGCATCGGGCATGCATCCAAATTCTCGTACTTCTCACCTTGTAGAGGATGCAGTCATTAATGCAGCATGTATCTTACGCACGTCTAATCCTAGAGGCGTACAACCTTCTTTGCTTGGTATGTACTATTGGGCAACTCATTATTTCTTGGAAGAAGATTCTTCATTTTACCAACAACTTTGAAAATGTCTTTGTCGGTCACCGTTCTCGCCTTCCATTGCAGCAAATCCGATGTGGTACCTAGCTTTTTGTGGCCATCTTCGCAAGTTGGGTACAACAATGTTTTGTGATCCTTTAACATCCGCTGCTCCTTCTCCTTCTCCTTTTCGTTTCACATTCTTCCTTTGCATCGATATGGCCCGACCAAGATCGTCATCAGGGCCCATCTGCCTCTTGATCTTCATTATCTACCCCCGTTGTAGTATCATCATATTCAGGATACATATTATGATAGTTGTCATCATCCTCTTCTTCTTCGTTGTCTTCCATCACAACCCCTTTTTCTCCGTGCTTGGTCACCGGATCGAAGCAGGTGGGCGTGAATGGTTCTGGTATTTGAGTAGTATTTCTTGTTCTGACAGTGAACACACGGACAGCACATAAAACCATTGTGACCACGGTTTGCATTAGCCACAACGATGAAATTTTGGAGGCCCGTAATGTACTCGAAAGTGCGGCGGTCACCGTACATCCATTGCCGGTTCATCTGCATTAATATATAGTATATATCAAAAATTAATAGGGAAATGACCATTTATATATATAGTACATCAATGACACATGAAAGGATAGTTGCCGACCTCGACCGAGAAGGAAAGAGCAACGAGAAAACTTATTTTAAGCTCTCGGGCATTTCATCGAACACCTCTTGTGCATACGAAAAAACACAAACTAGCACACTTCACACCCTCTTGCTAGGCTCCAAAATGAGATAGTGAAAAAATGGAAGAGTGGGTTGTGGGATGCATTGTCTTATATAGCCCCCCCTTTAACACCGGTTCAAGCCACGAACCGGTGTTAAAGAAGGACTCTTGTAACCATGCGGGGCCTTTAACACCGGTTCGTGCCACGAACCGGTGTTAAAGGGGGGCTCCTTTTTGCTGCACGGGCCACGCTGGTACGGGCCCCCCTTTAACACCAGTTCGTAGAAGAATCAGTGTTAAAGCCCATTTCCAGGCTCAACCAAAGGCCTCGTTTCCACTAGTGAGTTAAAGTCACACAAGAATCACATAAGAATGTGACATAGGGAATAAGAAGAAGCTTTATTGATATCTCTCTGAAAGTGAACCGTACAATGATTGCTCCTCTGTTTATAGACTAAAGGGATATGATACCCACATGGGCTACCCTAACCTGGTAGAGCCCACACCGAATGGATCCCTATCGGCCCAATTTCCCAACAGTTCCCACGTCGGGCTCTAGCTCCACGGGTTTCGGATATGCAGACGAAGTGAAGAAAGCGCGTGCAGAGACAGCTATCCGAGGATACGAAGGTTGCGGAAGTTCGAATATAACCCGGCAAAGAGTTACACTAACCGTAACTATACTTATTGGGCTGGCTCGATTTAGTCCCCGTACTCGGAATTTCCTGAATTTTGTTTGCATACTTATAAATTGAGCTCGATTTAGTCCTAATTCATGTTTGGCATCGAAATTGCACTGAATCAGATGCCACCTGGAGGTCGTGTCCCACTTGCAGGAGTGAAGATGGACTGGAAATTTGCAGTTATCCCCTCCTGTGTTAGTCCATTACCGTTAGTTAAACTTCCATTGTAAATATGTCGCTCCACCTTCTGGTCCAGCAACCACCACCTCCGTCGCTTGTCCGTGGCCTTCGCCTCCGCCGAGTCCTTCCTTTTTTCCTCTCTCGAATGTAACTCTCTGAGATGAAAAGATATATAACGGCGCGTGGCATTCTACATAATGGACCTGATGGGGAGGAGGGTACGTGCAAATATCTGCCAGTGAGGAAGGGTGTTCCTACAAGATTCTAGTTCAGATGGCGTCTGAATCAGCGCAATTTCGATGTCAAACATGGATTAGAACTAAACCGAGTCCAATTCACAAGTACACGAATAAAATTCAGTAAAATCCGACTACGAGGACTAAATCAAGTCAGCCCAACAAGTATAGGGTCTGTTTGTGTATTTAACTCCCCGGTGAATATGCTTCGAACCGGCGACGCGAGCAAGGCCGCTGAGGGTGACAAGTCGCTAGCGATCGAGCAGACGAGTTGTGGAAAAACAGAAAAAAGGTTTTTTTTTCGAATCTTTAGATTTATATATTAGTTGATAGGATTACGATGTTGGAGATATGCCCAAGAGGCAATAATAAAGTGGTTATTATCATATCTTCATACTTATGATAAATGTTTACATACCATGCTATAATTGTATTAAACGAAAACATTAATACTTGTGTGATTTGTAAACATAAAAGAGTCCCTAGTAAAACCTCTTGCTAAACTAGCTTGTTGGTTAATATATGATCATGGTTTCCTGATCATGAACATATAGATGTTATTAACAACAAGTTCATATCATTAGGAGAATAATGTGATGGCCATACTCCTATAGTTAAGCGTAGCATAAAGATCAAGTCATTTAATATGGTTCATTTTCTATAAGCTTTCTGATACATAGTAACCTAATTCCTTCGACCATGAGATCATGTTAATCACCATCACAGGAAGGAAGCTTTGATGACATAAAAAACCACACCGTAACTGGGTGGCTATAAAGGTGGCATTGAGTGTTCGTAAAGTATGTGTTGAGGCACATGGATCAAGAGTGGGATTTGTCCATTCATATGACGGATAGATATACTCTGGGACCTCTCGGTGGAATGTCATCCAATTAGCTTGCAAGCATGTGACTGGTTAACAAGGGATCACATATCACGAGAACAATAAAATAGTACTTATCGGTAACGAGGTTGAACTAGGTATGCAGAGATACCGACGATCAGACCTCGGATAAGTAAACTATCGCGAGACAAAGGGAAATTGGTATCGTATGTAAATGGTTCATTCGATCATGAAGTAATCATAGAAATATGTGGGAGCCATATGAATTTCCAAATTTCTCTATTGGTTATTGATCGGATAAGAGTCTCGGTCATGTTTGCATAATTCACAAACCGTAGGGAGACACACTTAAGGATTCGATGTTGTTTAGTAGATATGGAAAGTGATTAAAGAGACCGAATGTTGTTCAGAGTCTCGGATGGGATCCGGAATATCACGAGGAGATCCGTAATGGTCTGGAGAATAAGATTCATATAAGGAAAGTCCAAATCCGGAGTTCGGGAATGATTCCGGTGTTTTTATCGGAATGTTCTAGAAGGGTCTAGAAGGTTCACCGATCCGGAAGGGGAAAGGTACATGGATGTGTCATGACAAAGTGGAATGGTTGCATCATGTCCTAGGTCACTTGGCTGGACACTTGGAAGAGAGAAATCAAACTCTAGTTTGAAAGTAAAAAAGTCCAGTTTGAAAAAGTCAAACCAGGACATTAGTTTCCAAGTGGAGGAAGAGAAGGAAACCTGGGGAGAGAAGGTTTCCCTTCCCTCCTCCATACCACCGGCCAGCAAGGGAGTTGGGGGAGGACTCGGCTATCCCTAGCCGCCCCTCCAACCTATAAAAGAAAGGAGGGGGCGCCCCCTCTCCCTACACCTTGCCCCTTAGCCGGCGCCCCCTCTAAACCCTAGGCCAGCCGCCGCCCCCATTCTAGATGCGGCTGCCCTAGATCTCCTCTAAACCGCCGTCTAGCTAAACCCTAGCTGCCGGTTACTCTAAACCCTTCGGCCCTCTAAACCCTAGATTGCCAAGGTCCTCTCTCTACTCCACCATACTCGCTCCGGCTTAGGCGAAGCCCTGCGGGATCTTCCCTCTACTTCCGACACCATGTCGTCGTGTTGCCGGAATCGCGAGGGGAGAACTACAACCTATGCTGCCTGCTGGAACAAGGTAGAGGAAGGTCTTCATCGAGTACCGAACGTGTGACCGACTAGCTTGCGAACGCAGCCTTGGAAGGATCGTCTACACGATCTTGAGATCGGCAAGTGTACGACTACATCACCCACGAGAATCTTCTCTCTTTAACCGCTTTGGAATCTTTGAGGGTGAGTGCTTCTATCGACTCGTTGCTACAATCTAGTAGATAGATCTTGGCTTGTGTGTGTGCATGCGGTAGAACATTTTTGTTTTCCATGCTACAAACCCCTACAGTGGTATCAGACCAGTGTCTATATGTAGATCTGTTGCACGAGTAGAACACAATGGTCATTATGGGCGGTGGTGCTTTTATTATCAATTGCTTCTTGTGTACTTTGCATCTTGCGGTATGGTGGGATGAAGCGGCCCGGGCTAACCTTACATGACATCGTTCATGAGACTTGCTCCACGCTCGACATGCAACTTGTATCGCAAAAGTGGCTTTGCGGGTGTCTGTCTCTCCCATCATAGTAAAGATTCAATTTACAACGGGCACTTGATAGTTCAAGCATCAACGTTGTGGTTCTTGTTCGTAAGTTAGAACGACACTTATTGAAATCCCCAGACCACATAAAAAATGCAAAGAAAATTAGAGGCGTCTAACTTTGTTTTGCAGAGGTGTGCAGTGATGTGATATGGCCATGATTGTGATTATATATGATGTATGCAGTGTTCCTTATTGTAAGTCGGCAACCGGTAGGAGCCATATGGTTGTCTTTTAAATTCCGTTAAGACCCGCGTGTCTATTATTCAAAGTAGCTGTAATAGTTGATGCTGGTGGACGACAACCATGAAGAGGCGCCATTGACCTTGACGCCATGCCGGTGATGATGGAGATCATGTTCGTGCTTGAAGATGGAGATCGGAAGCACAAGAAGAAAGGCCATATCATATCACATATTTTAAATTGCATGTGATGTTAATTCTTTTATGCATATTGTATTGCTTAGTTCGCAACGGTAGCATTATAAGATGATCCCTCTAGCACAAAAATTTCAAGTTATAAAGTGTTCATCCTTAGTAAGCACAGTTGCTAAAGCTCGTTGTTTCGAAGCACCACGTGATGACTGGGTGTGTTAGATTCCTCGAGTGTATACAATGGGATCAAGCCAGATTTGCTCATGCGGAAACTGAGGTTTGATCTTGACGAGCCTAGCATGTACATACATGGTCTCGGAACACGAAATACCAAAAGGTAAAGCATGAGTCATATAGATGATATGATGAACATGATGATTGTTCGCCTTTAAAACTATATCATGTCACGTGATGATCGGACTTGATGTAGTGAATTTGGTTTGTGTGATCACTAAAACAATGTGAGGGATATTGTTTTGAGTGGGAGTTCAATAGCAATATGATTAAAAGTTGAACACTATTTATCATAAATTAAATCAAAGTAAATTTGCATAGTTTTTGTAGTCATTGGCATCCGTTTACCACCTTGCGCTTAGTTATAATTGAGATAATAGAATTATATAATTCTGGTTAGTTACTTTACGAACTGGTATCGTATTGTTTTGAAGTGTTAATTTAAAGTTTAAAAGTCCTATTGCAAACTTTCAGTAAGTTCCGGTTACTCCGTGAAGTTTAATAATTGGTATTAAATCAAGAGTGACAATTCCAGTGTTAGTATATAAGTATCATGTTTGTCTCCATGGTTCTTGATATTCAAAAGATTGTTTTAATATCAAGGTTATCTAGGATCTGAAAGAGTTGTTTCAGAAACCATGATGTGTGGAAGATATTGCGATATCTGAAATGATGTTTTGGTTGCAACATGAGAGAGTATAATATGGCAAAGTTTATGTTCTCACATTTGATGAGAATTTGAAAAGGTTGGAGATGCTTGTCGTCCTAATCCTCCAAAAGGTTTTGGAGAGCAACATTATACTCGCGATTCACCGTTATAAGCTAAAAGTAGCTTGATTATGAATAGTTCCATGATAAGGGTGAATATTTGATAATATGTTTACTACACCAAAAGATTACTAAAGAATGGAATTTGAAAGAACACTAAGTATTTGATGATGGTGATCTACTTCAAAGTGCAAGTCCAAAGACATTAGTATTTAACTATACATGCTTTGGACTATGTGTCATGTGTATGGCTCCACTATTGATGTTGATAGATTCTTTCGAACAGAAAAGAAAATACTGAAAGAGAATCTCAGAAATATATGGCAGAAAAGAAAAGACTAGAATTGTCCAGCTTAGGTATATAGAGGATATACATGTTATGACTATATTATTTGCTTATTAAATAATATGGTTCTTAAGTATTGGATACTGAATTTGTTGATGTGAATCGTCATAGGAAACAACACAATTCATGAACTAGAATGGTCTAAGTAACTAGCAAAAGAATATGTGATGATGTTCATCGAGAACAAATAAAGGGTTGTTGTGTTGCTCGTTAACATCAAAGCTTGCCTTCAAGATTTGTTTTATCAGGTATTATGAGAACAAAAGGGTTGTTCAAATAATTGTCATAATCCATAAAAGATGGATGATTTACGTTCGTCGGCACCGGGCCGAAAACTTCAAAACCCCATCTTCCACAATTATGACCCTTAAAATGTGCGGTGCGTGCATGAATAGGATCGGTCACATCAGGTACACACTCGAAAGGAGCATGGGGTTAGGTTTTAAACGGGTAGACCAGGTGACGTCGTGACGAGAAATGCATCTCAGGATATAGACGCTGCACCGAACTGACAGTGTACGCGCGCGGCTCCAACAGATACCTATTTTCCATTTTGTTGGCTTGCACAGAAGAAGGGCTTCTGGGCTTGGATGCATCATGGCTGTCGACGGAGCGCGCGACTGTCGTATCGTATCGTATCTGAGCCCCGGCCCGGTATTTCCTTGTGTTGTTTGTGGGTCTGGAATTGGTCGAGATCACACGAAGGGGCCGTGCATTTTTGCTTTGCACGAGAGACGAGACCACTGCCTGCATGCGTGCGATCCACCAACGGTACTACCGTACCGTAGGTACCGCCCGTTCCCTCTCCCTGCGCCGCGTCGTGTCTTCGGGCTAAACATGGCATGTTATCCCGTTTGGCGACCCCCCGAAGTTGGCAGGCGCCTTGTTAGGTCGAGGCACCCGAATTGACAGGGACGCGCGGGCAACTTGCAAGGACCCGGTCGGCGTGGCTCACCTTTTTGTTGCTCTTGCGTGTTGGCCTTGTGCCTATGCGAGGAGACATCGATCGATGCACACTCATGCTTTGTGTCGGCTCTGCGATATTTTCACCTCACGTCCTTGCCTTTGTGGAGTCGTTAATTGTGAAAAAAAGTTGTTGCTAAGGGCACTTCTAATAAGTCTAAATGCTATCACTGTCTAGAACTCTACCACGCTCAGTATATAAGCGCAATGATGTTGCTAAAGATAAGCAGAAAAAGCTAGCTAGCTAAAAGCTAATAGCCAAGGTACCTCAACTTATTCTCTTCTCCAATTGGTGACATTGTAAGACTATTTGATATCAATCTTATGATCTCTATTACAATGTTTATGATTGTTGATTTTATCTCTATGTGTGAGTAATTCTTCTTGGGTTAAGGGCTTCGGCCTAGCCATATAGATTTTTGTGCATGTTATTTATCATAGATTATAGTACCCTATCTTGCCTCAATCTAAGGACTTGTCAGGTACCCAAGACCCCGAGGATTGGTTCAAGTATAGGGAGTGTGAGTAATGACTGATCTGCTGGTTGGAAACCTAGTGACATAAGGGGTAGTATGGTTGTATGTGAGGGATTTACTTAGGATTAAACAGTGACATAACTATGCATATCATTAGCTCTCTTTCTTCTATGGATGAGACTAGTAGGTTATTACTATAAGTGGTTGCGAAGGCGATAATAATTATGGATGCACTTGCCCACATATAATTATCTTGATCTAACGATTACATGCATACTTTATTATTATCTTTTATTCCCATGAGATGTTTTGCACAGCTACTAGTAATATCCATCGTTAACAACAACAAAAGGAATTCTAAAACTCCCTAGGCCCTCTCTCTCTATATTGTTAACAACAACAAAAAGATCGCAAACTCTTGGTCCGGTAAAAACACAAAAGGAATTCTAAAACTCCCGAAGGTCCGTTTAAGTAATATCACTTTGCTTTGTACTTCCCGAGGATTCGATAAACCTAGGTCTACTATGGAAAAGAGCTATACTATATCCATAATCTGGATCGAAGGTATCAAACGACGATGTCACTTTGTAAGTGATCTTTCAATCATTTTTCTTGTGACATTTTTAGTATTAGTTTTATGGACATGATTTCTCCAACTAGACTTGTAAATCATCCATCTTATATGGAATACGACAATTATTTGAACAACCTTTTGTTGTCATAATACCTGAAAAATAACAAATCTTGAAGGCAAGCTTTGATGTCAACGAGAAATACAATAACACTTTATTTGTTTTTGATGAACATCATCACATATTCTCTTGCTAGTTACTTAGGCCATTGTAGTTCATGAATTGCGTCGTTCTGTATGACATTTCATACCAACCAATTCGGTATCCAATATCCAAGAACCACATTGTTCAACAAGCAAAGAATACAACCATAACACGTATATCATCTATATACCTTAGCTGGACATTTCCAGTCTGCCAAATATTTTATAGATTTTTTTCAATATTTACTTTTCCTTTTAAAAGAATCTTTAAACATTAACAGCGGTGTCATACATATGACACATAGTACAAAGCGTGTATAGTCAAATACTAATACCTTTGGATTTGCACTTTGAAGTAGATCACCATCATCAAATGTTTGGCGTTCTTTCAAAATCCATTGTTTAGTAATCTTTTAGTGTAGTAAACTTTTTACTTAAATTTCATGATCAAGATAATATAGCTTACAAAGGCGAATCGCGAGTATAATTTTACTTTCCAAAACCTTTTTGGAGGATTAGGATGTCTAGTATCTCAAACCTTCGCAAATTATCATCCAATATGAGAACATCTATTATACTTTATCATATTGCAACCAAAACATTGTTTCATATATCGTAATATCTATCAAACATGATGGTTTCTGAAATAATTCTTTCATCTCCTAGATAACCTTGATATTAAAACAACTTTTGAATATCAAAAATAATGGAGGCAAACATGATACTTTAGATACTAACACTAGAATTATTACTCTTGATTTAATACTATTTATTGAACTTTATGGAGTAGATGGAATTTGCTGAAAGTTTGCAATTGGACTTTCAAACTTTAAATTGACACTTAAAACAATACGATACCAGTTCGTAAAGTAATTATCCAGAATTCTGTAGTTCTATTATCTCAATTACAACTAAGCATAAGGTGGTGAACGAATGTCAATGATTGCAACAAATTATGCAAATTCACTTTGATTTAATTTATGATAAATTGAGTTCGACTAATCAAAATTAGAAATAAACTCCCATTCAAAAACAACATCCCTCGTATATTTTTGGTGATTACATGAACCAAATCCACTACACCTAGTCCGATCATCACGTGAGTCGGTATAGCTTCAAAGGCGAGCATCTAAATGGCCATAATATCAACTATATGACTCATGCTTAACCTTTTAGTCCATTTTCCAAGGCCATGTCTGTACATGCTAGGCTCTCCAAGTAAGAACCTTAGTATTTGCGTGCGTAAAACTGTCTTATATCTGAAATATGATTGTTGATTCAAGTACACCCGATCATCACGTGATGTCTTAAAGTGGCGAAACATAATCGATGCATACTTAAGGGAGAACACATTTTTATCTTGATATATAAATGAGGGATCATCTTAATACTACTAAAATGCCAAACAAGCAATATAATATGCAAAAACATCATATGTTAAAAGTGAAATGATATGGTGCTTGCACTTGATCACTATCATGTGCATCGTGGTATGATCTTTATCATTCCTTTGTGTGTAAGGCCAAGGTCTATGGAACTTACGCGTTAGGTGTGTTGTAAGAGTATCAACTTTATATCTACTTACAACATGACCATATGATGACACTAGACCAGCAACAATCTAAACTATACTCTTCTAATTTATCCATTGCAAGTTTTACGTGGCTTAGGGATTTCGAAGATATAATCGTTCTTAACTACGAACATGGAACCACAATGATGATAACCAAATTATTAGCAAACTCGTTGTAAATCAGATATTGACTATAGTAGGAGAGACAGACACCCGCTAGCCACTTATGCAAAACTAGTTGCATGTCAAGCGTGGAACAGGTCTCATGTGCGAGGACATGTAAAGTTTGTCCGAGCCGCTTCATACCACTATGCCACCAATATCCAAAGTACAAGCAAGAAGAAATAACATGATCATTATCGCCCATATACTCATATGTGTACTACCCGTGCAAAGCATCTACGCATAGATCCGTCTCTAATACCACTGTTGGGTTCGCAACATAGAAAACAAGAGAACTATATGCACCAAGATCCATCTATCTAGATACAAGCAACCGGTGGATATACATCCATAGAATACATACCCTCAAAGACCGAAAAGCTTTAACGAGGTTGTACTCGTGGATGATGTAGTCGAACGCTTGCCGATCTCAAGATCGAGAAGAAGTCCAGCTAGTCCAGCAGGTCCAACACCATCAAGTCCAGCACCGCAAAGCAGTGGTGCATCCGTGATTGCACACATGTTCGGATATCCCGAAAACCCCCATGCCCTCGCTCTAGCGAAACAACGGAAGCAACAAAGCCTTCCAGAAAAAGCCTCCGAAAACATGTATCTCGCTGATCCGAGACCATGAGAAAATTCTAAAGGGGGGAGAGAGATCCTACGCGAGGAGGTGTGAGATGAGAAGAGGATAGGGGGGCAACCCAAAGGGCATGGTGTGGCAACCATGGTGGCTGCCCCTTCCTCTTCCACATTCATGTGGGTGGAGCTCCCATTCAAAATAAAAATCCTTCACTCACATAAACATGCCTTCACTCAAAACTCCACTCACCTCCATTAAATTTCCACCAAATTTAATGCAAGATCTCATTTAATAAAACTCTTTTATTTATTTTTATTCAGAATTTTGTTAATTACATTAATTAAAAAACATTCACATAAAACCCTTGCAACATTTCAATATCACATGCAGACTAGTTTGAGCAATTTCACCCGAAACAATTCCGATTTCCATTGAAATAATTCCAGCGCTTTCATAATATTTTCCTGGCATATTATTTGCTCCAAATGGTGTTGGTATCCCTTTAGTGTGTCATCCCACGGTTCGCAAATAATACAGACATGATCGAGACTCCTCTCCGATCAATAATCAGCAGCGGGACCTGAAGATCCGTACTGACTCCCACATATTCAGCGATGACTTCTATGATCGTGAGAACCTTTTATGCATGTAAATCAATCCCTTTGTCTCGCGATATATTACATATCCGAGATTTGATCATCGGTATCTCCATACCTAGTTTGATCTTGTTACCGACATGTACTCTTTTCTTGTTCCTGTGATATAACATTCTAGTGATCACATCACTTGATTGCAAGCTAACTAATGTGATATTACCAAGAGTGCCCAGAGTATATCTATCCATCATCGGGATGGACAAATTCCACTATTGATCCATGAGCCTCTACACACCTTTTTAGCACTGAACCCACCTTTATAGTCACCCTGTCATGGTGTGACGTTTGATGTTATCAAGGTACTCTTTTAGTGTTAGTGATTGACATGATCTCATGGTCTAAGGACTAGGATTACTTCGTATGATGTTATAGCAATATAAACACAATGACTTTGATCGTAATGCTATACTTCTGATGAATGTTCATCACATCATTCCAACAATGTTGTGACCTCGTTATTGACAACATTCAATGTCCATGATCAGGAAACTTTTGATCATCTTGTTAATCAAAGAGCTAGTTTATAAGAGAGGCATAACTAGAAACCTTCTATTTGTTTATTAAACACACATGTATTAACGTTTCCAAATTGATACAATTATAGCATGCAAAATAAACATTTAACATAAATAAGGAATAAGATAATAACCACTTTATTATTGCCTCTCAGGCATAGTCCCTTCAAAAGATGCAGATGACTCATGGAAAAACACGAAAAAGAAAAACGTTTTTTTTCAAATTAATAGCTTTATATATTATTCTCTCTCTTTTAAAATATAAGATGTTTTAGTTTTGTGAAAGAGTATATCTAGATCTTTTGTTATGTGTAGATTTTTGTAGATTCGGAGTAAACCTACACACTAAAAGAGTCTAGATACACCCCTTTCATAAAGATAAAATATCTTATATTTTAAAACGGAGGGAGTAGTTGATAGGATTACAATCACTCGCGAGAGTGTCAACAAGAAAGCGTGGGTTATAATTGATCCACAAACAAATTGTTTACACCATGCCCAACAGTCAAAATGCTAGAGCTAGAGAAAGCCGTCCTAATATCTCGAACCTCTTGACAAATTGCTCATAATTCTTACCTATTGTTGTCGTCAGAGTTACATAAGCTAACCTCGCTCCTTCGCGGATATCCTCTCAATGGTAACTTGTGGATATCCTCTCTCATATGCTAACCTCGCTCCTTCGTGGATCACTAACACTTCCATTGACAGGGCACTTGCATCATGTTCAAACCATTAGGCTTAACTTATGATCATTGTTCTAAACTTATCACGTACCACCAATTCTACACTTCCTGACATAGATTCTTCATGGAAACTAGCATAAGTATTGATTTTGATCATCCCTTCATCAAGTGGTTTCCACTGATCTTTCTTCTTCGGTGCCCTTTTTAGCCTCTCTAGACCTGACTGAGCAAGGTCCAAGGTTGTCTGTAGGACCCACAGAACTGAATTGGTCTCACTGCGGCTGCTTTTCCCATGCTTTCGAGCATTTCTTTCTTTCAAAGTTGAATAGCACCCACACAGGATCATGGAAACGTGCAACTCCAAGAGCAGCTTACCGTTGATCAAATCCATTGCCCGAGATCGTGGATGAAAACTTGGTATTTTGACATTTGTCGTATGATTTCCTTTCAGAAGATCTTTGCCCAAGTATATTCAAAAAGTGCATGATCACTAGTATCCTCATGTGCCCCGCATGCTTCACATTGTGCAATCCGATCAATATGCCTTGATTGGAGAATCTTCTTGGCTGGTTGATACGTCGGAAACATATCTATAATTTTTGATGCTCCATGCTTGTTTTGTATCTATTTTGCTTTGCTTTGTCTATACTTTGAGGTGTTTTTATATCTTTTCTGGAACTAACCTATTAACAAGTTGCCACAGTGACATTTGCCCGTTTTCTTCTGTTTTTGTGTCGTGGGAATGGTCACGGCAGATGCTGCAATCGGCAGCGAGTAGTAGAACGAGGGGCAAGGGCGGCCAGCCATCTGCGGTGCGAGATGAGGGCGGAGACACAAGGTTTTACCCAGGTTAATCGGAGGGTAAAGACCTACCTGTTAGATTGTATTATGATGGTGGTACAATGGGCGAGCTCGGCTAGGGCGAGTCGCTTGGGTGTATGATGAAATGTCTCTGCATACTGTAGGGAGGTTTATATAGACTCACCTCCCTAGGGTTTACATATCTCAACAATCGATTAAGGCTTCGTAATCGTTTGACCTAACCGATCGGGCCTATCTAGTCGCCTTTCGCCTTCGATCGCTTGGATCCACACGGCCTTAATCGATCGCCGTCTTGCAGACCACTGCCAGGTTCTGGGCGATCGAACGTCCTGCTAGGTATACCCTGGTAGGCATATCCCCATCAGTAGTCCCCGAGGCCGTCATTGATTGGGCGCAGGTGGTTGCTGGCAGTCGGAGTATACGGCTTGAAAGCAGACATCCAGTCGAATCGTCGGCGGGCTCCTGAATAAAGGAAAAACTAGTCATTCGGATCGCAGCTTTGGCGAGTCGGCGAATACTTAGTCACCGTCAAGTGATCGGGTCATGACGAGTGGCTGAAGTTGGACCGTTAAACGTGGTCAAACTAGCCGTTGGGGTAATCCAACGGTAACTTTCGGCATAATCACCGCGTAGTAACGGCTCCCTGATTTGGCGGGTAACAACCGCTATATAAGGGGAATGGCAGGCGATCGGAGAACCACCTCCTCGTCATTTCCTCTGATTGCGCGCACTTTCGCCTTCCTCCGCATTGCGATCCAGCCGACCCGAAATCCTCTGACCCCCCACGAATCCTTCCGCCAATGGCCCCCTCCACCGAGCCTTGGGGTAGATCTAAGTGTACGAGAGCGCAACTGGCGTCCTTCGAGGAGGCCGGGATCCTGCGCGCCGGAAGGTGGCGCATCCCTGCGGCCGGAGAGGTGACCCCGAACCCACGCGAGGGAGAGTTCATCTGCTTCACCAGCCACCTAGAACGGGGGCTGGGATTCCCAACGTCTCTGTTCTTCCGGCGCTTCTGCGCCTACTACGGGATCCAACCGTCGGACCTGGGCCCGCACAACATCGAGCAGCTCGCCATTTTCGTGGCGTTCTGCGAGTGCTACCTGGGCTGTAGGCCCTACTTCCCCCTATGGCAAGATCTATTCCAGGCGGATCGATCGAGGAAGCGGGTGGCCCAATGCTCGCGTCAAGGCGTCCGACGTTCAACTGAAATCGAAGGCTTCTTTCTTCGATCTGATGCTACCCGCCAAGGCGGCGAGCCAATGGAAGAACTCTTGGTTATACGTCACCGAGGCGACCCCAGACGGCGAGGTGGCGATCCCAAGGTACTCCGCCGACCGGCCTGAGCCACGCCGACTTCAAGTCGGCAAGCTTCCAACAGACCAACGAATGGTCGGGGACGAAATGCTTCAGACCATTCACGGCCTGAAGAAGAGGGGCCTCCTGCCCATCAATCTGTACAACTGTTGGCTCGGGCGGCGACTCTTCCCCCTGGCCCGACGCGACCACTATATGTACGAGTACACGGGCCGGGAGGACTCGACGAAGTCCTGCCTCGACGAGTGGCAACTCGAGGATTACCTCCTGGCGCTGAAGAAGATCACCCAGGCGACATACCTTGACGCGAAGGCCGGGGTCGCCCCTACACCGTGAAGCATCCAGCTCCGACGGTAAGTCATCCTTTCGTCATTCGCAGTCGCAGTTAAATGCAGTCGCGGTCATACTGATGTTGTTTATGTCTGTTGCAGCTATTTCAAGTAGTTGAGGGGTGGCTTCCGCCCGCGGACGACGAGAATTCGAGTTCGTCCGTCCGGGAGGTGGGCGAATCGCCTCCAGCGAGGGGAGGCGTCGAGAGCGACGGGAGTGGCGACGACGACGAATCCGAAGAAGAGGTCGCCCCGCTGGTCCGGAAAACGCGCGGGCAGCGGCAGCGTGAGCTTGAGGCGAGCAGAAGCCTCGAGCGTCATGACGATGATGACGACGAGCTCCCCGAGCACACCTCGCATCGCGAGGCCACTCCCTCGAAGAAGAAGAAGAAGAAGAAGGAGAAGGAGGTTAAGGCCCCTCCAAAGAAGAAAACGAAGCCAGCGAAACAGGCGTCTCCGCCTCACTCGCCAAGCAGCTCCGACGCCACCAGACTGGCCGGGGGCGAAGCCCCACTGGAGGCGACGGCGCCGGATATCGCCGCCGTCCTAACCGAGGTGCCTCTGGACTTGATGCCTCCGCCGTTCGCCCCAATCTCTGGGTCGGGGACCGCGCCAGTCGCGGTAGCTTCACCGCCCAAGGGTGCTCCTGCCGAAGATGTTTTGGAGGCTCCGGCCGCAGCTTCGACAACAAATAAACCGTCCGTGTCTTGGGCATGCGACGTCCTGGAGATGGGCCTCAGTCGCCGACTGGGCCCCGAACTGGAGAAGCCGGCCGGCATCCGCACGGGGCTACGCTTCATTCCAGTCGCCAAGTGAGTTTGCTCACCTACTTTTTTATTTCATTATACTTGGATTATCTTGCTCACACAATCAATTTGTAGGACCGGAGTGAAGAAGATAGGCCATCCGACCGTGGCTAAGGTGCCACCCGTCGTCAGCGAGGAGGATCCCTCCCGGAAGAGGAAGGCGGACGAATTCGTCGTCCCCGCGGATAGCGCCGAGAAGGCCAAGGGCGACGAAGTCGTCACGGTCTCTGACGACACGACGATCGCGCCGAGTGAACCCGTGGCGGAGGCGACCTTACCCACCAAGGAGGGTGCTCCCTCGTCTGGGGCAGCCGAGCCGGCCTCCTTTGGTGCCGGTGCCTCCATCGCAACGTTCCCGCGCTTCATGGCCAAAGTAGCTACAGCGAGTGGTACCTCGCCCTCGAGCCATGCACCTGGGGTCGCCGATACGGACGTCGAGCAGCGTCGCGGGCACACGCCGGCTCTCCTCGCGTCCGTGGATGCGATACAACTTCATGGCATTCTTGGCGCAGCCATCCAGGTATGTCCAGTCCCCGAGGATTAGGCCGTTGTTTTTGCAGCGGTCTGATTCTTTTAGTGTCTTGTTGTTATTTTTCGCGTCCAGTCCCCGAGTGTGCACTTGCTGAATTTCAGAGGGTGGGCGCTTAGGTTTTTTGATTGCCAGTCCCCGAGTGCGCACTCGCTGAATTTCAGCGGGTGGGCACTTAGGTTTTTGATTGCTAGTCGCCGAGTGCGCACTCGCTGAATTTCAGCGGGTGGGCACTTAGGGTTTTTTGATTGCCAGTCCCCGAGTGCACACTCGCTGAATTTCAGCGGGTGGGCACTTAGGTTTTGATTGCAGGTCCCGAGTCGCGCACTCGAATTTCAGCGGGTGGGCACTTAGGGTTTTGATTGTTACCCCGATGCGCTCGCTGAATTTCAGCGGGTGGGCACTTAGGTTTTGATTGCAGTGCGCACTCGCTGAATTTCAGCGGGTGGGCACTTAGGCTTTTTTGATTGCCAGTCCCCGAGTGAGCACTCGCTGAATTTCAGCGGGTGGGCACTTAGGTTTTTGATTGCCAGTCCCCGAGTGCGCACTCGCTGAATTTCAGCGGGTGGGCACTTTGAATTCCGCTTTGGTTAACTGTTTGAATTGTGTGCAGGGTCTACAACGTGAGTGAGCTAACCGGCTTGCTGCGACACGCTGCGCGGAGAAGGAACTGGCCATCGTCCAAGAGGCGAATAAGGGGCTTCAGGCAATTGCCGTGAAGGCAGAGGAGGCCCGCCAGGGACTTGTCCCAGCGAGTGAGTTGGCAGCGGCTCAATCGGCGTTGAGCTCGGCTGAGAAGCGGATCACCGACCTCGAGCGCGAGCTGAGGGAGGCGAAAGAGGAAGCAAGTTCGGCGGATGAACGATCCAAGGCCGCCGTTACGGCCGCCGCAGAAGAACGTAAAGTTTCTGACGCCCTTGTTGCGGGGCTTCAGGATGATTACACTTCTCTTCAGAGCTTCATCACGGATCTCTCCCGTCCCTTGATTGGTGAGTGTGTCTGCCCCTGCCTATTGCATGTGCCTTTTTGTAATATACGATGTACTCATTGTTATCTTCTATCCGCAGGTCGCATCCTTGATAGTGCGGAAGAGGCGAGCTCGTTCGACGCGCGGCAATGTGTGGCCACGCTCGTCGACTCGGCGACGTTGTCAGCGACATGCATCCGAGCCTACCTCCAGGAGATGTCGCCCACGGAAGTAATTCCCAGCGACCTCGTCGAGGTGTGGCGGTACCCGTCAAACCTGTACACGCCCTTCATTCGCAGTCGCAAGGGTGCTGGCGAGTCGTCTTCGAAGCCTGCGAAGTAGAATAGTTTGCCCTGGGGCGTTAGTAGCAGATCTGCCGTTTGGGCATACTTTGTATTTTGAGACGATTGCAACATTCTATTAACGAGATATCGTGTTTATTTTGTGATTTGACATGTGTTTTTCCATTGAGGGTTGAACGAGTCCACGAGCGCGTCCGCCCTTTTTATGGGGTTGACCTCGTTTTTAATGTGTTTGCGGTTTTTGAATGTTTTGTTATTGTGGTCGACTCGCCCGGACTCGGAGAGCCGATCATAAGCGACTCCCTTGAGCGCTCTGTACTTCACTGTTTTCCCTTGCGCGAACGAGGTCGGGTGGCCGAGTCCCCGAGCGTGGTACTTGGTTGTTCTAGGCGCGACTCGAGGGTGGGTGAGGACTTGGCGCGTTAGTTTGAGCACATCGCTCCTGCCAGCCCGTTGGGTCGATCGCGAGTCCCGGCATGCTCTCATACTTGGCGTTTTCCCTAACGCTCACTGAATGGTCATCGTCCCCGGCGTGGTACTTGGCTCGAGTCGCTATGTCGAGGATGCGGAGGATCATGGTCGCTATGAGAAGCGAAGGATTGTCTTGGCTCGTAGAGCCGGTCGGGCTAAGCGACTCAATGGGGTTCGGGTAGGCGTTTTTCGTGACGATGCAAGACCTGAGGTGACCCAAAGGTTTTGCACCGTACTACTTGGCCGTCTATCGCTGTACCAAAGGTTGACTTCGGTTAGCTTGACGCTGTTATTACGAAAAGTGAGTGGCACAAGACACGAGAGTAGGCGCAATTTTGTAACCAATTCTTTTTATTTCATAGCGACTGGAGGGTACATATGTGGGGTTCTAGGAGTAGAACTTCCGTAGGAGGTTTACATTCCACGGTCGCTTGACGTCGAGTTCGCCGTCCCCGCGGACGTCGATGAGGTAGTAGGCTTCATTGCCGAGTACTCGTCCGATGGCGAATGGTCCCTCCCACGGAGGGGAAAGCTTGTGCATGCCCTTCTTGTCCTGGATGAGGCACAGCACCAGGTCGCCTTCTTGGAAGGTGCGAGTTTTCACCCGGCGGCTGTGATAGCGGCGTAGTCCTTGTTGGTAGATGGCGGTGCGTGATCAAGCGAGGTCACGTGCCTCGTCAAGTTGATCGACTCCATCCTGGCGGGAGAGTTCGTTCGCAGCCTCCGTGTAGTGGACGACCCGTGGCGAGTCGTGCTCGAGGTCGGTGGGCATGACTGCCTCGGCGCCGTACACCATGAAGAAGGGGGTGAACCCTGTTGACCTGTTGACCGAGGTGCGGATGCCCCAAATGATAGAGGGTAGCTCTTCCACCCAGCACCCGGCGGTGCGCTCGAGTGGTACTTGGAGCCGCGGCTTCAGGCCGTGGACGATGCTTTGGTTGGCACGTTCCGCCTGGCCGTTGGATTCCGGGTGGGCGACTGACGCGAGGTCGAGCCGGATGTGGTGTTCCTCGCAGAACTCGGCCATGGCTCCTTTGGCGAAGTTGGTGCCATTGTCCGTGATAATGCTGTTTGGGAACCCGTAGCGATATATGAGCTCGCGTAGGAATTTGGTGGCGGTCTTCCCGTCGCATTTCCGGACTGGTTTGGCCTCCACCCACTTTGTGAATTTGTCGACCGCGACCAGGAGGTGGGTGTAGCCAGAGGGAGCCTTTTTGAAGGGGCCTACCATATCCATACCCCACACGACGAATGGCCAGGTGAATGGGATTGCCTTGAGCGCGGAGCTTGGCACATGCGTCTGGTTGGAGTACTTCTGGCAACCGGCACACCGCTGGACAATGTCGACGGCATCGGCATGTGCGGTGGGCCAGTAGAGGCCATGCCGCATGGCCTTGGCAACCAGAGAGCGGGCACCGGCGTGGTGGCCGCAGTCGCCAGAGTGGATGTCGTGGAGGATCTTGCGTCCTTTGGCAGGTTGGACGAAGCGTTGGAACACGCCGGTGACGCTGCGCTTGTGGAGCTCGCCGTCGATGATGGTGAAGGATTTGCATCGGTGTACGATCATCCGGGCGTCCGTCTCGTCTGCCGGCTAGGTGCCGGCCTCCAGGTAGGCGACTTAGGGCTTGGTCCAGTCGTCTGGTTCGGTGACGAGTGCGACCAGGGCTGCCTCTGGCTGCAGCGAGACTCTGATGTCGATCTCCCTTGGGGGAGAGACTGATGGCTTGGTGACCGTGTCGAGGAAGACGCCGGCGGGTGGTGTGATTCGAGCCGACCCAATGCGAGAGAGTGCGTCGGCCTCCTCGTTCTTCCGCCTGTCAATCCACTCGATGGAGTAGCCTGCGAAGTGTCCGCCCAGCTTGTCCACTGCTTGGCGGTATGCCGCCATGGTGGGGGAGACGGCGTCGCAGTGCCGACTTGTATTTGACGAGGTCGGAGTCTCCGTAGCAGCGTAGGCGGTTGACGTTCATCTCCTTGGCAGCTCGCATGCCATTGAGTAGTGCCTCGTACTCGGCCATGTTGTTGGTGCAGGGGTGAAGTCGAGGAAAAGGACGTAGCGAGCTTATCGCCTTCGTGAAGTCGACGATCCCTGCCTCCTGCCGTCCGCGTTCTTGGAGCCGTCAAAGTGTACGCTCCAGTAATGGAGGTATGGCAGCTTTTCTGGCTGCTGGGCCTCTTCCCAGTCGGCGATGAAGTCCGCTAGAGCCTGCGACTTGATCGCTTTTCGTGGCTCGTACTTGATATTATGGACGCCGATTTCGACGGTCCACTTAGCGACTCGCCCAGTCGCCTCACGGTTGCGGATGATGTCCTGCAACGGTGCTGAGGAGACGACCGTGATCGGGTGCTCCTGGAAGTAGTGCGTGTTGGAGATATGCCCTAGAGGCAATAATAAATGTGGTTATTATTATATCTTTGTGTTTATGATAAATGTTTACATTCATCCTATAATAGTATTAACAAGGAAACATTAATACTTGTGTGATTTGTAAACTTAATTTGAAGTCCCTGGTAAAGCCTCTATATAATACCAGCTTGTTGGTTAATAGATGATTGTGGTTTCCCTATCATGAACATTGAGATGTTATTAACAACAAGATCATATCGTTAGGAGAATGATATGATGGACATACTCCTATAGATAAGCGTAGCATAAAGATCAAGTCTTTTTAATAGTTCAAGTGCTATATGCTTTCTGATACATAGTAATCTAATTCCTTTGACCATGAGATCATGCATATCACCTTTACCGGATGGATGCTTTGATGACATCAAACACCACACGAATGGCGGGTGGCTACAAAGGTAGCATTGATTGTTCGGAAAGTGTTGGTTGAAACACATGGATCAAGAGGGATTTGTCCATCCATATGACGGATAGATATACTGGGGCCCTCTCGGTGAAATGTCATCCAATTAGCTTGCAAGCATGTGACTCTCACAAGGGATCACATATCACGTGAACGAGAAAAGAGTACTTATCGAACGAGGTTGAACTAGGTATGCGAGATACCGATCATAACCTCGGATAAGTAACATATCGTGAGACAAAGGGAAATTGATATCGTATGTAAGTGGTTCATTCGATCGCAAAGTAATCGTAGAAATATGTGGGAGCCATATGAATTTCCAGATTCCTCTATTGGTTATTGTTCGGAGAAGTGTCTCGATCATGTCCGCATAATTCACGAGCCATAGCGAGACACACTTAAGGATTCGACGTTGTTTTGAGTAGTTATGGAATGATGAGAAAGAGACCGAATGTTGTTCGGAGTCCCGGATGGGATCCGGGATATCACGAGGAGATCCGGAATGGTCCGGAGAATAAGATTCATATAAGGAAAGTCCCGTTTTGAGTTGGGGAATGTTTCCTGTTTTCATCGGAATGTTCTAGAATGTTCCTAATGTCCGACTCGGGAGGGAAGGGTACATGGATGTGTTGTATCAAGTTGGTATGATTGCATCATGTACTAAGTGTCATCGCTGTTCCAAATAAAGGATTAATTCAAATCCTAGTTTGAAAAGTCAAATAGCTAAATTGAAAAGTCAAACGGCTAAATTTGGAAAGAGGAAAAGAGGAGGAAGGGGAAACTGAGTTGGGAGGTGTCCCTCCTCCCAAGCCGGGCACCACCCAAGCCGAGTTGGGGAGGACTCCTCCCCCTTGGCCGGCCGGCCCCTCCACCTATATAAGGAGGGGCAGGGCTCCCTCCTAGGACACACAAGTACCTCTCCTCCAAAACCCTAGCTTGGCGCCACCACCTCTTGCAGCTGCTGCCGCCTCCTAGGGTTGCCCTAGCCGCCGACTTGGGGTGCCCCAAACCCTAGCCGCCGACTCTAGCACCTCCTCCTTGGTGTGTATAAAACCTAGATCGCCGGGGAGCTCTCTCATACTCCACCATACTCGCTCCGACTTAAGGCGAAGCCCTGCGGGATCTCCCCTCTACTTCCGGTACCACGCTGTTGTGCTACCGGAATCGCGAGGAGATTGCTACAACCTCCGCCTCACGGAACAAGGAGAGGAAGGTCTTCGTCGAATGTAACGCAGACCGATCAAGGGAGCGCTGCTTAACGCAATGCCGGAAGGATCGTCTACGCGATCTTGAGATCGGCAAGAGTACGACTACATCACCCACGAGAATCCACTCTCGTTAAACACTTTGGAATCTTCGAGGGTGAGTTATTCCATCGACTCATTGCTACAATCTAGTAGATAGATCTTGGCTTGTTTGTTTGTATGCGGTAGAGAATTTTTGTTTTCCTTGCTACGAAACCCTACAGTGGTATCAGAGCCGTGTCTATATGTAGATCTGTTGCACGAGTAGAACACAATGGTCATTGTGGGCGTTGATACTTTTATTGTCGATTGCTTCTTGTGTACTTTGCATCTTGCGGGATGTTGGGATGAAGCGTCCCGGGCTAACCTTACATGACATCGTTCATGAGACTTGCTCCACGCTTGACATGCAACTTGTATTGCATAAGTGGCTTTGCGGGTGCCTGTTTCTCCTAGCATAGTTAAGATCCAATTTACAACGGGTGATTTACAATACTAGTATCAATGTTGTGGTTCATGTTCGTAAGTTAGAACGACACTTATTGAAATCCCAAACCACGTAAAACATGCAAAGAAAGTAGAGGCGTCTAACTTTGTTTTGCGGTGTGTCTTTGTGATGTGATATGGCCATGATTGTGATTATATTTGATGTATGCAATGTTCCTTATTGTAAGTTGGCAACCGTGGAGCCATATGGTTGTTTTAATTTATGTTAAGACCCGGTGTCTATTCAAAGTAGTTGTAATAGTTGAAGCCGTGGACAACAACCATGAAGAAGCGTCATTGACCTTGATGCAATGCGGTGATGATGGAGATCATGTTCGTGCTATAAGATGGAGATCGAAGCACAAAGAAGAAAGGCCATATCATATCACATATTATGAATTGCATGTGATGTTAATCCTTTATGCATCTTGTATTGCTTAGTAGATGACGTAGCATTATAAGATGATCCCTCATGCACATGAATTTCAAGTCATAAAGTGTTCACCCTTAGTTAGCACCGTTGCTAAAGCTTGTTGTTTGAAGCACCACATGATGATCGGGTGTTAGATTCGCAAGTGTATACAACATGAGCAAGCCGATTTGCTCATGCGAAACTAAGGTTTGATCTTGACGAGCCTAGCATGTATGCATGGTCTCGAACACGGATCACCGAAAGGTAAAGCATGAATCATATAGTAGATATGATGAACATGTCGATTGTTCGCCATTGAAACTATATCAACTCTCGTGATGATCGGTGTTGATGTGGTGGATTTGGTTCATGTGATCACTAAAACAATGTGAGGGATATTGTTTTGAGTGGAGTTCACCTAGATTAATTTTAATATTAATTTGAACTCAATTTGTCATAAACTTAGTCTAAACTATTGCAAATATGTTGTAGATCAATGGCAGCCCTACCATCAATTTTAATGCTCCTAGAGAAAGAAAAGTTGAAAAACAATGGAAGAAACTTCATGGATTGGTTCCGCAATTTGAGGATTGTCCTCACTGGTAATTTGACCTATGTCTTTGGATGCACTGGTGACCCACCTGCGGTGATGCTTCCGATGAAGTAAAGAATGTTTACCTCACTCGAAAGACTCAGTACTCCACGGTTCAGTGTGCTATCTTGTATGGTTTAGAATCGGAGCTTCAGAAAAGGTTTGAGAATTCAGACCCATATGATATTGTCGAGGATCTCAAATTGATCTTTGAGACTCATGCGGCAATTGAAAGCTACGAGGCTTCTGAAAAGTTCTTTAACTGCAAGATGGAAGAGGGCAGCTCCGTCAGTGAGCATGTGCTTAAGATGTCTGGGCACGCAAACAAACTTCAAAGCTTGGGTATAGTGATTCCTAATGCTTTGGGGATTTACCGTGTCCTCCAATCACTACCACCAAGTTACAAGAACTTTGTGATGAACTACAACATGTAGAACATGAACAAGATGTTGCCAGAACTCTTTGCCATGTTGAAGTCTGCAGAAGTGGAGATCAAGAAAGAGCACCAAGTGTTGTTGGTCAATAAGACCACCAAATTCAAGAAAGGCAAGTCTAAGCAGAAGGGACACTTCAAGAAGAGTGGTAAGAAAGTTACCACGCCGATGAAGAAGACCAAGGCTGGACCTAAGCCTGATACTGAGTGCTTTTACTGCAAGGGAGAAGGTCACTGGAAGCGGAATTGCCCAAAGTACTTGGCGGATTTGAAGAACGGCAACATCAAGAAGAAAGGTATATCTGATATACATGTTATTGATGTGTATCTCACTAGTACTCATAGTAGTGCCTGGGTATTTGATACTGGTTTGGTTGCTCATATTTGTAACTCGAAACAGGTGCTGCAGAATAAACGGAAGCTAGCGAAGAACGAGGTGACGATGCGCGTGGGAAACGGATCAAAGGTTGATGTGATCGCGGTCGGCACGCTACCTCTTTATCTACCATCGGGATTAGTTTTATAATTAAATAATTGTTATTTAGTGCCTGCGTTGAGCATGAACATTATATCGGGATCTTGTTTATTGCGAGACGGTTACTTGTTTAAATCCGAGAATAATGGTTGTTCGATTTATATGAGTAATATGTTTTATGCACATGCACCTTTGATAGATGGTCTATTCTTATTGAATCTCGATAGTGGAAATACACACATTAATAACATTGAGGCTAAACGTTTGAAATCGAGCGATAACTTGACCTATATGTGGCAATCGCTGCCTTGGTCACATTGGAGTGAAGCGTATGAAGAAACTCCATTCTGATGGATTTCTTGAATCACTTGATTTCGAATCACTTGATAGATGCGAAGCATGTCTGATGGGTAAAATGACTAAGAATCCATTTTCTGGTATGATGGAGCGAGCTACGGACTTATTGGAAATCATACATACCGATGTGTGTGGTCCAATGAGTGTAGCATCGCGCGGTGGTTATCGTTATGTTCTTACCTTCACGGATGACTTGAGTAGATATGGGTATATCTATTTCATGAAACATAAGTCCGAAACTTTCGAGAAGTTTAAGGAATTTCAAAGTGAGGTAGAGAATCAACATAACAAGAAGATTAAATTTCTACGTTCTGATCGTGGAGGTGAATATCTAAGTTACGAGTTTGGCGAGCATTTGAAGAAATGCGGAATACTTTCGCAGTTGACACCGCCGGGAACACCACAGCGTAATGGTGTGTCCGAACGTCGTAATCGAACTCTCTTAGATATGGTTCGTTCTATGATGTCACTTACAGATTTACCGCTATCATTTTGGGGTTATGCATTAGAAACAGCCGCATTCACTTTAAATAGGGCACCATCTAAATCCATTGAAACGACACCGTATGAATTATGGTTTGGGAAGAAACCTAAATTGTCGTTCCTTAAAGTTTGGGGATGCGAAGCCTATGTAAAGAAGTTACAGCCGGACAAGCTTGAACCCAAAGCGGAAAAATGCGTCTTCATAGGATACCCGAAGGAAACTATTGGGTATACCTTCTATCATAGATCCAAGGGCAAAATCTTCGTTGCCAAGAATGGATCCTTTCTAGAGAAGGAATTTCTCTCGAAAGAAGTGACTAAAAGGAAAGTAGAACTCGACGAGGTTGTCGAACCTTCTCTCGAAATTGCGAGTAGCGCAGCACCGGAAGAAGTTCCTGTGGTGCCTGCACCAATAAGACAGGAAGCTAATGATGATGATCATGAAACTTCGGTTGAAGTTGCTACAGAGCCTCGCAGGTCAACAAGAACTCGTACCACTCCAGATTGGTATGATCCCATTATGAGTGTCATGTTAGTGGACAACACCGATGACCCTGAGACATATGAGGAGGCGATGATGAGCCCAGATTCCAATAAATGGCAAGAAGCCATGAAATCCGAGATTGGATCCATGTACGAAAACCAAGTATGGACTTTGGTGGACTTACCGGATGGCCGGAAGGCTGTCGAGAACAAATGGATCTTCAAGAAGAAAACAGATGCTGATGGTAATGTTACTGTCTATAAAGCTCGACTTGTCGCAAAAGGGTTTCGACAAATTCAAGGAGTTGACTACGATGAGACTTTCTCACCGTGAAGCTAAAGTCTGTGAGGATTATGTTAGCAATCGCTGCATATTACGATTATGAGATATGGCAGATGGATGTCAAAACAGCATTCCTCAATGGAGACATTGATGAAGAGTTGTATATTATGCAACCCAAAGGTTTTGTCGATCCTAAAGATGCTAACAAGGTATGCAAACTTCAACGGTCCATCTATGGATTGAAGCAAGCATCCCGAAGTTGGAATCAACATTTTGATAAGGTGATCAAAAGTTTTGGTTTTATACAAACTTATGGAGAAGCTTGTATTTACAAGAAAGTGAGTGGGAGCTTTGTAGCATTCTTAATACTATATGTGGATGACATATTATTGATTGGGAATGATGTAGACCTTCTTAATAGTGTCAAGAAATATTTGAATAATAGTTTTTCAATGAAGGATCTTGGCGAAGCAGCTTACATATTAGGCATAAAGATTTATAGAGATAGATCGAAATGCCAAATATCATTGTCACAGAGTACATATTTGGACAAAGTTCTAAAAAGGTTTGGAATGGAAGATAGCAAGAAAGGGTTCTTGCCCATGTTGCCCAATACGACCTTGAGTAAAACTCAAAGTCCGACATCGGCAGAAAATAGAGAAAGGATTAGTAAGACTCCCTATGCCTCAGCCATAGGATCTCTAATGTATGCCATGCTATGTACTAGACCCGACATTGCATATGCTGTTAGTTTAACTAGCAGATATCAAAGTGATCCAGGAGTGGATCATTGGACGTGATCAAAACATCCTTAAGTACTTGAGAAGAACTAAGGATATGGTTCTTTCTTATGGAGGTGATGAACAACTCGTTGTTAATGGTTACACCGATGCTAGTTGGAACACCGATCCGGATGATTCTAAATCAAAATGGATACGTATTCATTTTGAATGGTGCGGCGATTAGGCTGGAGGTGCAAAGCAAAGCGTTGTGGCGAGATCTTCAAGCGAATCGGAATACATGGCTGCCGGAGGCTTCACAAGAAGCTATATGGATGAAAGAGTTCATTACAGAGTGGGTGTGGTTCCTAGTCTGCTGGACCCAATGTCTATCTCTTGTGATAACATGGGCGCCATAGCCAATGCGCAAGAACCAAGGTCACACAAGAAGCTGAAGCATATCAAGCTACGTTTTCACGCTATTCGAGAACATATCCAGGATGGGTATATAAAGATTTGCAAAGTACACACAAATCTGAATGTGGTGGATCCGTTGACTAAACCTCTCCCAAGGGCAAAACATGACCAGCACCAAACTGCCATGGGTGTTCGGTATATTACCATGTAATCTAGATTAGATGACTCTAGTGCAAGTGGGAGACTGTTGGAGATATGCCCTAGAGGCAATAATAAATGTGGTTATTATTATATCTTTGTGTTTATGATAAATGTTTACATTCATGCTATAATAGTATTAACAAGGAAACATTAATACTTGTGTGATTTGTAAACTTAATTTGAAGTCCCTGGTAAAGCCTCTATATAATACCATCTTGTTGGTTAATAGATGATTGTGGTTTCCCTATCATGAACATTGAGATGTTATTAACAACAAGATCATATCGTTAGGAGAATCATATGATGGACATACTCCTATAGATAAGCGTAGCATAAAGATCAAGTCATTTTAATAGTTCAAGTGCTATATGCTTTCTGATACATAGTAATATAATTCCTTTGACCATGAGATCATGCATATCACCTTTACCGGATGGATGCTTTGATGACATCAAACACCACACCGTAACTGGGTGGCTATAAAGGTGGCATTGAGTGTTCGGAAAGTGTTGGTTGAAACACATGGATCAAGAGTGGAATTTGTCCATCCATATGACAAATAGATATACTCTGGGCCCTCTCGGTGAAATGTCATCCAATTAGCTTGCAAGCATGTGACTGGCTCACAAGGGATCACATATCACGAGCGAAAAGAGTACTTATCGATGCGAGGTTGAACTAGGTATGCAGAGATACCGATGATCATAACCTCGGATAAGTAACATATCGTGAGACAAAGGGAAATTGATATCCTATGTAAGTGGTTCATTCGATCGCAAAGTAATCGTAGAAATATGTGGGAGCCATATGAATTTCCAGATTCCTCTATTGGTTATTGTTAGGAAGTGTCTCGATCATGTCCATAATTCACGAACCGTAGGAGACACACTTAAGGATTCGACGTTGTTTTGAGTAGTTATGGAATGATGAGAAAGAGACCGAATATTGTTGAGTCCGGATGGGATCCGGGATATCACGAGGAGATCCGGAATGGTCCGAGAATAAGATTCATATAAGGAAAGTCCGTTTGAGTTGGGGAATGTTTAGGTGTTTTCATCGGGAATGTTCTAGAATGTTCGGAATGTCCGACACTCGAGGGAAGGGTACATGGATGTGTTGTATCAAGTTGGTATGATTGCATCATGTACTAAGTGTCATCGCTGTTCCAAATAAAGATTAATTCAAATCCTAGTTTGAAAAGTCAAATAGCTAAATTGAAAAGTCAAACGGCTAAATTTGGAAAGAGGAAAAGAGGAGGAAGGAAACGAGTTGGGAGAGTCCCTCCTCCCAAGCCAAGCACCACCCAAGGCGAGTTGGGGAGGACTCCACTCCCTCCCCTTGGCGGCGGCCTCCACCTATATAAGGAGGCGGGGCTCCCTCCTAGACACACAAGTACCTCTCCTCCAAACCCTAGCTTGGCGCCACCACCTCCTGCACTGCCCCGCCTCCTAGGGTTGCCCTAGCCGACTTGGGGTGCCCCAAACCCTAGCCTCCGGCTCTAGCACCTCCTCCTTGGTGTGTCTAAAACCTAGATCGCCGAGGATCTCTCTCATAGTCCACCATACTCGCTCCGGCTTAAGGAGAAGCCCTGCGAGATCTCCCCTCTACTTCCGTACCACGCCGTTGTCTTCGGAATCACGAGGAGAGTGCTACAACCTCCGCCCTGCTGGAACAAGCGAGAGGAAGGTCTTCATCAGTCATCGAGCGATGTGTGATTGCGGGAAGCTGCGGAGCTTGGCCGGAAGGATCGTCTACGCGATCTTGAGATCGGCAAGAGTACGACTACATCACCCACGAGAATCCGCTCTCGTTAAACACTTTGGAATCTTCGAGGGTGAGTTATTCCATCGAATCGTTGCTACAATCTAGTAGATAGATCTTGGCTTGTTTGTTTGTATGCGGAAGAATTTTTTTGTTTTCCTTGCTACGAAACCCTACAGTGCGGCAGGCGCCGCTGTGCTCTGAAGACCGCGTATACCAGTTTCTAGTACTGCGGGTATCGTTGGCGCGACTCGGTGAGGACCTCGCTGATGTAGTACACCGGTCTCTGTACTGGGCGCTCATTTCCTTCCTCCGGCCATTTGACGACCATGACGGCGCTGACGACGCGCTCGGAAGCCGCGACGTAGACCAGCATGGGTTCTTGGTCGGCGGGGGCAGTGAGTAGCGGTGCGGCGAGTAGCACCTTCTTGAGGTTGCGGAGTGCGTCGTCCGCCTCCTTGTCCCACTGGAAGGTGGGGTTCTTGCGCATAAGACGGTATAGGGGCATCGCCTTTTCGCAAGCGGGGATGAAGCGGAGAGCCGCTACTCGCCCGCCAGCTTCGGGCGTCAGCGAGCACTTGGGTTTGCCGAGTCGGGCGATCGTGTCGATCTTGGTGGGGTTCGCCTCGATCCCTCGCTTGGAGACGACGTACCCCAGTAGTTGTCCTGCTGGTACACCGAAGGTGCATTTGCCTGGGTTAAGCTTTATCTTGTATTTTCGCAAGTTGGCGAATGGTTCCGCCAGGTCGGCGAGTAGATCACCCTGGCGAGCGGATTTTACGACCACGTCATCGATGTAGACGTGGATGTTGCGGCCAATTTGGCTCGTGAGGCACTCTTTCATGCACCGCTGGTAGGTCGCCCCGGCGTTCTTGAGGACGAAGGTCATGGCGTTGTAGAAGAAGGCTCCGAATGGCGTGATGAAAGCCGTCTTCTCCTCGTCCTCGACAGCCATTTTGATCTGGTTGTATCCAGAGTAGGTGTCGAGGAAACATAGCGACTCCGAGCCCGCGGTGGAGTCGATTATTTGGTCGATCCGCGGGAGGACAAACTGCTCCTTCGGGCAGGCGTTGTTCAAGTTTGTGTAGTCGATACACATCCTCCAGGTCCCGTTCTTCTTCTCGAACAGGACTAGGTTTGCCAGCCACTTGGAGTACTTGATTGGCCGGATGAAGCCTGCGACGAGTAGACGCTGCACCTCCTCGGCGATGGCTCGGCGGCGCTCTTCATTGAAGGGCCGCAGCAACTGTTTGACGGGTCGCACTTTGGGGTCGGTGTTTAGTTTGTGCTCAGCGAGCTCCCTAGGGACACCAGGCATGTCAGAGGGCTTCCATGCGAAGATGTCCCTGTTCTCACGGAGGAACTCGATGAGCGCGCCTTCCTAGGCTGGGCTCATTCCTGTTCCGATCATCACCGTCTGGCTGGAGTCGCCTGGGACCAGCTCGACGGTGCGGGTGTGCGTCGTTGCCTCGAAGGCTGAGGTGTTTGTGCCCTCCGAATTGGGCTTCTTGAGTATGGTGGGGTCGTCATTGTTCACCCCGCTCGCGTACTTGGCGAGCTTGTCGGCGTGGTTGGCCTCTGCCGCGATGACGACATCGGCGAGCTCGGCTCCTTTGGCCTCGCACTCGGCGGCCATGTCGGGGTCGCCGTTGATGGTGATGACGCCGCACGGCCCGGGGAGCTTCATCGCGTTGTACGCATAGTGTGGCGCTGCCATGAACTTGGCGAACGCCTGGCGCCCCAGGACGCAGTGGTAGGGGCTGTCGAAGGTACCAGCTCAAAGACGATCCGCTCGGTGCGGAAGTTTGCTGGTGTCAAGGTGATCGGCGTGACCTTGCCGATCGGGTACGCCTTCCGACCGGGGCGATGCCGTGGAACGTGGTGTGGCTTGTCTCGATCATCGATCGCGGAGCCTTCGCTGAAGGTGTCAGTACAGGATGTTGATGGAGCTGCCGCCGTCCATCAATGTCTTGGGGAGCCAGTAGTCGCCCACCTTTGGCTTGACCACCAGGGCGACTCGGCATGGGTAATCGATGCGCGGAGAGTGGTCCTGGCGGCTCCAGGTGATGGGCTGCTCCAACCAGTTGAGGAACTGGGGAGCGTCCACCTGTGCCACCGCGTTGACGGCGACGGCGTGGGTGATGACCTTATTCTCGCGCTTCGTATTGAAGCCTGTGAAGGTATGGAGCGAGCCGGCCATGTTGCCGAATTTTCCGCCGTTTGGCGGGTTGTTGTCGGGGTCCTCCCGTGCTCGCCGTGCCTTCTCAATCTCCCTGAGGGTGTGGCAGTCGGTGGTCGTGTGCGTTGCGGGCTTCCCTTCCCTGCTATGAAACGCACAAGGTTGGTTAAGGAGGGCCGCGGGGTCAAACCTTGGCTTGGCCTTGTAGTTGCCGCCGTCGCGGCATTGTCCTCCATCGCGGCAGAAGCTTTTGGGCTCGCGTTGTGCGTGCCCGGCGTTGGCAACAAAGTCGACTCGCCCATCGCGCGGCGCTTGCCGAGGCGAGTGTTCTTTAGCGTAGGTCGGACCGTCGTCCGTTGTCGTTGCTTCGTCGCGGCGTTGGCCTCCGACTTCGCCGGTTTCCTGGTTTGGATCTTCCTCCGCATCGCTTGGCGATCTCGAGGAGGTCCGGTATGTTGTCGAGTGTGCGAGAATGTCGCTTGAGCTTGGCGACCAAAGGCTCGTAGCGGCACGAGGTCTTGAAGCAATGGATCGCGGTGTCCGGGTGGATGCCAACCGCGTTGTACCAGAGTTCTTGCCACCACTGGACCCAGTTGCGGGTCGACTCGCGGGGTCCCTGGACGCATCGCTCCAGGTCTCAATGGTGATGGCGCGGGTGTAGGAGCACTCAAAGTGCCTGACGAAGGCGTCGCGCATCTCCTCCCAGGAGTCGATACTATCCTGGGGGAGGGTGTTGATCCACTACTTGCACGTCCCTTCCATCATCAGGGGGAGGTAATGGGCGTCTAGTAGGTCGGTGTGGCCTGCGATCCCCATCGCCATGAGGTATGTATCGAGCCACACGGAAGGGTCGTACGAAGGGTCGTACTTTTATATCTCCTTCGGCGCCTTGAAGTTCGGCGGGTACTTCTCGCCTCAGATCATCGGCCTGAAGCATTTGGGGCTGAGTCGACTTAGCGACCCCATTGGCTCGTCGTCGTGGCGATTGGTTAGGGTGTGTCGCAGGTCGTCAGGCTGGCGTGCGCGCCAGCTTTGGTTGTTGATGATGTGGGTGCGGGCGTCGATGGGTTGACCGTTGGCGGCGGCAAGTTGGTCGGCCTAGGGTCGTTGGAGAGAGTTCGCGTTCGGTCGGTGTTGGAGCTGCAATGGCTCGTGGCGGCGATTGAGGGTGTTTGCCGCCATCGGGCGACGCTGAGGCGCTCTGCTTCAAGAACGCGAGTACACTCGACCCTGCGAGTCGGCACTGCGTTTTGCTACTCGGCGCCTTTGCGAGTAGCGCCATCGCCGACCTGGCGGGCGCTTCTCCTCGTGGCGTTCGCGATCGCGCTTCGGCCAGTGGGCCAGGTCATTTTCGTCGAAGTTCAGGCGCCTGGGCGGTGGGGTTCAGCGCGACCTGATTCATCTGGTGGTAGCGCGACAGCTCTGCGTCACACCTGCCGAGGCAAAAAAAATCGCGCTCGGCTTGTTCCTTGCGGACTGCCTCCGCCAGCTTCAGGCGGAGTTCCTCGACCTCCGTTGTCGTGGCGTTAGGAGGGATCGGGGTAGAGAAGGGATCCTCCGGCGGATCTGTGCCGGTCGCCATGTAGGTCGCGGCGTGGCGACCGGTCCCGTCGCGGAGGTCGGTGGAATTTTCCGACCCGGAGTCGAAGTCGAAGATCCCAAGGATGGAGGGATCCTCGAAGTCTCCCACATTGGAGACCTGGGTGATGGAGCCCGCTGGTGAAGTTGTGGTGATGGATCCGGCGAGTGTCGCCGGGGTCGCCGAGTCGGCGTCTTTGTTGAGGGATGCGTCTTCTTCGGTCGCGGAGTTTTTGGCCACGTTGCTATGGGCGGAGTTGTACTCGGAGGCGAGGCGATGGATCATGCGGATATGGCTCTCGGAGAGTCGATCGCGTGGCGGCGACTCGCGGATGCGAGCCGAATCCTCCGAGACGATGACGTCGGTGAGGCCAACGAAGAGGCTGATTGTGCCGACCGGCAGGATCACTCTGTGCGTGACGGGTCGCGCCGCCGGGACGTAGCTGCTCGGCAAGATCTAGAGCATCTCGCCGATCGCTATCATGCGGCCGGTGGCGACCGTCTATTTGATGGGAAGATTGGATCTCGCTGCAGAACACCGCCCGCAAGCCCCACGGTGGGCGCCCATGCCGTGGGAATGGTCACGGTGATCTGCATCGGCGAGTAGTAGAACGAGGGTCAAGGGCCAGCCATCTGCGGTGCGATGAGGCGGAGACACAAGTTTTACCCAGGTTCGGCCCCGAGGTAAAGACCAACTCACCTGATTGTATTATGATGGTGGTACAATGGGCGAGCTCGGCGGCTAGGCGGCGAGTCGCTTGGGTGTATGATGAAACGCCTCTCTACACGCCCTGTAGGGAGGTTTATATAGACTCACCTCCCCTAGGGTTTACATATCTCAACCGAATCAGTTAAGGCTTCGGTAATCGTTTGACCTAACCCGACTGGGCCTATCTAGTCGCCTGGGCCTTCAGCTTCCAGTCGCTTGGATCCACACCGGGCCTTGATCCAGTCGCCGTCTTGCAGGCCCACTCGCCAGTTCCTGGGCCAGTCGGAAACGTCCTGTTAGGTATACCCCGGTAGGCATATCCCCATCATTTTGGTTCCAGAAAGGCAGAAAATCAATATGCTCGGAATTGGACGAGATAAAATCCAAAGTCAGTTTTTCACCGAGGGGAACACGGAACCACGAAGCAGAGCCAGAGGGGGGCCACAGGGTTGCCAAACCCCCCTAGGCGCTGGCAAGCCCTGGGGGTGCCTGGGGAGGGTGTGGGCCCCTTGGACCCCCACCGAACTTGCCTCCTGCGCCTATAAGAAGCTCCCGACTCAGAAACCCTAAAACATCTGGCGGAAATCCACGAAAACCTCTATAGCGCCACCGCCACTGAAGGGGAGATTCGGGGGACAAAAAGTCTCTATTCCGGCCCTGCCGGGACGGGGAAGTGCCCCCGGAGCCATCTCCATCGATCTCCACCACTATCTCCATCATCGTTGTTGATTCCCATGATGAGGAGGGAGTAGTTCTTCCTCGAGGCTAAGGGATCTACCGGTAGCTATGTGTTCATCTCTCTCTTTATGCATGATCTTGTTGTGGTCATGAGCTTTGTAATCAAGTAGATCTACCTTGCTACTCAAGTTCTTCATTAGATCTCTGTCTCCCCATGTGTGTGAAAGTGACAGCGTGCACGCCATGGTGGCACTTAGGTTTGAGTCTACATAAATACTCTTTGTGCTTTAATATATCTACGCTTTTCCCCACGTGTGTGAAAGTGACAGCGTGGATACCGTGTGTGGCACTTTGGCTAGATTGAATATTTGTTATGAGTTATATTTGGAGTTGGATGTATCTATGAAATTTTGGTGTTTGTTGGAACCATCTAGCGCTCAAGGTGACAGTGTGGGGTTATCTAGATTGGGGAAGGCCCTACCGTGGATTGGAGTGTCCAACAGGAGAGTAGTATCATGAAGAGAGGATATTTATATGAGAGAGTTTTCACTAGTGAAAGTATGATCCCTAGGCCTTGTTTCTAAGCATTGAAACACCGTTTGCTACTAGATCTGTTGCATGTTTGCTTGCTTCCTTCTTGTTGCCTTTAGTCTTTACCTCACCGTCTGACATGGTTATACCCCGTGGGTACACGATCTCGGTATACCTGGTCCAGCCCAAGGAAGGCCCACGGCAAATATACGCCGGCCCATGAAGACTTTCGGGTGGCCAAGGCCCATGGCGCCTTCGGATCCTTGGAGAGCAAGACTAGAGCAGATAGGAAATTCAAAGGGGTAAACCCTAGAACCTGTAACCGACTAGATCTATGCCTGGGACCCGCCTAAGTCTATATAAAGTCTAGGAGGGCACGACCTAGATCTCTCTCTCATACTTTCGCATACGCACCTCCACGCCAGATTGCATCTACGCACCCCTGTAAACACTGGTTCCGCCATAATCAAGAGAAGACTAGCAGGAGTAGGGTTTTCCCTCCGGGGGCCTGAACCTGGGTAAACCTCGTGTCCCGTGTTGCTAGTTTGCTAACCGTTCCGCGATCTCCAGCATCCCCATCTTCTCCAAAACCCAAGTCCATAACAATGGGCATTGACAAGATTAAACCTCGTCAATTGGCGCCGAATGTGGGAACTGGGGACACTGATTGCGCGATCATGACGGTCCCAACCCGAGCGATCTACAACTATGCGGCGACGGAGAGTCACCTCCTCTTCGGGGCTTTCGACTTCACCGCCCACTCACCAGCCACCATGAAGGACTTCGAGCCCGTAGGTGACGGACTCGAGATCCTGTTCGGGAGCTTCGGCTTCCAGGTGGGGCAAACCGGCACCCTCCGCCTCCCAGAGCGGGTGCCCCTACCGTCAATCAGGCCCGCTTCATGGGCCCCACACCCTATGATACGCACATCATCATCAACAAATGAGTCATACGACAGCAGCAGCTGCAAATCCGATATGTGCGATCCGCCATCGGATGAAGGGACCTATGGTTCCGGATCCGAAAGCTGCGGCAGCAGCGGACCAATCTACGAGCGCTACCAATGCGCCGTAGTCATCCAGGGCGACGTGGATCAGCAAACACCCAACCCGCTGCCCAACCCGCCACCTAACCCGCAGGACCGAAACAGCGGAAGAAGAAGCAGTCCCACCCGGAAGGGAATAACACCGCCATGTCATCCGCCTTAGCAAAGAAGGATGGGCCCGGCATGCGCCTCCGCGTGGCGGCCGACGATCCTTCTGGACTGCCTCACGGGACTCTGATGGCATACCTTTTCTCGATCGAGGAGCACAAGAAGCGGTCAAGATGCAAGAGGTGCTTGACAAACGCAAGCAAGCAGCCTTGAGTCCAGCGCGACGAGTGCGCTCTCGCCATGGGCATCGGCCTTCGAGCGGCAACCACGGCAACAAGCACCGCTCCCGGACGAAGAACATGTACCCCAAGGAGCGCCATGAGGTGACCCGAACCCTCCACGCATCCTTCATGGAGATGGATGCCGACGGCAACATCATCCCGAAGACGCCGCAAGCTGCGATCATGGCAGCCACCGCGTACCTCACGTCCCACCCACCGGAGGGACCGAAAGAGCCATGCAGTCCGCTCACGGACTCAGACTCGTCGGAGCAGCGCTCCATCAGGAAGCTCCTATGGAGCCGAAGAAGAAACCTCCGGTCAGGTTCGACTGCAGCCCCACTCCTTCATCCGAAGAAGAGGACCATGACCTTCCTCGAAGGCACAAGAGCTCGCGTCATCGCAGCCGTGATTACGACGCCAGAGACGCGCTAACACAGTGCAAAATCGACAAGCGGGCCATGCTCGCCTGCGAATCCGAGATGGACGAAGACGAAGGAGAACTCTGCGAAGCCCGGTGCTTCAGCAGATCTGTCCGACGGACACGGATGCCGCGAAATTTCAAGCTTCCTTCGGATACTCCGAAGTTCGACGACACACAGGACCCAAAGGCATGGCTCATCGACCGCCTGTCATCCGTCAAGCTGCACGGTGGAAACAAGGAAACCGCCATGCAATGCCTTCAGCTGCAGCTGACAGGCGAAGCCCGGATCTGGCTTAGCAGCCTATCTTCAGGATCCATCCGTAGTTGGGAGGAGCTAGCTTACAGTTTCATCCGAAACTTCAAAGGCACCAGCAAGAGGCCCGCCTCGATCGAGGAGTTGCGAGCATGTACTCAACGAACGGGCGAATCCATTTGCTCGTACATACTGCGCTGGTCCAACACCAAAAACTCCGTGACGCACATCTCCGAAGAAAGGGCCATCGACGCCCTTTAGGACGGCGTCAAGCGCCAGGACTTCAAGGAGGAACTTGGGCGCGTCAAGGCCAATACACTCGACCACCTCATGGACATCGCCAACAGGTGGGCCGACGGCGAAGATTCCGTCCACCGGGCACAATTGGAGGAAGAGGACGATTACGGCCGACGACGGGAGCACCGTAACAAAAGGAGACCGTGCGTATACGACGATCGCGATGGACCCGACATGGTCGTGGACGGCTACGCCGATCACCGCAACGACGCCAACCGCAATAGCGGCGGATGCCGCGGAGGAAACGTAGTCGTGGCAGCGCCGCGGCCGCGACGACGGACCCTCGGCATACGAAAAACTGTCGGGTCCATGCACCATCCACTTCTACATCGACAAGCGGGATGGTAAGAAGAAGGCAAGCCACATGCTCAAGGACTGCCGCGTGTTCCAAAAGCTTAGTAAAAGCATGGTTCAGATGAGGCTGCAAGATGCCAGGACCCAGGGGCGTCATCACAGTCCACGGGAGCTTCACCCGATCGGACCACTGCGACAGGGACTTCAACAGAATCTCCCAGTCATTCGGCATGGAGGAGGAGCTCGTAAGGCTCCGCGAGGTGACGTACAACGGGGCACCCCCAGTCGCACGACAAAATGCACCTGATATGTCTTTTGACTCCACCGTCAACACAAAGAAGGTGCAGGTCCACCTGACGGATGCCTCCAAGACGGCGCTGATCGCTAACGATCTCAGCCCGCGAGAAAGCGCACTGTCAATTCCTCCGTGAGCTGGAAATCTTCGCTGGTGTCCTGCGGACATGCCAGAGTTCGAGGTCAGAAGCACACACTAAACGTCTTTCCTGACACCAAGCCCGTCAAGCAGTCCATCCAAAGACAGTCCGATCCGCGGTCCGAAGCCTTTGGGATGGAAATCAACAGACTACTCGCTGCAGACTTCATCCGAGAGATTAAAGAAAGTTAGTGGCTCGCCAATGCAGTGATGGTCCCCAAAAAGGACACGGACATCCTACGGATGTGCGTGGACTTCACGTCGCTGAACAAGCACTGCCCAAAGTATCACTTCCCTCTTCCTCGGATCGACCAGATCATCGATTCGACCGCAGGATGCGAGAAACTCTCCTTCCTTGATGCCTACTCAGGCTACAACCAGATTCGACTCAAGGTCAAAGACCAAGAGAAAACGGCATTCATCACGCCGTTCGGAGTGTTCTGCTACAACACAATGCCTTTCGGGCTAAAGAACACAGGTGCCACGTACCAGCGGTGCATGCAGGCATGCTTGAAGGACCATATCGGTTGCAATGTCCAAGTCTATGTCGACGACATAGTCATCAAAAACAGGGAGGTGAGAACACTCATCGACGATCTCCACGAGATGTTCGATAATCTCGACCGCTACAGGATCAAGCTCAACCTCGAAAAGTGCGCCTTTGGTGTCCCATCGGGTCAGCTGCTTGGCTACTTAATCTCCCAGCGGGGGATCGAGGCGAACCTGACATGGTTATACCCTACGGGTACGTAACTTCAGCATACCTGGTCCAGCCCAAGGAAGGCCCACAACAGACATACGCTGGCCCATGAAGATTTTCGGGTGGCCAAGGCCCATGACGTCTTCGGATCCTTGGAGAGCAAGACTAGAGGAGATAGGAAATTCAAAGGGGTAAAACCCTAGAACTTGTAACCGACTAGGACTATGCCCGGGACCTGCCTAAGTCTATATAAAGGCCAGGAGGGCACGCCCTAGATCTCTCGACTCATACTTTCGCACACGCATCCACGCCAGATCGAATCTGCGCACCCTGTAACCTTCGGTTCCGCCGTAATCAAAGAGCAGACAAGCAGGAGTAGGGTTTTCCCTCAAGGCCTGAACTGGGTAAATCTCGTGTCCCCCAGTTGCTTGTCCGCATTACCGTGCCACGATCTCCAGCATCCCCATCTTCTCCAAAACCCAAGTCCATAACAATGGGCATTGACGATATTAAACCTCGCCAATTGGCGCCGTTCGTGGGATTTGGGGCTGCGATGTCTTGATCGTGACGGTTCCGACCGATCGATCTACAACTCACGGCGACGGAGAATCACCTCCTCTTGGTGCTTCGACTTCACCGCCCACTCGCCGGCTACCATGAAGGATTTCGAGCCCGTAGGCGACGGACTCGAAATTTTGTTCGGGAGCTTATGCTTCCAGGTGGGACAAACCGGCACCCTCCGCCTCCTTGAGAGGGTGCCCGTGCCGTCAATCAGGACCGCTTCGTGGGCTCCACACCCCGTGCTACGCACTTCACCATTGACAGATGAGTTCCACAGCAGCAGCAGCTGCAACTCCAATCTGTGCGATTCACCTTCGGATGAAGGGACCTACGGTTCCGGATCCGAAAGCTGCGGCAGCAGCCAACCAATCTGCAAGCACTACCTGTGCGCCGTAGTCATCCAAACCGACGAAGAAACGCCTAACCCGCCGCCCAACCGAAACGGCGAAATGGCGAAGAAGCGGCCCCCACCCAACAGGGAAAACAACGCCACGCCATCCAACTTAGCAAAGAAGGATGGGTCCGGGCTTGCGTCGCAGCGACATCGTCTTATTCTGCGGACGCCTCACGTGACTTATCGATGGCATACCACTACCTCCTCATCGAGGAGCACAAGAAACAAGTCAAGATGCAGAGACGCCGACAACGCAAGCAAGCAGCCTCGAGTCCAAGCGCGACGAAGTGCGCTCTCCGCCAGCACCCGGCTCTAGCACAAACCAGGGAAACAAGCACCGCTCTCGGGTGGAAAACATGGACCAAGGAGGCGGGACGTGACCGAACTCTCCACACATCGTTCATGGATATGGACGCCTTGGCAACATCATCCCGAAGACGCCACAAGCTGCGATCATGGCAGCCACTGCGTATCTCGCGGCTCACCCACCTCCGGAGGGACCCGAAGGGGCCATGCATAGGTCGCACTCACGGACTAGGACTAATCGATGCGCTCACGAAGACGCATTTCAAGGAGCCGAAGAAAGCTCCGGCGCGACGAGCCCCACCCTCATCCGAAGATGAAGAGGAACGATCTTCCTCGAAGGAAGAAGAGCTCGCACCGCCATAAACGCGACTCGACGCCGAGACAAGCTTACATAGCAAGATCGACAAAGCACGCGCCAACGCGCATGCTCGTCGAATCTGATGGATGAAGACGAAGGAGAACTCTGCGGGGCTCGATGCTTCAGCAGATCCGTTCGCGAACACGGATGCCACGCAACTTCAAGCTTCCTTCGGATACTCCGGGTTCAGCGCACGCAAGATCCAAAGTCCTGGCTCGGTGACCATCATCATCCGTCAAGATTCACGGAGGCAACAAAAACCGCCATGCAATGCCTTCAGATGCGGTTGGCGGTAGCGGTCTGGCTTAGCAGCCTATCATCAGGATCCATCCGAAGCTGGGAGGAACTCGCTTATAGCTTCATCCGAAATTTCAAAGGCACCAGCAAGAGGCCCGCCTCAATCGAAGAGTTGCGAGCCTGCACTCAGAGAACGGGTGAATCTATTCGCTCGTACATACTACGCTGGTCTACAACAAAGAACTCCGCAGCAGACATCTCCGAAGAGAGGGACATCGACACCTTCAGGGACGGCGTCAAGCGCCCAGACTTCAAGGAGGAACTTGGGCGTGTAAAGCCCAAGACACTCGACCACCTCATGGAAATAGCCAACAGTTGGGCAGACGGCGAAGATTGCATCCAGCGGGCGCAATCAGACGAAGAAGGGCGACTACGACCAAAAGCGACGCCGCAGAAGAGGAGATCGCGTGTCATGAGACCGCGACGGACCCGACATGGTCGCAGCCGGAGCCGACCGCCGTAACGACAACAGCCGCAGCGCGGAGGATACGCAGCGGAAACTTTCGCGACAACGGACACCAACGCGGTAAACGCCCGCGACAGCGACGGACCCTCGAGATTCGACAAACTTTGGTCCATGCACCATCCACTTCTACATCGACAAACAAGATGGCAAAAGAAAGCTAGCCACATGCTCAAGGACTGCGCGAGTTCTAGAAACTCGCGAAGGCATGGTGCAGATGAGGCAATAGCTCCAATTCTGCGTTCGAAGCACCGCCAAGTGAAATAGCACACGAGCTCCTCCGCCGCCCATTGAGGCCCGAATCAACCAATCGCAGCGCAAAACAACGCTGGGTCGCATACCCCCACCAAAGGGAGCACTAAATATGATCCGAAGGGCGCCCCACCAACAGGTGCGAAGAAAATCACCCGACAAATCAACTTGGCCGTGGCAACTCCGCTGCAATCCACGAGTACCTCGGCGGATCGAGTCCTGCATCACATTCACTCGCGGATCACCTTTCGGATCCCTCGCCCAGTCATGCTGCCCTGGTGCTGGAGGCGCAGATCGGAGGCTTCGAGATGAGTCGCGTCTTCATGGACGGCGGCAGCGGCATCAACCTAATGTTCGCAAGCACTCTAGCAGCTATGCGGATCCCACAATGCAGCCTGGAACAGTCAGACACAATGTTCCACGACATTGTCCCAGGAAAGGGCATATTCCCCCTGGGCAAAATAGGACTCGACGTCATCTTCGGGAAGCCGGACAACTTTCGGCAGGAGCGACTAGAATTCGAAGTGGTGGACTGGTCGTCGCAATACCACGCCATCCTATGGCGTGTAGCATTTGCAAGGTTCTTGGACGTCCCACACTACGCATACCTACTACTCAAGATGCCAGGACCAAGGGGCGTCATCACAGTCCACGGGAGCTTCACCCGATCGGACCAATGCGACAGGGATTTCAACAAAATCTCCCAGTCTTTCGGCATGCAAGACGAGCTTGTAAGGCTCCGCGAGGTGACGGACAATGGGCTATCCCAGTCACAAAGCAGAACGCACCTGACATGTCTTTCGACTCCACCATCAACACCAAGAAAGTGCAGGTCCATCCGACGGATGCCTCCAAGACGGCGCTGATCGCCAACGACCTCAGCACCGCATAGGAAGGCGCGCTCGTCGAATTCCTCCGTGAGCGCTGGGAAATCTTCGCCTGGTGTCCTGCGGACATGCCAGGAGTTCCCAGGGAATTCGCCGAGCACGCACTCAATGTCTTCCCAGACACCAAGCCAGTCAAGCAGTCCATCCGAAGACTGTCGGAGCCACGAGCCGAAGCTATCGGCAAGGAGATCAACAGATTACTCGCAGCAGACTTCATCCGGGAAATCAAGGAAAGCGAGTGGCTGGCAAACACGGTGATGGTCCCGAAGAAGGACACGGACATCCTGCGGATGTGCGTGGACTTCACGTCACTAAATAAACACTGCCCAAAGGACCACTTCCCTCTTCCTCGGATCGACCAGATCATCGATTCGACTGCAGGTTGTGAGAAGCTCTCCTTCCTCGACGCCTACTCAGGCTATAACCAGATTCGACTCAAGGTCGAAGATCAAGATAAAATGGCGTTCATCACACCGTTCGGAGTATACTGCTACAACACAATGCCCTTCGGGCTAAAGAACGCGGGCGCCACATACTAGCGATGCATGCAGACCTGCCTCAAGGACCAGATCGGTCGCAACGTCCAAGTCTATGTCGACGACATAGTCATAAAAACCAAGGAGGCAAGAACACTTATCGACGATCTCCGCGAGACGTTCGACCACCTTGATCGCTACAGGATCAAGCTCAATCCATAAAAGTGCCTTGGCGTCCCCTCGGGTCAACTGCCGGGTACTTCATCTCTCAAGGATCAAGCGAACCGAAGAAAATCAAAGCTATCATGACAATGGAGAAGCGAAAAACCTCAAGGGCGTTTCAAAGCTCGCAGGCGAGTAGCGCTAAGCAGTGTTCATCGGCCGCATGGGCGAAGGCCCTACCATTTACCAGTTCTGCGCATAAGCGGACAAGTTCGAGTGGACACCAGAAGCCAACGACGCATTCGAAAGCCTCAAGCGGCTCCTCTCCACCTCGCCCGTTTTGGTCACGCCAAAAGAGCGCGAGCCCCTGCTGCTGTACATAGGAGCCACACACCAGGTGGTAAGCACAGTACTCGTGGTCGAACGACCCGAAGAAGGCAAGACCCACAGGGTCCAACGCCCAATTTACTACCTCAGCGAGGTTCTCACTCCAACAAAACAGCGGTACCCGCACTACCAGAAGGTAGCCTACGACGTGTTCATGACGGCTCGACGACTGAGCCACTACTTCCAGGAGCATCAGGTGATGGTCGTCAACGAGGCACCCATGAACATCATCCTGAATAACCCAGAGGCCACAGGACGCGTGGCCCTGTGGGGCATCGAACTACCACCTTTGGACATCGTCTACGAGAAGCGACACACAATCAAATCTCAAGTTCTTCCGGACTTCCTGGTGCACTGGATGGAGCTGCAGCTGCCTGACACCCCAGATATGTCACAGTCCTGGACAATGCATTTCGACGGCTCCAAGCGCGAAGCGGGAGGCGAGCGAGTCATCTTGACCTCCCCAAGGTGACAAGATGAAGTACGTTCTTGGATGAAATTGAGCCTCCAATAACGAGGCGAATCTGAAGCCCTCATCCATGGCATGAAGATGGCAAAATATGTGGCGAACGCGCTGGTCATCTGGTGACTCCAACCTTGTCGTGACAAATAGACGATGAACGAGTCGATGCACGCCAAAACATGATCGTGTACCAAGCGCTATACGCCTTTTCGAAGGAGAATTCGGCACGTTGGAAGAGAGAGCAACGAGGAAGACGATAGACTCGCCAATATCGGCTCCACTTGTGCAAAGGTGCCACCAGGTGTGTTCCTCGAACAGATCTGCGTGCCATCCATCAAGCGAAAATTCCCCAAGGGATCACCCGAAGAAGCAGAACACTCGGGGGCTACGCTACCCGAAGGTCATGAAGGACCCGAAAAGTTGGATACCGAAATTACCATGGTCAACCTGATGCAGGTCATGGCAGTCGAAGAAACTTGGACACGTCCATACCTCCAGTTCCTGATAAACAGAGAATTGCCAGACAGCCTGACAGATGACCGGCGCGTATCTCGTCGGTCAAAAGCCTTCACCATCATCAACGGTGAGCTGTACAAATGCAGCATTACGGGTGTACTACAACGGTGCGTCACCATCAACGACGGCAAGGCCATACTCCAAGATATCCACGAGGGCATCTATGGCCACCACGCAGGTAGCCGCTCCCTCGTCGCCAAAGCTCTGCGAGCAGGATTCTACTGGCCAATGGCCATGAGCGACGCGAAGGACATCGTCCGAAGATGCAACGGGTGCCAACGGTTCGCCGACAAACCCGCGCACTGGTCCGAACTTGACCCATACCCATAGCTCGCCTTTTGCCCAATGGGGCCTCGACATGATCGGCAAACCGCCAAAATCCTCGAAGGAGGACACGTCTTCCTCCGGTCGCAATCGACAAATTCACCAAGTGGATCGAGGCCATGCGATCACCAACGTAAGGGCAAAACCGCGTCAAGTTCTTGAATCCATTGTCTACTGTGTTTGGCGTACCGCACAACATCATCACCGACAACGGATCGAACTTCATCTCCGAAGAATTCCAGGACTTCTGCGAAGGCCTCGGGATCAATATCACGTATGCCTCAGTGGCACACCTGCAAACAAATGGGCAAGTGGAAAAGGCCAACGGCCTAATCGGCGCCGGCATCAAGAAGCGCCTCATGAGCTCACTCGAGCACAAAGCTGGAAACGGATGAAAGATCTACCGTCATCCGTGGAGCTTACGACACGCCAAACAGCTCCACCGGCTACACACCGTTCTTCATGGTGCACGGAGATGAGGCCGTGCTACCAACCGAAGTACGCCACCAGGCTCCACGAGTCATCGCTTACAGCGAAGCCGAGTCCACAGCTGCACTCGAAGACGCTGTCGACACACTCGACAAAGCGCGGGATATAGCAGCAGCTCGATCAGCGGTGTACCAGCAGAGTCTCCGCAACTATCACAGCCGCCGGCTGCGCCCAAGGTCCTTCGTCGAAGGAGACCTCGTCTTGCGACTCAAGCAAAAGCGACCGAACAAACTCGATTCACCATGGGAAGGACCCTATGTCATCACCGAAGTCATCCCAGGTGGCGCCTATCGCCTCAAGCACGTGGAGTCTGGAGTCGCATACTCCAACCCATGGAACGTCTCGCACCTGCGACGATTCTACCCGTAGCAACCTACCCCCCTTGTTACTTTCAATAAGGCTTTCAGCCAAGGCTACTCAGCCGAACCATGTACCTCCTCCATTACGATATAAATAAAGCTAAGTGTCTACCCCAACCTTGGTTGACTATTTTCTGCAACTTTACTACATGCTACATACGCACTGGGGCTCCCCACCTCACGATTTCATCGATGAGGACCAAACGTGTACACTGAGTAGTGACGCCGTCGAGCAACGAAAAGGGCACGATTAATCAAAACTGCGTGCTCACAAACAAGCAAACCTTTACAACAAAGGGCACAAACGCCCACCGCAATATACAAATTTTAAATCTATCTATTTATTTTCGTGTCCTACCTATTCGAAGAATAACCGAGCACGCTGCTCAAACAAATCTACAATCTGTTGATACCGCTTATAGCCTTACAGCGTAATGCGGACACATGTTCCACTCGCCACCATCTGGTCGAGGAGGTGGCCCATCATCCCAGCCAAATCTACGTCGGTGCACCTCACAAGAGACAAGGCAGCCTTCACCTGCGACGAGCTGCTGCGCCCAGCTCCTTGACATTGCCGCACTCAAACTTCGCCGAAGACCTGCAAGGGTTGTTGTACGGCATCCAAAGGAAATATGACGTGCGACCGGAAAGTGATGTTTGCACTGGCGGAGCACCGCGAAACTGGTAGACACGATCCTGCACCGTCGCCGTAACCATGGCGCGATCACGATCCATCCGAAGAAAGCGCGGCCTCCATGTCCTGTTGAGTCAAGTAGTTGACTCGAGCAGCGATACACTCCTTTTTTTCCTCGAGCAAGATTGGCACCTCGACAACCGCACAAAACAAGAATAAGGCCAGGGCTCACCCGAAGAATTGAGCTACAGAAAGAAGGATCAACTTACATTGCAAATGCTCGGACGGTGACCCAGCTCCGCCATCAAATACTCCTCTGGGCTGCACCGTTCGCCTTGGATTTCAACGTCGGTAACCGCGTAACCCAAGCAAATCTCTCCAAGCTGCGCGCGATCTCGAAGAAAAGCGAGCTGCGAGGAATCATCCAATGATGGTCAGGGCCTTTCGGATGAAGTGCCAACTGGTCAAGACCAAGGAACCTATAGCAGCGTAAAAAGAAGGCACACCGACATTCGACCAAGGATAGAGCACAACTCGGAGGAATTCATTAAAATATATAAGGCCACTCATTGGCACAAGGATGGTACTACAAAGATATTTACAACAAAGTAGACTACAAACTACCCTACGTCTACTATGCCTAAGGCGGAGGACACCGAGTCGCCTCGAACCCGAGCTAGCTTTGGCCTCGCCTCTTTGCCGCAATGCGTACTCGCACAACAAGTCAATGAGCTTGGGCCCATAACGTGCAGCAAAGCGGAGTAGGCGGCGAAGGCTACCTCGGATCCATCCGCGCCGTCGGCATCCGAAATGTCTGGGTCGTCCGGCTCCGCCACCATGGCCATCGCCAGCCGGAAGCGCCGATGCCCTTACGCTGCGCTTATGCAGCTGCGGTAACTTGACAGAGCCTCTTCCAGGCATCCACATCTTCAAGTGATGCGCCCGGGAAGAGCTCCTGGTAGAAGCGACCAAGGACCTCTTCGCCTTGGCAAGGAGTTGGCAGCGGTCTGCAGCGGTCTTCGACCGCTACAGTGGCATCATCTAGAGCACTCCCGTGCTCCAGAGCACCGCGGTCGAACTCGATGCCTGCGGCATCTGAGACAAAAAAGAAGAAAACATGAAGAAAGGCAACATAGAAGAAGATCCGTAGAAAAAGAAGCAAGTACAAAAGCTAGCGCTCACCCGAAATAGCCTTGGCAGCAGCCATGAGCTTCTCCGCCACCCCTTTTTCACGAGCAGCCGCAACGGTGGCCAGCTGCTCCTCACGATCTGCGGCCTCCTGCTGCAGACGCTCCTTCGCTTCGGCTGCCTTCGTCAGCTCCAGCTCAAGGCGCTCTCTCGCACCAGCGGCGGCTTCGGCCTTCTGCTCCGATTGGCCAAGGCTCTTTTTCAGAGCATCGACCTCACGGAGAGAGTCGTTATGCTCCTCTGCATTTACAACAAGCAAGTGTCAAAGAACAGGACCAGGATAAAACAAGAGAAGTACTACAAGGCAGACGAATACCTTGAAGCTGCCGCAGTTTCGCCTCCAGCGTCAGGCGTTCCTCCACTAGCCGTTTGGCTTCTTGGACAAAAGGCTGCAGCAAAAAGGCAATAGCAGTAAGAACAGGACTTGGGGGCTACGCCCAACATAAAGAAGCAAAAACAACATCAGGATACGAAGACACCCGCCCCCCCGTAACATAAAGCAGAATAACTTACGTGCTCTGAAGGCGAACCCGCAGGCCCGCCTGCGAAATTCTGAGGCGCAACCACCAGCCTCTCCTGCACAGGAGGAACTGGAGCGGCACCACCAGAAGTCGCCACCGTCTTAGGAGGAGGCGACGCAATGTTCGACTCCCCCATCATCTCCCGCGCACCATCACTAGAGCCGTTGGAGGATTGCCTGCATACGAACCAATCAACACAGGTGCAAAAATAACAAGGGAACAAAGGACAACAATGGCAACAAGAAAACTTACGAGCCCAACGCGCTCAGGTCGAAGATAGGAGAAGCCCTTCGGGCCCTCTTCTCCTCCTTTTTCTCTTCCTTCTTCTCCTCCTTCTTTTCTTCCTTCTTCCGCTTTGCTGACGGGTGCAGCGCAACAGCCCGCACATGAATGGCAGGAAGGGGAGAGAAAGAACCCCCATGAACATCATCATGACGCTCAAGGCCCAGAGGATTTCTGGGAGTCGGAGGAGTCGAGGCATCCGAAGACTCGCTAGAGCTCCTTAATCGCTTGCGCGAATGGTCCTCACTCGACTCGTCGGCATCCTCCGCTGGAGATCGCGCTGACGGTAGCTCGGAGACGGAATCCACCACTTCATTATCCGGGGAATTCGGATACCTTTCGGGCAACGGTGGTACCATGCCCGGCACTTTGAAGCTCCGCAAGAGGAAAAGGAACTTTGTTAGCAAACAAAGGAAAAAATACACAACCGACAAAAACAAAGGGGGAGCACTACGTGCGCAAATCTACACCTTCGGTACGACCAACGTCGAAGAAAGGGAGAGTCACGACTTCCCGGGATTTCTTTGTTGGCCTTGAACTTCAACAGCGCGCGAAGAGCCTTGTCAAGTTCCACCTCGGAGATTTTATCACTCGAAACCCTCGTCGGATCACGGCGCCTAGAGTAAAGAAACATCGGGTGCGCCCTAGGCTGAGGCTGCACCGACGCTCAAGAAACGTCCGGATGATGTCGACACGTTCACCTCCTTCTCGGAATCAGTTGGAGATCCTCCACCCGGCACAGTGGCCTCTATATCCGCCACCTCACCGTCTAAGATTTGGTTTTCCAGATCTTTTCTTCTCAATCAATTGGGAGGGGTCAAAGGAACGAGTCCAAAATCTTGCCCAGCGATGCAGTCACGGATGTAAAACCATTTCCTCCGCTTGATCTTGGACAGATTCGGACATGGAAAAGGAAAAGAATTGCACATTGGGACTGAGGGAGATGATGAAACCCCAATGGGATACACACCATCTGAACGGATCGCCTCTTCACGGAATAAAGCTTCCGAAGAGTCCAAAGTCTTGACTCCATGCCAAGGCAACACTCAGCGTGATAAAACACGCAATGTGGAGAAGGGAGTTGGGAGACAAATGATGGAGTTGAACCCCATAGAAAAAGAGTAGTCCACGGAGGAAGTCATGGACCGGAAAAGAAAACCCGCGAATCACAAAGGCAACAAACATAACCCGGTACCCAGATGGGGGACGGGGGATTACCTCATTGCCGGGGAGTCTCACGGCCGTCGTGTCTTGCGGGATCAGGCTCCGCTCGCGCAGTTTGCGGAGATCGCTCTCCCGCATTTCTGATCGCCGACAGCCACCATCGGTGACGCGAGCAGTGGAGGTGCCCTTCTTGCCTCCGGCGGCGCTGGTCCCAACCGCAGATGAGGACTTCTTTGTTTTCCCCATGGTGCTACGGCAGTGGTGGCGTTGCAAACGAAGAAAGACAAAGGAAATGTGGAGGAAACTCTCAGCGCGCAGCAAGAATAGCTCAAGAACGAGGAGGCAGTGAATAGATGAATTGCTGCGGTGAAAATCAAACCACGATTTCACCAGGATTATAAGCGAAGACGACGCCGGCCGTCCATCGAGAAGACCCAACGACAACGGTAGATCTTGCGTACACGTGTCGAGACCAAACGAACCGTCGTTACCACGTGTCCACTACGCTGGAAATCGAGGAGACGCCAGAATCATCTCCACGCCGCGCGTGACCGGTCAATTCAAAGTCAACAAGTGGGACCCACGCTTCGTCCAGTCAAGGCATCGCTGGCATAGCAGATGCTTGAGGTCATCGATAAATAACAGCGTCATCAAAAGCTATACTAGCACCACTTCGGCTCCACAGCTAAGAGTACTCACTCGAATCTACGATTCGACTAAATACTCGGGGACTACTCCTATAAGGAGCGCTGGCCGCGCACCCGATAGAACAAATGATGCCAAATTACTTCTCTGAGTCCTACGTCGAGTCTACGGCTCCACTACGGACTCGGGGGCTACTCCCATAGGGAGGATGGATTTAAGCATCCAAAAAATTTCGAGTCCTTCGGACTTAACGACTGAACCAATGCTTGAACTAAAGTCTCCGTTCGATTCTACGACTCGAACAGACACTTGGGGGCTACTCCCATAGGGAGCGCTGGTCGCGCACCCTATGAAATCTTAGACTGTGATCTTTCGGATCAGCACGCAAAAACTTTTTGGCAACTCTGCCCCAACAAAACGCTAAGTGAATGACAATCTCCTTGGCCACCCGAAGCACCTCCGAGGTGATAAATGTTCGGATGCTGTGTCTGCGACGCAAAGATAAGACCTGCAGATATCATCCGATGGCCTCGCAACGCACCGATCAGCGCTGCTAGTATGAACTGCATGCCAGTGCGATGAAAAATCCCAACGGACGTTGGGTACACCAATTAAAATCCGGAATTCCACTCCTGTAAGTCCTCCGCGGCCTGAGTTGAATTACGCCAGCATATGTTCCAGGTCCGGGTTAAGGGACCCGAACCTGAAGAAGATCGTGTTGTTTCGTCCTAAGACAGTTAACTGACCCTGATCCGTCAGGTGAGTCGGGCACACACATCAACAATCCCTACACACTTATACTATTAACATATAGCGGCACCCGAAAGACGGAAGAGTCCTCAGCCGAATCTACGATTCGACTGATCACTCGGGGGCTACTGACATGGTTATACCCTACGGGTACGTAACTTCAGCATACCTGGTCCAGCCCAAGGAAGGCCCACAGCAGACATACGCTGGCCCATGAATATTTTCGGGTGGCCAAGGCCCATGACGTCTTCGGATCCTTGGAGAGCAAGACTAGAGGAGATAGGAAATTCAAAGGGGTAAAACCCTAGAACTTGTAACCGACTAGGACTATGCCCGAGAACTGCCTAAGTCTATATAAAGGCCAGGAGGGCACACCCTAGATCTCTCGACTCATACTTTCGCACACGCATCCACGCCAGATCGAATCTGCGCACCCTGTAACCTTCGGTTCCGCCGTAATCAAAGAGACAAGCGGAGTAGGGTTTCCCTCCGGGGCCTGAACACAGGTAAATCTCGTGTCCCCTGGTTGCTTGTCTGTTAACCATGCCACGATCTCCAGCATCCCCATCTTCTCCAAAACCCAAGTCCATAACAATGGGCATTGACGAGATTAAACCTTGTCAGAACCCGAAGAAAATACGGGCAATAATGTCTAGCAGCTCGCAGGGCGAATAGCGGCATTGAGCAGGTTCATCAGCCGTATGGGCGAGAAAGCCCTGCCATTCTACCAGCTACTACGCAAGGCAGACAAATTCGAGTGGACACCCAAAGCGGACGACGCATTTGAAGATCTGAAGCGGCTGCTCTCCACCTCGCCCGTCTTGGTTACGCCAAAGGAGCGCGAGCCCCTACTGCTGTACATAGCAGCCACACACCAGGTGGTAAGCACCGTTATGGTGGTCGAGCGACCCGAAGAAGGCAAGACCCATGGGGTCCAACACCCAATCTACTACCTCAGCGAGGTATTGACGCCAACAAAGCAGAGGTACCCTCACTACCAGAAACTCGCCTACGGCGTATTCATGACGGCTCGTCGGTTGAGCCATTACTTCCAGGATCACCAGGTGATGGTCGTCAACGAAGCACCCCTGAACAGCATCCTAAACAACCCGGAGGCCACAGGGGCCAGCGTGGGGGGCATCGAGCTGTCACCTCTAGACATCGTCTATGAGAAGCGACTCGCAATCAAGTCTCAGTCCTCCGGACTTCCTTGTACCTTTGGATGGAGCTGCGGTGCCAGACACCCTAGACATGTCGGCATGGACTATGCATTCGATGGCTCCAAGCGCCAAGTCGAGCAAGAGCCGGGTCATCTTGACCTCCCAGGCGACAAGATGAAGTACGTCCTTCGGATGAAATTCCGAGCTTCCAACAACGAGGACGAATACAAAGCCCTCATCCACGGCATGAGGATGGCAAAGATCTGCGGCGCAACGCGACTGGTCATCTACGGTGACTCCAACCTCGTCGTCCAACAGACGATGAATGAGTGCGACGCACACGCCGAAAACATGATCGCGTACCGCGCACTCTACAACTCACTCGAGGGAGAATTTGACGGCTGCGAGCTTCGACACGTTGGAAGAGAAAGCAACAAGGAGGCCGACAGACTCGCCAACATCGGCTCCACCTGTGCAAGGGTGCCACCAAGTTTGTTCCTCGAACAGATCTGCGTGCCATCCATCAAGCGGAAATTCCCCAAGGGATCACCCTAAGAAGCAGAACACTCGGGGGCTACGCTACCCGAAGGACCCGAAAAACTGGACACAGAGGTCGCCACGGTCAACCTGATGCATGTCATGGCAGTTGAAGAAACTTGGACACGACCGTACCTCCAGTACTTGATAGACGTAGAACTACCTGATAGCCCGATAAATGCCCGGCGCATATCTCGCAGTCCAAAAGCCTTCACCATCATCAATGGCGAGTTGTACAAGCGCAGCATTTCGGGTGTACTACAAAGGTGCGTCACCATCGGTGACGGGAAAACCATACTCCAAGACATCCACGAGGGCATCTACGGCCATCACGCAGGCAGTCTCTCCCTTGTCGCCAAACCTCTACGAGCTGGATTCTACTGGCCAACGACCATGAACGACGCAAAATACATCGTCCGAAGATGCAAAGGGTGCCAAAGGTTCGCCGACAAACCACACGCACCCGGGTCAGAGCTCAGGCCCATACCTTTATCCTGGCCCTTCGCCCAATGGGGCCTCGACATGATCGGCAAACTGCCAAGGTCCTCGAAAGGGGGGCACGTCTACCTCCTGGTCGCAGTCGACAAATTCACCAAGTGGATCGAAGCAATGCCGGACACTAACCAAAAGGGCAAGACTGCCGTCAAGTTCTTTGAATCCATCATCTACATGTTCGGCATATCGCATAGCATCATCACCGATAATGGATCGAACTTCATCTCCAAAGAATTCCAAGACTTCTGCGAAGGCCTCGGAATCAACATCACATACGCCTCTGTGGCGCACCCGCAAACGAACGGGCAGGTGGAAAAGGCCAACGGCCTAATCGGCGCTGGCATCAAGAAGCGCCTCATGAGCCCACTCGAGCGACTCGTCGGAGCCTGGACGAAAGAGCTACCCTCCGTCCTATGGAGCCTGCGTACCATGCCAAACAGCTCCACCGGCTACACGCCATTCTTCATGGTGCATGGGGCCGAAGCCGTGCTACCAGCCGAAGTATGCCACCAGGCCCCCCGGGTCGTCGCTTATAGCAAAGCCGAATCCACGGCTGCACTCGAAGACGTCATCGACACACTCGACGAAGCACGAGACATAGCAGCAGCTCGATCAGCGGTGTACCAGCAGAGTCTTTGCAACTACCACAGCCGACGGCTGCGCCCAAGGTCCTTCGTCGAAGGAGATCTCGTCTTGCGACTCAAGCAAGAGCGACCGAAGAAATTCGAGTCACCATGGGAAGGACCCTACATCGTCACCGGAGCCATCCCAGGTGGCGCCTATCGCCTCAAGCACGTGGAGTCTGGAGTCGCATACTCCAACCCATGGAACGTTCTCACAGCTGCGACGATTCTACCCCTGGCTACCTACCCCTTTACTTTCAATAAGGCTATTCATCCAAGGCTACTCAGCCGAACAATGTACCTCCTGCATTACGATATGAATAAAGCTAAGTGTCTCGCCCCAAAAAAAAAATTCTATTCGCACTTTTACTCCATGCTACAAACGCACTCGGGGGCTCCCCCACCTCACGATTTCATCGACTGAGGATAACACGTGTACACCTGAGTAGCTGACCACGTCAGGCTAACGAAAATGACACGTATGCGAACAAAGCACTACGTGCTCAAACAACAACCAAACCTTTATAACAAAGGGCAAAACACGCCCAGTCAAATATATACAAATTTTACATCTATCTCTTTTACAGGTACTACCTACTCTGAATAATAACCTAAGCACGCTGCTCAAACAGATCTACGATCTCTTTGGCATACTGCCTTACAGAAGCATAATGCGTACGCATATCCCACTCACTACCATCCGTCAAGGCGGCCCACCATGACGGGATCTACATCAGGATGATGCAGCCTAACAAGGGACATCGCAGCCTTCACCCCTACGACGAGCTGCTGCCGCACCAATTCCTTGACATGATGCACGTTAGGAACCCGATAGAAGACCGGAGAGGTTGAAGGTGCGAGATCCAGCGGAAACATCACATGCGAACCGGCCAGTGAAAGTCGCACTGATGAAGCACCCGCGATACTTGGTGAACGCGATCTTGCACCGTCGCAAGGACCATAGCACGGTCACGATCCATCCAGAAGAACCCGCCGGCTACCATGTCCTGTTAAGTCAAGTAATTGACCCGAACAACAACACGCTCCTCTCCTCCCTTGGAGTAAGGTTAGCACCTGCAATACTTGCACAAAACTAAGATGCAATGCCAGCAGGCGCATCCGAAGAAATGGGCAACAGCTCGAAAAACTTACACTGAAGCTGCTCGGATAATCGAAGCAATTCCGCCATCAAGTACTCCTCTCTGGCAGCACCGCGATCCGCCTTGGACTTCCAAACGTCGGCATGGCCACGCACCCCAAGCAACTCTTTCTCGAGACTACGAACATGGTCTCGAAGAAACGCAAGTTGCGACGAATCATCCAAAGATGGCCGCAGCCCGCTGCAGGCGAGGTGTCAACGGGATCAGCACCCGAAGGACCCTAGATCAACAAAAAGGCAAAGACATGAACACGCAGACGAAGGAGCACATAACTCAAAAAATTCATTAAGTGCATCAAAAGCCACTATGTGGCACAAGGATTTGTTCATCAAAATAATTACAACAAAAGAGACTACAACTATCCTACAGCTACAGCGCCTAAGACGCGGCACCCTGAGTAGCCTCGGAGCCGGATTGCCTCGCCTTGGCTTCCCCCTACTGCCGTAGCGCGTACTCGGCCAGCAGATCAATCAGCTTCGGCCCATAATTCTTACAGCGAGCAGCATAGGTAGCGAAGGCTACCTCAGATCCATCAGCAGTCGTCGGCATCCGGGAAGTGACCTGGGGAAGGTCCAGCTCCGCTCCAGCCGCCAAGGCCATTGTCAGCCCGACGGATGCACTGATGCCCTTCTGCTTGCGCTTGTACGCCGCAGGTGCTTCGGCTAACAGTGCCTCCGCCAGAGCATCAACATCATCAAGGGATGCACCCTTGGGGACAAGCTCCTTGTAGAAGCGCCCAAGGACCTCCTTGGCCTTGGCAAGCGAGTTGACGACGGTGCCGCAGTGATCTTCAACTACGCCAGCAGCATCATCCAGAGCACTCCCGTGCTCCAGAGCACCGCGATCAAACTCGATGCTTGCGGCATCTAAAACAACAAGGAAGAAGAATGAACGATAGCACCGCAAAAGAAAGACAAGGAAATCAAAAGAGGACGGCAAAGATACTCACCCGAAACAGCCTTAGCAGCCGCCATAAGCTTGCCGGCCACCTCTCTATCGCGCGAAGCCGTGGCGGTGGCAAGTTGCTCCTCGCGGTCCGTTGCCTCCCGCTGCAGGCGCTCCTTAGCCTCGGCCGCAGTGACCAGCTCCAACTCGAGGCGCTCTTTCGCACCAACGGCGACCTCGGACTTCTTCTCCGCTTGACCGAGGCTCTTTTTGAGAGCATCAATCTCACGAAGGGAGGTGTTGTGCTCCTCTGCATTCAAATAATACAAACATCGGATAACAGGACAAGAATACAATAAGAAGCAAAGACCAAGGCATACAAGCACCTTGAAATTGTTTGAGGCTGGCCTCCAGCGCCAGGTGCTACTGCACCAGTCGTTTGTCATCCTGCACAAATGGCTGCAGGAAAAGGACCTACTAGTCAAAAGAAGGACTCGGGGGCTATGCCCAAAAGAAAGAGCAGAAGCAAACTACACACACGAAAGCACTCGGGGGATCCCCCGAGACCCGAAGGAAGAACAAACAACAAACTCCTTTACAGATGCTCGGGGGCTTCCCCCGTGGCAGGAAGCAGAACTACTCACGTGATCCGATGGCGACTCCGAAGGTCCGCTTGCAGCCTTCTGAGGCGCAACCACCTGAACCTCCTGTGGAGAAGGGTCTGGAGCAGCGCCTTCAGAGGTGGCCACCGTCTGAGGAGGAGGAAACGCGATTTTCGACTCCCCCATCATCTCCCGAGCACCTTCACTAGAGGAGTCGTTGGAGGAGTGGCTGCACAAGGACAAATTAGCACAAGTACAAAGTAAACAGGCGAGGAACATAACCCGAAACCCAGCGGGGGGACAGGGGATTACCTCGTTGCCTGGGAGTTTTACGGCCTCCCTATCCTGCGGGATCAAGCCCCGCTCACGAAGCTTGCGGAGATCACTCTCCCGCGTCTCCGATCGCCTCCAGCCACTGTCGGTGACACGGGTAGCGGTAGCACTCTTCTTCCCTCCAGCAGTGCTGGTACCAACTGCAGAGGAGGACTTCTTTGGTTTTCCCATTGCGGTACGGCGGCGCCGGCGGCGAGGACGTAGGATGGAAGAACGAAATGTCCGAGGATATTCCAGCGCAGCAAGAACTCTCAGAGAACAAGGGAGAAGTGAAACAAGAATGGCTGCGGTGAAATCATACTAATGTTTTCCCCCAATGATTATAAATACAAAGAAGATGCACAACAACCGTACATCGAAAAGACCTAACGCCAACGACAGAATCTGGCCATACATGTGTCAGCATCACAACGAACCATCGCTAACACGCCGTCCACTACGTGCAGAAATCGAGGCGACGCCGTAATTATCTCCACGTCGCGCATGACCGGTCAATTCAAGGTCAGAAAGTGGGTCCCATGTTCGTCCAGTCAAGTCATCTCTGGCGCAGCAGACGCTTGAGGTCATCGATCGTCAGCACTGACGTCATCAAAAGCTATACTAGCAACAGTCAGCTTCTTGACTAAAGCTAAGAGTACTCACTCGAATCTACGATTCGACTAATTACTCGGGGTCTACTCCTATCAGGAGCGCTGGCCGCGCACCCAAAAAATGAACAACACGTTACAGAACTGAATAGTTTCTTCGAGTCCTACGTTGAGTCTACAACTCCACTACGGACTCGGGGGCTACTCCCATAGGGAGGATGGATTTAAGCATCCGAAAAAATTTGTGTCCTACGGACCTGAAACTGAACAACGGCTGAATTAAAGTCTCCGCTCGAGTCTACGACTCGAACATACACTTGGGGGCTACTCCCATAGGGAGCGCTGGTCGCGCACCCTATAAAATTTCGACTACGATCATTCAGATCAGTATGCAAAAACTTTTCGGCAACTCTGCCCCAATTAAACGCTAAGTGAGTAGCATTCTCCTTGGCTACCCGAAACACCTCCGCGGTGATAAAATTCGGATGTTGTGTCTGCGACGCAAAGATAAGACCTACAGATATCATCTGATGGCCTGGTAACGCACATGACTGTGCTCTGCTAGTATAAACCCGTGCCAACAGGCGCGATGAAAAATCCCGACGGACGCGTTGGGTACATCAATTAAATTCACTGGAATTCCACTCATGTAAGTCCTCCGCGGCCTGAGTCGAATTACGCCAGCATATGTTCCGGGTTCGAGTCGAGGGACTCAAACCTGAAGAAGATCGTGTTGTTTTTCCTAAGACAGTTAACTGACCCTGATCCGTCGGGAGAGTCAGGCACACGTATCAACAATCCCTACACATTTTCTTGAAAGACAGAGTTGCACCCGAAGGATTGAAGAGTCCTCAGCCGAATCTACGATTCAACTGAACACTCGGGGGCTACTGACATGGTTATACCCCGTGGGTACACGATCTCAGTATACCTGGTCCAGCCCAAGGAAGGCCCACGGCAAATATACGCCGGCCCATGAAGATTTTCGGGTGGCCAAGCCCCATGACGCCTTCGGATCCTTGGAGAGCAAGACTAGAGCAGATAGGAAATTCAAAAGGGTAAACCCTAGAACCTGTAACCGACTAGATCTGTGCATGGGACCTGCCTAAGTCTATATAAAGGCCAGGAGGGCACGACCTAGATCTCTCTCTCATACTTTCGCATACGCACCTCCACGCCAGATTGCATCTGCGCACCCCTGTAATCACCGGTTCCACCGTAATCAAGAGCAGACAAGCAGGAGTAGGGTTTTCCCTCCGGGGGCCTGAACCTGGGTAAACCTTGTGTCCCGTGTTGCTTGTTTGCTAACCGTTCCGTGATCTCCAGCATCCCCATCTTCTCCAAAACCCAAGTCCATAACAATGGGCATTGACGAGATTAAACCTCGTCACCGTCAAGCTCTTTTCTGGGACCGTTACCACTTGTATTTCACTATCTCTTCGCCAAACTAGTGCACCTGACAAGTGTATTGGGTGTGTTGGGGACACAAGAGACTTCTTGTATCTTGATTGCAGGATTACTTGAGAGGGAATACCTTTGACCACTTCCTCCCTGAGTTCGATAAACCTTGGGTGATCCACTTAAGGGAAACTTGCTGCTATTCTACAAACCTCTACACTTGGAGGCCCAACAACTGTCTACAAGAATAGAAGTGCGTAGACATCAAGCTCTTTTCTAGCACCGTTGCCGGGGAGGTAAGGTAAAAGGTACTCACATCCTAAGGTGTGAGTGCTCTAAGTTATTTCCTTTAGATTATGCAGTTTTGTATTTTTGTTACTTGCACTAGTTAGGCTTAATGGAAAACAACAACAAAATTAGAGAGCTTTATAGTGTTTATCTTGAGTTAGGACTTGAAGTGTTTGAAGAGAAAATTAAAAAACCTATGGAACTTTATTTGCATGCTAATAGCAATGTTATTTGTATGAATACTTTGGAAACCATTATTGATAATGCTATGGAAAAGTCTAAGCTTGGGGAAGCTAGTTTTGATGAGCATGATATTTTTAGTCCCACAGGCATAGAGGAGAAAATTTTCTTTGATGATAGTTTACCTCCAATATATGATGATTACAATGATGAGTATGATATTTTCAGTCCACCTATTATTGAGGAGAAAATCTATTGTGATTACAATATGCTTCCTATATTTGATGATTATGGTGATGATAATAATAGTGATAGCTATGTTGTTGAATTTGCTCCCACTACAATTAATAAGAATGACTATGCTTATGTGGAGAGTAATAATTATTGTATGCATGTGGCTCATGATAAGAATGTTTTATGTGATAGTTATATTGTTAGTTTTATTCATGATGCTACTGAAAGTTATTATGAGAGAGGGAAACATGGTCTTATGTATCTCAACAATATTAAGTTTCCCCTCTTTATGTTGAAAGTCTTAAAGTTGCACTTATTTTGCTTTCCTATGCTTGTTTCTTTGTGCTTTCATGACTTTTTTTTCTTTAAAAGATTCCTTTTCATAGGAAGTGGGTTAGACTTAAATGTGTTTTGAATTTGCTTCCTGATGCTCTCTTTTATTTCAACTCATATTTCTTATGAGAGCATCTTCTCAAGCTATTAATCCTAACTTAAAGGCATTAAAGAAAAGTACTTGTTGGGAGATAACCCAAGAGTTTTCTTGAGTATTGGAAGTTATTACTTCAGTGATGACTTCTCCTTATCCTTTTTGTTTGCTTTTTTGTGCCAAAAATGACCTCTAATGAGAGGGAAGTAAGATTTGGGGAGTTGTTGCCCCGAAAGAGATTTTTGTCCTCCACCATAAAAATTCGTGAGGAGTCTCTATAACTCGGATTGAACTGAAAATTTACGAATAAAACCCCCAGTATGTTAGCTAACTTTCGTTGGTTCAACACTTCTTGATTTTGAAACAGAAGGTCTTCGAAAAAATCGGTTTCTACATGCTGGTCTGTTTTGACAGATTTCTGCCATTATTTGCATTTGCTTCTTATTGATCCTTTTTGAGTTCTCTTTTTGGGAATTGAGCTTTTTTAAGGAGTTGCTATAGTAGCTTGTGTTTTTAGTGAAAAGTCTAGCTGTTCTAAAGCTAAATCCAAGGGTCTATTATCTTTTGAATACACTAATGTTGCTAATGCAGATTGTGTGAAGTTTTGTATGAAGGAAAAGTTTCAGGTGTAGAGAGAGATTGATGTAATGAGATGAAGAATGGACAAAAGCTCAAGCTTGGGGATGCCACCCCGGTGTCACCCCAAGAAATATCCATGAGGTACAAGCGTCAAAGCTTGGGGATGCCCAAGGCATCCCCTTCTTCATCAATAAAAAGCTCAGGTCTGTCTAGACACTTTGTTTTTATTGTTTCATGCATTGTTGTGTTGTTCTTGGAGCATCTTAGTTTTCGTTTTTGGTTTTTGTTTGCTTGATTAAGTTGGTTGGTCACAACACACTTCTTTTGGAGAGAGACACACTATGTGTTCATTGCCTAGAACACTCTAGTTTTCACTCTTATTGTCTTGTGAGTGTTCGCTTTTGCTAGCATTGTGTTTAGCCTTAGCTTTCTTGTGCTTTCAGCTTAGAACTTTTTAGTTCTTCTTGGTGGATTTGTGAGACAAGCTCACTGGTATTTATTGTTTATTATCTTTGTGAGTTGTTTCAAATAAGTTTGCATGGTGTTGGAAAGGAGTAGTAAGTTCTTGCTTGAAGTGCAAGAGGAGCTTGCATTGACTGTGACTTAGACTTTAGCATGCCATGCTAGGTATTTTTTTAGCATTATGCTTAGTGATTATTGTTGTAGCATGTCATGTTCCAAACAATTAGGATTGCTTAGTGTGCCTTGAAGAAATTATGCGTTGTTTTAGCATGCAAAAGCATACTATTGTGGTATTCTCCTTTTATGCTTTGCTTGGGTTGACTTGGCACATGCTTACACCATGTTATGACTATGACAAGTCACCATTAGCCTCTATGATCATTTAGTCCTTGACTTGTAGTACCACTCTTTGCTTTGATTAGTATGCTTTGTTGCATTGCATGATTATGGCCATTATGCTTTCTTAGTTGGTTGCTCCCAGTCTTTTGCTAGCCTCCACTTGTATGAGTAAGTTCTACTCATGCTTCCAACTCCCAAGAAACCAAGTTATTCCAAAGTGTCCACTATAAACTCCTATGCATGGTGTGTTACACCATTCCAAGTATATTCTTGTTTTAAACTATCTTCCAATTGAAAACTATTTTGTTATGTGAAAACTTAGTGATTAAAGCCATCACGAACTTGATGGCACATTTTATTCTTTCCCCTAATAAACTTGAACCATTGAGACAACTTTGTTGTATATGCTTGCACTTATAAGTTGGGGTTAGCAAAACCGTGCTGTCACGGGGAATGTTTTCAACATTGCACTTGTACTTTTGTACTCCGTTGATATCATGCTCTTTTGTCTATGGATGTTACCGGTGTGAAATGAAGTGGGAACTTGTAAGTCCATGGAGTTTGTATTCTGTGTTAGAGAAACGCCTGAGCCGCTAGCCTAAGTCATGCCTAATCATGGTGGAAACTTGCAGCATCACCATAGTGACATCTATGAAGCATTCTTCTTATAAAAAAAGAGACACATTGAGAAAAGAGGAAAGAGAGAAAAAAAGCACCATATTCCCATGGTACATAAGAAGAATTGCTGAGATTCTCATTGTCTGCTTGCCTTGTCATTTTGGTTATGGGAAAGCTCCTATACCATGTGCAAGGGGTACCCCGTTGGCGGTTCTCAATGATATGAAAATACTTACAATGACAAGAACTTTCCTGGGCCCTAAGTTGAGCATCCATGAGGTGTAGCCCTCGTATTCAAGGGACTTGAGATTGCCAACTTATACTTTGTCAAACATATACTCCAGCTTTGTCACTTTAACCTTAACCACTTCAAGATGCTTATGATAGGGGCAATGAGGGCTGAAAGCTAACAAGTACCATAAATTTTGGAAGCTCTTTTTGAAACTTGAAATCCCTGCTTCCTTTACAAAAAAGGCCTTTCTTCCACCATTATTGAGTCTCCACCTTCTACCTTTAGGCACCATTAAGAGAGCATAGTTGTCATTATGTGTGCAGTGTTCCAAAGCTTATTGATTGATGCATATTGTGATATTACTTGTTCTTGTGCTATTTGTTTCTAGTCACCCTTGTGAACTTTGAAGGTGTCCTATGCATCTATATTGCTACTCTATGAGGGACAAGCTGATTGCCACTATGCCATGTTTTCTGTATGTGAAACAAACAAACATTTTTCAATGCATGTTATTCATGATCTTTGTTTGTAGCCTTTCATGTTGCATGCATAGTTACTATGTCCTATTGTTAGGACTCCATCTTTTATGCACATGTTTAGAGTTCTTTGATCCCAGCTTTCAATGCTTGCAAATGGTTTGATCTTGGTTTTGATGGTGCATGTCACCTAAAAAATTATTCTTTTTATCACTTGCCTACTCGAGGACGAGCAGGAGTTAAGCTTGGGGATGTTGATACATCGGAAACGTATGTATAATTTTTGATGCTCCATGCTTGTTTTGTATCTACTTTACTTTGCTTTGTCTATACTTTGAGGTGTTTTTATATCTTTTCTGGAACTAACCAATTAACAAGTTGCCACAGTGCCAGTTGCATGTTTTCTTCTGTTTTTGGTTCCAGAAAGGCAGAAAATCAATATTCTCGGAATTGGACGGGACAAAAGCCAAAGTCAGTTTTTCACCGAGGGGAACACGGAACCACGAAGCAGAGCCGGAGGGGGGGCACAGGGTGGCCAAACCCCCTAGGCGCGGGCAAGCCCTGGGGGCGCCTGGGAGGGTGTGGGCCGCCTGGACCCCCACCGACCTTGCCTCCTGCGCCTATAAGAAGCTCCCGACTCGGAAACCCTAAAACATCTGGCGGAAATCCACGAAAACCTCTGTAGCACCGCCGCCACCGAAGGGGAGAATTGGGGGATAGAAAGTCTCTGTTCCGGCCCTGCCGGGACGGGGAAGTGCCCCTGGAGCCATCTCCATCGATCTCCGCCACCATCTCCATCACCGTTGCCGATTCCCATGATGAGGAGGGAGTAGTTCTTCCTCGAGGCTAAGGGCTCTATCGGTAGCTATGTGTTCATCTCTCTCTCTCTCTCTCTCTATGCATGATCTTGTTGTGGTCATGCGCTTTGTAATCAAGTAGATCTACCTTGCTACTCAAGTCCTTCATTAGATCTCTGCTCTCCCCATGTGTGTGAAAGTGACAGCGTGCACGCCATGGTGGCACTTAGGTTTGATTCTACATAAATACTCTTTGTGCTTTAATATATCTATGCTTTTCCCCACGTTTGTGAAAGTGACAGCGTGCATACCGTGTGTGGCACTTTGGCTAGATTGAATATTTGTTATGAGTTATATTTGGAGTTGGATGTCTCTATGAAATTGTGGTGTTTGTTGGAACCATCTAGCGCTCAAGGTGATAGTGTGGGGTTATCTAGATTGGGGAAGGCCCTACCGTGGATTAGAGTGTCCAACCGAAGAGTAGTTAAGAGTAGTATCATGAAAAGAGGATATTTATATAAGAGAGTGTTCACTAGTGAAAGTATGATCCCTAGGCCTTGTTTCTAAGCATTGAAACACCGTTTGCTACTAGATCTATTGCATGTTTGTTTGCTTCCTTCTTGTTTCCTTTAGTCTTTACCTCACCGTCAAGCTCTTTTCTGGCACCGTTACAACTTGTATTTCACTATCTCTTCGTCGAACTAGTGCACATATACACCTGACAAGTGTATTGGGTGTGTTGGGGACACAAGAGACTTCTTGTATCTTGATTGCAGGATTGCTTGAGAGGGAATACCTTTGACCACTTCCTCCCTGAGTTCGATAAACCTTGGGTGATCCACTTAAGGGAAACTTGTTGTTGTTCTACAAACCTCTGCACTTGGAGTCCCAACAAATGTCTACAAGAATAGAAGTGCGTAGACATCACTGGTATATAGCCCTTTATTACTCTCCACCGAAAAGACCACACTTTCGGCGGTACCGGCAGCCTCCAAAGTTTTATCCAGCATGAATTGGTTTCCTCTCTTGATCCATTTGGCCGGTTAGCTAACTATAATGATGATAGTAATATATACACTGATCTGATCAAGAAGACCCTATTTGACTCCTGCGACAATGCCCAATGTGATATTTCCATGAGTCGGTCATGTTAGCGGAAGGAAACGTTGGCCTCATCGGTCCTCGGGTATGCGTTGATAAGGCGATAGCAAAAAACAAACATCATGGTTTACAGGATGCATAGCAATCCGAACGGTGTACTACACATTACACAAATTTGGGAATTTGCCGTGCTCACGGCAAACCAGCAGTTTTCGTAGGCCGTAATAGAACACACATCAAACCAGAAACACATGGCATATGTAAAATACTCACAGAAAAATACATGAAAATCTCACGAAAAATACTTGCCTTCGGCAATTCGGCGAACAAGAGTTTCTCGGTCATGAGGACATGACGGCGCGGAAACGGGCGAGCGATCTACCAGGAATTATTTCATAGGGCTCACGGTAAATCCTGCAACTCAACCTCTCCCAACCAATCAAAAGACCAACCTATCCCTCAGAGTGCAACCACCATCCCTCCTGTCTCGATTCCCTCCCACCACAACCACCACCTCTCTTGTATGTCCTGATCCCGTCTAGCAGCGGTAGATCCCACCGGTTCCGGCGACCCCTTGCACTGTCGGTCACCTTTCCCGCTCCCCTACTACATCATCATGTTTCTTGTAAAACGTTAAACAATTTCTATCTACACGGGCATGTTAGCGAAACCTTCTCCGTTAGAAAATTACTTCTAGATAGATCCGGGCAATTGGTGTTACGCTAGTCATGATTTTTTCTGTTTTCTGCCGCGAACCCCTTTACCTTTGATTTACCTCAAGATATGTTTTGCAAATCTTCAATGTAAGGTAGTGGGAGAATGATGATATTGACATATTTTGTTGACCGGAAAGATATATCATGACTTGTTAATGTCAAATATTAACACCACTCCCGTCCCTCGAGCGCAACTACCACCACTCCCGTCTCGATTCCCTCCCACCACAACCACCACCCCTCCCATACGTCCTGATCCCCTCTAGCGGCGACAGATCCCACCGATTCCGGTGACCCCTCGCACTGCCGGTCGCCTTTCTTGCACCTCTAATATATTATCCCGTTTCGCGTGAAACGTTAAACGGTTTCTGCCTAAAAGGGTATGTCATCGAAATTTGCTTCATTAGAAAATTATTCCTAGATAGATATGGACAATTGGTGTTGCGCTAGTCATGAATTATTTTGTTTTTTTCTGCAAACCCCTTTACGTTTGATATACCTCAAGATACGTTTTGTAGATCTTCAATGTAAGGTAGTGGGAGAATGATGATATTGACATATTTTGTTGACCGAAAAGATATATCATGACTTGTTAATGTCAAATATTAAAGGACACACAAAATGGTTCGATAATGAATAACATCTTTAGGTTAATGGCAAATATTAAAGAGCACCAACAATACTATATATCACCAAGATTAGTACAAACTTCGTCCAAATTTGCTCGTTTTGCATAATTTTGTGTTAATTTCCGCGAAATCAAATATGTTTGCCGCCGCCACATGGACTCGTGACTGGGAATTTTTAGGCACCAGGCCAACAACTTTTTTCATCCGGCGAAAAAATTCGACGCGATTAGGTTGTCCAACAAAAACCCATAAAAAACCCATCTTCCACAATTATGACCCTTAAAATGTGCGGTGCATGCATGAATAGGATCGGTCACATCAGATGCACACTGGAAAGGAGCATGGGATTAGGTTTTAAACGGGTAGACCAGGTGACGTCGTGACGAGAAATGCATCTCAGGATATAGACGCTGCGCCGAACTTGACACGGTGTACGCGCGGCTCCAACAGATACCTAATTTCCATTTTGTTGGCTTGCACAGAAGAAGGGCTTCTGGGCTTCGATGCATCATGGCTGTCGACGGAGCGCGCGACTGTCGTATCGTATCGTATCTGAGCCCCGGCCCGGTATTTCCTTGTGTTGTTTGTGGGTCTGGAATTGGTCGAGATCACACGAAGGGGCCGTGCATTTTTGCTTTGCACGAGAGACGAGACCACTGCCTGCACGCGTGCGATCCACCAACGGTACTACCGTACCGTAGGTACTGCCCGTTCCATCTCTCTGCGTCGTGTCGTGTTCCGTGTCTTCGGGCTCAACATGGCATGTTATCCCGTTCGGCGACCCCCGGAGTTGGCAGGGGCGTGATGAGTAGTGGCGATACACGCGATCCCCACCACGTACCTACGCCTTGTAGGTCGAGCGAGGTACCCGAATTGACAGAGACGCGTGGGCAACCTGAAAGGACTTCTCAAGCCCGCATAAAAAGTTAAGAAAGCATTTCACGGGTAAGCAGAAAAATAAGTGGGTTATCCCATATTCCATATTTATCCTCCATTGTCCCTAGGTCGAGTCTTAGTTTGGCGCTGGCATCTCTATCATGGCTCGCTCCGTCGAGATAGGCCAGCAACTGGTAGGTGGTGCACCAGTTTCGTGCCATGACACCTAGTCTCTGGACTTGGAGCTCATGACATCTGTCGTCTTAATCGATCACGCGGCGACCATGTTGATAGGCAGGTTTATGTACACACGCCACCTGCGCTTGGCCCCAAGGTGGCGACACCGATACCCAGCATGCAACAGATCAATGCGGTCTCGACCCTCGTGAGTTAGATTCATGCATGGCTTAACTCCTTACGGCATATTATACCATTTTGTTTTCCATAGAAGTACTCCCTATGTTTTAAGATAGATTTCGAAATTTGTCTAAATTTAGACATATCTCGAACTATATGTCTGAATTTAGATTTTTCGACATCTATTTTAAAACCGAGAGAATTTATAATTTAATATTGACGGGTATGTGAGCATAAATAGGATAATAAGTACTCGTATAAATTTAACGGGCTCGTGAGACAACGCTTTAATTGTTACGGGACCGTGCGGGAGTCCCACCTGCACCCTGAGGTCGGCGTGGCTCACCTTTTGTTGCTCTTGTCTGCTGGCCTTGTGTCTGTGCGAGGAGACATCGATCGATGCACACTCACGCAGCACAATCGTGCATGCATGGCTTTCTGTCGGCTCTGCGATATTTTCACCTCACGTTCTTGTCTTTGTGGAGTAGTTAATTGCGAAAAATAGTTGTAGCTAACATTACTAGGCTATGGAGCATCGAAATTCACCATCCGTAGCACACTGCAGGTGCTCCATACTCTTCATGCTACGGATAACTTTTAGTCGTGACGCACTAGACGCCACGGGTAGTAAAAGTTAGTCATAGCGCACTAGTTAGTGCGCCACAGGTAGGGTTCACGGTGCGCCATGGGTATGATTTTAAATTAAAAAAACAAAATTTGATCTAGATCTAGATCTAGATCTAGATCGAGCCGCCGGTCATCGTTGTCGGTGTTGTCGCCTCGTCGAAGGTGGTCACTGCTAGAGGTGGTCAAAGGAGGGTGTGGTCAGAGGCTTGTGGAGAAGAGATCGGTCGGAGGATGGTGGAGGAGGTGGCGTCCGAAGGTGGTCGGAGGAGGACGCCGTTGGAGGATGGACGGGAAGGATGCAGCCAGAGGTGGTCGAAGGAGGGAGCCGTCAGAGTATGGCCGAGGAGGGTGCCATCAGAGGTGGGTGTAGTCGGAGAAAGGAGAAGGAGAAGTGAGGAGAAGAAGAAGGCAGGAGAGGCAGTGGCGGACCCAGGAAAAAATTGGAGGGTGTGCACACTCCTAATTTTTTCCGCATTAGCATACATGCGACAAATTTTCCAAATGAGTAATATACGTAGATAATTGATTCACAACATTATACTTTAATATATATGTTTCAAATGTTAATTGATTCCAATACTCAAAACATGATCAAAGTCTTACATTACAAAATATAGCATAAATAGAAAAATAACTCACTAAGATTTGGTAATTCTACGCTCTTCCATTCCTATGAAGGTTTCAAAAATGTAATCTTCACTTACTTCCAAGAACACATCTTGCTTAATAAATGTCACTAAGCAATGTTTCAAAAGGTCATCATTTTTACTATAAATTCTGCAACTTATCTTTCACTAGACTCATAGAAGAAAATACTCTTTCAATACTCACCGTCGCCACTGGTAAGAGCAATATCAACTTAAGAAGTAGATAGACAAGATCATAAATAACATGGTTGTTTGTTTCAAAAAGCATAATAGAGAGCTCACCAAGATGATTTGTACATTTGAACCTGTCATCCGTTCTCATATAATTGATAAAGCTATCAAATTGGTATTCAAATCTTATCAAATCCGAGCTAGATAAGTCATTGGGATATAATTGGAAAAGTTTCATTACCTTTTGAGTATCATAAAGAGCAAATGAATTTAACAAGTTCATAGCCGACATGTAAACAAACAACTTCGTAGCTGGCTGGTTGCTCCTGTTCGATCTGGCCGAGCGCCGAGCTACACGACGTGCGACCAGCGAGGCCACGGGGGCACGCAGTGGACGGCGCGTGCCAGCCGGCAAGGGGCCGCAGGAGGGAGGCAGTAGTGCGACCGACAAGGGGCCACAGGGGGAAGGCGGGCAAGGGACGCAGCCACGTGGGGGACGACTTGTACGTGCAACGTCGGTGGTTGCTGGTTCTTCGAGGTTAACACGTTGAATTTGGGATCGATTAATTAGTGATGAACCGGTCGTGCTTTGCTAGCTATGTTTTTTCTTGGCTATTGGACCTATCTGAGGCTGAGCGGAGACCGACTAGTAGTAGGTAAAATGAATTCTTCAAATTTTCTGGGTGTGCCATGGCACACCCGCAAGGTCCGCCCATGAGGAGAGGTGGAGGAGAAGGAGAAGATGGTGAAGAGAGGAGAAGTGGAGAAGAAGAAGTGGAAGTGGAGGAGAGAAGGGGAAGATAAAGGGTGGATGGGAAAGAAAAGGAGGGGTAGATGATTGGCTCTGATTCGAATTTCGAATCCTGCTTAACTTACTCGTGGTGCACTACATGGTGGTGTCCTACGGGTAAGTGGTGCCTCACTTTTTTTCTGCTGGAAAAATGATCTTTTGATCATAACTTTTTATCTATTTTGAATTTTAAAAATCTATTAAACTTTTTTTCGACATCGTATGTAAAAGTTACGCCAGTTTTACCATGGCATGAATTTTTTTTGCAGAAAAGTCAAAATTTGTGTTCATTAATTTTTCTGTAAACTAGACCGTATTACCTATCTACATGCGAAAGGATTTTAAATTTAAAGTGTCTTTTATTTTCTTCTTATTTTTACAAGGCTAAAAAGACGATCCAGAAAGAATAGAGTTGATGTAGGCCACTTACCCGTATGACACCACTGTGATGCCCACGGGTAAAAAACATAGCCATAACGTATCACTATATGGTGTGTCCTATGGATAAGTTTGCCCATTTTTAGAGTAAACTGCACCAATTTTAGCCATAGCGCACTGCGTCCATATACAGCACGGCTACCTTCCACACTCGTAGCGCTTCACGCACAGGTGCGGTACGACTAGGTAGTCTGAGGCCGACCATGTCCTGACCCACACGTAGTCGTATTATCCGTAGAACATTTATTGCTAGTCTTTTTAATCCTCTATTCGGCACAAGAAAAGGGCATTTTTGCCTTTTTCTTATGCCGATTCTTCTTGTATCAAAATAAGAATAAAAATCTTTTTTCTTCTTAATTCGTCAAAGATTACTAGATATGTGAATTACCCATACTTTTTTTATAGTGTAAGGTCACTTCTAATAAGTCTAAATGCTATCACTATCTAGCACTCTACCACGCTCAGTATATTAGCGCAATGATGTTGCTAAAGATAACCCGGAGAAGCTAGCTAGCTAGTACTCCAAGGTACCTCAACTTGTACTCTAGTGCATGTAGCGCAATCATGGTGTTTGAAGATAAGGGCGAGGAGGAAGAAGATAAAGTCACTCCTCGGCCTCCTGGATCCTGACAGCAAGGGACGGGTCCGAAAGGCCAACCGCCGACGTACCAATACACTGTACATGTGACATGTACCTGCGCGGGCCGGATTTGCATTATTCGTCTCCACCTTCGCTGGAAAGGTTTAGCACTACGGACGTGTTTGGTAGACTGGGTGAGTCTAGATTTTCTCACTCCAACCTAGCTAAGAGGTCCTTTTGTTGTTTGTTAGTCTGGGTCGGACCATCTCAGCACTACTTATCTCATACAAAAAGAGCTCTCAGTCCTGCCCGATAGAGAAGCTCAAATCAAGCTTCGCTTCTCGGCAGGTCTGAACTCGCCCCGAAAAATCCCTTCCGCTCTCGCACCTGGGCCGAAACCCAACAGGGGACAACCACCCCCGCCCCTCATTTGCCCCCCGATGCCTCCCACTCCTCCGCTCAGCAACCGCCACGCCCGATTGGCCTCGCCCGTCCTCCTCCTCGACGCCACCACGCGCCGCCCGTCTTCTCCTCGATGCCGACCCTCACCATCGCCTCCACGCGGCCGCCGCCCGCACCATCGCCTCGCGGTCGCTCAGACCTCCGCGCTGGCGCCTCGCCCGTTCGGCGAGCACCGCCCCGTCTAGATCCTCCACGACTAGCCACGGCCAGCGCTGCCGCCTCCTTGACGGCATTGAAGCAAGCTCGGGCTCTGATCTGCACCACCCCGATCCCCACCACCTCTGGCACCTCGTGGCGGGACCCAGCGGCCGATGCCTCGTCGAGCACGGACAGCACGGCACACTACTAGGAAAAGCGGCCTTTAGTGGCACTGAAACCATCATCATGGCGCTGATGCGCCAGACCTTGCTTCTGGCTATCTCTCGGTAGTGGCGCCCGCTAATCGCCCACGGTTGTGTAGAGATAGGCGCACCTCATCTTACAGTTTGGCATGGTGCGCTACCTTGGATCTTACATGGCGCTACCTGCGCGACTAAACATCCATGGTGCGCTTTAGGTGTAGTCGTCATAGAAGGTAGACCATGTGCACAGATGTATTTTTTTAATTTCCAAGCGGATTATATGCAATCTGATTATATACAATATTACAGCGATATACACACACGGATACAAGATATACAATTATATATATAAATACTCAATATGAAAAACAAGATTGAAACAAATACATATAGATAAGTCTCATACATGAATACATAGTCTAAGTTACATTGTTTTGATCATGTTACAAAGTAGTAGTTGGTGACATGCGAATACATGTGTCGATCGAACAAGTTAGAGCTCGGAAGATCGCCTAGACATCTAAACTAGCTAGCTAGACACAAGCGGGATAAATAACCAAAGAAGATAAGCATGATCACCGCGAAGGTGTAGGTCTTCATCCGGTTCCTTGTCCTAACTACCGCTAGATAGCGGCGTGTATCTAGCTTCCCTCGCCATAGTGTTGTACCCTTTGTAGCTATTGCCGCTGAACGGTGCACTGTCTCCGTCGGTCTTCCCAATCATCGTGAACTCGGGAACCGTACCTTGTACGACGTACCACGTCATCTACAAGTTGACAATAATAACTAACCGGTGATTGAAAAAACATGTATAATTAAAGTCGCATATGAAGATACACTTATAGAAAGTACTCTTAAATCAAAAAGAGCAAACTCAAAAAGCATGCCTCATGACTGTTAGCCAAGTAGGATGCACAATTCCTGGACTTGTGCATATCACAAGGCTAACAATCCCGTCATAGCACATTCACATATATATTGTGCCACGACATTTCAATCATCGGCATATTCTCGAAAAAGGCAAAAATAACTCGAAAAGCATGCCTCATATATAACTAGGTTGTTGGACACAGGAATATGCTTATGACGGGACTGTTAGCCAAGTAGGATGCACAATTCCTGGACTTGTGCATATCACAAGGCTAACAATCCCGTCATAGCACATTCACATATATATTGTGCCACGACATTTCAATCATCGGCATATTCTTGAAAAGACAAAAATAACTCGAAAGAATGCCTCATATATAACTAGCTAGGTCGTTGGACACAGGAATATGCTTATGGCGGACTGTTAGCCAAGTAGGATGCACAATTCACGGACTTGTGCATATCACAAGGCTAACAATCCCGTCATAGCACATTCACATATATATTGTGCCACGACATTTCAATCATCGGCATATTCTCGAAAAGACAAAAATAACTCGAAAAGAATGCCTTATATATAACTAGCTAGGTCGTTGGACACGGGAATATGCTTATGACGGAATTTATTAGCCAAGTAGGATGCAATTCACGGACTTGTGCATATCACAAATAACAATCCCGTCATAGCACATTCACATATATATTGTGCCACGACATTTCAATCATCGGCATATTCTCGAAAAGACAAAATAACTCACACTTGTCGTCAGAACCAAAGAGTAAAAAAACCAAAGAGTAAGCAAAAAAACCAAGCATTGATTGATATATAATAATAATAAGAAAAATAAGCGGTGATTCATAAACCTAATAAGATAAGTACACTTGTCGTCACACACACACACAAAGGTCATCTATAGTTTGCAACTACAACTAGGCCAACATCAAGCCTTACGCTCGGCTTAGGAGCAGGAGGGCATACTCGTCATGAACTTCCTATAGTCACCCTGCATCTCTAAGCGATCTTCTATGTCACGGTTATTGGGATATTTCCTCGTAGAAGATCCCCGAAGTCATGACATCACGAAGATGATTGCCCCAAGCTGCTTTGGATGTGATACATCTCTTGTCTAATATCCGAATCATTGATCTTGGCCTTTACTTGACCACTGTTTGAGATGATCGGCAGCGTAGAATTCTGCTGGTCAAGTAGGAACCCTCATGTGATGGAGTGCGTAGTAGGCTTCCTTCTTCTTGTTTTCCTGCTTCACGCGAGGGAACTCATTACGTGGTTGAAGGCGTGCACCGAACTTGACCTTCTTACGCACGAAGCTGGTGCCTTCCGTCGAGGCAAAGCCGTGAGCATCATCGAACTTCCTTGATCTTGTCGTAGTTTTCTTCTTTTCTAGACTCCCGAGTCGAAATACGTGGCGATGGGAATGCTTGGCGATAAGGAGATGGCGTGCGATGTTCATCTCTGCGCAAAAAGTCAAATGGAATGTGTTGAAAAAGAATGATGATGATCTAATAAAGCCAATCGGCGGTGGCGGTGAATAACGACTTACTCGGGAAAGTAAGGCGAGAATGTATTCCTTTGTCTTGTTACACGAGGATTCTTTTTAGATGCGAGGCCACGATCGTCGTTCGTGGGGAACCCAAGCCGTCACGCATGTAGTAGGGGTCCACTATAGCGATGCCGGTGTGTTCTCTCTAATGATCTGCGTGGCGGTGAGAGAAAAGGCGGACCATGGTATAGTGCGGGGTATAGGTGGAACATATTGAAGATGTCCTCGAACGCGGGAAGAACAGATCCATGAGGCGATGTCGGTGAAGCCCAAGCCTGGTGGCACCTTAACCACGAATACCGGGTGCGAGGATCTTTCTCCGATAGAAGGCGTCTCTCTATCGTCGGACGCCGTCATGCACACTCTGCGATTCGAATGGCGAGCTTCATAAATTCTTAGGTAGCATGGGCTCACCGCCACATGAATCCTCCACATAATACCCTCGGGTCTTGGTGGCCCGTCCGAAACCTGATCGGATTCGCGATTGTTGGCGCCACCGGGCTCGAGCTGCTAGATTTTCTTTTCTGCCCTTTTTCCTTTTGGAGGCGGGCGGCACATAATCGAGCACCGGCCCTATGTAGTGTGTCGGGCTTAGAATAAAGGGCGGTTGGTTGTATCGGTGGCTCTGTAAAGGCGCAAGCTGGGCGTCTCTCGAGAACCAAGCAGGCGCTTGGTGATAGTGGCTTTCTCTGGGGCCACCAGCTAGGTCTTCGTTGCCAACGAGTCTTTGAAGAAGTGATCATTCCAATATTCGTCGTCCTCGGCGGATCTGCGCCATGTGCATATCATCAACATGATCATCCGACCCACGCGTGGTGGTGACGGCGAGGCGGTAAGGGGCCTTGCCACGCTTGTCGGCACGACAAGGCGGTCTTGTTGTCGTGGCGTGATGGCCCCCAAACGGATCATGCTCTTTGGCCATAGCAAGAACAAGCGAAGCAACTTCGAGACGACGACTCTTCTTCATCCGCTCACAGGGGTTGAATGGGAGGTTCAGTCGTCGCAGCCCCTTAGCACCGACTAATTTTAACCACAGCCGCGCTATCGGCATCGGTTTTGAGTGGAACGTCTTGGCGCAAGGGTTGAACGATGGTACCCTTGGCAACATCCCCATTTCGTTGTTCACGTAGCATAAGAGTGCAAGGAACATCCGTCTGCGGAAAACATGTCTGGCGTCGTCGGGCGAGATGCCACAAGTAATATATAGATGGCATGAAAGGCGGTAATTAAAACAATTTGTTTACCGTGATGGCGTCGAGATCGGCTAATGTCGGCACTTGCATCTGGCGACAGGCGTGCAAGAGCGGAAGGGCTGCTTGATGGCGCGGTCTGGCCGCGGTGTATTCTCCCTACCGGGTGCTTGGAGCTCCGGTGCGCGCGGCGATGGCGAGGCACCAACATGTACTCGGCGCGCGGTGATGGCGAAGTCACCAACACTTGCGGCGCCAGCGGTGCTAGCGGGCGAGTCACGAACACGTAGTTCGCTGATTCGTCGGCGCGCGTTGTTCGATGGCTGCTGACCATGCTTGGAATCGGTCACGGCCCTACTCGACCACCCGCACTCGATTCGCTATTGACTCCACCAAGGTAGGCGGGAAGGGCGTAAGGGTGATTGCCATGTTGTCTTGGACGATCTGCGGGATCCGCGCCACTTGTGCCTTAAGTTCTTGAACCTCTCTGTTTTCCTCCTCGCTCCTTCCCGACGGCGCCACATGCGTCCTCGGCGGTGGACCAAAATGATCCACCCAGTTCTTACCCCGAGGCGGCGACGGCAGCCCGGGCAACAACTTCTTCGTAATCGGCTCTATTTTCTTGGCGGTTCGCCATACATTAGAAGGTTATCCACGGGTGGCCGTCGACCCACAGGATGAGAACCACAGGATCCATGACTAGCAACAATTTCCTCCTCCTGCGGAAGTAATGATGAATCATTTAGATCATCGATTAGATTGCAATCGTGTTGATCCGCGATAATTAGATTATACTTACCACAATTTCCTCGAATTCCTTCACCGCGGGATCCGCGGTGAGTTGTTTGGTTTTGGGTCCACATGGTAGCGGGCCTGATGAAGTTCGAACCTGCGGGTTGAATTTAAAGGGTTTTCTATCCCCTTGGATCTATACTCTTCGTCCTCCTTATTCCATTTGGCCTCCATGATTACGTATCCACGGATCCGAGATGGTGATGACCTATATTCATCGCTGCGGCACCTTTCCCGATTACTATTGGCGGGGCTCTTTCGGATTCACACCTCTCCTTGAACTCCGGAATCGATCTTGGTGATCTGCAGTCAATCTTGGATCTCCTCGAGACTTTTGCCTTCTTTATAGATCTTCTTCTTTATCGGGTTCTCCGGTGGCGGGCGGTGCTCATCTTTGTGAGGCGGATTTGTTTACGTTCCCATGATAATTTGTGTTCTAATACTTAGCGGGAACTTGTATCTTCGTGCGACTTCTCGAAGAGGTGTGCGCAAGTAGCCATTATCTTTATGCCGAGATTCTCGGTGTTGATCGAGATGGTTGTCCGGTGATCGCCGCCACTTGCCCACCATACCCTTTGGCGACAAGGCGGGCTCAAAGGAACCCCGATGGGCTCACTTGGTAATTTCCTCCTGACCGTGCCGGCCGTGTTGGGCGCCGGTCCTTCTTCTTCTTCTTAGGAGGGTTGCTACCACTCCCTGTGCCCTCGCCGCCATCAGTGGTTTCATCGTCCGCTGTTCCTTCGGCTTCTTCCTCCGCGTCTTCCATCTCATCATCCTCGCTCTCCTGGGGATAAGGATGGCAATGGGCAGGGTATGGGCAGGGTAGAGCAATACCATACCCATACCCGTGTAGTCAATGGGTAGAAAACTTTACCCATACCCGTACCCGCGGGTATAAATCTTTACCCATGCCCATACCCGACAGATACCCGTACCCGTTGGGTACCTGACGGGTAGATCCAATAGTAAATAAGTTCTTCACAATTTTACATTAATCAATGTCATATTTGACAAGAAAATAAGTATCGCTACTCTATAATAGGTAGACGAGTACATGAAAATTATCAATGTTTAGAAATCGCAATCACATACTTTCCCCTAGGCTACCCGGACACATAGATTGAAACTATATAGGTAAGTTTTACAAGTCAATCTAAATGGGCAGGGTATGGGTATACCCATGGGTACAACCCTATACCCGTGCCCGTACCCGTGAATTAACGGGCGGGATATGGGTATTACCCATGGGTATAAAAGTATGCCCATACCCTAACCATGCGGGTACGATACCCGCGGGTACCCGTACCCGTGGGTAAAATTGCCATCCTTACCTGGGGATGGTATTCTTCATCGTCTTCTAGCCGCTGGGCCGCCTCCCAGAATGTCAATTGTTTATTCGGAGGTCTGAGTTCTCCTTCAGCGCTGATGCGCTTAGAACATCCAGCCTCGTCGTTGTCACACATCTTTGCACTAATAAAAGACAAATAATTGGTTAAATGCACGGAAAAATCCGGCATGACCTTTGCTAATTTTCTTAAACTAGGAGTGCCCGATTTTTGCCGAAACGGAAGTTAATCAACATTCCGGCAAAAATCGGGACTCGTTTCATACAAGAACCTGCATACACACATAATAAAGTTCTTCATATACAAGCACAAGCACAATTTCAAGTGCTACAATTATATCACCAGAGATTATATCAACTGTCATTGATGACATCAAGCAAATACATGCAGATTATATATAGCACCTGTCATTATATGACATCAAGCAAATACAAGTTTATATGATAATAAATATGATGACAAGCAAATACACAACCATGACAAAGAAGCAAATACAAGTTTATATTCACACATTTGGTTCAAGACATATTCATTTTATATATTCAACGCAACATATTGTTTTGATAGTGCCTTCAGCACTACTAGACCATCACCGGGATCGTTACTAAAACCATACTATTCATAATTTGCATGATCACTCATGTAAGTAAAATACTCATGATTTTATTGATGCTCAACTATGGAGTTTCCTCACGACCATCTTTGTACTTGGGGGGCTTAATCGACATCACAGAGTGTATTTATGGTGAAGCATCATGTGGCCCCAGTGTCAATTTTATATATGTCAAATTACTTCTAATCGCATCAAGCTTCTTTGTACTTCTACGCATTATGGTGATGACCCCTATTTCGTAAGTTCCACTATTTCATGATGACCCAATTATAGTGGTGGCAAGCGAGCTAATATCCCGGAAAACAAGTTTAGTGCACCAATTCACACACCATGCTTCCAAACCATAAACCGCATCACCTAAAAACCTCACCACTTGCCCAATCAATGCAAAATGAACTAGGCTATTCAGACCACATACTGGGCCTAATTATTTTATCAAGCATATATACAATAGAAGAACCTAACCTAAACCTCTAACCTGAATCTTGCTACTCGAACCTAACTCAAGCTTGCTACACGAATAAACTCAGACCCTAACCTTCGACTTGCTACTCTTAACCTTGGCATGTGCTTGACTAGTAGAGGAGCAAACTCATCGAGACTTAACTACATCATCGAGACCTCATACAAACACGACGGCAATGGAAACATCAAGTGATGATTAAGCACCAACAATTAAAATCTAGAGCTACATGAGCGAGATGAGCCATTGTTTCCCAATTCCCCTTCCTAAGTAGAACCCAAAGCTCTAGATTTCTAAATTTGGCCAAGTAGAACCCAAAGCTCCAGTTTTATGACAAGCATCTACATTGCCTCGAAGTAACATGTCTTAGATCATGGGTCATTTATCTACTTGTGAAAGATACAATTATGCCCAATGTATGATGAAAGTAACATGTTAGGACAAATTTTATCTAACATCCAATCGACCATCAAGATTTATCTAACACTGGAAGATCACTTAAGCTCCATCAAACATAATGTCAATTCTTAGCTACTTGGTACTGTTTAGTTCTTCGCTTTTGTTCTTGATCTAGCCAAATGTTCATGTTGTACTTGATCTAGCCAGCTAGGGACACCTACATGTGCTTTGCTAGATTCCCATGTTTGCTCGTTTTTGTGACAGAAAATTCCCATGGACTTCTCTGAACTCCCATGGCCATCTCATTTTGTCAGACAACCACTAATCATTAGGAAAAAAATGTCAATTCCATCAAGTGCTAACCATTGCTAACCCTAACCATCAGAGGCATCAATTGAATCATCAGGTGCTAACCCTAACCATTGCTCGAGGAGAGAGTAAGAGAAGGAGAGAGGGGAGGGGCAGCACTCACCTCTGAGATGAGGGCAGCGAGGGCAAGGCGAACGAGGGCGACGAGCCGACGATGAGGACGACGAGCCGATGATGCAGGAACCTCGCCGCCACCAACCGTCGCGTGGGCAAGGCGGCCTCCTCCTCCTCCTAGCGTGGCGGCCTCCTCCTCCTCCTGGGATGCAGCGGCCTCCTCCTCCTGGGATGCAGCGGCGGCGGCGCGTCGTCGATGGGGATGGGGACGATGCGGGGAGGGACTTAGACGATCTAGGCGTATGCGGGGCGATGGGGAGGCGTGGATCAACTAGTCCTACCCACTTAGGCGTGGCGCACCCCCAAGTGCGCTACGGTTGTCGTGCGCACTTGGCTGAGTGCGCACGCCTAAGTGGGTAGGACTAGCTGATAAGAGGGCTGCCACCCATAGTTACCACTAGCTCACCTTATCCCTTGGTTCCGCCACTCCTTTATTGTATAAACACATGAGCACCTAGGTTGAATCCTGGTGCCCACCTTTTTATTTTATTTTAAAAATAATTTTAAATGTTCACAAAAATGTCCAAAAGTGGTGATATATGTCATACAAGTTTTGTTTTGTTTTTAAAATACTTTTAAATATTCCAAACATGCCCAAAAGTAGTGATATATGTCATAAAAGTGTTACAAATATGATTCGAAGTATAACTAAATTTCATAATACTTTGTCCATGAATATTACAATCTTTTTCGACCACGCGTTTTACAATATTTTTGAGCTAGCGTTTTACAATCTTTTCCCCTTCTTTGTCGCGTTGAATAATTTAGCCCCGGCACTTTAATGTTTCTTATTTGAGCGGGCTACCTTTTTGGATAGGGCTGTCCTTTTTCTTCTTGTGATGTATGTTCTTTGCATCGTAGTCGCCGTCATCTTCAATCTTTGGATCGCCCGTCTTGGTGAAGTCTTGCTCGTTGGCGACTCCATCCATTCCGATGATGTTTCTTTTCCTCTCCTCACGACAACACGGCTAGGCTTTGTCGGGTAATGAAAAACATTGGTCCACTTTGGTAGCCAGTACCCACGGTTCATTTTTCATGCCATGTTTGCACCGTGACCTTGGATTTGGCTGCCGGGTATAACCATGGTTGTGAAATACCGATCTTCTCTTTCGACGCTCTTTGCCCATCGACACGGAACATCGGCACCTTTTCTCCACGATGGTCGAGCTCCCGGATCTCCTCGATTCTTCCGTAGAATCTTTCCTTCACGTTGTCATCGGTGTAGAATTCCGGCGTTACGCTGAGTTCGATAATCACACTTTTGTCCTTTTCCTCCGTGTAGAATGTGTAGCCGTTGATATCATACGCCGATAGGTCACCGGGTTTTGCATCGGTCCCTGCGACAAGGTGAATATGATCTTTTCGTGTCAAGAATGCGAGCTGGGATTATCAAGGGCGTCTGCCTAAACCAACGCGTGAAATCTGAGTTGTGCTCTTTGATTATTTCTCCTGCGTCCTCTGTATGCCGGTCCTTCGTACTTCTTCTCGATTAACCTTTTGTGTACATGCCCAAGGATCGACCAGTTCTAAATGTTGTAGCGCGGAGGTTTGCTCGATCAAAGTCTGCGTCGAAATCGAAATCGCATGCGGTATGCGACCCTCTCGGTGACCAGATCCGTCGAGCTTGACAAGGTGTCTGTTGGCGGGAAGACCGGCGAGTTCTCGATGTCTAGATAATTCGTGCGTAAAGAGATGCACTCTTCACCGTAAAGCCCTTGGCTATGCTTCCATCTGGGCCGGGACACTGCGAACGTATCCTTTGATGTGTCCGTTCATCCTTTCGAACGCCATCATGCTGCGGAGGAACATTGGCCCGAGTTGTACGATGTCCTCCACGACATGGACCAGCAGATGCACCATAATGTCGAAGAATGCGGGTGGGAAGTAGACCTCAAGCTCACATAGTATCACCACGATCTCCTCCTGTAGCCTTCCGAGCTGATTCAAGCCAATCGACTTCCTAGAGATGACGTCGAAAAACTTGCATAGGCCAAATAACGTTTCACGGACGGCATGTTGATTATGGTGGCGACCAGACTCTCGCACACGTTTTTCGTGATATGCATGATGTCGAGGCTATGAGGCGTGTGGAGAAACTTACAGTATGGCAACTCCCAGAAAACAGACCTTGTTTTCCATACCTTCATCAGCGGCTTGTCTTGTTGCTGCCTCTTTCGCTTCTTTCCAGGCTTAGGACAATCTTTCCAGTTTTTCAGCAACTCTTCCACTTCTTATTGCTCCTACGCTCGGGATTCCTCGGGTCTCGATTTGCCATCGAACAGGTCTCCACGCTTTCTCCATGGATCATTCTTGCGAGCCACCTCGGTGCGCCATGAACACGGTTTTCGATGACCCCGGATCTTTCTCTAGTTGGAGATAGCTTGTGTTATCCATGCACCTAACGCGCAGAATCCTTGGATAACCTGCCCGAGATATACCCATAACCTGGATAGTCTTGCACCGTAGTGACCAACGCGGCTCTCATAGTGAAATAATCTTGTGCGGCGTCGTAAGTATTGGCTCAGATTCCCATAACGTGGCTAGCTCCTCTTTCAACAGCCCGAGAATCTGATTGATGTCGGTGCAGGTTGTTTCGCCCTTGAATTAGCATAATCATTTGTATGTACTTCTTCTTCATGCACAACCATGGAGGAGGTTGTACATCCATACAAACACGGGCCAAGTCTTTGTGCGTGCTGCTCTGGCTACCGAGCGGATTGAGTCCATCGGTGCTCGCACCAAGCCTGATGTTCCTCGAATCTCCACGAATTAGGAATTCGAGGTCCAATGCTTTCCAGCTAGCATCTGAAGGGTCGTCGGCAGCTCATCCTTTTGAGGTCATCATCATCTCGGCTTCTTCCTTTCGCATGCCATTGCATGAGCTTCGCTTCCTTAGGGTCCGCGAAATAGCGCTGCGACGAGGGTGATAGGAAAGTACCATACCACTTTTCGAGGTGCTTTCTTCCCTTTCTTGTATCGACTCACGCCGCATGCCGGACATGTGGTTTTCTCGCGTCCTCGCCCGATAAATGATGCAATCGTTGATGCATACGTGATATCTAACGTGCGGTAGATCGAGAGGACATACGATTTTCTTGGCTTCGTCGATACTAGTTGGACATGTGTTCCCCTCCGGGAGACGATCGTGCCAGAATGCCATCATATCGTCGAAGCTTGCGTCGCTCAATTTGTGCTTTGCCTTCATCTCCATAGCCTTGGCGTTACATTCAACCGGTATCATCGGGCTGCATCCTTCATACAATGGAGTAACGCGTCTTTCTCAAGTTTGCGCAAGCTTGGCTTTCTCTCTAGCGGAAGCCTGGCGTTACTCGTGCTTGAGAAGCAGCTCTTGCACATAAGGGTCCCGCACCCCCGACGTTGTTCCATCGTCGTCGCTCCTCCGAGATCTAGATCATCATCATCCGATGCCTTCGCACCTTCACCATCTTCAGGAGACTCTTCATCATCTCGCCCGTTCTCGCCGTGATGATGATCATCGTCATGTTGGCCACCTTCTTCACCATCCCCATCATCTACGCCATCGCTTATCCAACGAGTGTATCCATCCATGAAACCATGGCGGGCAGTGCGCTGATTCCGGAATCTGGGTCGATCACCAGATTGAGTTTGCATCTTACGCGGACATCTTATATCTGTCTTGTTATTTCGTATCATGTCGGCCGTCGCACATTTCAAAATCTAGCCACAATGCTTCGCTCATTATGCGGACCATTTTGCACGATGTACGGTACAATTTGAAGTCTATTAGAACCACATAATGAATGCATGCATGCAATGGTCGATAGAAAATTTCGGCATGACCTATCCTAAAATTAGGACCTTTGCGAAATGCCAAAGTCTTGCCAAAATGGAAATGAATCAACATTTTGGCAAAACAAATGGCAACTTGTTCACATACAAACACAAGAGAGAGAGACCGATCCATACACACATGAACATATCATTATCCTCTCCATACACACATGCATGAGCATCATCAATACTCTCCATATACACACATATGACCATCGATCCTCTCCATACACACATCATGAGCATCGATCATCTACATACATATGAGCACATCATCCATATACACATGAACACATCCTTACATGGACAACTTACCGAGATGAGAGACCGATCGATCGCGAGAAAGATGGAAAGGAGAGGTGCGCGCGTCGACCGGAGACGGATAGATGAGAGACCGGAGACCTCCTCTATTACTTATGTAACATCCAAAGCAAGTTTTACATGCTAAAAATGGTGAATGTGTGGAGAAATTGAGGTGGGAAGGAGAAGATCCCAACTAGATCTAAGGAGGAAGAAGAAAGGGAAAGTAAAGTGTGGGGTGGTGGATGTGTGGGCACACACATAAAGTGCTGTCCTAAAAGAATCGACACATCCGTGGCGCACGGCGTGCGCCACAGGGAACTAAACATCGTGGCGCATGCCACGTGCGCCCTATGCTCCTGTGGCGCACTAGGGCAATCGCCACGAATTAATGGCCGTTTGAGCGGGAGGGCATGCGCTTAGGCGTGGCGCACCACGTGCGCCACAGATGACCCTAACAACCTGGCGCGCACATGACAGATCTTCTGGATGTTTGGCGATGTGTGTAACAGGGCCACACACATTTGTGGCGCGCTATATGTGCGCCACGGTTGTTCTAGTTACTAGTAGGACATTGCCCACAGTGAGCCGCTGTTTTAGCCGTGGGGCACTTCAACCATGTGAGCCACGGATGTCTTGATTACCTATTTGTTTTCCTAGTAGTGGCGCCGACAATATCATGAGGCGCCTTGGTCAGCCACGGCGAGTGCCACCATGGCCAGGACCCAATTGCGTTTTTATTTCTGTTGACAAGACTTGATTGCTTTTTATTTTGTACATAAGGACCCAATTGTGTTTCATTTTTGTATTCATGGTTTCTTTGTAAGTATTGGACCTTCTCAGCATTTCTTCCCCAATACAACCCACCAAACAACAAACACACTTATGTCTCAACAAACACGAGTCACCAAACACGTGTGAAAATCTGAGCTCAGACTAGTTAAAATCAGTTTATATTAGTGGAGATAACTATTCTCGGCTAGTCCGGGCTACCAAACATACGCTACGTGTACCAGCGCCACCACGCGCCGTGCTGGTCGGTGAGCCGCGTCCACCACCCTCAACGTGACACGCTAACCAGTACCCGCGCGCTTCTGCTCCGTCGATCACATGGGAGACACCACATCCGGGAGAGAGACCGTGAGTGTGAGCGATCATGGTGACCCGAAAGGTCCCTTTGGATGATGGTAGGTCTCACTGCATCTATCGGCATGTAACGTTTTGCTTACGGAGAAGTAACTATCGATCGTACTACGTGATAGACACACATTATCTTCCTTTCATAGTACAAGTACTACAGTACTTTTGTGCGGAAGAAGATACTGGACCAGGTGGACAATATAACAACTCCATTATTTTCTGGCCGGGTACGGTTGTCTTTTCCAACTTCATCTATGGTGTCATGATCACGACATTTACCATATTCACTAGAGGAAATGCTAAATATGCCGACGGCTGGACCCCGTCGGCGTAGGCTTGCCCGACAGGGACCGTCGGCGTACGCCCGTCGGCGTAATAGGCCGTAGACGTAGCCCAATAACCCGTCGGCGTATAGATTCCCGTCGAGGCCCGCTTTGGGCCCTTTATAGCGAGTAACGCCGTTAGCGCGTGGTTCTATCGCGGCGACGAATACCGTCGGCTAAGGGACACGTCTCGCCTTTGTGACGCTACGAAGCGGATACGCCGGTTATCTGCACGGTCGGCCCTGGGGACACGTCTCCTTGTGGTACTTCTGACGAGATCGCCGAAGGTTATGCGGTCGGCCTAAGGACACGTGCCCTGTGGCCTGACGCGAGGATACTGTGACGGCCGTCGCCCTCTGTTCGACGCCAGCGGCAATGCCGTCGGCAAAAGGTGCTCTCGGGCCATCGGCAGACCGGCTGCTTCGGTCGGGCAAACTAATTACGTGCCATATGGTCTGTTCTACGCCGACGGCAATGCCATCGGCTTAGTCCTTGGCAATTTTTTTCATTCGTTTTATTCATTTCCTGCAAATTATATATTCCCAGATTCATCGTCAAAAGAAGACACAAAGAAGACACAGGTTTCAGACACAGCACATGGACAAACATAAGATCATCATCGTCAAAAGAACATAACTAGATCATCCATACATAGGTACATCCTCATCCAAACAACATAGCTAGTACATCCACACATAGGTACATCTCTAAGTGCAAAAACCCATTGGGAAAAAATGTGAGGAGTAGTGTGTATGATATGTTGCTAAAACTTTTTTAAACCCAGTGGGAAAATAAGGAGAAAATGGTGAAATATATAATGGTTAGATATGTTGTTAAAACTACTTCAAACCCAGTGGGAAAATAAGGAGAAAATAGTGCAACATATATTGGTATTGCCTCTTCGTTAACTCCATATGAGAAAAGCCTTGTCAAAGGGAAAAACCTCATAGAGTTTAGAGAGCAATACATATGTCATGTATACTTTCCTAAAAACCCAATGGGGAAAACAGAAAGTATGACATATGATCTTGTGTTGATATTACCTCATTAAAAGCCTTGATGAGAACATGTATAGTAACTCATAAAGGGAAAAAAGAGTGTAATATGATGCTTTGAATAGGAGTAGTCTAGGGAGATAATCCCCCTGATTCTTGCTAATCTTGAAGCCGTCAAATACCAATTCCATGAAAATATTTATCGAATATGAAAGTTGGTAGAGACATCATGAATAGATCAGCGAGGTTATCGCATGGTTTGACTCGCGGGATGTTTATTCCCCGGATCTTATGGAGCTCATGGAGATAAAACAATTTAGAGGCAATATGCTTAGTGATATTGCTATCGATGTATCCTATTTGCATCTATGCAACACAAGCAACATTATCTGTGTAGATAATGGTCGTGATTCAAGAGAACCAATACCACATGACTCATGTATGTGGTTTATTATTCTGTAAAGCTACATATGTCAATGTGGCTTTGTATTTCAGAATGATTGGTAGGTGTAGTCACTGAAGTCTATATCGAAGACATCAATTGAGTGACACTTCTACCATGTAGGTACACATTATGGGGATCATTCAAGTAGCCAACATCAGTGTATTCTGATGATATTGGAGTTCAGATTTCTCCGAAATTAAAAGAACATGTCAAATAATGTGTGGTGCCTCGGAGATATCGAAAGATATTCTTGCTTCCCAACCAATTGTGTTGGTGGGTCCAATGGCACCGGGATATGGAACTTCAAGTCCCAACATCCCTTCTACATCATCCCGTGGTTTGAGTGGATCTTTCTCTATGTCTAGAGATCGAATAACCGACATGGGAGATGGATATGACTTGTGCATTTTAGGTTTCTCCAAAATTTATAATATAGGCAACTTGGTGTACCATAAAACCTGAGTGAGGTAGCTCGACTTGTAGTATCAAGCATTGTTTGGGTTTAACCAAATCCTTCATCTCAAATTCTGTCTTTTATATGATCACATGCTTCGTCATTGCAGGAGTAATCCTGTATGACAAACACGCATGGGTAATAATCATTGTAGGAGTAATCCTTGTGTATAAGGAACTCACTATGTCGGTTGTACCAGAATATACCGACAACAACAAGCCATGTAATGACTTATTGATTTTACATAATGCACGTTGCATTTACACTTCGAATCGGATAGAGATTCCATCGGGAACCATACATGTCCAAATCTAGTGATCCACATGAAATATCGTCACTACATCTATCAACTGCATAGATAGATGATTTTGCACTGCCAATGATATAATTATCGGAAAATTTTGAGGATTCCAATCATTTCTGGAGAGTATGTCTCGGATCTCTGCGAAAACCCGAACTTATGCTACAAGCCTTGCGTTCTCACCACCTTGTTGTTCTCATTCTGTTTTTGGAAGAGAACATATGGAATCCCATGTATAGGGAATTCATTTGGAAGAGCGAGGCTAATTCTTCTTGGATTGCATCCTTTGTTTGTTTCAAATCGGCAGTGGTTTACACTCTTCCATGGCCATGGTCTTTGGATCTGAATCATTTGAAGGATGTTTGCAATCATACAAGAGAATGTTTGTCGACAATTGTAGTCTTGGTTATATGATTCTCCATAATTAATATTGTTGGAGGAAATCTCATGCACCCATGATGACTCTTCGTGATTTCCCAATACGCGTGAGTCCGGGTGTTCCGATGTCCCAGCCAGTGTGTGCAAGCTGAAGCTGGGTTTATGGAGGTTTTCCTTCCACTAGGTGTATACTACCCATAAGGTGTTTATCAATGCAAGGTTGACTTGCATTTACTGATTTAGAGGATATCTCCTCGATTTCCTTTGTTGCTTGCAGGAAGCTAGATCCTGGTTAGAGGCCATACTACTCCCCCTCTTCTCGGGTACGGAGAGTTGAGTGGTTTTATTGGTACCTCCACTCTTTCAGGCGCATTTATAGCCGGACTAAAGGATTTTGTAACACCTTTGAGATCAGTAAATGAATATGGCAGGTTATTTGCAATATGTTGCAAATATTTTAATTTCAGACGTATAGTCCAAATTCTTGAATACGTGGATATAAGGTGGAACATGCAGTCCCAATGAATTTCCTGGCATTCTATTGTACATGAAGTCTCCCCCTAATGCCTGGAAATAATTCATCCTTTAATATAAGCAATCAGTATACTAGGCTATGAATGTATCCCCAATGAGGGGTTCAAGGTACATGTCGATCAATGGAGATTTGTACCCCACATAGATGCTTAGTCTGTGGGCCCAATGATGTACACTGCGGTGGTGAGATCGGTACGCGTGAAGCGCATCCGAACTTATGCAGATGGGAAATGCTCGGAGGATTTTCACGTATCAATTGCAGAGGGGAAGTACTGCTATATGCAGTTAGTCAGTCAGCAGCGTGTAAAACCACATGACTTCAACGTAAAGTTGTTAGTGCATTTCATCGACAAAAGTCATGCAATGAGTTTGATCCTCTTATTCAGGGATTCAACCAAACCATTATGAGTGTGGATGTATTAGACAGAATGCTGAACTTCAATCCGCATGGCCATGCAATATTCATTGAAGGCACATGAGGAGAATTCTGCAACATTTTCTTTGTGAATTTTTCAAATTCTACTTTCTCGATAATGGGCCTGTAACTTGATTACTTCCCTTATTATCATGGTAAATGCATGGTTCCATGTGGACAGAAAACACATGTATGAGCATCGTATATATGCATAATTGAGAACCATGAAGAATACCTTAAAAATCCACACAATGGTTGGGGAATAACAAATGTCTCCCTGGATATGTTTAAGGAACTGAAGCGGTCCAACTTGTATTTTGAGGTGGGAATGCCTCAAAATTAGCTTCCCCGTGTTGCACAATGTGCACACAAAGTCTGATGACCGAGGGAATTTGGACTCATGCAACTTGTGACAAATGGAATTGCTTTGTATGCAACATGTGCTACGGATGGGATGTACATGTAGTACGTCCCAAACAATAGAGAGGGTATTTTTTTCAAATACTTTGTTCCTCATCCATCGGACTGCCCCGTTGAAATCTATATATCGAGTTGAAGGATTTTTGCTATGAAAATCTTTTCTCAAATATATAGATTATATACAATCTAATTTATATCAGAGTGCTGATACAATATACTGTGACAACAGTAGTTATGTTCTATTATAACATCACCGATGGACATGATTAAGTTGATCACTAAGAAGATAGTGGGACTAGTTGAAGTCTCCAAACACATTGTTTGAGGTATACTCAACGATTATGTCCTTCGTGCTCATAGAGTCCTCTAACGGCTAGAGAGTCGTGGTGTTGCTAGGTCCGAGGGGAACATCTTGCGAACAACCAGGTCCATTGGTGCCATTCAGATGAAGGTTGAAGTTAGTTTCAAACCTTTTCCCTTGAGATGCCTTGTGTCCTTGGGATTGCTGGTAGAGAATTGCGAGATGCTTCGGGGTCTTGCACTTGTTAGTAGGATGAGTGTAGCATCCACACTTGTCACAAAGCCTAGTTTTGTCATATTTTGGCTTTGTGGTGCCTTTCCCACGGTCCGAGTTTTGAGGCTTCTTGTTCGGTTAACGCTTACCCTTGAAGTTCGATTGGTTCGTTGAAGGCACCACCAAACTTTCTTCCGTTCGTGACATTCATATGAACTTCTGGCAAAGGTTGGGAACCAACCGGGCGCTGAGAGCCATTCTTCGCAAGAAGCTCATCATGCTTTTCAGCCTGAAGTAGGATATGAATAAGGTCTGAATAGACCTGGTAGTCATGGCCAGATATTCTTCGGAGGAGCCTTTCAGATGGGAGCATAGTGGATAGAGTTATTTCTATCCTTTCCGCATCTGTAGGTTCCTTCTCGCAAAAGTGCAGCTGAGAACTTATCTTATGAACCTCATGATTGTAATCCCCGACGGATTTAAAGTCCTGGAATCCGAGATGAGTCAAATCATGAAGTGCTTCGGGCAGGACAACTGCCTTTTGCTTTTCATACCTCGTCTTGAGGGCCTAAAACAAAGTAAATGGGGATTTCTCCTCCAAATACTCGGACTTAAGATCCGGGTGGATATGGTGCCTTATAATGTACAAGGCATCATATTTTTGCTCTTCTCTCAGCGGTGCGACTCCAGTCGGAAGGGGGTCCTCCGGGTTCTGGATGGCACGCGCTATCCCACGGTACGCAAGTGCGATCTTGATGTCCATGACCCAGGTAAGGTAGTTGTGGCCATCGAGAGCGAGTGCATCAAACTCTCTTTGTCGGCCATCGGTTAGCATCATGGGTGAACCAGAGATTATTGATTTGCGCGTGGTAAATCAAAAATCATCATGGTTATGTTGTAATGAACAATGCAAAACTAATGATGATTTCAAGAAGTGGGCTCGAAATTATTAGTGTGAATTTCAAATTGTTAAGTTTGACACACCGTAGATACTCCCCGAAAAGAAATTTTGGGGTCCATCTCTCAGCACTAGAGAGTATAATCTGATAAAATCAGTAGATACTCAAGTTTCTAGTACCTTATGTCATAACGTAATGAAATGTATAGGAGAGCACTTTAAGCAATCATAATGTCGATTTGACAATATGTAGGCTTTAGTAGTGGTGATAATCTGTAAAACGGTAGATCAACACACTGCCTTGTGGTTCAATACATCAATTTGAAAGAAATCGCTTTTAATTTTGCATATCAATTCGTGCTCGTATCGAGTCAAAAAGACTCAATTCAGACGGTGAATTGATTTATTTGCAAGAAATTAAAAATCTCAATTGCAAATAGTAACGTAGTTAATCTCGACATGTAGAAAACATGGAAATATATTATATCACCTGTATTTTCCGGAATACATATATAGTACTCAAAACTGAAATACGGTACAAAATAAATAGTATTGAGAAAACAATACCATAAAATACAAGGTCCTATTAATGATGCATACTAATTCCATAGTATTGCTAGATTACCAATTTGTAATATCCTGAAAAAATCAGGCTTTATCAACAAATTTGGCATAGGCCACTTGTTTCTAGCCGGTTTTGTGAATCCCTGGATATTCAAGCGTTTTCAAGCAAAACAAGCAAGGAGATAAGATTCGTTGACCTTCTTCCGTGTGGTTGCAGACCGGAGAAAAATCCCCAAACTGCTGCAACTAGCGTTGCCGGGAGAGAGCTCCGGCGGGCTGCTACCAGACGTTGCTGCTCTGCGGGAGGCCGCGCCGGAGGGCGCTGCCACACGGTCCGCGGCGAGCCGCGCCGGCGAGGGAACTGTTTGGCGGGAGGATGCTCCTGCGGGCATTGCCACGAAGATGCGAGCCGGGCCGCGTTTCGTGGCGCTAAGGCCGAGTGCCGACACAGGGGCTTGAGGAGCCGCATCACGAGGGGGCCGCCGCATGGGTCCGAGCGCTTCTCGCGGGCGCCGTCGCGTCGGAGGCGTCGCGAGGCACGGACATTGCGGATGGCCGGTATTGAAGACCAAGTAGGTCGCCACCGTGCTTCGCGCTGGATCCGCGCCGGAAGGCCGTGGGCACGGGCGTCGCTCCGCGTAGTCTGCAGCACAATATTTGTTTTTAATTTTTGCATTGACCAGGATTTGATCCTAACACCTCCTGCTCTGATACCATATTGAAATGTATGCACCAGCCAACGCAACCAAAAGTCCGAACTGATAAAAAAGACTAGGCAATATATTTCAACATCGGGCTGTAACGCTGGAACAGCCGGGCTGGAAAACACAGCCACCTGTGCCCGAACGAATGATGCAGTCCGTCGCGGCTATGCGCCCATGCAGGACGTCGCCAAAGCAAGTTCTGAAGGTACTAATTCTTGGTAGCATTTGTTGTATGAACAAAATTGAAAAGGTGCACCTGTCATTTTTTCATCAAGTTTGATTGACGATAGAAGATACTGCTGATGCACTTCACGTATTGAACGCCTCGTCTTTCTTCTTTCTATGTTCTTGATTTCCTCATGAAAGAGGCGAGGATACATCGACAAGATGCCTTAGGCAATCTTTTTTTATTACCGATTTGCCAGTTCTCCTTTCCCCTGATCTTCTAGTTCTCGAAATTGCTCGAGATGTAGAGCGTGCTGATAACGTGTTAGAGTGAAAACGAGAAAGAATCTGAGAAATGAAATCCTTGTGTTGATTGATGAAGTTTTTTACATATATATATGGGGGTGAATCGACGCCTACAAAAGACGGTTTCTAGAGGCAACGTTCCATGGATAACTGACTATGTCGGTTTCCACAAAGTGAGAGTTACAAGCATGGATTTACTATTTAATAAAACATTAAATCCTAACAGTGTCTTCGGGCTCAACATGGCATGTTATCCCGATCGGCGACCCCCGGAGTTGGCAGGCGCGTGATGAGTAGTGGCGATACACGCGATCCCCACCACGTACGCACGACTTGTAGGTCGAGGCACCCGAAATGAGAGAGACGGACGTGTGCAACTTGCAAAGACCCGGTCGGCGCGGCTCGCTTTTCCTTTTGTTGCTCTTGCCTGTTGCCTTGTGTCCGTGTGAGGAGACATCGATCGATGCACTCACGCAGCACAATCGTGCATGCATGGCTTCGTGTCGGCTCTGCGATATTTTCACCTCACGTCCTTGGCCTTTGTGGAGTCGTTAATTGTGAAAAAAGTTGTTGCTAAAGGCACTTCTAGTAAAAGCAAGATTAATAAAAGAGTCCGCCGTCCACTCCATACCCATTCTATGTCATCTAAAGCCTTCATAAAGCCAATAAGTACAATAGGCTAACTCTTAAGCAGACTATTAGATAGACTAATTATAATTAAATTATATAATGTATATATGCTATTGAGCTTTGCATGCATGCGAGCTGCTTTTTTTCTCATGGCTTGTGCTGCAGCCAAAGCACCCGCTTTCCTCTCTCTTTCACTTAGGCTTTTAATGATATGGCAAGTCTTATAGTCAGCTGATTAGACTTATTATACTTTGCTCTAAGTCTAAATGCTATCGCTGTCTAGCACTCTAGCACGCTCAGTATATTAGCGCGATGATGCCGTTAAAGATAAGCTGGAAAAGTTAGCTAGGGCCCTCAAATTGTTCTCTAGTGCACGTAGCGCAATCATGGTGTTTGAAGATAAGGGCGAGGAGGAAGAAGAGATAAGCCAGAGACAAAAAGGCCAACCGCTAAAGTGCCAATATACTACTCCCTCTGTTTTAAAATATAAGATGTTTTAGATTAGATTTATGAAGCAAATATATCTAATCTCTTTTTTTATATATAGTTTTAAATAAAAGGAGTTTAGATACATTTGAAACGTAGGAAGTACATGTGACATGCACCTGCGCGGGCCGGATTTGCATTCGTGTCCACCTCCGGTTGCAAGCGGCATCGGTACGTGTACCAGCGCCACCACGTGCGGTGCCGGTCGGCGAGCCGCACCCGGCAACAGGCCACCACCCTCAACGTGACACACCGATCGACGTGCCCCTCGCTTCTTGCTCCGTACGTCGGGTCGATCACATGGGAGACACCCCATCTGGGAGACCGTGAATGATCATGGTGTGAACCGAAAGATCCCTTGGACTTGGATGCTGGTACATCTCAGTGCATCTATCTACGTTTTGCTTGGATCAGAAGTAATTATCGTACATAGCAGGTGATAGCCACACATGATCTTCTTTTCGTACTACTGCTAGTGCGGGAGAAGATATATATACTGGTCCAGGTGGACAATATAACAACTCCATTATTTTCTGGCCGTGCTGTCTTTTTCCGGCTTAGTCCACGGTGTCCTGATCACGACATTTACCATACCGTACTCTGTTTGTGGTCATTAAAAAAGGTCATTGCCCGCAAAAGATAATCACAAAACTGCCTCCATTAGTTTAAGCTACTACTATATGCGTTCAATCAAATGCATCACAGTGCGAGATCTCCCCACAAACTATACTAGTCCAATAGCGACCTGAATTATTCTTCAACAATCATGCATACTTCCCGCGTACATAATTATTGATGCTTGCGTACGTAGCTGCGTATGACAGCACGAAGTTGAACACAGAACGACCGAAAACCTGATCGATGCCACTTGTGAACTTATCACAGCTGAAATGCGATTATTTAATCTACGAATTTCCATTTCTTCTTGTGTGACAGAGATGGATGCACTAATTTACACGCGAGTTTGGTTACGATCGAGAAGGGCTCGCGTCGTCGATTCGCGAGGGCTGCTGACGTGTGCCCGGCGAACATTATATTTGTGGTACGTACAGTACACACAACTATAGCAACATAAAATGCAGTCGTCCAATTAAAGAACGTCGTATTCCAAGGCGACCAGGCTAATTAACATGCAATCGCTTATTACCTCTGATGCCAAGCACATGGATTCAACATAAACAATCACCCTTAATTAGCTCTTACATTACGATGATGAGCAGTGCAGCCATCGATCATCATCATTTTTATAAGCTTTTGTCCTGACGCTGCCAGCGCGCGGTACTGTGCATGCTAGGCCGCAGCTGGCCACTAGTCCCGCCGCGGTTCGAGTTCTACCGATTACAATAAGAGTCATCGGAGGCACCTAATTATTGTAATTACGAAGAATCTTCAAGATACCAAAACAACAAGTAATACACTTTGAAACTACGATCGAGAAGATTATTAGGTCAGGGCAACTGCTAGAGCCGGTACCGGCCAGTACTCAAGCTGGTCCGGTAATCTTATTTCCGTTTCTGAGGAGTGGCCATAATTGTTGTCCGAGTATTCTAGAAGGATCATACGTAGCATAGCTGGGAACGAGTAGGAGGAGGACACATCGCACATACGGACTATATGAGCTGAAGAAGCTGTTGCGCGCAATCAATCAGAGAGAGGAAGGAGATCCAATAAGGGTGAGAGTCTATCACGTCCCGTCCAACTGCTTATAGTACAAGTCAAGAGCGCCGTGGGAAGCGGAGTCGCCCACGCCGTTGGACGGTTGGAGCCTGGGAAACGTAGGGTCGTTCCCACGTTCGCCGTACCGCGCGCGTCCGGGATCCAAGCTCCACGGTTTCGGCTCGCAGACGGAGCGAAGAAAGCGCGGGCGCGGAGACAGCTGTCCGAGGAAGCGAAGGACGCGGGAGTTGGAATAACCCGACGAATATGCTTCCAACAGGCGACACGAACGAGGCCGCCGAGAGTGACAAGTCGCTAGCGGTCGAGATGTAGACGAGTCGTCGAACAATACAGGTAAAAAGTACGGGGCTAGAAAGGCGAGGAAAACGGCAGTGTGATATCTTTCTGTGAGTCGGTCGTGAGGTCATTTTCGTTTCATTTCGTGAGGACTACTAGAAAGGACCGTAAAGATAGCTAGAGGAGAGAGCTGTAGTTGTACGTACCACTTGTGCTCCGTTTGGTGAGTAGAGCTCCTAATTTCGAAATCGACACTTTAGAGCTTCAAGTAAAATTACGATGCGGGGCAGATCGATGCAGAATTTCGATCATCATTGTCTGCTTAGCACATAGTACAGTTATACTATGAGGCTTGCTTCGGTCCCCCACCCTAAAGGGAAGTTTTGGTGGATTAGTTGGCGGACGGGTTGTGGGCGGGCCGAAGAGTTCCGTATTGCCCACTTATATAGTTGTATATTATACACGGATTCTAGTGAAAAAAAGGCAGATCGATCAGCTGATATGTGTACGTACGGACATGAATTAAAAAGGTAGATCGATCAGCTGATATGTGTGCGCACGGGACATAAATTAAAAGGCAAATCGATCAGCTGATATGTGTACGTACACGACATGAATTAAAAGGCAGATCGATCAGCTGATATGTGTATGTACGGGGCCCGAATTGAAATCAGGGAGCTAACTCGGACCTGGTACCAACCGATCAGACCTGAAGATGTGGTCGTTGGCGGCGGCAACCGTGTCGCCCGAGTAGCCAACCATGCAGTCGAGCTTGCGGATTGACGGCCGTCACGACGAGGAACTCGACGCAGCGGGGCGTGGCCCATCGCGAGATTGGCGGCGTGGGTAGGCTCGACACGGGTGAGCCTCCTCGGGATCGCACCGCCACGTCTCCTATACGACGGAGTACACGTATGTATTTGCGGATGGACAAACGAGAATACGGGTGGATCTGGGCCACACGGGAAAGAAGGTGGGCTTAAGGGCCAATTGCTAGGTGATAAATGGACAGATAAGGCATCGATGTCAACGCAGGGGTGGAGGACCGAAGCAGAAGTGTTATACTAATGGACGATGTGGAGGTAATATCATGTTCATACATACGCAATGTCACTACTCTCTTGAGGTTGTCTCTAGGTCTGCTTTAAAAACGCGCTGAACAAAGGCAACCAAGCTGACTGATTTTGTCTCTCTGCCCCCCGCCCCAAAACTGACCCACGACACAGCGCCCATTCGTTTCCCGCGCGTTACTATGTCAGCATTCTCACTTCTGATATCTCCAGGTCTTGTCAAACAGACCTCTTGGCTACCGCTGAGAGGGTGCGATACGGCTTTTAATTACTTCCTCTGTTTTAAAATATAAGATGTTTTAGTTTTATGAAACAAATGTACCTAGACTTGTTTTAGTATGTAGGTTACTTAACTTTAGGATAAATGTACGTACTAAAAGTTTAAATTTATTTTTTTCACATACCTAAAACATCTTATATTTTAAAATGAAGAGAGTAGTTGTTTGTGGCAGGGTGCAAGGACCCGATGCACACTCATGCACAGTCGCACATGCATAGTTGTCTAGTCATATGTCCCATGCCCACCGTAAGCACAGTTAGGTCAGCTCGGTGAAGATATCCCCAGCCTCCTCCCGTGGCGCACCAGGGCGCCGCCGGGTCCCTAATCTCGCCGCCAACCCCCATCTCCAATCTACCACCCTTTCATCGTTGCTGCCGTAGTCGGTCGCGGTGGCGGCCCGGAGAGCATATCGCTCGCTAGTTGCGCTGGTGTTGCTAAGTGTGTGGCAGCCTCTCCGGTCGTGTGGCGGTGGTCGCTTCTAGGCGTGAGATCCGATCGTGGAGGTCGGCCATTACGGAGGTTGGGCGGTGCGAATGGCGCCGGCTTACCCATCGAATATCGGCGCCAAGGTGTGGGGTTGTGGTCATAGGTCTAGGCTTCGCCTAGATCCGCCATCGCGACCTTTGGTTGCCTAAAGGTGCGTGGGGAGGCGGCACGATGTTTTTTGCTCGGGCCAACGGGCCGGCAGGGGCTCGTGGTTATTGCAGGCTTGTCATGTTCATACATACGTAATATCACTACTCTCTTGAGGTTGTCTCTAGGTCTGCTTTAAGAAACGCGCTGAACAAAGGCAGCTAACTGACTGATTTTGTTGGAAACAGACCTCTTGGAGGGGTGCTGCAGGCTACCGCTGAGAGGGTGCAAGGACCCGATCGGCGTGACAATGGCTTTAATTACTCTCTCTGATTCATATTAATTAATTCAAATTGTTTAGATTTGGATGAATATAGACACTATTTAGTATATATATATATGTTTATTCAATTAAAAAATCAAAGTCAACTAATATGAGTCGGATGATTACTTGTTTGTGGCAGGGTGGAAGGACTTGATGCACACTCATGCACAGTAGCACATGCAAGGTTGTCTAGTCGACTAGTCCCATGTCTCAGGACCCACCGGACGCACAAGGATGGGTTTAGCTCGGTGAAAATGTCCTCGGCCCTCCTCCAAAAAAACAATACTTCCGTATGCTTTGGTTGTGCACAAGAAGTCGTGTCTGTCATGCGATATTTTCTCCAAAAATATAAGGAGGTCACCTCACGACATTGGCCTATTGTTAGTTAGGTATTGTTGCAACTGAAAAAAAAAAGTAGTGGTATTGTTGAACTGATTTGCTGGGACGTACCTTCATATGCTTCCACTGTCTAGCTCTAGCACGCTCAATTTTCGCAATGATGCCGTTAAAGATAAGCGAGAGAAGACATGCATACAATCCCTCCACTCTCGGAAAAGCTAGCTAGCTAGTACAGTAGTATAGTCAAGGTACCTCAAATTGTACTCTAGTGCACGTAGCGCAATCATGATGTTGGAGATAAGGGCGAGGAGGACGAAGAGATAAGATAAGTCACTCGGCTTCCTGAATCGTGACAGAAACGGGCCCAAGGAAAGGCAAACCTACCGTGGTAGTAGTACTCCTACATGCATGTTACCTGTACCTGCGCGCATTTCGCACTAGTGTCCATCTCCGCTAGCAGCGGCCACCAGTGGTTAATTGGATTTGTGGCCACCAAATCCATAGCTTACCGTAAAAAAATATCCATCTAGCTCGCTTAATACTTATGACAATAACCATCGGCTAATTCATCATCAGGATACTAATTAGCAATCCCATCAGCTACTAACCCTTTGTACACCTACCGGAGTCAATTAGCTCTATCTCCCTTTATAAACTGGATGTGAAAAGAGCTAAAATTAAATTTGTGGTTGTTTGTAAACTTTATTTACTTTACATCATCATGAATTCTTTCATAACACAACCAAAAAATTATTCAAGCTAAAATTTGGGTCGGCCCAAAGTACCCATTGGATCGACGAGGCCGCCAACTTCTCTTAAAATGGGTCGACCCTGGCCTCGCAAATTGGCCTCGAGGCCAATGGGACCGGGTCCAAGGCCAGGTCCAGGCCGGCCCATTCCAATCCTGAGCCACCACGTGCCGTGCCGGTCGGTGAGCCGCACCCGGCACCCTCAACAATGACGTGCCCCGCGCTTCTGCTCGCCGTCACATGGGAGAACCCCCGCCCCATCCGGGAGACCATGAGTGATCGTATGATCCGAAACGTTCCCTGGATGATGGTAGATATCGACCTGCATCCAGAGATGCAACTTTAAAACCTTTAGGCTACTCTCTAGTTTAATCTAATTTAAACAAATAAATTATTTTTTAAAAAAGTGGTATTTTATCAAAATTTAGTTTATTTTTTGTATTAAGTAGGGTAAAAGGTACCCATTGCAATCCTTACCTGCATCAATGTAACGTTTTGCCTACGGAAAAGACTAATTATCGTACTCCCTCCGACCCATATTAGTTTACTTCAATTTGTCAAAATTTGGATGAATCTAAACACTATTTAGATATAGATTTATCTAAATTTTGACAAATCGAAGTCAACTAATATGGGTCAGAGGGAGTACTGTGATAGACACGCATGATCTTGTTTTCATAGTGCGGAAGAAGATACTGGTCCAGGTGGACGTATTACTATCTTTTTTGGCCTCTTCTATAGATAATGTCCTCACAACATCTATCATATTATGTTTGTAGTCGTCCTAAAACTGTCATTGCACGCAAGAAATAATCCACAAATTATCATTAGTTAAAAATATACTCGTTCAATCAAATGCATCACAACACTATCTTCAGCTACCTTCTCCTCCAAGATATGGAAATTCCCTACTAACTAGTCCAATAGCTGAATTACTCCCCAATCATGCTCGCCACGTATATAATTGATGCTTGCGTGCCTGTATGACCACGCGTAAATTGATTTTTTTTAAAAAAAAGAGTATATATTAATATCATAGAATAGCAATTACACTTAGCCTCTGCAACAACGTCTGACCTAGCGGTCCTACGGATACACACAGCTGAGAAAAAATAATAAAAAATAATAAAAAAAGAAAATTCATGCTACAGAGAACCAATTCTCAAAGTAACGACACTAACACCATCAGAACAACACCAATAGTCCTCCACTCCAATAACAACGTCTTCAAGAAAGAAACAATGTCCAACGCGTCGTTGTCCGATCAAAGATAATAGATTTTCACCCTGAAGAAAGTCTTTGCTCACAAAACAATGCCTTTAACAAGGTTATTGTCAGACACATCAGTTAAGGGCAGACCCTGAATTTTCACCCTGCAAGATAAAACTAGGAACTCCCCCTATATTGTCTTTCCGCACCAACAATCGCTGCAACGAGTCCCAGATCACGCAGTCAGTTCTCCTCGCCACAAGGACAAAAATCACCATCGCCACCCTCGTATTTCCGCTTTCCTGACATTCTCCGCATCTGACTTCACCATGACTCTAAGAATGACACTTGGTGGCAACAAACAGAGGTTCGCAACGCTCCCGCTGAAACCAAACGGCCAGAAAACAAGGTCCGCTCGACCGAATATCTTCCGATTCAGCAATCTTCAGGCATGACACGCCCATGAGAGTTCGCCGACGGAGGCTTCCGGAACCCGCCTCTCCAGACCAGATCGACGAGGGAAGACATCAAGCAGATCTTCGTCTTCGTGCGAAAAAAACCAAAGGACCACCACCTTTATTAGATCCGACACAGCTATCCCCACACCGTCGGCCGGTTTTCGGAGAACAGATCGAGCAGGCAATTAGGGATAGAGAGCCGATCTAGGTCTTTCAACGGAATTCTATCGCTGACACCTTCTCCACAGATCGCCACCCGCCCCACTCCGATAGAGGTCGCCGCCTCCAAATCCGAGCTCCCACGAAGCCACCGCCGACCGGAGCCGCTTAGACGTCAATGGCGAGGGGCCCGTCAGCGCAGTTCCACCCTACCGCCGCTTAGGCCGGCCCGGGGACGATTTATGGCGAGAAGGATGGAGGAGGAGGAGGTGCGGTTAGAGGGTATTTCTCGGTCGCCAGGAGGGGACGACGCGAGGGAGGCGCAGCGAGTGATTATCTACTCTCAACATTTTTCTGATATTTTGTGTGTGATAGAGATGGATGCCGTAATTTCTATATACGCGAGTTTGATTGTGAGAAGCGCTCGCGTCGTCGATTTCGCAAAGGCTACTAATATGGCTCTGGCGAACTGAAAATCCAGTCGTCCAAAGAACGTCGTATTCCAGGCGACCACGCTAATATGCAATCTCTGCTGCTAAGCACATGAATTCAACATAAACAATCACCCCTTAGCTCTTAAATTATGACGAGTGCAGCCATCGATCATCATATTTTTTTTAAAGCCCCCTCCTGACGCTGCCAGCGCCCGGTAGGACCGGCACTATGATAGCTAGCCAGTAGTGCCACCACGGTTCAAGTTCTACCGATTACAACAAGAATCATCCGAGACCTAACTGTTGTATAATATTGTAATTTCTAGGAATCTTCAGGGTACGGAGTACCTATTTTCTGCGGTGAATCAAAACAATTTCATACTAGTTTACTTTGAAACTACGATCGAGAATGATTTGGTCAAGGCAACTGGTAGAGCCGGTTAATCCATTCTCATGACGCTGCCAGCGACCTATAGGCCGGTACTTTGATAGCTAGCCACTAGTCGCACCTCATGTTCAAGTTCTACCGATTACAACAAGAATCATCTAAGACCTAACTATTGTACAATATTGTAATTTCTAGGAATCTTCTAGATCCTCTCCCCCCCTCCTCCCTCTCGTTTAGCCCGTTGAGAGTCTCTCCTCCGCCTCCGGCTCCTTCCCCGCTGAGGCCGGCCCCTTGTAGATAGCAGTGGTAGTAGTTTAGGGTCTGGCTTTATGCCGTGGTCTTGGAGTGAGCCTCAGGCGTCTTCGAGCGGCGCATGGTGGCGTGCAGCGGTTATCTTCCTGGTGGTGACGGCAGCGTGGTGCTGTCTGCTACTAGCTGGAGATCCTCTAATTTTTCCGCAAATAAGCTCGTGTCTGTGCGGATCTGATGTCAACAACAATGTTTCTGATCCCCTTCTTCTTGGTCGTCGTGGTGACGGGAAAAGGCTAGGCATCTGGGCCTTTGGCCGCGATTGATTGATGACAGTGAGAATCTACGCTTCTCTTGGGAGAGTCATCACGGCGGCGTCGCTGCTGCTCGCAGAGTCGAATGGCGGCTTCCCCCTCGGCCAAGGCGTCGGTGTGCTCGCCGTTCGATGGACTTCAACCTCCAGGCTTATGAGCTGATTTGGAGGCCCTTCTGCTTCGACGTTGTTGGCTCTCGCCTCTCCGCACCAAGTGGTAACGTCCCCGGCGGCGTTGAGGTTGGCAGCGTCGAGCTTCTCGGTGGTGGTCATGGAGCTGGACCTGATTGCTTTTTAGCTTTTCTTCTCAAGGTCCTTTGCGCAAATTGTATGGGCTTGAGTTTAGTGTTCAACTATTTCAGTGCCCTTTATGTAAATTGTAATGCCACCGCTGTTATGAATGGATAGCTCTCGGTCCTTCCGGACCGATCACCTGTTCAAAAAAAAGGAATCTTCTAGATACGGGGTAACTTTTTTTGAGGTGGTAGGGGAGGGGAGGCCGTCCTCCCCTGTATATCACGGTAATAGTAGGTCTATGTGTTGGCCTTGGTGCCACTCACGGCGTCGACCCATCTAGAACAAGAGAGGAAGGATCTGGCGTCCATGGTTCTGGGGCTCGACAGGGCAACTATGCGTGTGCTGGAAGCCGTGTCATCCTTTGGGGTTCATCGGCACCGGCTGCTATGTGCCAGAGTTATCCTTGGCGGTCGGAGCCACTCCTGACGTGAAGCTTCGTTCTCTCGTGGCAGTTCTTTCTCCTTGGGAGGATCTTTCTTGACTTCATTGTGAGAACCATCGTCGGCGTTGCCCTGAGTGGCTTGTTCCCGGGTGACGGCGCAAGTTCCCGAACCTGGAGCTTGCTCAAATGCGACGAAGAGGGCCGTGTTTTTTACCTTTTTTGTTCAAGGGTCTTTCTTGTAAAACTCAAGGCCTTATCTTTGGCTACCCTGATAGCTAGGGGCCTCAATGTAAAATTGTACCTTACGCTTGACAAATACAGCTCCGACCTGAATTGTTAGGGTCATCTTTTCATTTCTCTACGAGGACCGACCTGAATTGTTGTGCACGTATTCTGGAACGTTCATACGTACCGTATACTAAAAAAAATTAGAACTGATGATAGATTAGCATAGCTACTACTAGGAGTAGGCCACATCACCTCCATATGTATGAGCTAAATCTGTTGGTTGCTGCGACGTGGTTTGTTCCGTGGAGGAAGGATCCATCCAACGATAAAACGCCAAAAGGTTCCCTGCCTTCCACGGCTACCCGCTCCTCTTGAGGTCAGATCCAATACGCGTGAGAGGCTATCACGTCCCGTCCAACTGCTTATAGTACAAGTCAAGAGCGTGCGAGGCGGAGTCGCCCACGCCATCGGAGGCCGAGCCGTACGCCCGCCCGCCCGCCCGTCCCACGTTCCCTCGCCGTACCGCGCGCGTCCGGGCTCCACCACCGCCACAGGTTTTCCTCTCGCGGACGATGCAGTCGCGGCGAAGAAAGCGCGGGCGCGGAGACAGCTGTCCGAGCAGGCAGAGGACACGGGCGGTTGGAATAAGCGGGCGAATATGCTCGAACCGGCGACGCGAACGAGGCCGCCGAGCGTGACTGGTCGCTACCGGTCGAGATGCAGACGAGTCGCGGAACACTAGCATGAGAAAGACGGGGCCAGCATAGCATAGGTGTGGAAAACGCCACTACAATCCTTCTGTCATTTTCGTTTTCATTTCGTGGGGAAAGCAAGGTTGGGAAGCTGGTACTAGAAGAGAGAGTTGTACTTGTAGACTTGTACTACTCCTTTAGAAATCGACAGCAGATGTTGTGAATCCATACACTAAAAAAATGTCTAGATATCTTTAATTTACAAAACTAAAAACGTCGTATATTTTTAAACTTAGGGAGTACAAATCATTGAGGCTATGCATAGAATTTTGATTAGTATCATTATTGTCTATAATGATACTAACAAAATTCTATCCACATCACACATGGAAATCGTTCTATAGGCTGTGTCATTCGTAATGAAGTCACTATGCTGCTGTCTTTACCGTTTCTAGTACTAGTTTATTTGTATAGGATGATTGAACATTTTGTGCAACTTTGCGACTTGCGAGTGCGAGTGTTTACCTAAAGCGATTACAATACCGCCCCGAACGGCGCGGAGCGGCCGAAAGCCACATGACGAGCTTTGATTTAATTAGTACACTCTTCCGTCTCAAAATTCTCCGTTGAAAAATTTATATAAAAAAAGTAGTACTAGCGATTTTTTTATTTTATTAAGGAGGTGTATTAAGACAGTCTATTAGTACGTTTGTCTCAAAATATAAAGAGAATTTAGCTCTTTTGAGACACATGTATATGGATACGTGTTAGTGTGTTTGAAACACATGTATTTAGATGTCTATTAGACACCTTGACGTACGTTTCGAAGGAAAAAAGGTAAAACATCATTTTTTTTTGCCAGGATAAAACATCATTGTTTAGAACGCAGGGAGTAGAAGGGAAACAAAGCATAAGCTAGGGTACCTCATCTTTATTCCAACTGCATTTGTACAAAGACGCAAGCAGGTTCGAATATACACAACAGCCTAGATCCATCATGATGCAGCAGCACACACAGATAAAGCTGGAGCAGAGAGCCTAAACCAGGGGTGGGGTTAAACACAAACCCAGAGAGGAGCTGCTAGTACTGCTGCTCCTTCTTCTAAGATAGTACTAGTAGTAAGATTACTCGATCTACCGCCGCCGTAGCGAGATGCTACTACTGCATCTGCGAAGCATTATACTATTATACAAAAACCGTATTGATAGCATCAGCCGGTCGGTGGTGTCATGCCGATATCTCTCTATACTTGTCTACGCAGTACTGTCCAAGATCTCCTTCCGATGTCATGGCCTAACTCTGGTCGACTTCAGAATCAGGTTGGCTGCTCCATCGCTCGGGTTCCTCCGCCGCTCACGATCCACGGGTGGCCTGCAATATATTACGAACATAAAATGATTAATTCATGGATCAGACCACATTCAGAAACGGCAAGAACACATTAGCCGGCCTTAATTAATGTGGCTGGTTCTTGAGGGATTATTAGCGCGTGCTTGCTTACGTAGGACTTGCTCGGCCGAGAAGCGTCGCCACTCGTCGCGGCACATCATGCGCCTCATGAGGTCCTTGGCCAACGGAGACACCCCCGAGAACAGCCTCGGCGGGAACCTGACGCTGCCCGCATCACCGCCGACAGCACGTCCTTGGCCGTCTCGCCGCCGAAGGGGAGCGCGCCGCCGGAGAGCAGCACGTACATCACCACCCCGGCGCTCCACACGTCCGCCTTCTCGCCGTAGTCCTCCCGGAGACCACCTCAGGCGCCACGTAGTGGGCGTGCCCACGAGGCCCTCCGCGCGCCCCGTCGGCGCCGCCGATCCACGCCGCCGACCCGAAGTCCGCGAGCGCGCGCGCGGCGACACGACGTTCTCGCCGCCGTCCTCCTCCTCCACGTCCAGCACGATGTTGTCCGGCTTGATGTCGCGGTGGGCCACCCCGCGGCGGTGGCAGAGCGCGAGCGCCTGGGCGACCTGGGCCACGATGTCGGCGGCCACGGGCTCCGGCACGGGCGCGCCGCGACGCTGGCGGACCCACTCGAGCAGGTCCGGGCCGGAGCAGAGGTCCATGACCACGTGGGTCCACGACTCGTCCTCGTACACCGCGTGCACCTGCACGACGCCCGGGTTGCCAGAGCCGGCGAGCTGGGCCAGCAGGCTCGAGCTCCGCGAGCTCCCGGTCGAGGTCGTCGGCGAGGTTGGAGCGGTCCACGGACTTGACGGCGAAGGCCTCGCCGGTGGAGCGCGAGGTGCAGCGGTGGACGACGCCGAACCGACCGCGCCCGATCTCCTGCCCAATCTCGTAGTCCCTGTTTAGCTCTCCACTCATAGTTCAGTGATTTCTTCCTGGGATGTTTCTGGTTAAACCGATCCCAACGGAGGGGGTGGCCTATTTATCGACACAGACCACCCTGCGGGCTACCGGAATATTCGGATCCTGCCTGTCCGCGACACCTCATTTTCTCTGTTAGTTCCCATTTTGCCCTCCAGATCGTGTCGTGTGGACCAGAAACAATGTTTTTATTGGTCATTTTTCACGCATAGTATTTTACCCCGACCGAAAAGAGATGATTGAGTGCAGAGCACATATAAATTGCAAGAAAAGAAAATAGGAAAAAAATACTCACTCCGTTTAAGAATAGATGTCTCAGATTTTTTAAAAACATCTGAGACATCTATTTTAGGATGGAGAAAGTATGCACTAATATGGTGTAGATTATCACGATACCAACTATGAATTAGTTTAAGATAAGCATAATCCTTCCCAACAATACATAAGTCCAACAAAACAAATGATATATACAGATAAAGAGCTTATATCAGCCAAGCTGTCATCTTATCTGTTGTTGAGTGAGTGGGAGCCACTCTGACTTAATGGCGAGGTTATCTATAGTGATGGTGCTTCTACAGGTGTCTCTCCATCGGTGGCCAGTGGGGCCGATGAATGCAAGCAACCAAATGCAAGCAATGATGCGTCCCCGGTAGCAAATGCGTACCCATAGTGCAAGCAACCAAAATTTCAAACCATATACTTACTTAGATTCAAGAAATACGACTAATATGATAACGAAAAAACAATGAGCACCATGACCTCGGTGGGTGGACTACATAGCACGTAGTAACAAATATATTCAGAGTCAGCAGCACGAGAACTGACTTCTCTCCCTCCATTTGTAGCTTCTTTGCGTATCAGAGTATTTTTTTTTCTATTCGTGGAGAAAGTTATCAAAGATATAAAATTCGCAATAATACATCGTACTTGTATTTTTTTTCTATGTATAAGATGGGACTGCAACCCACTTGACTTGGTTAAAATACAAGGGAATCTGATTAGGTAGTAGCTTAATGACATTGTTGTTGTCTGCTAACAAAAACAACTCTGGTTTGTGGCAACTTGCACTTAGTATCTGCTGATCTGCACTGCACCACCCATGTTAGGTAGATGGTGGGCAGGCGCAGAGACAGCGCGACGCGGACGGCTTTAATTCGGTGGGGTCCACGTCCACATCCCATTAATGGCGATAAGCAGATACGCCAATGCCTGGCGCATGTACGTGGTGGGCCAGCCGTAAACGTCGCCTCGAAGTAACGGCTTTTCGCCGAGGCCTGCGGCCATTCCGCGGGGACCCTTTACGGACGGCCAAAGTACGGTCGACGAGCGCCACCAATCGGGGGCCGGCACGTCGGTGTCCGTGACGAGGCCCCGCCAATCGGGGCGCTACAGGTACTCGTGGCGGGGGCCACGCTTGTCCCGTTCCGACGGACGGATCCTCCCACACCGCCGTGCTGTAACGGGAAACGGACGGTCAAGAGACGGCGAGACGTTTGATACGAACGGGCGGTTATACATAAGCCGTGCCGTACGATCGATACGTTCCTTGCGCACTAGCTGTCGCAGCGCCTCCGGTTTGGTTTGGTTTCGCTTTGCTACGTGACACGCACGGCAGCAGCAACCGTCGCAGGGTGGAAGAAATAAAATTCTATGACTCGCTTGTATTTGTACTCCACCGCCCATTGTGTGCAATCTGCAATGTTAAGAAGGGATTAAGAGAGCACCGACCGTCTGGTACTATCTGGTAAGTAAGTTTTGTGCACGTCTTTTGCATATGGGTGTACAGGTGATGTGTCTATGGGGCTGATGTCATGCATGACGCACCGTATTTTGCAATGGAGTACAGTACTAATGATTTTTCGGCTACTGCTTCTACTACACGTTTTATGATATACATACATTTGTTTTAATTTGTTTAAATCGTACGTAATCAGACACGTTTTATGATATACATACATCTGAATGTAGACAAATGTCCGACATCTAATTTCAGATGTTTCCTAAGGGCAACTCTAATAGCGCCCCACATTTGGACATCGCTTCTATCCAAATCAGTATGTTTGCGGTGGCTGACGGATAGCTTTGAGACCCATCTCCTCCGCTCTGGCCGTTTTGGGTGGCCACTACACCCAAGGACGCCCGCAAAAAAATGGACACAAAATAATAAATAGTAATAAATGGAAATATTAACATAGTTTACATTGATTAACAAATGACATTGTTCAACTAAAAAATAAAAGCATTGACACAACACCCTACTCGCTAGTGGTGGCGCCCAACGCCCTAATCCTCGTGCTGATGATGAAGGCCTGCGGCGGCGACGCGACCAGACTTCTTCGACTGGCCATGGTTGCGGCACTGGCACGGGAGGGGGTAACCGCTTGCATCGCGAACTGTTCGTTAACTTCTCAGAGGTTGTTCCACTTGGCCTCCGCCTTCGACCGGGAGAGCTTGATAGCAGCAAGGAGCTCCTTCTCCTCCGTCATCCCGTGGTTCATCGGCTGACTCGTTTCCTCTTCCTTGACGCTGACGCGCGAGACCCGTGAGGACCAACACGGTTGGTGGAGTACGTTGTATCTTATTCCTTGTTGACAACACGTGAGACCTGTGAGGACTGGTGGAAGACACCGTGGACAGGTTGGCGGTTCGCATGCCCCGCAAAGACAACCCAAATTTGGCTGAAAATAGGGGCTAACCGGATAGAATCGTGGACTCGTTCCGTTTGTGATGCCCCATTAGGCCATGCCCTCTATCCGGTCAGACAGTATTGGACGTGCCCGACCCGTATATGAGGCAACGTTAGAGTTGTCCTAATGTTCACTCAACTAGGAATTAAGTTAGAGTCTAATCACGTTCTAATCCTTTGGGGCGGTTTTCCGTCCGACACACCCTTTCGGACGCTTTTGGGGGGACTTGGTTGTCGATGCTCTAAGGGTGGACATAAACCCAAAACTCGCTTGACTTGTTTCGAACTCAGACACTAGCGAGCCAGGCCAAGTTGGCATTTTTAGTTTGCAAAGAAAAATTCGAGTTGCGGGCACTCGATAAGCTCGCTAATATATATAAGTTGATGTTATAGATCATAGACTAGTCAACACTAAACTAAAAACAAGACCTATGGGCCAAACATACACGAACACTTGGGTCAAAGTCTTCGAAGTCTACAAAGAGAGGCATCAACAATGATACATCCTTCTTACAGTATGCTCTTGCTTCGTGATGAATTGATTATGCTTTTAAGTTTCTTAGTGAGTCTACCAACCTTATCGATCCAACTCGAGTTTTTATCGAGTCGAGTCAAGCCGAGGTTTTAAGCTCTACTATAGAGTGGAGCTAGCTCAGTACCTAACGAGTAATTTACACATCATTTCGTAGAAGCATGCATCTGCATATCATTTCGTATTGAATGGGCGTGGGTCAATTGAGCCCGCCGAAATAGAGGACGGATGGCGGAAAAATTTCCCGACAAGTCAATTTCCTCTGACTTTCGAATTTCAGGCGCTAAAGCTGTATATTGATACAGCCTGGAACTGGAAGGAGAAGCTGCCTTCCATGCTGGACACTGCAGGTTTAGGTGTGTAATGTACTCCCTTCGTTTGGAAATATAAGATGTTTTAGGTTTATGAATAAGATGTATCTAGACACCTTTTAGTGTCTAGATTTATTTGAACCTATACACTAAAAAAGGGTCTAGATACATCTCCTTCACAAACCTAAAATATCTTATATTTCTAAACGGAGGGAGTACATGCAGGATCAGGGAGTGGAGGTGGATGTGTTCCTGATGGCAATGATATGGAAGTCACGTCTCGTTTCATGGTGGAGGCCCATGCATGCTCTGTTGTTAGCTGTTTCGTATGTCTACAGCGATGAACATACAGGAGCCACATTTTTTTTTACGGATTGCAGGAACTTGGCGAAAGCAGTTACAGCTCCAGGTGCAGATGATCCAACTGTGTTATGGGAACTCGATTAGAAGGCAAGCGATTCAGTTCAGTAACCTGACACAACATCCCAAGCCTCCAGTGCTCCACATCTGAAATCAATGGAGAGCTCGTTGTTGTGCTCATCCGGCTAAAAAAATCATGTCAGTACAGATTGCCCGGTTCTTGTGGTACTTCCGGTGCTACAACAATCTAGCTATGTACTCCCTTCGTTTCAAAATATAAAATATTTTAGTTTTGTAAAACAAATGTATCTAAAGTATTTTTAGTATCTCCTCCGTCTCAAAATAGATGTCTCAAGTTTGTCAAAATTTGAAACCATCTGCAATCTGATTCTTGCTGGAGATAAATCTGACCTCAAGTTGTTTACTAGCAACTCGTTCCTGAACAAAATAGAAGTCAATCTCAATGTGCTTGGTACGAGCATGAAACACAGGATTATCAGAAAGGAAGGTAGCACCAAGATTGTCACACCATAAGCAAGGTTTTTCAAGAATAGAGATACCCAACTCTCGAATTAACGCCTCAAGCCAAATCAATTCGGCAGTAGCATTAGCAAGTGCTTTGTACTCAGCCTCGGTGCTAGAGCGTGACACAGTGGGCTGTTTCCTAGCACTCCATGATATGAGATTAGGACCAAAGAAAATAGCAAAACCACCTGTAGAGCGTCTGTCATCAAAATCGCCTGCCCAATCTGCATCTGAAAATGCACTAAGAAGTGTGGAATTGGACTTACTAACGTTAGTCCAACTGTACATGTACCATGAATATACCTCAATATCCGTTTAACTGCTGTCCAATGAGTTGTTGTAGGTGCATGGAGGAACTGACATACCTTGCTAACAGAGAAACAGATGTCTGGTCGTGTCAAAGTCAAATACTGAAGAGCACCTACAATGCTCCTGTATCTGGTACTATCCTCGGGACCAAGCAGAGTACCATCATGCAGTGATAAGGTATCATTGACAGACAAGGGTGTAGGAGATGATGAACAATCTTGCATACCGACACGTTTTAGAATATCAGTAGCATACTTCTCTTGATTCAACAGTAAACCATTAGGTCTGCGGAACCTCAAGACCCAGAAAATAATGAAGATCGTCAAGATCTTTGAGCGCAAACTCATGACTGAGATTCTTAAGAAGTGTTGTGATTGCATCATTAGAGGAACTGGTGACAATAATATCATCAACATATATAAGGAGAAAGATTTGAATACCACCATGATCATGTAAGATATTACGAAGTTGAAGAGAATGATTAGGGGTGTGCAAGACTGAATGACCAATATTAGCGATTTCCATACCTTGTCCACTAGCGTTGTGGATTTGATCATGGCCTGGATATGCATCATGGACCTGGAGCTTGTTTAGCTGTCCTGCAACATGGTTTGTCGCCCCCGTGTCAATGACCCAATTGGTGTCAACACCATAAGCACCTTTGGGATCATTGGGTGTATCATCATCATCATCATCATCTGTCAACACCCGGATTTTTCAATCCTAGATGCCTGTTATGCCATACATCGCAATCCCAGGATTACCATTTTTGCGAGACATAACAGAATTGGATACCATAGTACTTCATCCATTACAACGATACATAAGTTCTTACACAAATAGGGATCTCATGATCCATCCTTAATACAACATCAAGCAATGGAATACGGCATAATAACGGTAGGGCGAGGCTCCATCTTCGGGTCACGTGCAATGCCGACGATGGGAGATGATCCTAGTTGTCGAACTCACTGGGTCCATCCTCCGTACTCTCTTCATAGTCCGCCATGGGAATAGCAGGACAAAGCCATGAGTACTCTTTAAGTACTGCAAACTAATACTAACAAGAAAGAGGGTTTTGGATAATAGGACACTAGGCTCTAGGGTTGTTTTGCAAAGCCAGATTTATACCACTAAGTTCCAAAGCTGGTCACAAATTTTATAACTCCTAATTGGGATCTTGTATTTCCATTCACAACTCTATTATGGTCAAGTCAAAGTCTCGTGTCTCACAAGTCATTTTGAAAAGTCCGACGGGGAACAAGATGGCCTCTAATCGTCCATAATCATGACGCGCTTATTCAATAGTTTGACACTGCAGAGATTGTACACTTTCACCACAACATTCGATAAATCCGTCAGAACAAATCCTGAATTCACCATACTGATGCGGATAATCAATCCTAACCTTCCATTTACACTTCCTAGTATAAGCACCTCTCCGTGAGTTTGGCCTCCCAACCATGACCACCGTCATCTTGCACGCATGTGGACAATCTTCACAAGGTAGCCTCACTGACCTTGGCCGTGAGGGAACTAATACTAAGGTATATAAGTTTCCAACAAGCCCTACCCAATATTCGTATTGTGGTTGTACGGTAAAATTGGAATGGTATCGCATCCTAACACAACCATCAGTTTTATAAAGGGCTAAGGCTCATGCCTCAACATTTTCATCACCAAAATCATCAAGTGTTTGGAAACACATGTCCAAAACATTTCAATAGAATGATCCATCATTCCAAGGTTTTCATAACCATTTTTCCACCATGTATTCCCATCTAAAGTTGATCAAGTTTTATGCTTAGCACTAGCATCTACAGGTGGGGTAGTACTAATAGAGGGGTGGTATCTAGTGGAGTTGCAACTAAGTCCAACCTTATACCATAAGCTGATATCAAGGTTTCTAGCTTAGGCCAAATTTTAATGTTCTTTATGCAACCTTCAAAGACTGTCTAGTTTCTACCAAACTTCTTGGTAGCCTCTAAGTAAACTTTGGTAAGGAAAAGAGTAAAAGCTTGCCATAAAACTAGGATTGGTTTAGCAAGTGGGTATGGTTACATACGCTTAGGGCATATAGTAATCATGTCACAAGCATGGGTTGTGGCAACAATAGGGTATCTTGCAAGTGTTAGCTTGCATCAATATCAGTATAAGCTTGCATAGTTACTAGCTTGCTCAATCAACTAGTAGTATTAGGCTTGCCTTGTGCAGAAAGTGGTTGAAGTTCTCTTGGCTTCCTCCTCGTAGTATCCTCCTTCTTCTTCGTAGCCTTGGCCAGCAGACTAGCGCCTATGAATAAACATGAGGTACACAATCACCAAACAATACTTAACTACTTGCAATCATCACACACAAGGGTCCTATAGATGATCTAGCATCATCTCTATCATTACAAGGTTAAAGATTGGTTTAAGTCTTCTTATTTTAAAAATAATAATTTCTACTCATTGAAGAGCTACTTAAGATTTAATATTCTCCAAACTAAACATGGTATCATGTTGACACATGTCATCACCACATGTTGTAGTCCATGGGAATGTGATTTAAAGTGGTGTCACAATTTAACAAGGTTTTACCCTTTTATTTTAATTAATTAAAGTGGCTAGAAATGCTTATGAAGCATTCCTTTATTCCTTGAACATTATTTCTGCAAGTAACCTATATATATTTTTATATATTCTGAAAGGTATGGTTGAAAGTGATTTTTGAGAGTTGGAATCAACTCAAAAGCTATTGTGGTTTAAATTTGAAAAATGTTTGAATGCAGAAAAGCTTCTGCCTTGTCATTTTCGCTAAGGGTGATCTACAGATCCAAATGACTTGAATCCAACGGGCTTGGATTAAGCATTCACAGACCTTTCCAACAAAATTGGTTTCATCTAATTTGGTGCACTAAATTGTTCTGGGTTGATTTTTGAAGTTGGGTACAGTGTGTTTGAATTTAAAAAGAAAAAGTTTAATTTGAACTGGTCACTGCGGGAAGTTCTAACGGGCCGGCCTGCTAAGCGCAGTGCTCCCGCGGGCTGCTTAAGTGGGTGTCCCCACTCGTCAGTGACACGGGGCTGGGCGAAGCGGTATGGGGCAACGTGGTTCGTTAGATCTGGTTCTAATCCAACTACCGAGGTCATCGTCGACGCGAGGCCTCCCATGAGAACTAAACCTAGCGCGGCCAGTGAGGGGTGTTGGGGGCTCACAGGGGTACAGGCGAGGGTCGGCGAGGCGGGCGAACGACGAAGTCGACGACGGCGAACCTCCTGGTACCGGTGGTCTCCTAGGGCGGCTCCAATCGCTGGCTCCCTTCTTCTCCGGCAGCAGCTCGGTGAAATTCCAGGTGGTGCTCGCCTTGCTCGAGAATGGTGTGGCACGATCAAGGAGGAGAGGGGAGTGAGATGGTGTGAAGAAATCGTGGGTGGCCTCTATTTATAGTCGAGCGAGGGACCGTCGGCGCAAGGTGAGCCTCGTCGAGGCGTTACAGGCAGCTAAAGGCATGGGCAAGGGTAGGGGACGGTCGTGTCTCCGGCGATGCTCAACGGCATGGTCGCGAGGCATGGGCGGTGTGGTTTGGTGCTGAACGGGCGGTGCTCTGCGCGCGTAGGCGGCGTCGACGCGGCGGTGGCTGTATGGCGGCGCGTTAAACGTGGATGTCCGGCGGTCACCGGTGGTGATCGTGTGCGCGGTGAGGGCGGCGCATCTGCGTGGTGGTGGTCGAGGGTGGCGCCTGGCGCACGGCGAACCTGGGGTGTCTTGTCGCGTGGTCTGTGGCTTGGCAACGCCATGGCTGGGACAGCGATGGCGATGGACGGGTGCCTCCCGACAAGGTTGGCACGCTAGTTCTTCCTCTAGCTTGCTGTCCACTTTGGGGTGACATGGGTTTTCATTTCACCATTAATGGCAATGGCAAGCTCACTGGAAGCTAGTGCTGGTCTAACCTTGCTAGATGATCTACTGGATTGTGTGAGAGCTAACTAGGGAACAAGTTAGGCCAGAATCACTGCACACTATAGTGTTTGATGTTTTGTTTGATTTGTGTCTGCAACCTGTTTGATGAAATGGCCGCATGAAATCAAGTTTTGAATTTTGAAATGATTTTTGGTGGGTTTGCTAGATTGGTTCTGGTGAGTCTGCAGATGCTTGGGTTTTGAAAATTGAGCTTGTTTAAGTGGGTTTTGAAAAAGTGGGATCTTCCCATATGAAGAAGATTCAATTTTGAGTTGTCATTTAAACTATGCATTTGAAAGTTTCGGATGATCACAAGGTGGGCCTTAATACTTTGTTATGAGTACATTCAAGGGTGCAAAGATCCAAAAAGTTTCATAGGTTTTGAAAGTTTGAGACAGCCAAAGTAGACATGGGAGTTAAATTGGTCAAAATGACCATTCACTTAATATATTGGTTTTGACTTATTTTTCTTTAGGAAAAGTGTGGGGAATGTTTTAGATGATGTTCTTTTCACCTAAGAAACATTTTACAAGCAATGGATCACACAAACAAAGTGGTTTTAAAGAATTTCAAAATTCATGCATACACATATACATGCTTTCATGAATTAATTTAGAAAAGTTTTTGTTAACCCTAAACTTTAGGATTAGTGTTTTGTTGATCTAAGTTTGATATTTTTGGGATGTTACATCATCATCATCATTGTGGCATCCCGCAAAAACCACTACTAGAAAATCGCGTTGAATTTGTGCATTGCATCGTCATCATCATGTTGTTTGTCTAAAACTATTTCGCAAAAACCTGTTTTATTTTCTAAGACGCCCATCCTAATTCAAACGCAAAACCCGGTTCGCCGGAATATTTTGTTTTGGCCGCTATCGGTTTGCCAACGGCCAGTTTAAAACAAATAAAATTTATATTTAATTTAGTAGGGCGATGAACGAGCCAACCCGACCGATCGAACGCCCATCATGATTTTAAAACGGTTCCCTAACTGCCTGCTAGTCCTAAACTACCTGCATTTACCCACACCAACCTCCACCACCCCTGCCACTCCTTGCGCCCACCTCACCCCCGCCTCCTCCCACCAACCAAATACCACATCAGCCCATACCCCCATCTAATCTCTCTCTCTCTCTCCCAAACACAAAGACACAACACGCACACACACGCCGCCAGACACACACCGACTCACACGACTCCACACCTGTCTCCAGGACTCGCCAGCCACTGCCTCCCAGCTCACATCCCCTCGTGACGCGGTCCACCTCACACACTGGGATCACCACAGGCTTCCACGCAGCCTAACCACTACCAAGCCCTCCTCTCATGCTTCTCCACACGCTTCCTCGCACGACCAACTCCTCCCTTCCCCTCCTCCCTCCTCGCCACCCGCTTGCAGCCGCTTAGCCCCGCTCACAGCCTCGCCAGCATCTCAAGGCCATTCGCCAGCCTGCCATCAGCCTTCTCACGCCCTTCTCCACGCTCGCCAGCGGTCAGCCAAGCAAGATCCGCCTGGGCTGCCCTTGCCGCTGCTGCCGCACCGCTGCTCGCAGCTCAGCCCGCCGTCTGCGCTGTCTTCGCCAGCGGTTCACCGCCTGAGTCCGCCGCCGCTCAGGCCAGAGCGGCGAGCCTTCGCGGCGACCGCTCCTGGCGCCTCCGCTCCGCCCGCCGCTGCCCGCCACACAGCAGCCCCGCCTCCCTGTCACGAGCCCCGCAGGCGCTCTCGGCGACCGCGCCACGCGCTCCAGTAGGACTCCGCCGGGCCTCAAGTTTTCGCCGCCGAGCCTGCCGTCGCTCTGCCCGGCTGCCCTCGTCCTGCCGCCCCGCCATTGTGGCCTGGCAGTTGCCGCAGGCCAAGCTCGCAGGTTTCGCGCCAGGTTCTTCTCGACAAGTTCAATCATCGAAGAGGAACCGCAAGCCAAGACCTTCGAGGGAACCGTACCTCGACCAAGAACGTCGTCATGGAACGCAAAGGTTTTCCGAGGAGCATGTACCGTGTGCCGAGGCCGAATCAAGATCTTCCCGACGCTGGGTGCCTACCGGACGGACCAAGACCACCGACGAGACCTCCTACCGACTCCAAGATCTCGCCTCCGGACAACGAGCCACAAGATCCTCTCAGATACATGACCAAGATCAAGATGCGACAAGATCTCGCCGAACCGAGAACGACTCCGAACCCTGGACCCCGACCGACTGACCTCCGTCAACCTCAACCCCGAACCCAAGATCGTCGAGACCCTAATGTGTGAACCTCCGAAACCCTTTTTCATAACATAATAACAATCTGCATATTAATCATTCATCTCGCATGCATATCAGGTTTGGGGCCTTCCACGATACACCTAATAACTAAATATGGGGCCCATATGCGGGCAAATCTAGTCTCATATCGGCCTCATTTAAACATGTGTAGCGAACCGGTTCCATCTGTTGTCTTGCCAAACAACATTTAATTTGCGGGGTAATTAAATAACTGGACAATATAACCAATTGTCGGGACCCCGGTTCCGCTTAATCTGACCTAATTGCACCGCACCTTTGCCATGCCATAAATCATACATGCATCATGCCGATCTTCTGCCGTTGTATTAAATATTGCATCCGGTGTTTCTTCTAGTGTTTTGCTTCTTCGCGGATAAGGCCGTTGAGTTGATGTGAGCTTCGCCCCGATCTTCGGTGGAACCTTTCGGCAATGTTTTCAGGCGAGCATCTCCCTTTTTCTACCTATCTTACTTTTATAGCATTTACTTCCCTCCTGTTGATCTTTGCTATCCGTGTTGCGATGCTCTAGTTCTCGTTCCGTGATATCCTCCTGACCATATATAGCCTTGGACACATCCTATTACCTGTTGTTTGGTAGATAGTTGGACCCATGTCGTAGTCGCTGCTCAAGTGTTTGGTGTGACGCCAAGTACCACCTTTGTTGGAGGATTGCCGCATGTTGGCGTTGGAGATGATCATGGTTTATTTATTGTATCACTTTAATTTCGCTAACAACTAAAATTGAATTAAGCAGAGGCATCGTGGGTGATAGGTAAGATTTGGTTTTCGACGCCCACTTGTGTCCCGTAGGACCGAGTTCTTGACACTGTTCGAGATCGAGCGCTAACCACAATTGGGGAGATATGGGCCCCCATTGATAATTACCGATTTCAAAGTATTGTCTTTGGGGCCACAAGTTTGGGGCTTTATTTACTATCCACTTATGCCATGTTTTATCGCTTTATTTACGATTGTGCGAGGTCATTAATCGCATCGCTTTTTAAGCGGAATGTTTTGGGTGTCGATCCCGATTGGGGACTCGCTGCCGTTCACAGCCATTGACGCAAACCCCGAGTCCGTCTCGAGACCGCCGACTTCGTTAAGGGTGTACTTAGTGGGGTGGCCCCAAAGGCTTTTGTGCAGGAACGTCGTGACTTAGGCCCCGCCGACATACCGATGGGTGTATGTTAACCGATCGGCAAAAGGGTCAAGTGCTGTGGATACTTTGGTGCACCCTGCAGGTTTAATCTTTTTCGGAAGCCGTGTCCGCGGTTATGGACGACTTGGAGCAGGTGTGATCATAGACAACTATAACTAAAGTTTACTTTTTAAAATGACTTGTTTCCGATATGATTAGTAATCGGCTTCACTACAACGGAATGGCTAAATAAAAGTATCAACAAGCTGGGTTTTGGGGTTACCTCATGATAATTGTATCTCGACTAGTAGCGATGCCACTATAACGGAATGACTAACTAAAAGTGCCCATCGCTACTTTATCGTGACGATTATCTAAACCTGACTAGTAATTGCTGCAACGATAATCGAATAAGTAAAGCGCCAACCGTATGCGTTCCTCGGTTGACTTCCTCGTTTGGTCTCGAGAAACGCCAGATGGGTTTGTTTGATGATAGTCTCGAGTTGGAACCGAATAGGTTTTCTCACCCTCCGATAACCGCCATTGTATCGAGTCTCTATAGGTTGTTTAGTGCATGCCGCCGCTCGATCCACCATACATATGTAGGCGAGGACCGAATTCTAGCCTCGCTGTCTTGGCCTCGATCGACGCTCCTTCTTTGTTTCTGTTTTGCCTTTGTCGGCACTCCCTTGTGTTAAGGTGTTTTGAGATCGACGAAGGCGGTTACCCTTCCGCTTGGCGGGCAGGGTTATGGACGCCATTGGTTATTCTTCAGGCTCTTAGCCCCATTTGCATCTTGTCCGTAGTCGGACGCCCCATCGCTTTCAAGGTGATTTGGATCTTTGTACGATATTCCAGATTCTTGACTCTTTGAGTCATTTATATATATATCTGTTCTGTGGGTCCCATCGAGGACTGTTGTGTAATGTTATTACTTTGTTTTTCCACCCGCACGAAAGTGCCTGGTGGGCACCTTCGAATCGTTTCTATGCGGGTTTGGCGAGTTTTGCTAAAACTTGCATAGGGCCGATTCTGAGGGTGTTACAGAGTGGTATCAGAGCTCATGATTGCGATTCCACAAGTCCAAATTAGGATAACCTAGCTAACGGCCAAGTAGAGTGTCAAAACTATTTTTGAAAATCGGTTGGATAGTTCGATTAGGTCTGATTTACCTTACCCTCTGCTATTCCCTCTTATCTCGGCGTGTTTTGAATCGCTCTCTCCTTCCTCTTCGAGTCCGTGATTTCGTGGTTGGGTTCCGTCGTACCTTTAGGGTTTCGCTTCCTTCTTTGATAACGGTGCTCTACCACCCGGTGTTCAAGCTGCCTGATGAATCCGTCTATGGTGTTACCATTCCTTGTTCCTTGTTTGAGCCTTCCGGTGTTTCCGACGCGACGACATCATCTACATCAGATCCGATGCAGAGTCTGCATCACCCCTTTGTTTCCGAACCTCGCTTGTCGAGATCTCCAGTCTGAATCTTGAGGGTTGGTTGCATAATCTGTCTATTCGTGTACATAGTAATGCTTTGAGTGCGGGATGGAGTCGCGACCATACCACTACTCTTATCATTTGCTTTGTATATAGAATGGTGGATCGTTGCAATTTTACTCCTTCCATGGAAGTTAGAGGTGGCCTTACCTTTAACTACGTCCGTTGTTTTCCGGAGTGTTCTCTTGACGATCACGGACAACGACCTTTTGTTAGTGGTGTCGCGAGGATCTACACGAAGCAAGAAGACGCAGATCGCCGACTTTTCCTTCCGGTACCATGAGGCGGATCTCGAGGGCGAGATCCCTTGTTAGTGGTGTCGAATTGTGGCATCCCGCAAAACCACTACTAGAAAATCGCGTTGAATTTGTGCATTGCATCGTCATCATCATGTTGTTTGTCTAAAACTATTTCGCAAAAACCTGTTTTATTTTCTAAGACGCCCATCCTAATTCAAACGCAAAACCCGGTTCGCCGGAATATTTTGTTTTGGCCGCTATCGGTTTGCCAACGGCCAGTTTAAAACAAATAAAATTTATATTTAATTTAGTAGGGCCGAACAGGCCAACCCGAACGACCACCCAGATTTTAAAACTCCCCTAACCTGCCCTGCTAGTCCTAAACTACCGAATTCTACCCACACCAACCTCCACCTCACCCCTGCCACCCTGCGCCCACCTCACCTCTCCCTCCCACCAACCAAAGCCACATCAGCCCATACCCCATCTAATCTCTTCTCTCTCTCTCTCCCAAACACAAGACACACAACACGCCACACACACACAAAGACACACCGCACTCACACGACCCACACCCTCGCCCTGGGACCACAGCGCCCGCCCTCCCAACCTCACATCCCCCCACGCGGCACCACTGCCACCGGGACCCACCACACGCCCGTGATACCAACCGCCAACGCCTGCCTCTCGCATCTTCCTCATGACGCCTCGCCCACGACCGAACTCCTCCTCTGCCTCGCCTCCTCGCCGCCCGCTTGACGCCCTTTGATCGCCGCTCCGACCAGTCGCCTGCGCCGCCCGCCATCAACCTCCTCGCCGCTCGCCGTGCGGCACAGGCGCCTTGACGCCGACGCCAGCCTTCGCCACGCCGCTGCCCCGCTCACGACGAGCCCGCTCGCCAGCTCTCGCCTCATTCATGGCCAGCGCACTGGCGCAGCGTACGCGCCAGCCGCCGCCGCACCGACCTCGCCGCCCGCCAGATTGCCGCTTCGCCGCTGCAGGCGCTAGCCGCCGCCGAGCCGCTGACTCAGCACCTTCTCGCGGCTGCCGCCTCGGCGGGCATGCCACCGCCTTCCGCTGCGCTGCCTCCGCCCAAGATTCCGCCGCTGCCTTCCGGCTGGCTGCAGCCGCTGCCGCCGGAGCCTCGCCGCCCTCGCCCGCCGCAGCGACCCTCCGCCCGAGTCCGCCGCCGCCCGAGCCGGGCAGCTCGAGCGCGGCCGCCTCCTGGCGCCCCTCCGCCCCCGCCAAGCGACCCGCAAGCAGCCACCGCCTCCCGTCACGAGCCCCGGCGGGCGCCTCGGCGCGCCTGCAGGGACTCCGCCGCTGCCGCCCGAGTTTCGCCGCCCGCTGAGCCCGTCGCTCTGCCCGGCCTCGCCTCGCCCCTCGGCCGCCCGTCGCTGTGGGCCCCTGCGATTGCTGGCAGGCTAAGCTCGCAGCTGGCTCGCGCTGTGGTTCTTCTCGACAAGTTCGCCATCGAAGAGGAACCGCAGCCAAGACCTTCGAGAGGGAACTGTACCTCGGACCAAGAACGCCGCCATGGAACGCAAAGGTTTTCCGAGGAGCATGTACTGTGCCGAGGCCGAATCAAGATCTTCCCGACGCCGAGGGTGCCTATCCGGACGGACCAAGACCACCGACGAGACCTCCTGGACTCCAAGATCCGCCTCCGGACAACGAGCCACAAGATCCTCCGTATACATGACTCAAGATCACGATGCGACAAGATCTCGCCTCGAAGTCCGAGAACGACTCCGTCGAACCTCGGACCGAGACCGGACTGACCTCGTCGAACCCCAACCCGGAACCCCAAGATCGCCGAGACCCTAATGTGAACCTCTCAAACCCTTTTCATAACATAATAACAACTGTTGCATATTAATCATTCATCTCGCATGCATATCTGTGGTTTGGGGGCCTTCACGATACACCTAATAACTAAATATGGGGCCCATATGCGGCAAATCTAGTCTCATATCGGCCTCATTTAAACATGTGTAGCGAACCGTTCCATCTGTTGTCTTGCCAAACAACATTTAATTTATGGGTAATTAAATAATCGGACAATATAACCAATTGTCGGACCTTCCGCTTAATCGACCTAATTGCACCGACTTTGCCATGCCATAAATCATACATGCATCATGCCGATCTTCCGCCGTTGTATTAAATATTGCATCCGTGTTTCTTCTAGTGTTTTGCTTCTTCATGATAAGGCCGTTGAGTTGATGTGAGCTTCACCGATCTTGATTGGAACCTTTCGGCAATGTTTTCAAAGTAGCATCTCCCTTTTTCTACCTATCTTACTTTTATAGCATTTACTTCCCTCCTGTTGATCTTTGCTATCTGTGTTGCGATGCTCTAGTTCTCGTTCCCGTGATATCCCCTGCAGCCATATATAGCCTTGGACACATCCTATTACCTGTTGTTTGGTAGATAGTTGGACCCGCGTGTCGTAGTCGCTTGCTCAAGTGTTTGGTGTGACGTCAAGTACCACCTTTGTTGGAGGATTGCCGCATGTTGACGTTGGAGATGATCATGGTTTATTTATTGTATCACTTTAATTTCTGTTTAACAACTAAAATTGAATTAAGCAGAGGCATCGGTGGGTGATAGGTAAGATTTGGTTTTCCGAACGCCCACTTGTGTCCCGTAGGACCCGAGTTCTTGACACTGCTCGAGATCGAGCGCCGCTAACCATTGGGGAGATATGGGCCCCATTGATAATTACCTGATTTCAAAGTATTGTCTGGGGCCACAAGTAGTTTGGGGCTTTATTTACTATCCTGCATTTATGCCATGTTTTATCGCTTTATTTACGACAGCGAGGTAACGCACACTTTATCGCTTTGAAGCGGAATGTTTTCACGTCGATAGCCCCGATTGGGGACTCTGCCGTCACTTCGACCATTGACGCAAACCCCGAGTCCGCCTCGGAGACCGCCGTTCTTGGTGTACTTAGTGGGGTGGCCCCTGCTTGCTTTTGGGTCCAGGAACGTCGTGACTTAGGCCCCGCCGACATACCCGATGGGTGTATGTTAACCGATCCGCAAAAGGGTCAAGTGCTCGTGGATACTTTGGTGCACCCTGCAGGGTTTAATCTTTTCGAGAAGCCGTGTCCGCTGTTATGGACGACTTGGAGCACAAAGGTTCCGATCATAGACAACTATAACTAAAGTTTTGTTTAAAATGACTTGTTTCCGATATGATTAGTAATCAGCTTCACTACAACGGAATGGCTAAATAAAAGTATCAACAATCACTGGGTTTTGGGTTACCTCATGATAATTGTATCTCGACTAGTAGCGATGCCACTATAACGGAATGACTAACTAAAAGTGCCCATCGCTTACTTTATCGTGACGATTATCTAAACCCTGACTAGTAATTGCTGCAACGATAATCGAATAAGTAAAGCGCCAACCGTGCGTTCCTGTTGACTTCCTGCTTGGTCTCGAGGGGAAACGCCAGATGGGTTTGTTTGATGATAGTCTCGTGTTGGAACCGAATAGGTTTTTCTCACCTCTCCGATAACCGCCATTGTATCGAGTCTCTATAGGTTGTTTAGTGCATGTCACGCCGCCACCACCATACCTATGTAGGCGAGGACCGCCAATTCTAGCCTCGCTGCATCGCCTCGATCGACGCCCTTCTTTGTTTTCTGTTTTGCCATTTGTCGGCACCCTTGTGTTAAGGTGTTTCAGATCGACGCCGTTAGCGTGGTTACCCTTCCGCTTGGCTTGGGCAGGGTTATGGACGCCATTGGTTATTCTTGTGGCTCTTAGCCCCATTTGCATCTTGTCCGTAGTCGGACGCCCCATCGCTTTTCAAGGTGATTTGGATCTTTGTACCAGATATTCGTATTCTTGACTCTTTGAGTCGTATATATATATCTGCTCTGTGGGTCCCATCGAGGACTGTTGTGTAATGTTATTACTTTGTTTTTCCACCCGCATTTAAAGTGCTGGTGGCACCTTCAATCGTTTCTATGCGGGTTTGGCGAGTTTTGCTAAAACTTGCATAGGCCGATTCGAGGGTGTTACTGAGTGGTATCGAGCTCGGCTATGATATTCCCACAAGTCCAAATTAGGATAACCTAGCTAACGTCAAGTAGAGTGTCAAAACTATTTTCGAAAAAATCGGTTGGATAGTTCTGATTAGGTCTGATTTTACTCCTTACCCCTCTGCTATTCCCCTCTTATCTCGACGTGTTTTGAATCTGCTCTCTCCTTCCTCTTCGAGTCCAGGATTTCTCGTGGTTGGGTTACGTCGTACCTTCGGGGTTTCGCTTCCTTCTTTGATAACGGTGCTCTACCACCCTGTTCAAGCTGCCTCGATGAATCCGTCTATGGTGTTACCATTCCTTGTTCCTTGTTTGAGCCTTCCGTGTTTCGACGCCACGACATCATCTACATCGATCCGATGTAGTCGCATCACCCCTTTGTTTCGAACCTCGCTTCGAGATCTCCATCTGAATCTTGAGGGTTGGTTGCATAACTGCCTATTCGTGTACATAGTAATGCTTTGAGTGCGGGATGGAGTCACCATACCACTACTCTTATCATTTGCTTTGTATATAGAATGGTGGATCGTTGCAATTTTACTCCTTCCATGGAAGTTAGAGGTGGCCTTACCTTTAACTACGTCTGTTGTTTTCCTGAGTTCTCTTGGCGATCACGGACAACGACCTTTTGTTAGTGGTGTCGCGAGGATCTACACGAAGCAAGAAGATCGCCGACTTTTTCCTTCCGGTACCATGAGGCGGATCTCGAGGGCGAGATCCATTGTTAGTGGTGTCGAATTGTGGCATCCCGCAAAACCACTACTAGAAAATCGCGTTGAATTTGTGCATTGCATCGTCATCATCATGTTGTTTGTCTAAAACTATTTCGCAAAAACCTATTTATTTTCTAAGACGCCCATCCTAATTCAAACGCAAAACCCGGTTCGCCGGAATATTTTGTTTTGGCCGCTATCGGTTTGCCAACGGCCAGTTTAAAACAAATAAAATTTATATTTAATTTAGTAGGGGCAGTCGAACGGGCCAACCCGACCCGAACGACCGCCCCAGATTTTAAAACGGTTCCAACACCTCGCTAGTCCTAAACTACCTGCACTTACCCACACCAACCTCCACCTCACCGGCTACACTTTGCGCCACCTCACCGCCTCCCTCCCACCAACCAAAAGCCACATCAGCCCATACCCCCATCTAATCTCTCTCTCTCTCCCAAACACAAGACACACAACACGCCACACACACGCCAAAGACACACCGCACTCACACGACTCCACACCTGTGCCCTGGGACCACAGCGCCATGGCCTCCCACCACATCCCCCGCACGCGGTCCACTCCTCGCCACCGGACCCACCTCCCACGCCAGACCAACCGCTACCGCGCCGCTCTCTCAGGCATCTTCCTTGACGCCTCGCCCACGACCGAATCTCCTCTGCGTCCTTCCTCCCTCTCGCCACCCTTTCCCCGCTTTTGACGCCCTGGCCTCCAGCCCACCGCCTGCTTACCGCATCAACCTCCTCGCCGCTTTCGCTGGCACTGGCCAGGCGCCGACGCTGACGCCAGCCTTTCGCTACCGCTTCTCATTCGACGACGAGCCTCACAGGCTCATTTCTCAGGCTCTCGCCGCTGCCGGCAGCACAGCGCCATAGGCTGCTGACGCGACTTCGCCGCACAGACCGCCCGCCCGCCAGATTGCCCGCTTCTTGCTGCTAGCGCTCGCTGAAAGCCGCCTCACGACTTTCGCCAGCTGCCTCGCTCACGCTAATCATACCGCCCGCTGCATTCGTTGCTCCGGGTCGCCAGCATCCGCCTCCCTTGCCCCTCCGCTGCTGCAACCGCCGCCGGAGCTTCGCAGCCGCCTGGCCATTCAAGACTCACTCGTCGCAGCGACCCTCGGCCGAGTCCGCCAGCCAGAGCCGGGCGAGCTCGGCGTGACCGCCTCCGCGCCCTCCGCCCGTCTCCGCCAAGCGACCCGGCAACAGCAGCCCGCCTCCCTGGCCAGAGCGGCCGCCTCTCCGATAGCCGCTGGGCCTCCGCCGCCCGCCCGAAGCCTTCGCCGCCGAGCCCCGCTGCCTCTGCCCGCCAGCCCCCGCCTCAGCCGCCCGTCCGCCTTGGGCCCTGCGCTTGCTGGGTGCTAAGCTCGCAGCTGCTCTCATGTGGTTCTTCTCGACAAGTTCGTCATCGAAAGAGGAACCGCAAGCCAAGACCATCGAGAGGGAACCGGGTACCTCGGACCAAGAACGTCGTCATGGAACGCAAAGGTTTTCCGAGGAGCATGTACCGTGTGCCGAGGCCTATCAAGATCTTCCCGACGCCAGGGTGCCTACCGACGGACCAAGACCACCGGACGAGACCTCCGGCTGACTCCAAGATCTCCCCGGACAACGAGCCACAAGATCCTCCGATACATGACCAAGATCATGATGCGACAAGATCTGCCTCGAAGTCCAGAACGACTCCGAACTCGACCTCGAGACCAGGACCTCGACCCCGAACCCGAACCCGGAACCCCAAGATCGTCGAGACCCTAATGTGAACCTCCCAAACCCTTTTTCATAACATAATAACAATCATGCATATTAATCATTCATCTCATGCATATCTGTGGTTTGGGGCCTTCCACGATACACCTAATAACTAAATATGGGGCCCATATGCGGCAAATCTAGTCTCATATCGGCCTCATTTAAACATGTAGCGAATCGTTCCATCTGTTGTCTTGCCAAACAACATTTAATTTATGGGTAATTAAATAATCGGACAATATAACCAATTGTCGGGACCTTTCCGCGCTTAATCGACCTAATTGCACCGCACCTTTGCCATGCCATAAATCATACATGCATCATGCCGATCTTCCGCCGTTGTATTAAATATTGCATCCGTGTTTCTTCTAGTGTTTTGCTTCTTCATGATAAGGCCGTTGAGTTGATGTGAGTCGCCCGATCTTCTGGAACCTTTCGCAATGTTTTCGAGCATCTCCTTTCTACCTATCTTACTTTTATAGCATTTACTTCCCTCCGTTGATCTTTGCTATCTGTATGATGCTCTAGTTCTCGCTTCCGTGATATCCCTGCAGCCATATATAGCCTTGGACACATCCTATTACCTGTTGTTTGGTAGATAGTTGGACCCGGTGTCGTAGTCGCTTGCTCAAGTGTTTGGTGTGACGTCAAGTACCACCTTTGTTGGAGGATTGCCGCATGTCGACGTTGGAGATGATCATGGTTTATTTATTGTATCACTTTAATTTCTGCTAACAACTAAAATTGAATTAAGCCAGGCATCGGTGGGTGATAGGTAAGATTTGGTTTTCCGAACGCCCACTTGTGTCCTGTAGGACCAGTTCTTGACACTGCTCCGAGATCGAGCGCTAACCACAATGGGGAGATATGGGCCCCATTGATAATTACCTGATTTCAAAGTATTGTACTGGGGCCACAAGTAGTTTGGGGCTTTATTTACTATCCTGTACTTATGCCATGTTTTATCTTTATTTACGATTGCGAGGTAATGCACACCGCTTCGCTTTTGAAGCGGAATGTTTCGGTGTCGCAGGATCCCGATTGGGGACCTCGTTGCTCAGCCATTGACGCAAACCCCGAGTCCGTCTTCGAGACCGGCCGACTTCTATGGTGTACTTTAGTGGGTGGCCTCCTGCTTGCTTTGGTCCGGGAACGTCGTGACTTAGGCCCCCGACATACCGATGGGTGTATGTTAACCGATCCGCAAAAGGGTCAAGTGCCTGTGGATACTTTGGTGCACCCTGCAGGTTTAATCTTTTCGAGAAGCCGTGTCCGCGGTTATGGACGACTTGGAGCACAAAGGTTCCGATCATAGACAACTATAACTAAAGTTTACTGTTTTAAATGACTTGTTTCCGATATGATTAGTAATCGCCTTCACTACAACGGAATGGCTAAATAAAAGTATCAACAATCGCTGGTTTTGGGTTACCTCATGATAATTGTATTCGACTAGCGATGCCACTATAACGGAATGACTAACTAAAAGTGCCCATCGCTACTTTATCGTGACGATTATCTAAACCTGACTAGTAATTGCTGCAACGATAATAATAAGTAAATCGCCAACCGTAGCGTTCCTCGGTTGACTTCCTCGTTTGGTCTCGAGGGAAACGCCAGATGGGTTTGTTTGATGATAGTCTCAGGTTGGAACCGAATAGGTTTTCACCCTCTCCGATAACCGCCAGCTTGTATCGAGTCTCTATAGGTTGTTTAGTGCATGTCGCCACGCCGCCATCCACCATACCTATGTAGGCAAGGACCGCCAATCTAGCCTCGCTGCATCGCCTCGATCGCCTCCTTCTTTGTTTTCTGCTTTGCCTTTGTCGGCACCCTTGTGTTAAGGTGTTTCGAGATCGACGCCGTTAGTGGTTACCCTTCCGCTTTGGGCAGGGTTATGGACGCCATTGGTTATTCTTCGTGGCTCTTAGCCCCATTTGCATCTTGTCCGTAGTCGGACGCCCATCGCTTTCAAGGTGATTTGGATCTTTGTACCGTATATTCTGTATTCTTGACTCTTTGAGTCGCATATATATATCTGCTCATGGGTCCCATCGAGGACTGTTGTGTAATGTTATTACTTTGTTTTTCCACCCGCACGAAAGTGCCTGGTGGGCACCTTCGAATCGTTTCTATGCGGGTTTGGCGAGTTTTGCTAAAACTTGCATAGGGCCGATTCTGAGGGTGTTACAATCATCATCATCATCATCATCACCATAACGCCACCAGCAGTCATTGGAAGGATGACCCTCCTTTTTGCAGATCTGACAATAGACACCGGGCTGCCAAGGAGAGGCAACTCTTCCTTTATTTTTGCCGCGCCCCCCCTAGGGGCGATGATCCCAAGCGACCTTACTGAGCAAGGCAGGCTGTGGGGAGGAGGCGATATAGTTGAGGAGGATGGTAGGGTGTGTTGGATAGGTATAGGGTGGCGCATAGGAGGGAGGGAGTAGTGGGTGAGGTGTGGTATATGGGGGATGGGTGTAGACGGTTGGTAGGGATTTGGTGGCGAGGGGTTGTAGGGTTGTGGTGGGGTTATATGGTGGTGGCGTTGGATGATAGTTGGGAGGGAAGGTAGGAGGGTGGTTTGGGTGCGCCTCCATAGGGAGCGGAGGGCTGACGAGAAGCAAGACGATTTGAGGAGGTGAAAGTACCATTGTTTTGACCAGTGGCAGCGAGCATATTTTCACGATACTCATAGGATAAAAGCTGAGAGCACATGTCAGGTAGGGTTGTAGCAGGATTGACATTAATTGAGGCAACAAGAGGATTAAAAGTACCATCAAGACCATTGAGGATGTAATCCTTGATCTCATCATCATCAATCGGTTTTCCTGCAGAAGCAAGCTCCGAGGCAAACCCCTTCATCTTTGTCAGGAACTGAGTAGCAGTCATGTCGAGCTTTTTGGTGTTGGTGAGGCTCCACGAAGAGTAGAGACACTTGTTTTGGATTGGGTGGTGTAGAGGCTGGTGAGGGTACTCCATACATCCTTGGCATGAACAATCCCAAAAACGTTCGGAAGCATTTCATCAGAGAGGGAATTCACCAGGTAGCTCATAACGTGTTGATCCTTGTGAAGGGAATATGCCCGAGAGGCAATAATAAAGTGGTTATTATCGTATTCCTATTTATGATAAATGTTTATTTTGCATGCTATAATTGTATTAATACGGAAACGTTAATACATGTGTGTTTAATAAACAAAAGAAAGTTCCTAGTTATGCCTCTCTTATAAACTAGCTCGTTGATTAACAAGATGATCATAGGTTTCCTGATCATGGACATTGGATGTTGTTAATAACGAGGTCACAACATTAGTGTAATGGTGTGATGAACATTCATCCGAAGTATAGCATTACAATCAAAGTCATTGAGTTTATATTGCTATAACAACTTACGAAGTGATCCTAATCCTTAGACCATGAGATCATGTCAATCACTAACACCGAAGAGTTTCTTGATAACATCAAACGTCACACCGTAATGTGGTGATTATAAAGATGGGTTCGTAACTACTAAAGTGTTATGTTGAGGCCCATGGATCGAGAGTGGAATTTGTTCATCCCGATGACGGATAGATATACTCTGGGCCCTCTCGGTGATATCACATTGATTAGCTTGCAAGCAAGTGATTTGATCACTAGAATGTTATATCACGGAACGAGAAAAGAGTGCATGTCAGAACGAGATCAAACTAGGTATGGAGATACCGATGATCGAATCTCGGACATGTAATATATCGCTAAACAAAGGGATTAAGATACTAGCGTAAAGGTTCCGACGATCACAAGAAAGTCATCGTTGAATGTGTGGAGTCAAGATGGGTCTCCGTATCCCGCTCGATTATTGATCCGAGAGGGTCTCGATCATGTCCGCATTATTCGCGAACCGTAGGGTGACACACTTAAGAGACACCGACATCCAATTGGAGCAAAAGTTTCATGCCGAAAAGAAAAGGAAAGCGCAGGAATTTATTTCACTAGACACCAAACTGCTTTTGTTGAAATTGTCAAACTGGTTACGCATGTGAAATGGAATACTAGCAAGGGTTTTATGTGAATGTTTGTTAATTAAAGTAATTAACAAAATTCTGAATAAATAAATAAAAGAGTTTTATTGAAATGAGAGCTTGCATTAAATTTGGTGGAAATTTAATGCATGTGAGTGGATTTTTGAGTGGAGCCTTTTAATGGGAGTGGAGGCTTTTCATTTTGAGTGGAGCTCCACCCACATGAATGTGGAAGAGGTGGGGCAGCCCCATGGCTGGGCGCCATGCCCCTTGGGTGCCCCTCTCCCTATAAAAGGCCCCTCTCCTCCTCTCACAACACACCTCCTCGTGAAGGATCTCTCCCTCTAGAATTTATCCCCATGATCTCGGACTAGCGAGATACATGTTCCCGTGGCTATTCGGCAAGAAAGAGTTGTGCTTCCGCTGTATCGCTGGAGCGAGGAGGCGGAGGTTGCTCGGTGCCTCGAACGTGTGCGAAAGCACGGATGCGCTTGTTTGCGGCGCTTAGGACTTCCTCTCGATCTTGAGATCGGCAAGAGATCGTCTACATCAACCACGAGTTTGGACTCGTTAAGCTTTGTCGGTCTTCAAGGGTATGTTCTCTACGGATATACATCCGCTGTTTGTATCTAGTAGATAGATCTTGGTACATAGTTGTTCCCATCGAGGAAAATTTTTGTTTTCTATGTCATAACCCTACAAAGGGTATCGAGCCGGATCTATGCGTAGATGCTTTACACGGTAGTACATATGAGTATGTGGGCGATGATGATCATTTTATTGCTTCTTAGTTGTACTTTGGATATTGGTGGCATAGTGGGATGAAGCGGCCGGACAAACTTTACATGTCCTCGCACATGAGACCTGTTCCACGCTTGACATGCAACTAGTTTTGCATAAGTGGCTAGCGGGTGTCCTGCTCTCCTACTATAGTCAATATCTAATTTGCAACGAGTTGTCAACAATTTGGTTATCCTCGTTGTGGTTCATGTTCAGAGGTAAGAACGGTTCTATCTTCGAAAGCCCTAACGTAAAATTTGCAATGGATAAATTAGAGGCGTCTAGTTTAGATTGTTGCTGGGCTAGTGATATGATATGGTGATGTTGTAAGTAGAAGTATGAGATGATACTCTTACAACACACATAACGTGTAATATCCATAGACCTTGGACTTACACATATAGGTATGATAGTGATCATACCACGGCACATGATAGAGATCATATGCGGGAACCATATCATTCCACTAATAAACATGTGATGTTTGATAGCATCTTATATTGCTTGTTTGGCGTTTTATTAGCAAAATAAGATGATCCCTCATTTAGATATCAAGATAAGAATGTGTTCTTCCTTAAGTATGCACCGACAATGTTTCGTCGCTTCAAGACATCACGTGATGATCGGGTGTTTTTGGATCCACGACCATATTTCGGTGTAAGATGCTTACACGCAATACTAAGGTTCTTACTTGGCGAGCCTAGCATGTACGTACATGGCCTCAAACACGGACCGAAAGGTTAAGCATGAGTCATATAGTAGATATGATGCCCATTTGATGCTCGCTTTGAAGCTACCGACTCACGTGATGATCGGACTTGGTGTAGTGGATTTGGTTCATGTAATCACCAAAAAGGCACGAGGGATGTCGTTTTGAGTGGGAGTTCATTTCTAATTTGGATTAGTAGAACTCAATTTATCATAAATTAAATCAAAGTGAATTTGCATAATTTGTTGTAGTCATTGGCATTCGCTCACCACCTTATGCATAGTTGTAATTGAGATAATAGAACTATAGAATTGGATATATACTTTACTTAACCGCTATCGTATTGTGTTGAGTGTCAATCTAAAGTTTAAAGTCCTATTGCAAACTTTCAAAGAAAATTCTATTTACTCCGTGAAATTTAATAATTGGTATTAAATCGAGAGTAACAATTCCAAAGGTTAGTATCTTAAGTATCATGTTTGCCTCCATGATTCTTGATTTAAACATCAAGTTTATCTAGGAGCCGAAAGAATTGTTTAAACCATCATGTGTGGCGATATAACGATATCTCAAAACAATGTTTGGTTGCAATATGATAGAGTATAATATATGTTCTCATATTGGATGAGAATTCACGAAGGTTGGAGATGCTAGACATCCTAATCATCCAAAAGGGTTTTGGAAAGTAATGTTATACTCACGATTCTCCTTTATAAGCTAAATTGGCTTGATCATGAAAGTCGTCATGATAAGGATGAATAGAAGATGCATGGAAAGTATTTACTACACTAAAAGATTACTAAAGAATGGATTTTGAAAGAATACCGATCATTTTGATGATGGTGATCTACTTCAAAGTGCAAGTCCAAAGGTATTATTATTTGAATATACACGCTTTGGACTATGTGTCATGTATATGGCGCCACTTTTGATGTTGATAAATTCTTTTAAAAGGAAAAGGAAATGCTGAAAGAGAATCTATAAAATATATTTGGCAGAAAAGAAAAGATTGGAAATATCCAATTTAGGTATATATATGATATACATGTTATGGTTGTATTCTTTGCTTGTTAAACAATGTGGTTCTTGGGTATTGGATACCGAATTGTTTGGTATGAAATGTCATACGGAACAACGCAATTCATGAACCACAATGACCTAAGTAACTAGCAAGAGAATATGTGATGATGTTCATCGAAAACAAACAAACCGTTGTTTGTATTTCTCGTTGACATCAAAGCTTGACTTCAAGATTTGTTTTAATAATTGTTATTTAAATCAGGTATTATGAGAATAAAGGTTGTTCAAATAATTACCGTGTTCCATATAAGATGGATGATTTACAAATCTAGTTGGAGAAATCACATCCATAAAACCTAATGCTAAAATGTCGCAAGACAAATGATTGAAAGATCACTTACGGTGACATCATTGCTTAAATTATATTGGAAAGAGAACATGAAGAATCTCCATATTCATGGATTTTTGGAGTCTTTGATTTGATCAAGTGACGCCAGAGACTTTCCACGTGATAATTAAAACTTCGCTCAAAGGCCAAGAAGAACGAACGACTAAAATATTGGAATTTATACATATCGATGTATGTATTCCATTATGTGTAGTCGTAGTTTATGGGTTTCAACTTCATATGCTTTCTCCGGAAATTTGAGTGAATGTTCACTTAATGAGAAAGAAGTATGAAATATTTGAAAAACGTTTTCAAAGACTTTCAAGATGAAGTGGAAAATCATTGTAACAAGAAAAATAAATGAATTATGATTTGATCATGAAGGAATTTATTTGAGTTACAAGTGTAACAAGAAAATAAATGAATTATGATTTTATCATAAAGGGATTTATTTGAGTTGCAAGTTTAGCAAAACACCTAGATTTACATATCCCGAAACACCATAGGAGTATGGAGTGTTTGAGATTTGTAATGAAATCTTGTGATACATGGTTGGATCAAAGGTGTTATTTATAAAACTGCCATTATGTTTTAAAAGATTAAAGCTTTAGAGACTTCCGCTTTTACACTGAAAAGAGCTCCATCTAGATCCGTTGAAATGACACCATGGAAGTTATGGTTTGGGGTAAAACCCAAGTTGTCATTTCTTAAATTTTGGTATGCTAAACATAAGTAAGATGTTTACAACCGAAGTCGGATGAGCATGTCTTTGTAGGTTATTTCGAATAACAATTGGTTATTCCTCCATAACACCGAGGACAAAAGGGTTTGTCGCTTGAAATGTAAAGTTTCTTGAAGAAGGAATTTTTCATAAATGTTAAGTGGGAGGACAATAGAACTTTGATGAGGTTAACGAACCTTAGCTAAATGCTTTGAGTTAGCGCCGAAATGGTTCCTCGAGGCTGCCATAATGCTCATAGCTTATGTGCCTCAAAGGTTGTGGTCACGGAGATCTAAGTTCCTATTGAACCAAGTAGGTCGGTTAAACAATCAAATGCTAAGATTTGAGAGTAAATCATTATTGTTTGATAATGATAAACCGAATACATACAAAGAAGCGATGATGGGCCCTGACTCCGTCAAATGGCTTGAAGCCATAAAATCCGTGATAGTTCCATATCACGAAATCAAGTTTTCAACTTGGAAGACCCTCCTAAAGGTGTAAAACCTATCGGTCGATTTGGATCTATAAAGAAATGTACATGGATGTCTCACATCTATGAAATATTCGACATGTCGTAAAGTATTTTATGACAATGTTCAAAGAGTTGACTATGACAAGATTTGATCTTTCATAGCGATATTTAGTCCGAACGGATTAAAGTAGCAACCACTACATATAATTTGGTATATGGTAGATGAATAAACAAAACAAAGTTCTTCTAATAGAATGGTTACCTAGGACGGTACATGACACGGTCCAAAGGGTTTTGTTAAATTCAAAGGATGTTAAAAGGGCATGCAAACTTCAATGGTTGAAGTAAGCATCATGAGTTGGAATCTTCACCATGATGAAAAGGAGTTTTTCATCAGAGACGATGAAGATGCTTGCATTTGCAAGAAATTAAGTGGAGCTGAGACATATTTCTAATACATTATGTGAAGGACATCTTGTTGATTAGAAATGATGTATCTTTTATTGACAAAGGTTAAGAATTTCATTTCGATGAGAGACTTAGGCAAAACCCGAATATTTAGCATGAATGTCTATAGTGGATAGACTGTAACGCTAATATGTTTATGCCAAACGTACATATATGAGATATTGAAGGAGTTCAATATAGAACCGACAAGAAACAGTTCTTGTTGCATGGAAAGGAATTGAATCAAGATTTAAGTGTATCGACACTTGATAAGTGAAACAAGATTCAAGTGCTTTGACACTTGATGAGTAAAACCACGAGAATGTTTTGATCAATCATACCATGATATGTACACATCCAGATATGTCCTATGCTCTAAGTGTTATGAGCATATACCAGAATGAATCATAAAATGATCATTGGACGATAGTGAGGATATTCTTATGATCTTTTGGAAGAACTAAGAATATATTTGTGTAGAGGTGACAAACAATTACAAATAGTTCATTGTAAAGCGTTACATTGATACTAGTTTTGTCACAAGATACAAATTAAGTTTATCTCAATTTAAACTATGGGTGGCACAATGTAATGGAAAGGAGATTCCATGATGGATTTGGATGAATTCCAAAATTAAGACATTGTGACGAATACTACAACAAAAGGCTAAGTATATGACTGCTATAGTAGCAGCAAAGGAGGGAATTTGTGTCAAGTAGTTTGTTATCAAACTAAGGTGTGGTTCACAACGGGATAACACTAAAGATATATTGTATGATAATAGTATCGATGTGTTTTAACCCCAAGGAACTAAAGGTCTCACCAAAAGACCAAATTTATACAATGCCATCTCATTGGAGAATGAGTGATGCGTGGAGACGCAAAGACATGCAAATACACACACGGACCAAACGCCGATCCAGAGATTATGTTAACCACTTGCAATTGCGTATTTGGAACACCGTAAAGCCATAGGTGTTCAATACACAAAGTTTTCAAACTAGATTATTGTCTCTAGTGCAAGTGGGAGATCAAGGAATATGCCCGAGAGGCAATAATAAAGTGGTTATTATCGTATTCCTATTGATGATAAATGTTTATTTTGCATGCTATAATTGTATTAATACGGAAACGTTAATACATGTGTGTTTAATAAACAAAAGAAAGTTCCTAGTTATGCCTCTCTTATAAACTAGCTCGTTGATTAACAAGATGATCATAGGTTTCGATCATGGACATTGGATGTTGTTAATAACGAGGTCACAACATTAGTGTAATGGTGTGATGAACATTCATCCAAGTATAGCATTACGATCAAAGTCATTGAGTTTATATTGCTATAACAACTTTTAAGTGATCCTAATCCTTAGACCATGAGATCATGTCAATCACTAACACCGAAGAGTTTCTTGATAACATCAAACGTCACACCGTAATAGGTGATTATAAAGATGGGTTCGTAACTAATAAAGTGTTATGTTGAGGCCCATGGATCGAGAGTGGAATTTGTTCATCCCGATGACGATAGATATACTGGGCCCTCTCGGTGATATCACATTGATTAGCTTGCAAGCAAGTGATTTGATCACTAGAATGTTATATCACGGAACGAGAAAAGAGTGCATGTCGAACGAGATCAAACTAGGTATGGAGATACCGATGATCGAATCTCGGACATGTAATATATCGCAAACAAAGGGATTAAGATACTAGCGTAAAGGTTCACGATCACAAGAAAGTCATCGTTGAATGTGGGAGTCGATGGGTCTCCGGATCCCGCTCGATTATTGATCCGAGAGGGTCTCGATCATGTCCGCATTATTCGAACCGTAGGGTGACACACTTAAGAGACACCGACATCCAATTGGAGCAAAAGTTTCATGCCGAAAAGAAAAGGAAAGCGAGGAATTTATTTCACTAGACACCAAATGCTTTGTTGAAATTGGAAACTGGTTCATGTGAAATGGAATACTAGCAAGGGTTTTATGTGAATGTTTGTTAATTAAAGTAATTAACAAAATTCTGAATAAATAAATAAAAGAGTTTTATTTAATGAGAGATTGCATTAAATTTGGTGGAAATTTAATGCATGTGAGTGGATTTTTGAGTGGAGCCTTTTAATGGGAGTGGAGGCTTTTCATTTTGAGTGGGAGCTCCACCCACATGAATGTGGAAGAGGTGGGGGCAGCCCCATGGCTGGGCGCCATGCCCCTTGGTGCCCCCTCTCCTATAAAAGGCCCCCTCCTCTCACAACACACCTCCTCGTGAAGGATCTCTCTCCTCTAGAATTTATCCCCATGGTCTCGGACTAGCGAGATACATGTTCCCGTGGCTATTCGGCAAGAAAGAGTTGTGCTTCCGCTGCATCGCCGAGCGAGGAGGCGGAGGTTGCTCGGTGCCTCGAACGGTGTGCGAGCACGGATGCGCATTTTTGCTTGGCGCTAGGACTTCCTCTCGATCTTGAGATCGGCAAGAGATCGTCTACATCAACCACGAGTTTGGACTCGTTAAGCTTTGTCGGTCTTCAAGGGTATGTTCTCTACGGATATACATCCGCCCGTTGTTTGTATCTAGTAGATAGATCTTGGTACATAGTTGTTCCCATCGTAGGAAAATTTTTGTTTTCTATGCTGCGAACCCTACACCTTGATGACCCAAGCATCATAGTCGGGGTTGGGGATGGAGATCTTCTTTTGATTTGCATCTTCAGCTTCAATCTGCGGAGGGGGCGCCACGTCAGAGCCATCAAGGATGCCCATGGCACGGGCACCACGAAGAGTAGGCAGAGCCTGGGTCTGCCATAGGAGGAAATTTTCTCGAGTCAATTTGGTGGCAGGGGGCGCCCCAAGGGAGGCCGACGATGAGATTGTCGAGGAAGACATGGTCCTGGCGAGTTAGGGTTTTGGGGAGGGTGGGATTTGTGTGGTTATTTTGAATGGAATTTGTGGGGAATAGGTAGAGGGGGCCTTGATCTATGGAGAGAGTTCTTGGGATTTTTTGGAGGGGAGAAGGAGGGCCGACGGGAAGGAGAAAACCAGGCAGTCGGCGGCGGCTAGAAGGGAAGAGGCAATGCTCGTGATACCATGTTGGTTGTCGAGGTTGTGGGAGAACGATGCATACCCGTTGGGGTGCACCGGTACGTGTTAATATAGGTAGGAAAAAAACCCCTACGTGGCTTTACTCAAATAGATATAAGTCCGGTTGGAGTACTACTCCATATCAATTGTTACAAGAATAAATACAACTCCAACAAAAACATCTTATATTTTAAAACGGAGGGAGTACGTACCAAGTTTCTTAGTTGAAATGACAAAGTTTGGGTGCTCTTCGCCCTCTTTCTTTAAAAAAACAAACTAGGCCGGTCGATCAGTGCTCTGGAAACATCGCATGTGCAATGCAGTTGGAGAAATCAACCGAGAATAAAGAAAATGGAAGATTCCATACTTCCATCTACCTATCTTGCTGCCCAACTTTCAACGTATCAGTTTGACCGGCAGCTCGACTGACCTCACACGTGACGCCGCGGTAGCCCTGCTGCCCTTCTGGCTAACCGCGCGACGACTTGCGTGACGCGCTGCTCTCGATCACGATCATCCATGTGTCTGATTCGCCGGTGCGAGCCTGGCGGCACCGCCGGTATCTGTCGCGTATCAGCCGCAGCTGCAGATGGCGCTGTCTGAACACCAATTTCTGGCACATGTATCACAGATTCAAACTCCACGGACCGACCGGCTCGACATGCGCGCCTGTTTCTAGAAGATGTCGCTAATTTGGCTTCGTTCATCAACATCGAGATTCGATCGCTGTTGGCCCGTCTTGACTGAGACGCAACGTACGTACTAGGAAAAAAGCATATACCGGTCGATCGAAGCATCTCCGTCCTTGACGGCTGACTTGTAGTGTAGCCTTGGACAGTCCAAGTCGACCGAAGAAGCATCGGCCGATTAGTTGTCGTGCAGGCGTGATACGTAATAAGGAGATTAAGGGCGACCGGTATCATTATGACCGGCGAAATTAAAGGCCGGAGTTTCTGATAAGCAACATCTTCCGATCATGACTGCTTCCGATCATATTCATATATCTCCCATGTCGTCTCAAGCTAGTCAACAAATATTACGTAAGGATGCTGGTGCATGTGCAATAATTTTGGCGGAAGGTTTACATTTTCCACGATGGGAGCATGCATGCACGATGGGTCACGTTCATGCATCCATATCATTGGTTCTCTCAGATTTGCTTTGTGATTTTTGCTGAGAGTAAATCTTTTGCATGTGTATATGGCACAACTCGCATAGCCTGCTCCATTCATTAGTACACCTATTTCTCTTTTTTCGAAATTCTATAGATCTATTAATAATTATCAGCAGTACAAAAAGTCTTAAAAATTATAAATATGTCAATGGACCATCTGACGAAGACTACTGACACTAGTACAAGCCAAAGACGCGTCGTCGTCCTCACCCCTCCATCGCTGGAGACGGGCAAAACTTGTCGACGTAGAGTTTGTTGTACTTCCTCCGTTTAGAAATATAAGATGTTTTAGTTTTGTGAAGCTAATTTATCTAGACACCTTTTAGTTGTAGATTCAACTGAATCTCTTAAAGTTGACTTCACAAACTTAACAATAGTGTCTAGATGCATTTACTTCACAAACCTAAAATATCATATATATTTTTAAATGGAGGGAGTAGTAGATAAAAAGGAAGTCATCGTGCTAAGGCCCCAAAGGACCAGTGCACTAGAGGAGCAACCATCGTCGAAGGTGATAACAGTCAATCTGAAGAGACTGACCTCAAACCACACCAACGAATACGAAAAACGACAAGATCTCAAGAGATCCGTCGAGCACACGACTTCACACATCCTCCGGTAGCCCTAAACGCACCAACGAAGCGACGATGGGACGGTGAGGACATTATTCTGACTTCAAGAAATAGTCGTCGCCTCATCATCCCGAAGACATTAAAAAAAGACCTAAAAAGGAACGAAAATTCTTCCGTTGGCGACGTGTCGTGGTCCGCCACCCCTCTATGGCTCTAAGGCCAACGGAGGCGGCGGGGCCGCCAGCGTCACAGGTGAGAGGACGGAACCCTAGATGGGTTTGGACTTTGGAGTAGCTGCCGCCTATGCTTGCCTTTGGCTTGGGTACCGGTTCGGTATTAGTACACCTATTTCATTTTGAACCTAAAATTTGAAAAAATACTGCCTGTTAGAATAATCATTAAAGATATCTGTTTGAACCGATGTATTTGTTTGGATGCTATCTCTTAATTAAACAAGCTCCAAAGTAACAAGATTCAAAAAATATAATTTTGAAGCACAATGAAACGACAAAGAAGTGTTCACTATCTCATAAATTTATTGAAAGTGGTCTAACACAAGTTCAAAGTATGGTGAAACACAAAATGAACAGAGTTTGCTCGGTGTCATAAATTTTCAAAGTAGCATCATTTTTTCGTAAAGTGGGCTTCCAAACATTTTCAAAATATAGGAAATTTTGGTATTGTTTGGAAGCCCAACTTCACGAGGAACTTAGATATTTTGAACGGTTTTCAAATCAGACTTGTTGTTCAAAATTTGCAGAGATTTAAATTATGAAATGAGAGAGTAAGCTAGCACAGTAGGACATACTAGTAAAACTGTTTTAAAATATACTAAGACGTTTTTGATAGACTGTTTTCACTTATTAAAACATACATCTTGCATTTATGGAAACGGATATAGAAGTACTACGAAGAAGGGAGAGGGGGCATGAATGGCCATATAGCTCGCACGATAAAAATGCCGTTCTCATAGAATCCCACTGTTTTTTTCGTTCTCTGAGAGCACACATGCACCTGTCCGTTCGTTTGTTCTTCCTCACATGTACTTATCATGTATGCAGCCGTTCCGAACGAAAACTCTTCTGCCGGCGAGGTGTCGTGGTCCGCCATACCCCTCCATGGCCCTAAGCCCAACGGAGGTGGCACGGACCACCCGCACGGGTGAGAGGATAGAACCCTAGATGGGTTTGGACTTTGGAGACGCTGCCGCCTATGCTTGCCTTTGCCTTGGGGTACCGGTTCGGTATTAGTACACCTATTTCATTCTAAACCTAAAATTTGAAAAGGTACTGCCTGTTGGAATAATTATTAAAGAAATCTGTTTGAACCGATGTATTTATTTCGATGCTATCTCTTAATTAAACAAGCTCAAAAGTAACAAGATTCAAAAATCTAATTTCGAAGCACAATGAAACGACAAAAAAGTGTTCAGTATCTCATAAGTTTATCAAAAGCGGTCTAACACAAGTTCAAAGTATGGTGAAACACAAGATGAACTTAGTTTGTGAAACAAAACAAAGCGAAACAAACCGTCTCACAATAAAATTATGCTGGGTGTCATAAAATTTTCAAAGTATCATCATTTTTTCGAAAAGTGGGTTTCCAAATATAGTATATTTTGGTATTGTTTGGAAGCTCACTTCACGAAGAACTTAGATATTTCGAACGGTTTTCGAATCAGACTTGTTGTTCAAAATTTGCAGAGGTTTAAGTTATGAAATGAGAGAGTAATTAAGCTAGCACAGTATGACATACTAAAACTGTTTTGAAATATAAGAAGTATTTGATAGACTGTTTTCACTTATTAAAACGTACGTCTTGTATTTATAGAAACGGATATAAAAGTACTACGAAGAAGGGAGAGGGGGCATGAATGGCCATATAGCTCGCACGATAAAAACGCCGCTCTCTCATAGAATCCCACATGTTTCTTCGTTCTTTGAGAGCACACATGCACCTGTCCGTTTGTTCTTCCTCATCTTGTACGCAGCCGTTCCGATCGACCACCATCACAGAAAGCACTTTCCGTGGTTGCCTTTCCGCGTCGCCGCGAGAAAACGACCGCCGCCCACTCGGACCCCATTCTCTCGTACGCAACCGCGGGAATGCGTGGCCGCTCCGCCGTACGTACGTCTCGACGTCCGACTAGCTTGCGTCGACAGCCAGTCGTCCCCTTGGATTTGGATACAGCTCTCTACCATCAATCATCGCACAATCGCCGCACACCATGGCGAGTCCGCGCCCGGGCTCTCCATCTCCGTTCGTTCGGCGACTTGTACTCTGGAGCTTCTGCCCTGCCAGTGTGCCACGATCGACGACGACTCGACGAGCCCCTATTTTAAAAATGAAGTGCAGTGGTAATGATGATCCTGCTACTCCTACCTTAAAACTAGCGACGATCGAGTACGCGAACAGCAGATGCACATCGTATATAGTCATCATGGACTCATGGTCAATCCAGCCCGCAAAAAAAAACATGCGCGAAAATTCTACGGGTAATAGTAAACTTGGCCAGTCGATCCGTGCGTCGAGAAACAAGATGCGGAGATCGATGTACTCCATTCGTTACAAAAATTAAGATATTTTAGATTTTTTATTTTTTTTAGCACCTGTAGATTTGGAATAAACTTATAGTATGTTCCATAAAACCTAAAATCTATGTTATAAAACGGAAGGAGTATTAATTTAGTACTCCCTCCGTTTAGAAATATAAGATGTTTTAGATTTGTAAAGGAGATGTATCTAAACATCTTTTAGTTTATATGTTCAAATGAATCTAGATATTTAAAAGGTGTGTAGATACATCTCATTCATAAACCTAAAACATCTTATATTTTCAAACGGACAGAGTACATGTCGCTCGTGCCTCATATGTGATGTTTCAATCACTTTCACAGTTTGACTGGCAGCTGTTCCGTTGATCTCACGCGTGACGCCGCCGTAGTCTGCTGCCCTGCTGGCCTTACGACGACTTTCCGGTGCGAGTGCAACTGCCGGTCGCTGTCCCGTAATATTCTTTCTAAAAAAGAAATCAGAAATGGAGAGGTAAGGATTTACTATCTATACTCTCTTCATTTTAAAATATAAGATGTTTTATTTTATAAAACAAATATATCTAAACTTGTTTTAATCTATAGGTGTCGTTTGGATTTGAATTGAATCTACACTCTAAAAAAAAACTAGATATATTTTCTTTATAAAACTAAAACATCTTATATTTTAAAACGGAGGGAGTACTGATCAAGGATTAAGACAATGAGACTTCTTATTTTCCTTATTATTTGACAATGCTGCTGATGCTCTACCAATCATGTTACCAAGAGCTGAATCAAAATCTTTGAGATGTCCTTTATCTTCAACCTCTAGACCATGTCGACGGCGTGTCCCCGTTGCCGCTGGAGGAGCGTCCATCTTGCAGTATGCAGATGACGCTATACTATTTCTGTAAGATAATTTAGAACAAGAAAGAAATTTAGAATTTTATCTTTACTTATTTGAACAAATGTTTGGACTCAAAGTAATCTTCCACAAAAATGAGTTGTACTGTTTAGGGGGAGCTCAAGAGTTTGAGAAAATTCTTACTTGTAAGTCTGGGGTTTTACTAATGAAATACTTAGGAGTTCCTGTAGTTGAGAAAAGACCGAACATAAGTGGCTAGGACCAGCTGGGGAGGAAATGGACGAAAAATTGTGCTGCTGGAATGGAAAGAATCTATCTAGTGGTGGTAGATCACAGCTGCTTCTTCCTCTTCCCTAAGAGCCTGCTACAGTAACCCTCCCAGATCTCGCGAGACCGGGCCGATCCCGAGCCCCTCCGGCGGCCATGGCGGCCGGAGGCGGCGGAGGGGAGGCACCGGAGTAGTTCTAGGGTTGCGTACAGTCAGATTTGTGGAGTAGGGCCGGGGTCGAGCTTGGCACATCCGGTGGTGGAGATTGGGCGCGGCGTGCTCCGGTGGCTGGAGTTGGTGTGCCTCGTCTCTGGATCCGGGATCTCCGTAATAAGACCCGCCGCTCCTCTTCAAGCTTGTGGTGGCGCTGCTCTCCCGCTCCCGACCGGCCGTGGTGGTGAGGGGGATTGGAAGAGAGTGCTCCTCGGCTTGATCTCGCGCGGTGCTGGCTCTTGGTGCGCGGCGCCAAGGATTCGCCCCAGTCGACCTCCACTTAGATCGACGGTGGATCCAAGCCGAGTCCCACTGGCAAGCCCTTTCATAAGGCGCCTAGGAGCTGGTGCTTGGCGTGTGATCTGTGGCCTCTAGCTCTCCTTGGCCGGCCTTGGTGGCGAGGGAGGTGGGCGTGGAGGTGGCTATGTGGTTTGCCCGATTCGCCGGCCGTGGTGGCGAGGGGTCGAGTGCGTCGCCTTTTCTTTTCGCCCAAGCGCTGGTGTTGTCCATGTCATGGGCTTTTCTCCCGCTCGCTTCAGCCCAGGTGGTCGCCTGAGTGTGCAATGGGGAGTCTGCGGCGGTTTCTTTGGAGCTCCTCTCCGTGTATCGTGGCGGCTTTTTCCGTCTTTTGCGCGGACCGAATGGCGAGGGCTGCCGCCCACCGCTGCTCCGTCCGTCCGAATTCTTCTTCCGCCTCCGCCTCAAGTGGCATTGGAGCCGCTGCTTGACCGACGGAGCTCTTGTTTCTGGAGGAGGAAGAGGACCGGGGACTTGATTGCTTTTCAAGTTTTTCCCCAAGGTTCTTTGTGCTTATTTTTGGACCCCTGTGTAATTTTTCTATTCTTTTGAGTTCCCTTGTACTCTAGATATTTTTAATAGCAGCTTCCTGTCGGGTGGGTTCCACCCGTTGACCGTTCAAAAAAAAAAATAGTGGTGGTAGATCCCTTTCGATTAATTCCTCTCTACCCAATATACCCTTGTACTTCCTCTGTCTCAGAATAGATGTAGCAGATTGTTAAAATTTGATAAATCTAGATATTGTTTAGTAATGCCTCCATCCCAAAATAAGTGCGTTGAGTTTGTCTAGATTTGCATTTATCTAGACATGCAGGGGCGGTGCTAAGGGTCTTCCTTGGTATTCAAGTGAATACCAATGGTTTTGAGAAAGCAATGAATTTTTAATAAAATAGCGAAAACTTTAGCAAAAAACTGTGACATTTTTGGCAAAATGAATACCATCCTTCAAAATGAATACCAACCCTCTGAAACCTAGAGCCGCCACTGTAGACATGTTTTACTATATAGATATATGTGAATTTGGACAAACCGAAGTCACTTATTTTGGGACAGAGTGAGTATATAAATCTATCCAAATTTTAACAAAACTTGTGACATCTATTTTAAAACAAAAAGAATACATGATTTCCTTTTACAGTAGACATTAAAGATAGGATGGAAAAAATAGAATCTAATTTCTTATGGAGTGAGGACAAAAAAAAATCACCTTGCAGCAAAGAACACATGCGGTCGCAGATGCGGAGATCGATGGAGGAAATTTTTTAAAAGGGGAGATTCCAAATTTCTGCTTATCACTTAATTATTTGCATGTCGCCGTGCCTGCTACAGCTAGCCCCCATGTTTCAACGTATCACTTTGACTGGCAGCTGGTCAGCTGATCTCACGCGTGACGCCGCCGTAGCCTGCTGCCCTGCGCTGGCCGTTACGACGACTTGCCGCTGCGAGTACAACTGCCGGTCGCTGCCCCGTATCATTCTCACACACACAAAAGTATCAGGTACACAATGGCGATCTCTGAAAACTAATTTGGAAATCTGCATCGGAAGTTCAAACTTTACGGATTGACCGCTACGGCACGCATACATAGGTAGCGAGAAAATCAGGCACGGGCGCTGAACATCGAGAATCCAAATAAACGCAACGCCGATCGCTGTTCGAACGTTTTGACCGAGACGCATACATGAAGCTATTCCCTAGAGCTGCAAAAAAGGAGCGGCATCCGCGGGGGCGCAGGTGTTTTTTGGCCCTACTTCGCGCCAAGAGTATGCGGCGGCGGCGCAGCTCTACCGTACCCGGCGGTTCCTACTACTCCGGCTGGTGAGCGAGTGTCAGCGGCATCAAGGCGCATCTCCCACCTTCTCCCCGGCTACGCATCATCATGGGTGGGGTAACCATCGTGAATCCCTCTCCCCTACTATTTTGATTAGGGCTAAAGTACCGATTTAGAAAGAACTCACCATAGCTCCGCATTGTTAGGCCGAAACGATGGTGTTTATCCATTAGGCAGCTGCGCTTATAGCAGTGATTCAAGCCTGTATTTTGTTGTTGCACAAGAGAGCCGTAGGCGGGTTGTGTTTCCTCGACTGAAGTATGGTCCTATGTGTACGCGAGATAAAGAAAGGATGGCCAATATGAACTACATCTATAACTACAACAATGCAGAGTCTCTGAACATGCTCAGGATGAGAAGAGCCCCCTTGTTTGTACTTGTTGGAAGGTTAAGGACATGTGGACTTTTGATAGATTAGCATCCACACCTCAATGGAAGAACAAGTCACGATGTTCCTTCATGTGGTTGGCCATAACCATAGGTTTAGGGTCATCCACAACACTTTCAGAAGAAGCATGGAGACAATATCGTCCTATTTTCAACCGAGTGTTGTATGCAATCGTTGAGCTGAGAGAGTAGATGATCAAGTCGCCTATGAATCAAACGCCAGAAAAGATACGCAATAGCGTGAGGTGGATGCCATATTTCAAGGTGATCATGTGTTCCCTTGCTTTATCATTGCATCCTTCGATTGAGCCTCATGTGTTCCCCTTTTCTCATTTCATCCTTGTGTTCTTGTAACATGATTGTATCGGTGCAATCGATGGTACTCATGTTACTACTAGAGTTCCAAGATCAAAATCTGCAACTTACAAGAGAAGAAAGCACTACACCAATCAAAATGTACTAGTTGTTGTTGATTTCGACATGATGTTCATATATGTGCTAGATGATTGGGAAGGATCATCCCATGATGCAACCATCCTTGCTGACTGGCAGCATGTCCAGGCCTGATGGGATCATTTGTAGGGTTCGCAGTATAGAAAACAAAAAATTTCCTACGATGGGATCATTTGTAGGTCATCATGGAGTGGAGAAATGTAGCAACCACTACAATACAATTCCTTACTCCGAAATAGGAGAGTTTGCGAACTTCGAGGACGAAGTTTATTTTAAGGGGAAGAGTCTGTAATATCCCAGCATTAGAGCCTACAAATAAGCTGAACCCAGATGTGTGCATTGCATTCATGCATAGAAAATCCGAATAATTTTTGCGGTTTTGAACAAAACTTGTCAAAGTGATTGAAGCTTCTCCTAACTTGATGGAATTGAAGTAGATCATCAAGTTGACTGCGGTAAGTTTCAATATGACCTTTGGTAAAATCTTATTTTGGGTAAGGGAGATTTGATCTAAGGGTAGGTCAAATGTAATAAAAGTTAAACCCTGATACATTATGATTTATATTTAATCCTTAGGTGATCATATTATAGTATTCATTATAATCACTCATAAGTACCAAGTTGAGGATATAACATAAACAATAAGAATTTAACAACTATGTCTTAATCTCAACTGCACATACCATGAGTATCATGGTAATACCTAACCCTACTTCTTAAGTAAGATTGAGTAGGAAAGAGACTAAGTCAAGATCATTCACTATATATCTTTCTTTCCATATCAATTTTTATGGAACTTATCTTAATATCTGTTGTTCCTCAATGTTTAGTAATCCACCATTGATTTACAAATTCTTTAACTATTAATCCTTGATCTACTATAACATCTACTTAAATCTTTTAAAGAGGGCATAGTCCATGAATAACCTTAATCTAATATGAGATACTAAGAAGATAATTTCAATACAATTGAAAAGTAGTATTGATAAATCCTTGTTTAGCCAACTAAGAACTTAAGCTATAAATGATTAAAGGATTATATTGATCATGCCTTACTCACCAGGATGGTCTACCTATATCTAGTATAAAAGATATTGGTGAGTAGAACATGATTGAAACCCTAGTAGAGATAAGTTATCCTAGAGAAGTCATTACAAGCCACATTAATATAATGTAAGGTTGGAGTGTGAGTTGTTAGAGTAAAGTAAATGTAAGATAGTATGATTCAATTAACGCCTGTATAGCATAGAGTTATGGAAGTAGTGTTATCCATCTTAAGGGAGAGTAAGCTTTAAAGAAAGGTGATGGATGATTAAGGAAGATTATGAGTGGAGTTTGAAAGAACTACTTGTTGGATTGATAATTATCAACAGTAGAGTAGTGGGTATAACCAAGCAAAGATATGAGAAAAACTATGAAATACTTTAGTATAAAACTCATTGGATTTATCCATGAGTTTAGAAGAATAAAAGGGTGGATAAGAATATTCTTGTGAAGTAAAGCTCATCATACTAACTATGATGATGGATAGGAAGAAGTATTATATCTAGGAAAGGAAGTCTTCAATTAAAGGTCAAGGATGGTGAAGAATGAAAAAATAGACATTCTTGTTAAACAACCAACTCTAAATCTTAAACCAAGTATAATGTCCATTCAGGGAATTGATTCATCATCTTATGTCCATATCACTTCATAGGAATATTTTCCTATAGCAAATCACATAAGCACATCTCTACCAATTCCAACCATCATAATTATATGTGCTTAGGAGTATCTTTATCAATTTCTTTCTATAAAACATTCTAAATATAACTTTCTAGTCCTAAAGGTGATGTCATGAAATATCCCAAACAGAAAACAATATGCTTAGTTATTAAATCTTTACTCACATCCATAAAGGAATCTAAGTATAATAAAAACCCTAAACCCTAGGGTAAATATTCATAATTCAAAACCCTAAAATTCTTTGTTTATCATAATAGAATATATACATTGCCATTTTCCAAATTAATGGAAGTAGTAATAAACATATTAATTTCTTTTATAATTCATGCATCAAATAATGATATAGGATTATTATATATATAAAAATTTCTGTTCAAAACTATGAGTCAACTAGAGTTAAGTTTTATAAACAAATAAGAAGGTATGATTTAATAAATCCATGGTTAAAAGAGGAAAGAAAAATAATAAGTAAAGCTTTTACAAAATATTAAAAGGGGTTCATATAGAGAAAATAAAAGAAATATAAAAAGATTATATAATAAAAGTTTACAAATGATACTAAATATATTTTAGTATTACTACAATTATCCAGCAAATAAATTCTACAAAGCAAAGTTGAAATTAAAGATTATATACAAATCTGAAAAGGAAAACAGAAAATAGAAAAAATAGAAAACAGATAAAAAAACAAGACTTGGCCGTGGCCCAACTCCTACCTGCTTACTTGTCGCCCAGGTGCAGCCCACAAAGGCCCAATAACCAGCCCAGCTCATTCTCTCATGTGACTGACGAGTGGGGCCAGGGAAGGATCACGAGTTGAGAAGAAATAAATGCCAGGGGGTTTTCCGCAAAAGCGACATCATCGTCATCCTCACGCACACAGGCAGCTCGCTGGAGGATCTCGCCGCCGCCCGATGCCGTCTTCAGCCGTGCGTCAAGATGCTCGCCGTCATTCCAGAGGGGGATAAGAAGGCCACCACGACGCCCTGCCTCAATCCCTATCCACAATCCCTCCTCATCCTCTCCGATTAAAATGGGGCCGAAATCCTAGCTCACCGGAGCCACATCTCGCCGTCGAACCACATCTCCCCACACTCTTCCAAACAGACATGGAGAAGCCCCGTCCTCCGTAGATCCTCTGAGTAGAATCTTGCATCAAGGGGAGCACTGGAGAGGGCGAATTTTGTCGTTCTTCTTGGCGGCAGTTCGTCCGAATCCTCGCCGAAGAGCTCGCCTCCGACCACGCCTATACTTTCCAACCTCTCTATCGTCATCAGGGTGAGTTCCTGAACACTCCAGTATCCCTAAATCGCAGTATCTCGTTGTTAAACGCCGTCGCACCTTCTATCACCATCGGCCACCGTCGGAGCTCGTCGGAGCTAAGTCTCCGATGACTATTTCTAGCGGCGCCGCCACTTTAGGGTTCAGAGCATTGCGCTGATTCGAACTAGGTTAGTTTTGCTTGATTTGGCACCGTGGATCGTCGCCGACGACCAACTACTGACGGTGGTGGTGGTGCTGACGCCATAGCTACGTCACACTGATGACACCCTGGACCCAGTACCCTGTTTGACCTGGTCTTTGTCTCACGTGGCATGTGACATGGCCTAGCGCCCATATGTCATTGACTCGGGGTAGCCAATCAGTCGGTAACAAATGAATTTTCTATAACCTGTGCGCTGAGGTGGCCACTGGCCCACTGGTTAGTGACTCAGGCTAGGTATGGGTGTGGTGTAAAAAGTTAATTCTTGTTTAAGAAATAAATAAAATGTTATAAAATTAATTATTAATATTCCAGAAATCAAATAAATGATTAAATCTTGTTGAAGTAATAACTTTTGATTTATAATTCAGAAAAATGTGTATAATATATCAAAATTTGTAGAAAAATAAAATCTACAACTTAAACTTATTATAAAATATTATTTTGATGATTATTTAAACAATTATGATTTAATAAGAATTTTAAAAGAAATCAAACTTAGATAATTCATATTCCAATAATGGTAAATATTAGAAATATGAATAAAATACCAAAAAGCTTAGAAAAATAAAGACTATGATTTAAAACTATAATCATGCATTATTATTTCACTTACTTAAATATTTATTATTTATTAAGTATTTTTAAAGTGTTAAATCTTATAAAAGTCATATCTTAATATTTATAAATCACAAAAACAAATATAATATACCAAAATGATCACAAAAAGAATATCTACATGTTAAAAATATAATATTCCACTTTTGATTTAATTAAAAATTCAAATATTTTAATAACTCAAATTTAAACTTATTTACTTAATTAATAATTCATATAAGGATAAATAAAATTTGTTAAATTCCCAAAATGAGTCAATTAAGTCTAATAAATAATATTAATTTAAATGTTAATAATATGAAGCCATAATGGTTTAAAACATTATTAATACCATTTTATTAAATTATCTTCAACCTTAAGTGAATATTATATTCTAAAAGGATTCCTATTCATAATAAAAAAAACCTTAAAGAACATTTGTAAATAAATCAAATCCTTTCTATCTACTTTAACCACTAGATTACAAAAACTACCACCATACTATAGTAAATCCATAAGTAGTTAAGTAATATTATATCTTGGTTTATAAACCATAACCACTCATCTATAAAAAGGTAAATGATACTACTCCATTATAAACTCAATAAACCACTACACCAAGTAAAAGTATAACCATTCTTAAGTAACCTTAAGGAAACATTACCAGGTACACAAGATACAAATATCATAAGCATTATACTTTCAAACTATCTTTGTTTTAAAGTTAACTTTAGTCTACAAGAATCTAAATATAACAATATAAGCATTATTATACGTTTTATAGTTAACCTTGGTCTGAACTAGTTAAGTGATAAAGCATCTCAAGCCAAAACTATTCAAGCAAACACAAATAACATCGACCACCACTAACTAACCACAAAGATTGTTTAAACCTTAGAAAAGGAATCTTTTCTTCAAAAGTTATTCGTTTTGCCACTTCAGACAATATAAGACAAATAATCAAGATCCCATTACTTCATACTTCACTCATATACCTAGGAGTAATAACACTTAAGCTATTTATAAGTGACTCTACTTATAAAGTAAAGTTTGGAGATAAATTATTAAAGTGTAAACACTTTTGAATAGCATTTCATAGATATATATTGTATTGCTGCATAAATATGTGCTGTTCACACACACTCACAAGCCCTAATAAGAAGCATAGGTGTGAAACTTATCAAAAAGAATAACACATTCTAAAGTAACCATTTCCGGAATCCAAACCCTAGAACAACATTATCCCTGGGATCCGCGTTTATAACGTGCATCACATTAATTATGCATAAAAGCATATTGCTTCTTTAAACATTAGTCCTTACCGGACCAATGATGCTGATTTCAGATTTTGGATCTTATACTGACTCGAAGACCGTGAGTGCATAATCTTGCAATCACAAAAGGCAAGTTCACACTTGCTCATGTCCTTTAATTATTTTTTGTAAAGTATTTTGCAAATCCAGTGTTATCATCACCTACATTTGAAAAAGATCAGAAAACACTATTTTGATGATAATGTGAGCTATTGGTTACTGATCCAGGGTGATCAGCTAATCTATTAAATCTAACAGTTGGGAATACCACTGTTCATAACTATATCACCTAGGACTTAACAACCAATGTCACCAGTGATTCTTGCGTCGTATATTACCCGTTGACCATGAGATTTGGAATGGGACGGAGAAGTCAGCTGTATCTTCTTCCTCTCGCATGAAGCCAGATGTGCAGGTCGTGGTTGTTATCCCCGTAGCGTGCATATTAATTGGTAATTCGTATAGGATATGCAATATATGGGTGGGAACCCTCAACGTCCCACGATAGTTCTGACATCTAACGGTTTGTAGAAACCATTGCCGTAATTCTTTATGTGGGCATGGTGTACACCAAGGAGGCATGCGAGATCGCGAAGGGGCCAGTGATTGGCTTGGATCATCTTCTGGGCCCCACATCATGGAATTGTGGACAGGAATACGCTGCCCGTTTGTGCAACAAAGAGTTGATCTCTCATGGATAAAGTAACGCACCTCTGCAGAGTGTAACAACTGTAATTTGTTACTCCCTGTTCCGGGAAGGATCTGCGAACGCGGCGGGAAAGGAACTCCATGAAAGTTCTGGTAAACCCGTGAAGGCTGATGGACATAGCTTTTCAGAATAAAAGCAACCTTTGACGAAATGTTTATGAAAACTTGCATTGCCTACGACCTACGGTCTGTGGCTGTAGTTATAGTGCATAAAACACTCCTTTTTTGTGAATTTGCTGAGTACGCTCGTAATCAAAGTATCTTCTTAACCCTTGCTAGATTCTGAAGCCGGGATAGACAATATCTACATCAAGTTATGCTCCAGGAATCATCATCCAAAGATAAAGCTCTTCAATGAAGTCAAGGAAGTCAAAATATACATCAACTCAAATGAAGACGAAGTTAGTGATTAGATAAAATATACTCTCTCTCTAACCAAAGAACTTAATTATGTAGTGCGTTGCAATAGTAGCAATGCCAAACCTTTAGTTGAAATACTAGACTTAAAAGTATAATAGTCAGTGCATTAATTATTTTTGATTCTCCTTTGTAAGAAGTTATTTCTCTCTCTTTAACCTAGAGTGTTCTCTGGATCTTGTGTAAATAGTGAGTTGTAACCTTTAGCCATGTATTGGACCCACTGTGTTTCTGTTGTGCCATTCTGAGGGATGTAATACTAGTGAACGGTGTTTCATTGGTGTTATGTCAACGACTATAGTATACTACATCATGCAGTGGTATGCTGGGTCACCGCAATACTTCTGATTAATGTTCATCACATCATTACACTAATGTTGTGACCTCGTTATTAACAACATCCAATGTCCATGATCAGGAAACCTTGATCATCTTGTTAATCAACGAGCTAGTTTATGAGAGAGGCATAACTGGGAACTTCCTTTTGTTTATTAAACACACATGTATTAATGTTTCCGTATTAATATAATTATAGCATGCAAAATAAACTTTTATCATAAACAAGGAATACGATAATAACCACTTTATTATTGCCTCTCGGGCATATTCCCTTCAATCTTCCACTTGAACTAGAGACAATAATCTAGTTTGAAAACTTTGTGTATTGAACACCTATGTGTAACATCCCAAAAATACTAAACTTGGATCATCAAACTCTAATCATCAAAATTAGGGTTAACAAAAACTTTTCTAAATAAAATTATGGAAGCATGCATGTGAGTATGCATTTCATTTTGAATTCTTTTGAACCACCTTGTTTGTGTGTTTCTTTGCTTGTAAAATGTTGCTTAGGTGAAATAAACATCATCTAAACAATTCCCAAACTTTTTTCTCAAAGACAAATAAATCAAAACAAAGCTAAATGAGTGAATGGTCATTTTGACCAAATTAACTCCCATGCCTACTTTGGCTGTCTCAAACTTTCAGAACCTAACAGAAACTTTTCTGAATCTTTGCACCCCTTGATTGTACTCATAACAAAGTATCAAGGCCCACTTTGTGATCATCCAAAAACATTTAAATGTATAGTTTAAATGACAGTTCAAAATTGAATCTTTATCATATGGGAAGATCCCACTTTTTCAAAAACCACTCAAACAAGCTCAACTTTCAAAACCCAAGCATCTGCAGACTCAACAACACCAACCTAGCACACCCACCAAAAATCTTTTCAAAATTCAAAACTTGAATTCATGCGGCCATTTCATCAAACACTTGGCAGATTCAAATCAAACTGGCCTAACTTCACTGTTTGGAGCAGTAATTTGGATAAGCAATGTTCACCATTGATCACCCTTATCTCCCTAGTGCCAACCAGTGCTTGGACAAACCCTAGCCCCTAACCTTTGCCCCATGCCATGCCAACCCGAGCATCCCCTTGCCAGCCGACAATGGCTAGCTAGCCAGAGCAAGCACCAAGTCAAACAACATGTCTAGAGCAAGCCAACACCCCACCGCCACTCCAGATAGGACCGCGCCAGTCAAAGAACCATGCCGAGCATGCGCCATAGCGCCACACTCGGCCGACGCTTGCATGTACGCTGCCTCGCGTGCATACACGATCGCCACCATCCCGTGAACACGCCGGACATGCCCATTTCACCGCCCGTGCCCGTAGCCACCGCCGCCGAAGACGCCGCCTACGCCAGAAGCGCGTGTTCCGCATCAAACCGCACCGCCTACAAGCGCATTAAAGCCGTAGAGCATCGCCAGGAGACCACCAATCGATCGCCACCGTCGGCCATGCCTCTAGCGGCCCGTAGCCGTGTCGCCACCATCGCCTGCCCATGCCGTTCGGTCTCACCGTCGCGAATATAAATAGAGGCCTCCCCCGCTCGAATTCTTCACACCATTCCACTCTTCTCTCACCCAGAACCACCCCACCTCAGTCCCGGAGCAAGCCGAGCAGCGCATCGCCGGAATTTCGCCGGAGCCCGCCGCCTCTGGAGAAGAAGGGGGCCAGCGATTGGAGCTGCCCCAGGAGAAGCTGCCGGTACCAGGAGAACCGCCGTCGTCGACTTCGTCCTTCGCCCGCCTCGTCGACCCTCGCCTGAACCCCGGTGAGCCCCCAGCGACCCCCACTGGTCGCGCTAGGTTTCTGTCTCACCGGTGTTGACCAACGTCGATGATGACTCTCAGCCGTTGGATTAGAACCAGATCGAACCCACCACATCGCCCCATACCGCTTCGCACCCCCTGTCTCACTGACGCATGGGGCCAGCCACTTACGCAGCCCGCGGAAGCGCTATGCTTAGCAGGCCGGCCCGTTAACCTTTCCCGCGCAGCCCAGTTATTTGAATTTAACCTTTTCCTTTTTAGTTCAAACACACTTCTGTACCTAGTTTCAAAAATTAACCCAGGTCGATTCAGTGAACCAAATTGAATGAAACCAATTTTGTTAGAAAGGTCTGGGAATGCTGAATCCAAGCCCGTTGGATTCAAGTCATTTGGATCTGTAGATCATCCTTGGTAAAAATAACAAGACAGAAGCTTTTCTGCATTCAAACATTTTTCAAATTAAAACCATAATAGCTTTTGAGTTGATTCCAACTCTCAAAAATCACATTTAACCATACCTTTCAGAATATATAAAAATATATAGGTTTACTTACTTAAATAATGTTCAAGTAATAAAAGAATGCTACATAGGCATTTCTAGTCACTTTATGTAATTAAAATAAAAAGGTAAAACCTTATTAAATTGTGACACCACTTTAAATCACATTCCCATGAACTAGAATATGTGGTGATGACATGTGTCCACATGATCCCATGTTTGGTTTGGAGAATATTAAATCTTAATTAGTTTTTAATGAGTAGAAATTAATTTTCTAAAAATAAAAGGAATTAATCCAATCTTTAATCTTGTAATGTTAGTGATGATGCTAGATCATCTATAGGACCCTTTTGTGTGATGATTGCAAGTAGTTAAGTATTGTTTGGTGATTGTGTACATCGTATTTATTTATAGACGCTAGTACCGACCAAGGATACGAAGAGGAAGGAGGATTCTACGAAGAAGCGGAGAACTTCAACCAGCCCGCACAAGGCAAGCCTAATACTACCAGTTGAATGTGCAAGCTAACACTTGCAATTTAGCAAGCTTATACTGATATTATGCAAGCCAATACTTGCAAGCCTTACTAATCAAGTTGACCTATGCAAGCTACTACTTGCTTGCTACCATGCCACTATATGCCTTAAAGCATATATGATCATAACCACTTGATAAACCAATCCTAGTTTTATTTGCAAGTTTATTACTTTATTTCTTTATCAAAGCTCTTACTTAGAGTTTACTAGAATAAATGGTAGATACTAGAAGGATACTTGAAGGTTGCATAAAGAGCATAAAATTTGGCCTAAGCTAGATAATCTTGATGTCATCCTAAGGAATGAGATTGAACTTAGTTCAAACTCCACTGGTTTACCACCCCTCATTAGTGCTTACCCCCACTTGTAGATGCTAGTGCTAAGCATAAAACTTGATCAACTTTAGATGGGAATACTTGGTGGAAAAATGGTTATGAAAACCTTGGAATGATGGATCATTCTATTGAAATGTTTTGGACATGTGTTTCCGAACACTTGATGATTTTGGTGATGAAAATGATGAGGCATGAGCCTTAGCCCTTTATAAAATTGATGGTTGTATAGATGCGATACCATTCTAATTTTATCGTACAACCACAATACCCCAAGATTGGGTAGGGCTTGACTGGAAACTTATATACCTTAGTATTAGTTCCCTCACGGCCAATGTCTGAGATGAGGCTACCTTGTGAAGATTGTCCACCTGTGCAGTACCCAAGATGACAGTTGGTCATGGTTGGGAGGCCAAACTCACAGGAGAGGTGCTTATACTATGGCGTGTAATTGAAAGGTTAGGATTGATTATCCGATAATCGAGTATGGTGAATTCAGGATTTTTCCCGACGGATGTATCGAATGTTGTGGTGAAAGTGTACAATCTCAGAGTGTCAAACTATTCGAATAGTCGTCATGATTATGGATGATTGAGTGGCCATATTGTTCCCCCGTCAGATGTTTTCAAAAGACTTGTGAAATGAATTGAGACTTTGACTTGACCACAACAGGGTTGTGATATGAGATACAAGTTCCCACGTAGGTGTTATAAAATTTCAACTAGCATTCGTTGCTTCTAAACTTAGTAGAGATAAATCTGGCTTTTGCAAAATAACCCTAGATCCTAGTGTCCTATTACCAAAAACCCCTTTCACTTGTTAGTATTAGTTTACAGTACTTAAAGAGTACTCATGGCTTTGTCCTGGCTATTCCGTGGCGGGACTATGAACAGAGTACGGAGGATGGACCCGGAAGGTTAACAACTAGGATCATCTCCCATCGTTAGCATTGCTGTGAACCCGAAGATGGAGCTTCACGCCACGCTATTATTACGTATTCCGCTGCTTGAAGTTGTATTAAGAACTGGATCATGAGATCCTTATTTGTGTAAAACCTTATGTATGGTTTGTAATGGACGATGTACTGTGGTATCCAATTCTGTTATGTCTCGCAAAAATGGTAATCCTAGGATTGCGATGTATGGCATAACAGGCATCTGGGATTAAAAATCCGGGTGTTGACACTATGTCTTTCTGGTGTTCCATATATGCAACTGCAAGTGGTTAACATAATCTACGGATCTGACACTTTCAGGTCCGTGTGTATTTCCATGTCTTTGCGCCTTCACGCATCACTCATTCTCCAATAAGATGGCATTTTATAAAATTGGTCTTTTGGTGATACCTTTAGTTCCTTGGGGTTAAATCATGTCGATACTATTGACGTACAATATATCTTTAGTGTTAGCCCATTGCGAACCACACCTTAGTTTGATAACAAACTACTTGACACAAATGCCCTCCTTTGCTGCTACTATATCAGTCATATACTTAGCCTTTTTTTGTAGTATTCGTCACAATGTATTAACTTTGGAATTCATCCAAATCCATCATGGAATCTCCTTTCCATTACATTGTGCCACCCATAGTTTAAATTGAGATAAACTTAATTTGTATCTTGTAAAAAAACTAGTATCAATGTAACGCTTTACAATGAATTATTTGTAATTGTTTGTCACCTCTACACAAATATATTCTTAGTTCTTCCAGATGATCATAAGAATATCCTCACTATCATACAATGATCATTTTATGATTCATTCTGCTATATGCTCATAACACTTAGAGCATAGGACATATCTAGAAGTGTACATATCATGGTATGATTGATAAAAAACATTCTTGTGATTTCACTCAGCAAGTGTCAAAGCACTTGAATCTTGTTTCACTTATCAAGTGTCGATACACTTGAATCTTGATTCAATTCCTTTCCATGCGACAAGAACCGTTTCTTGTCGTTTCTATATTGAACTCCTACAATATCTCATATATGTACGTTTGGCACAACCATATTAGCGTCACAGTCTATCCATTATAGACATTCATGCTAAATATTCGGGTTTTGCCTAAGCCTTTCATCGAAATGAAATTCTTAACCTTTGTCAATAAAAGATACATCATTTACAATCAACAAGATGTCCTCCACATAATGTATTAGAAATATGTCTCAGCGCTCCTACTTAATTTCTTGCAAATGCAAGCATCTTCATCGTCTCCTGATGAAAACTACTTTTTCATCACTGTGAAGATTCCAACTCTGCAATGCTTACTTCAATCATTGAAGTTTGCATTCCCCTTTTAGCATCCTTCGAATTAACAAAATCCTTTGGATCGTGTCATGTACACGTTTTAGTTTACCATTTTATTAGAAGAACTTTGTTTTGTTTATTCATGTACCATATACCAAAATTATATGTAGTGGTTGCTACTTTAATTCGTCCAGACTAAATATCGCTATGAAAGATCAAATCTTGTCATAATCGACTATTTCATAGATATAAAACATCCATGTCTGTTACTTTATAGATCCAAATACGACCGATAGGTTTTTACACCTTTCCGGAGGGTCTTCCAAGTTCAAAAAACTTGATTTCTCGTATATGTAACAATCACGGATTCCATGGCTTCAAGCCATTTGACGGATTCATGGCCCATCATCGCTTCTTTGCATGTAGTCGGTTCATCATTGTCAAACAATAATGATTTACTCTCAAATCTCAGCATTTGATTGTTTATCTGACCTACTTGGTTCAATAGGAACTTAGATCTCTGTGACCACAACCTTTGAGGCACATAAGCTATGAGAATTATGGCTGCCTCCGGAACAATTTCCGGCACTGCGCAACTCAGCACATTTAGCTAAGGTAAGTTAACCTTATCAAAGTTCTATTATCCTCCCACTTAACCTTTTATGAAAAACTTCTTTTTCAAGAAACTTCACGTTTCAAGCGACAAACCCTTTTGTCCTTGGTGTTATGGAGGAATACCCAATGGTTATTCTAAATAACCTACAAAGACATGCTCATCCGACTTTGGTTGTAAAGATCTTACTTATGCTTAGTATACCAAAATTTAAGAAATGACAATTTGGGTTTTACCCCAAACCATAACTTCCATGGTGTCATTTCAAAAAATCAAGATGGAGATCTTTTCAGTGTAAAAGCGGTAGTCTCTAAAACTTTAATCTTTTAAAACATAATGATAGTTTTATAAATAACACCTTTGATCCAGCCATGTTGATGCAAATCTCAAACACTGCATATTCCTATGGTGTTTCGGGAGATGCAAATCTAGGTGTTTATGATAAACTTGTAACTCAAATAAATCCTTTTATAATAAAATCATAAATCATATATTTTCTTGTTACACTTTCAACTCAAATAAATCCCTTATGATAAAATCACAAATCATTTATTTTCTTGTTACAATGATTTTCCACTTCATCTTTGAAAGTCTTTGAACGTTTTCAAATATTTCATACTTCTTTCTCATTAAGTGAATATTTACTCAAATTTCTGGAGAAAGCATATGAAGTTGAAATCCATCGCTTACGACTACACATAATGGACTACATACATCGATATGTATAAATTTCAATATTTTAGTCGTTCGTTCTTCTTTGGCCTTTGAACGAAGTTTTAATTATCTCGAGGAAAGTCTCACAAGCATCATTTAATCAAATCAAAGACTCCAAAAATCCATGAAAATGGAGTTTCTTCATGTTTTCTTTCCAATATAATTTAAACAGCGATGTCACTTTGTAAGTGATCTTCCAATCATTTGTCTTGTGTCATTTTAGCATTAGCTTTATGGATGTGATTTCTTCAACTAGATTTGTAAATCATCCATCTCATATGAAATATGGTAATTATTTGAACAACCTTTGTTCTCATAATACCGGATTTAAATAACGATTATTAAAACAAATCTTGAAGTCAAGCTTTGACGTCAAGGAGAAATACAAACAACGGTTTGTTTGTTTTTGATGAACATCATCACATATTCTCTTGCTAGTTACTTAGGCCATTGTGGTTTATGAATTGCGTCGTTCCGTATGAAATTTCATACCAACCAATTCGGTATCCAATACCCAAGAACCACATTATTTAACAAGCAAAGAATACAACCATAACATGTATATCATCTATATACCTAAACTGGATATTTCCAGTCTTTTCTTTTCTGCCAAATATATTTTATAGACTCTTTCAGTATTTACCTTTTCCTTTTTAAAAGAATCTATCAACATCAACAGTGACGCCATATACATGACACACAGTCCAAAGTGTGTATATTCAAATAATAATACCCTTGGAGTTGCACTTTGAAGTAGATCACCATCATCAAAATAATCTGCGTTCTTTCAAAATCCATTCTTTAGTAATCTTTTAGTGTAGTAAACACTTTACATACATCTTCTATTCATACTTATCATGAAAACTTTCATGATCAAGCTAATGTAGCTTATAAAGGCGAATCGTGAGTATAACATCACTTTCCAAAACCCTTTTGGATGATTATGATGTCTAGCATCTCCAACCTTCGCAAATTCTCATCCAATATGAGAACATACATTATACTTTATCATATTGCAACCAAAACATTGTTTCAAATATCGTTATATCTGCCACACATGATGGTTTCTGAAAAAATTCTTTTAGCTCCTAGATAAACTTGACATTAAATCAAGAATCATGGAGGCAAACATGATACTTAAGTTACTAACACTAGAATTATTACTCTCGGTTTAATACTAATTATTAATTTTTGTGGAGTAAACAAAGTTTGCTGAAAGTTTGCAATAGAACTTTAAACTTTAGATTGACACTCAACACAATACGATACCAGTTCGTAAAGTAAATATCTAGAATTCTATAGTTCTATTATCTCAATTACAACTATGCATAAGATGGTGAATGAATGCCAATGAGTACAAAAAATTGTGCAAATTCACTTTGATTTAATTTATAATAAATTGAGTTCTACTAATCCAAATTAGAAATGAACTTCCACTCAAAAACGACATGCCTCGTGCCTTTTTGGTGACTACATGAACCAAATCCACTACACCAAGTCCGACCATCACGTGAGTCGGTGTAGCTTTAAAGTCGAGCATCCATATGGTCATCATATCAAAACATATGACTCATGCTTAACCTTTCGGTACGTGTTCCGAGGCCATGTCTGTACATGCTAGGCTCGCCAAGTAAGAACCTTAGTATTCGCGTGTGTAACTGTCTTACACCCAAAATATGATCATGGATCCAAGAACACCCGATCATCACGTGATGTCTTGGAGCGACGAAACATAATCGGTGCATACTTAAGGAAGAACACATTCTTATCTTGATATCTAAATGAGGAATCATCTTATTATGCTAATAAAACGCCAAACTAGCAATATAAGATGCAACAAACATCACATGTTAATAAGTGAAATGATATGGTTCTTGCACTTGATCTCCATCATGTGCATCATGGTATGATCGCTATCATACCTCTATGTGTAAGGCCAAGGTCTATGGAACTTACACGTTATGTGTGTTGTAAGAGTATCGACTTATACTTCTACTTACAACATCACCATATCATGACACTAGCCCAGCAACAATCTAAACTAGACGTCTCTAATTTATCCATTGCAAGTTTTACGTGGCTTAGGGCTTTCGAAGATAGAACCGTTCTTACCTACGAACATGAACCACAACGAGGATAACCAAGTTTTTGACAACTCGTTGCAAATTAGATATTGACTATAGTAGGAGAGACAGACACCCGCTAGCCACTTATGCAAAACTAGTTGCATGTCAAGCGTGGAACAGGTCTCATGTGCGAGGACATGTAAAGTTTGTCCGGGCCGCTTCATACCACTATGCCACCAATATCCAAAGTACAACTAAGAAGCAATAAAATGATCATCATCGCCCACATACTCATATGTGTACTACCCGTGCAAAGCAACTACACATAGATCCGGCTCCGATACCACTGTAGGGTTCACAGTATAGAAAACAAAAAATTTCCTACGATGGGAAAACTATGTACCAAGATCTATCTACTAGATACAAACAACGGGCGAATGTATATCCGTAGAGAACATACCCTTGAAGACCGACAAAGCTTAACGAGTCCAAACTCGTGGTTGATGTAGACGATCTCTTGCCGGTCTCAAGATCGAGAGGAAGTCCTTAGCACCGCAACTTAGCGGCGCATCAGTGCTCGCACACACGTCTGAGGCACCGAGCAACCTCTACCTCATCGCTCTAGCGATGCAGCGAATGCACAACTCTTTCTTGCCGAAAAGCCACCGGGAACATGTATCTCGCTAGTCTGAGACCATGGGGAATAAATACTCGAGGGGGAGAGAGATCCTTCACGAGGAGGTGTGTGTGAGAGAGAGGGAGGGGGCTCATTTTATAGGGAGAGGGGGGCACCCAAGGGCCATGCGCCCAGCCATGGGGCTGCCCCCTCCCCTCCTTTCATTCATGTGGGTGGACACTCCACTCACACAAAAGTCTTTCAGTTTCCTCCACTCAAAAACCCACTCAAATTCCCATTAAATTTCCACCAAATTTAATGCAAACTCTCATTAAATAAAACTCCTTTTATTTATTCAGAATTTTGTCAATTACTTTAATGACAAAAATTCACATATAACCCCTTGCTAATATTTAATTTCACATGCAGAAACACTTTCTGCAATTTCACCCGAAAACCCGTTTCGGTATCTAGTGAAATAAATTCCTGCGCTTGTTATTCTTTCCGGCATGAAACTTTTGTTCCAATTGGATGTCGGTGTCTCTTAAGTGTGTCACCCCACGGTTCGCGAATAATTCGGACATGATCGAGACCCCTCTCGGATCAATAATCAGAAGCGGGATCTAGAGACCCATACTGACTCCCACACATTCAACGATGACTTTCTTGTGATCGTCGAAACCTTTTACACTAGTATCTTAATCCTTTTGTTTCGCGATATATTACATGTCCGAGATTCGATCATCGGTATCTCCATACCTAGTTTGATCTCACATCGACATGTACTCTTTTCTCGTTCCCGTGATATAACATTCTAGTGATCAAATCACTTGCTTGCAAGCTAATCAATGTGATATCACCGAGAGGGCCCAGAGCATATCTATCCGTCATCAGGATGAACAAATTCCACTCTCGATCCATGGGCCTCAACATAATACTTTAGTAGTTCTGAACCCATCTTTATAATCACCCTATTACGGTGTGACGTTTGATATTATCAAGAAACTCTTCCGGTGTTGGTGATTGACATGATCTCATGGTCTAAGGATTAGGATCACTTCGTAAGTTGTTATAGCAATATAAACTCAATGACTTTGATCGTAATAATATACTTTAGATGAATGTTCATCACATCATTACACTAATGTTGTGACCTCGTTATTAACAACATCCAATGTCTATGATCAGGAAACCTTGATCATCTTGTTAATCAACGAGCTAGTTTATGAGAGAGGCATAACTAGGAACTTCCTTTTGTTTATTAAACACACATGTATTAACGTTTCTGCATTAATACAATTATAGCATGCAAAATAAACTCTTATCATAAACAAGGAATACGATAATAACCACTTTATTATTGCCTCTCGGGCATATTCCCTTCATCAATATCCCTAATGGCAAGTTCTATATATAGGAGATGTTGGATATGGCAGTTGCCCTAGGATTCTTCCACCCTTCAGGTCTACCAGGTACCATCTCAACGAGTTCATTGGAAGGAACAGTACATGACATAGAATGCCAAAGAGCTCTTCAATCTTAGGCATTCTAGCCTTAGGGTTACCATTGAGAAGGCATTCGCTGCTTTGAAGAACAGGTTCAAGATCCTTGATCACAAACCATTCCACACCTTCCCCACCTAGGTAAAACTACTGATTGCATGTTGCATACTCTATAACTGGATCTTGGGGTATGGCCTTGATTCGTATGTGCCGGACGAGGAGAGTGTGATTCCTAACAAGAATGCCACTGACCATGGTGTCAAAGCATCTAACGATGAATCTTGGAAGGACAAGAGAATAGAGTGGGCAACAACAATGTGGAATGACAGAGGCCCCACCACGATTTGAGAAGAAGATGATGATGATAAATAGGATGAAGATGAAGAGAAGAAGGTTGCAGTACCCCCTCCCCCGGTTCTTGAATAATAATCATGAGCGATTGTGCTTGTGAATTGCCATTCGTATTAGATAGGGTTGTGTCATGATGAACTGATGTACTGCCTATTCGTAGTAGATAATGTTTGTTTGTCGATGAATTTCCTATTGAAGATATAGAAGGGTAAGATCACCCATTGGAGAGAAGAGGTAGGGGCAAGGGCAACCAAATACACATATTTGCTTCACGTTTGGGCTATATGCCTGCAAGCAGGCTACCAAACAGGGTGCACAAAATATCTCATAGATAAACTGTAGTCTACCAAACGGTATGTAATAGCTGAGATAAGGTCTGGATGAAACTGGCAGTGCCAACCATAGTATTGCCGGGCCATGCCAAGAATTGCATGCAGGCTACCAAACGTGACATGATGTCTAGCATTTTTTTCACTTTCTCCAAGCAGCTTGCCTGTTGAAATAAGAGGTACTCCATAATATTTCGACCTCCCTTCTAATGCCTACCTTAATACTATAGTATGTACTAACGATGAGAATATGAAAAGCAGAAGTGTGTAGTACTCTACATGTGTACAACAATTCGCATCGTGTAGTCGTTGGTCAATCCAACACGCGCCAACAGAGGATAACCGGCAATAACTTGGCCGGTTGATCCGTGCTCAACATATGTGAAGGCTGTTGGAGAAGTCAACGAAGGACATAAAACGGAAGGTTCCATGTTTCTTTCTACCTATCACTCTTTTTGCGGGGTTCTACCTATCAATGTTCACTAGGGTAATTTGCATGTCGCCGTGCCAGTATGCCAGCATGTTGCCTTGCTTTCAATGTATCTTTTTTTTTCAAATTCTACCAATCTACTAATACTAATAATCATTAACATAGTAAAGGAATCTAATAAAAATTATAAATATATGAATAAATACACAAGCACGAGCCGAAGGCTCCGCCGTTCTCGTTCTCGTTCCTCCCTTATACCAGAGCTAAAGTTTATCGTAACAGAGCTCTCGTTACATTGACGGACGAGAAGTCGTGAACATCAATCAAGATTCGAATAGCGCGCTGTGATCGCTGTTGGCACGATTTTGACAGAGACGCGGCCTGAGAAAGCATATGCCGGTGGATGAAAGCATCTCCGTGCTTGACGGCTGACCTGTAGCCTTCGACGGTCTAGGTCGAAGAAGCATATCTGTTGGTTAGTTGTCGTGCAAGTATGATAAGGAAGAGGATTAAGGGCAACCTGGCTGCCGATCTCATTATGGCCAGCCAGAAGTCCGGAGTTTCTGATAAGCAACTTCTTCCCCCCGATCATATATCTCCCATGTCGTCTCATATACACTTATTACGTATGTATGAATGAATGCTGGTGCACGTGCAATCATTTCGTGGAAGGTCTACGTTTTCCATGTTATCAGCATGGGTGTTCCTTTGGTCGGTCGAATGGTCAGACGGATCCCACATCTTCTTCATTCTTTCAGAACACGCACGCACGCACGTGTCCGTTCATCCCGCTCACATGTACTTGCCGTTGTTGTATGTATGCAGCCGTTCCGATCGACCGCCAGCCATCACGGAAAGTAATTTGCCGTGGTTGGCTTTCCGCGTCGACGCGAGAGAAAGCGACCGCCGCCCACTCGGACCCCCATTCTTCTCGTACGCAACCGCGCGGGAATGCGTGGCCGCTCCGCCGTACGTCCCGAGGTACGGCTGGGCGCGTCGACACGTCGCCGGCTGGGCGTGTCGACCGCTTGGTCATTTGATTTAGTTTGGCAGCTGTTATTAGCTTCTATAGCAAACAGTGAGGACAAAGCCAACGATAAACCTGAAGCTCGTACGCAGTGGAACCAAATTTTCATGGTCTCGAACAGACAAACATGGTCTCAGGAAAATATATTCAAAGCCAACAGTTCTAGTTTTCATAGTATCTGGGTAAAGAGACGTGAGGAACTTATATTGTCTGACTGGCTGTCCACTACTGCCCAGTCTTGCACAGGTATTCTAGTCTCGGAAGAAACAATGTTTCCACTTAATTAGACCCATATTCAAGAAGGCAGCAGGAAGTAAGAACTCATATCAGCATCCATTATTATTATTATCAAGCCAGACTGCTGAATCAGAGAGTCCACTCAGTACACTTATAACGAACCAGCAACTCGGACATATGGGTGAGAAATTAGATTGTAAATGGTTAAGTCAATTATAGTAGTTGAACAAAATCCGCAAGAGGCTGCCGTCTACGGTGTTTTCATGCTATCCTTGCTTACTTGATAAGAGTCCAAAAACCATGGCAAATTAGAATTTGTAAGACTTATTTTGTACAGCAATCGTTGCCCAACAAAAGAAGCACGGTGGTCATGGTAAGTTAGATATGAGACAGACTTGCGGCGCCTTTCTATAGAATTTCCCTTCATTAAAATTTAATTATACATATATATGAGGAAGAAAGACGGAAAAAGACTTTAAAAAAATAAAGTACTCCATAAATTTCCCGCCTCTTTCTTCATTCTTCCAAACACGCATGGACGGACGTGTCGTTCGTCTCCACCACATGCTATGCTATTGCTATACAATACAGCCGTTCCGATGGACCACCATCACGGAAAGTACTCGTACTTGCCGCGGTTGCCTTTCCCCGTCTCTGAGAGAGAAAACTGACAGGCCACAGCCCAGACGGACCCCATTATTCTCGCACGCAACCACGGGAATGTGGTTACTCCGCCGTACGTCCCGACGTACGGCTGGGCGCGTCGACAGCCAGACGTCGCCGCTCGCCGGCTCCCGGCTGGGCGTGTCGATCGCTTGGCCATTTGATTTACTAATTTACAAGATGTTAACTTAACGGTCCACACTTCTATAAAATTACACAATCTATCTAGACTAGCTAATAGCTTAATTTCTGAAACTATACTCAAGTATATGGCGGGCGATTCAAGGTTGTTCCTTTTGCAGCAACTGCAACTTGGAGGCAATCACTTTCCATAATTATCGGTAGCCGGCTACGCGTTAGGGCAAAGCTTCGGGCCCTCACAGCAAGCCCAAAGCTCAGCTTCCATAGCTTCGACGCATCGAGAAAGATATCAACATGCAAAAAATATAATTTGCCCCTCCTCGTTCCTTAAGAGCATGCTACAGCCGGGAGATTCATCCTTTGATTTGTGTATGACCCATCAATGGTCAGTTTGACCCAACCCACAGGCGGTTTAGACCACAATTTTCCTGAAGGAATTAGTGGTTTAACCGTAGTGACAGGCATTGTATCCGCCACATGTTGTTTACCTTTAGTTACCGTATCCGCTGGCAAGTCACGGTTCTTTAAGATACGCCAATATCCAAACAAGAACCTCTTCGATGATTCAGTTGATGGGAGGGGTTTGTCATGAGTAATCTCATTGCGACAATGCCAAACTCGCCAAGCCACCAAGAGAGTAGTATCAATCATTCGGTCTAGTAAAGAAGCCAATAGCGATTTGAACCATGAGCCTTGCCGATTCTGCATATCTACAACAGAAGGTAAGTTCCAGGATTGTCTCATCTCTTTCCATAGGCTAAAAGCATAAGGACAATGATACAAGGCATGAGCAATGCTTATACCACAAAGCATAAGGACAATGATTCTCAATGTATTATCCTCTGTTGCTAACGCATTTGCAACAGCCTTTCCATGCAAATGTCAAATCTTTGACCAATTTGGATCAATACCTCAGGACGGTGGCTGGAAGCACCAAAAACGCACTGTTCTGGAAGCTCATCTAGAGCAAGCTTATAAGCAGTACGGACAGAGAAGATGCCTGAATTTTCTGGCTGCCAAGCTAGGAAGTCATTCGAACAAAAACCGCAAGAGGCTGCCGTCTATGCTGTTTTCATGTTATCCCTGCTTACCTGATAAAAGTCCAAAAAACATGGTAAATTAGAATTTTTAAGACTCATTTTGTACAGCACTCGTTGCCCAACAAAAGAAGCACCATGATCATGGTCATCTTGTTATGAACTTACTGTCTTACATCTTTTGGTCCCTAGCCATTGGTTATTGTTTGAGCCCTTCACTTCCTTCAGCTGCAACTCGTGATTCATGCCATTGGTACACCACATCATCCGATGAAAAATCAAAGATGATTCCTCCTCAGAAACAATATTTGAGTCATCGACTGAAACTCTTGATATTCTCAGGAGTACAGATTGTCACCTGAAGCTTATCATTCAAATTCTGGAAGTTCTGCAGCCGTATATGACTCCCGCAATTGGATGTAGCGTTGTCAAACTCTGAAGTTCATTTAAGGGATACAATAGTTCATCCAACATCAATTCAAGCCGACTATAGTACAGAGCTTGATGCATCCTATCGATGACGCTGTTCCAGGAATTCAACTTCAGTAATGTTAACGTTGGACCTTAACAGAAAAAGAAAAAAAATCTTCCAGAAAAGGAAGCAAACAAACAGTATATAAAAAGGAAAAATAAAATAAACAATTAAGCATTAACTTCTCTCATGACAACGTCTCTTTGAGCCCCATGATTCCAGAAACATATTGAAACTTTCCTATAGGTTGAATGAAAAATTTCCTAAGCATTCCCTCAAAAAAAAAATTCCTAAGCAATTCTTGGGAAATTTTCCCATAAGATTCCACCTTCCAAATAAAACAGCTCACTTGGGAAAATTTCCTAAGGATTCTAATCCTCCAAATTACCTATGAAAATCCTTGCGGATCAAAGAGGCCTCAAGATGCAAGACAAAATCATAACAATGCAACGTCTAATAGACAATATGCAACAACTGAACAACTGAGCTTCACGCTATGTAGATAAGGTCGGAAACTTTGATAAAAACATGTAGTGGCAGAATATAATTAATATAAACAGCATGTATCTAAGACAACATCCAATGGGTTGGATACATCTGATTCAATGGAAATTGGATCTTAGAATAGAGTAAAAAAGGTACACAAAAAATTTGGGAGAAATTACTCAATGAACCTGAATCACTTGATGGCTTTTCGGCTTCTGCCTCTTCCTGTTAGAATTTAAGTTCACAAATGCATTCCGTAGTCCTTACACACATGTATTCTGAGCTTCTGCCTCTTCAGGTCAGTATTGAAGTACAGCGCATTCCTGGCTTCTTAACAGGATTTTGTAGATTTGCAACATGTTGACTATAAGCAATTAGGCATATACTAACACATAGATCAAACATTTCTCCCCTCTGGAGGCTGGTCTCAGTATAGGAATGTCTCTAAGGTGACTTGAGGCTAATCAACATGATGCCGCCCCACATGCACAGTTCCTGAGATGTCACTGAATTCTAATCCAGCATATATTTCATAGACCGGACATCATTTCCAACCACGGCATTGCCAGTGCCCTTGGGTACCTTGCGCTCCTTGAGGACCCTGCGCACAATGGCCATCTCATCCCACCTATTCGATCCACCATATATGTTTGACAGGAGAATGTACCGGCTGCCATGACGGGGCTCCAGTTCAATGAGCTTCTTGGCAATCTCCTCACCAAGCTCAACCTCACCATGGATCTTGCAGGCGCCAGCAAGGGCACCCCATAAGCCTGGGTGCGGCTCCACTGGCATGCTGTTGACAAAATCCACTGCCTCCCTAACATAACCTGCGCGCCCAAGTAAATCAACCATTAGGCCATAGTGCTCTGGGACAGGTTTGATTCCAAAGCCATTGACCATCGTGTTGAACAACCAGCGACCCTCATCGACGAGACCTGAGTGGCTGCAAGCGCCCAGCAACCCGATGAAGGTTATATCATTTGGTCGAACACCGGCCATCTGCATCTTCCAGAAGAGTGACAAGGCATGCATCTCTCTGCCGTTCATGGCGAGACCAGTAATCATCGAGTTCCATGAGTAGATGTTTTGCACTGGCATTGCGGTGAACACCCTTACGGCATTATGGATACTCCCACATTTACCGTACATGTCAACTAGCGCTGTGGGGACGACACTCATCACCCGTGCAGCGCCCACTTGGCATAAGCATGCACCCACACACCATGTTCCACTGACCGCAGCCGCCCGCACGCTGAAACAGCGCTCACCAGTGCAGACTCGTTCGGCAGGACACCCTTCCCGACCATTTCGCCAAACACCCTCAAGGCCTCCTCAGATTGATCGGACTGCACGAGCCCAGTGACCATGGAGCTCCACGAGGCAGCATTCCGGCTGGGCATTGTATCGAACAGCTTCCGCGCCTTGGACAGCTTCCCGGCGGAGGCATACGCGCCCAGCATCGCGTTCCAGGAAACCACGTTCTTCTCAGGCATGGCTTCGAAGAACCACCTCGCCCGGTCCACGTCGCCGGCGTTGGCATGGCCGGTGACCATGGTGGTCCAGGTAACAACGTCGGCGACATCCTTGGTATCGGAGAAGAGCCGCTCGGCGGAGGCGACGTCGGCGGCCCTGAAGTAGGCGGAGACGGCAGCATTGACGACGTAGACGTCGCGGGCGTGGCCAAGCCGGACGGCGAACGAGTGGAGGAGGCAGGCGATGGGGAGGCTGGGGGATCGGGTGCAGGAGTGGAGGGAGAAGGAGAGGGAGAGGTGGTCGGGCTGGAGGCGGTGGAGGAGGAGGAAGCGGAGGAGAAGGGCGCAGGAAGTGGGGATGGAAGAGGCGCGGATGAGAGAGTTGACGGAGGTGCGGGACGAGAGGTGTCCGGAGGTGAGGAGGACGGCGTGTGTCCGGCGGAGGATGGCTGGTCTGGCGGCGGCACTGGCCGCCACGACGGCGGCAAGCCAGGAGGAGGGCTGGTTGCCCCTCACCATATGGGCCGGAATCTTTCTAAACTGCAAAGAGTGAAATCAAGGCCTCTCCTACACAATTGTTCAATCCTTGCTCGCGAGCGGCATACCAAAAAAAAAGCTCTTACATGGATTTTCTTTTAAGAATCTCTTACGTGGATTCTAAGAGTTGCTAGTGTATCCGGTAGTCTAGATATAGATCACCATGGATAAAAAAAAATCTCTCCAATGACTTATGTATTCGGTCGTCTAAAATTTATACATCCTTCAACCAGCTACTCGTTGGCTATATTTGGACAACCGAGCAACGACGTCTAGCAAAACTAGTCGCTCGCGAGCTTGCTCTTGCGTCAAAATGGAGCATTTGTTGTATTAAATTGTTGTGTATATTGAGTATTTATGTGCAAATGAACATGACTATCCTTTGAAAAAGTGAGGTCGTGTAAAAATAAATCTGTTTACATCATTGTCTATATAGAGATATAGACTATCAAATTTAGATAAGCCACTAGAGATGCTCTAATTACTGAGGCCTTGTTCGGTTTTAGGAAGGATTTTGACTTAGTTGGGATTAAATCCTCCTCAATACACCTCAAACCCGGTGGATCCACGTGCAACCGAACAAGTCCCGTACGATTTCAAGGCCCCTTCACTTTTCACCAAAACAAGAAAAAAGATTTGCAATCCACCAAGAAAACGGATGAGCTAACTTGCGACGGGGATTTGGATGAATAATGTCCACCTGCTAGAGCCTTTACTGAAAAACCACAATGCTACACTACAAGAATTCAAAGAAACCACAAGTGACTAATTTGAAATTTACAAGTTAGGTTGAGTTGAGGCTGATTTCAACACTCCCCAATGTTGGACGGTAGTAGTATAACAAATCTGCAAACCCCAATATCCTAGTCAAAAATACAGCTTACGGGTAGTTTGCTGCATCTCTATACAAGAACAGAGATTAACTAGTTAGACTGGCACTACAAACTATTTATGATTATTACATGCCTCTTACAGTAGTAGAATAAAATTTATATATCGACACAGTCTCCACTCCAGCTGCTACAGGCTGATATGACAAGAAAAATCTGCTGAAGGTTGTTGCTTGCTAGAGTGCGCATACACGATATACAAGTGGAATAAAGATACTCCATCGCCACTGACCGCAAAAGCCACCCGAGTCACCCTGTTTGACAGGATCACACAGAGGGGCGGATCTGCCCCTGGTGCTACAGGTGCTGTAGCATCGGTTTAGTAGCTGAACTGTAACCAATATTTACTAATTTTCAAGACTAAAATTAGGAAAATTAGAAAAATTAGGAAAAACCTATGTAATTAGCACCACTAAGGAAGCATTAGCACCGGACTTGGGCGCCTTCCAGCTCCGCCCCTGATCACACAAACCACATTTGACAACATACACCGCAGCCCCAATGAACATATACGATCAAGTTACCGTAACGGCCAGCACAAACTCAGGCGGAAGGGAAGAAGCTAAAACTTTGGATGGACAGTTTGCACCCATTGCAGCAAAGGCAGATGAATCCCACCCCCAGAAACAAAACCGTTTTGTCTCTGTACTAATTATACATTACATAATAGCTTTTACAAAAAAAAAAGGGCAGATAACAAAATGCGTAAAAACATTTCTTATCATAGTGGAATACACGTGTGTTACGCTTCTCCAGCTACATTGTTTAGTACTACGACAACCCTTGCTAAGCAGCATGGCTAAGCAGGTTTCTTGGATGGTCTTGAGATGCTTGTACCGCTGTCGGCACTGTCATCATCTTCTGCCTGCAAAGATGCATTAGTTTGGATGTCAGGAAGAATCAAAACACTGCTTTCTTAAAGAAGGCAATAAAGATCATTAGGATTGGAAGCGGCAACCCACGAGGGCTCACGAAAGCAAAATTTAGTTCAAACTAGACAAATTTTGTTGAAAAAAATTGAACTAGACTAACAAATTTTGCCTACAAAGCGGGGTGGATCGTGTGCCTCTTTGCAACCCTAAAGATCATGCATACTGTTAGGATAGGATGTGTGGCTTCGTCATCAAACTTTGTGCTTATGGTGGATGACAATAAAATATCTTGAGAATGGCCAACAGAGATGTACTCCCTCCGTTTCAAAATATAAGATGTTTTAGCTTTGTGAAGCAAATGTATCTAGACTTGTTTTAGTGTCTAGATTCATTCCAAACATGAGTGAACCTACATACTAAAATAAGTCTAGATACATTCTCTTCACAAATCTAAAACATCTTATATTTTGAAACGGAGGGAGTAAGAGGTAGGTCTTTGGTCAGCATTCCGTGCTGGGCTTACCTAGAGCAATATGCTACCTAATAATGTCATAGACCTCCAATATTTCACTCTACAGAAGTACAAACACTCACACAGCTTCACTTAGAAATGGAAAATTAGACTTGCCTTGCCAGCACAGTCCCTCTCTGTTTTCTGCAAGATGTATCTTGATGACCCAACGAAAGCACCACCAGGATGCTGATTCTGTGACTGCACTTCAACTGAAGATGAAAAAGATGGGACATCAAATGCACAACTGCTGCCAGATCTTTTCCTTGATACTGGAGAGTTCGCTACGGATCCTGTGTCTTCCATCTTTGAGGCCCTGATCAGATCAACACAAATTGTCTGTTTATTTGAACCGTTCAGTTCCTTAGGCTGTAACTCATGATTCCTGCCATCAGCAGTGGGCACTTTTTGATCGCAGTGCGGAGCACTTGGAGAAAGTTCCTTCAAAACAACTTGTGGAATATCAAAACTTCTGATATGGCTCAAGTTGTCTTCCACAACCTCGCCATCTAATTCTGCAAGTTTTTCAGCTGTATCCAATTGCCACATCGTGGAGATGGCATCATCTAAGCACTCCCGAGCTGTGTGGAGTTCTACTATGGGCATAGGATAGTTCAAGCCTAGTTCAACTCCAGCAACTTCTAGTATAGAGTTCGGTGCATCCCACGGATGATGGACCCACTCTGCTGGCATTCTAGCTAGTTCTGGAATCCAAGTTCTTACATATTCACCATCCGGGTCATACTTTTGACCTTGTACCTAGTTTTGGATACAAGAGAAACGCAAACAAGACATAGATAAATCTCCCATGAGACAAAAGATAAATTACATGGTGCTCAGGTACATATAACTAGATGCATCTACAACGACATAACTCGTAAGGAAAACAAACATATATAAATAATTATGAACTTAAATCGCAATACAGGTTAACAGCTGCAAGACAGTCATAATAACACAAAGAGCATGTTCTGTGGCATATATTAGCAAATTATAAGATTAAAAAGATCATAGCTAAGATACAAGTAAAGCCATGAAGTTTCATGCACGTATCTCCTCACCAACTTTCAGTTGACCAGCATAACAATATTTTCTTGGCTCGCTATCTCTATTTTTTTAGAATAGAAGATTAGCTCATCATATATGAACAATCACATGAACAAAAGCACCTAAAATTCAATTATGAATTCAGTCCAGAAACTCATTTGCGTTTTTTCAGGATTAGCAGATAGCTCCTATACGATGTGGTGCTACCATGCATACCTCTGGATTATCAAGACGACCGAGCTCATGGCCATCAGGCAAACTCCCAGATATGTACTGCCAGCCAAGAATATCACTTTCTATATCAGCATCCAACAGAACATCCCAAAAGTACTTCATGCCCCAAGTCCACGGAATGAGCAGAAATTTAACAGCAAAGCTTGAAACTATTACTCTTATTCGATTATGTGTCCAGCCAGTAGCCCAAAGCTCCCTCATGCCAGCATCTACTAACGGGTATCCTGTCATTCCCTGTCTCCAGGACTTGAACCGGTCCTCATCTACTCGCCAGGGGTAGTGCTTCAAGTTCCCCAGCAGCGACCTTTCATGTGTGAACGGGAAGTTGAAACACATGTAACGCGAATATTCTCGAAGACCAATTGACCGCAAGAACAAGTTAACACTCTCCCCAGCTTCGGATTGCCCCTCATTTTCCCACTTGATTTGTTGCATTCTGACAAGTTGATATACTTTCCTTATACTCACCTCACCATAATGAAAATATGGCGACAGTAACGAGGTTGTAGTGCCTGCAACCTTCATTCTGTCTTTTGAGTAATCTACGAGACCATGGCACACAAAATCCTCAAGCGTCTTCTCCGCATTGTGCCAGCCAGGAGACCAGGCCCTGCTTAGCAAAGCATTGCTTGATTCCTCATCCTTACTTGATTCAAGAGCTAGGTTATCAACTGAACTACCATGAATGTTCTCTATACCTGAATGTGAAAGCGTAAAATGTTAAGCATTAAAGAAGCAAGATCTTGACAGATTATAAATTGAACATAAAAAACCAGATCACCGATGATTGAACATGTGTATGTGGACAAAGCAATGCTATCAAGTAAACAACTTAACCTCAATATTGTACTTCCGCCGTCCCAAAATGTAAGGCGTCTAAGATTAGTCAAAAGTCAACATTTCATAGTTTGACCAAGTATATAAAAAAAAATAACATCTACAATACTAAATCAATATCAATAGATTCACCATAAAGTATATTTTCGCAGTATGTCCATTAAATATCAAAATGCAAATATTTTTTCCTAAATATTTGGTCAAAGTTGGTAGGATTTGACTTTTGACTAATCTTAGACCCTTAGATTTTGGGACGGAGGGAGTACTTCTTTAATTTTAACATACGATTATGAGATAGCAAACTAATTCCATAATATTGATAAAGAAGCCAAATCACATGAAACAAAAAAAAATAAGAAACAGTATTTCATAAGTAGAGGAAAATGATAAATGTTCAAGAATTGAAAATGATAGTGCTAGGCCAGTAGCCACAAGCTACCTGGGACAGGCACCAACCTCCAAGGTGCAAGAGATGGTGATATCTCAGTAGGTAATCCCATGCACTTCTCCCAATACATATTGAACGTTGTAAATGCATGCCCATTTTCATCATAAACTTCCCATGGCTCATATAGCAGATCACCATTGAAACTCTGCATAGAAATTCCAAGGCCCAAAAGCTCATTCTTGATTTTGTCATCCCGGACAAGTGAAATAGGGTCTAGAGCATAATAAATGAGCATAAATAAGATAAGATCAAAATAGCAACCTAAGAGGACAAAAAAGAATCAAAAGAAAATCAACTGGTACCAGAATAGAGAAAGGGGTGACAACAACATCAAAGCCTTTTCCCCAAGCAAGTTGGGGTAGGCTAAATGGTTAACTCTAGCTAAACTAATGCATACCTTATACAACCTTTTACAAGGATAGGCTTTGAACCTGAAAACACTAATTTCATATCATTCATGTACTATATCAAATGAAAAATATATCGCTTTGTGCGAGGTCACACCACGGCTTAGATTTACCAGGGGAGTAGTTCAATATCACAGAAAAAGGTGTAATTTCAAAAGCATGGTTATGTTAATTATTGGATAAAAACATAAATTAAACGGAAATTGTACAGGACGGGCGTTCTGCCAATAGTCCTCCAGCCAGCGTGACTTCAGTTTATCCCGTTTGATTGGCTTGCCAGCCGGTCGCACAAGAGATCAGACAGGAGTTGCGTTCGCCGCTACAGGCGTTGAGCTGTATTCCGTCCCAAACTAAGTTTAATACCATTTAGCCCCTTCTTTATTTGATTTACACTTCCATCATGTTCCAGCTAAACTTGCTATGTGTGCAGTATACGCTCATTGTCATTGGCCTAATTGCTAAATTTTAAATTATGTACTTCATGCTCAGAGAAAAGATTAAAAAACTATGTCATACTAAATTTTACAGAGTTGAAAAGCAAAATACACTATGTGTTTCTTGTTTTGCAATTTTCTTATTTCCAAATGGTTTCATCTATAAATTTTTGATTCTTTACTTGTGCGGGGAATACCTCAGTAGACAAGTTGAGGAAATATATTTCCTTGCCAATTTAACACGAGACAAGTGCAACTGAGAGGAAGTATACTGTTGTCTGTAAACGTTTGGACCAAAAATTGAATTGATGATGTGACTGGCTAAACTTTTGAGACTGCCAAACTCATTTGAAAAGAAGCCACAATAAAAGAAGAATCTGTACTGAGATACTCCTATCAAATAGCATGGGCATGTAACCTTACCATATAGACGATTATAGACCACTCTAGTGGCGTCGATGGAATGAACACACTGCAGAAGCGCGGCAAGGGTGCTCTCCTCGGCCCGGATCAGCACGAGCGGGCACCCAAGCGCCTCCAGCGACCTGCCAAGGTGGGCAAGCGACTCCTTGAGCCACCACCGGGAGCAGCGACCGGGATAGAACCGCCCTTCCTCGGCCGGGCACCATATGAAGACAGGGAGCACGGAGCCGTCCCTGGCGGCAGCGGCCAGAGCCGGGTTGTCGTCGATCCTGAGGTCCCTCCTGAACCACACGATGGTCCTCTCGAACCACCCATGCTTGCTCAGTCACGGACCAGCCTGAGCGAGCCGCCCTCAATTCACCACCATGACCGTCAGCACCGACAGCTCACTCGCGCGAAAGGCTATCACTCACGCGCATTACGTCGAACAGAACGTATGCCCGTTCCCAATAAGCCACCGCGGAGAAGCTAAGCGGGCTCGCAAGTTGCCACGAGTCCCAATCAAGGGCGAAACAAATGCTGGATCTTGATGGCTGTACCCCTGCGGCAAGATATGGATGGAGAGCCGGTCACGCCCGTACACGACAAGATGCAGAGATCGGGACGGGGGCAGCTTAGGCGCAAGAGTCACCGGGAGGGCACGAGGCACCAACCGAATCGCAAGCTGTGGCGAGGAGCGAAGGATCGCGAGCTCGACAGCAATCTGCCCGCGGCATGGGCGCGGGCGTGGGCATTCGCTTTCGCACCCTACCGTGTTTCTTTATCGGCTCTCCGGTGGAAAGGAGGGAGATCAGCGCAAGAGTCCAAGAACTACTGGGAGGAGTGCGGACGCGCCAACCCACCACCGATCTCCACCGCCGTCCGCCGGGGACCGGTCTGGGAAGTTGCTAGAAGGTACGACCCAAGCGAATGCCCATCCCTGTTTAGCATATAAGTTTGATAAAAGAAAAAACAAACAACCACGACACGTGTTCTTAACAAAAAAAAAATTATGTGTCATCGTCCATAAGTATGAACAATGACACACAAAAACTTTTGGCCAAGAACACGTGTTGTGCGTGTTCGTTTTTTTTTATCAACTTATATGCTAAGCTAGTTCATAATTCTTAGGGATGACATACACTTGGTGGCTGTCCGGACAGCCGGGCTGGCTAGTGACGGCTAGGTCCGCCTATGGGCCTAGGTTTATCGAACCTTGGAAATAATTCATTATGGTGTAAGATTATGTTGAATAAGACCTTGAAAACTCATAGTATCTTTGTTTACTGGATATTTCATGTTTAATCTTTGTGGTTTGAATCAATGTATGGAGATAGGATAGGGCTAAGGATCAATCTGCAGTTGTACACATATGTTAGGGATAAAGTTAATGTTAATGATCTTGTTTATCAGTTGTGATTTATGATGATAAAAAATGGGGGTGGTATGTCCATAACTAAAATAGTATTTGCCAGCCACATCAACTCTAGACTTATGTCCAACCATTGTACCCACCATCGCTTGGGGTTACGCAATTATTAAGTAAAAAAACCAAAACTTTATGATCAATGACGTTATTGTTACCCCCAAATGGATCTTTAAAACAACTACCATACTCCCCTATTGTCATTGGGTTTCACAAGTAGAAGTTTATCACCAATCGTCTAACCTAATTACTTGCAGATCCTCAGGGTCTTAGGTATCTGACAAGTCCTTAGATCGAGGCAATAGACAAGAAATGAAAGGATAAATCTAACATTCAACACAACACAATATCCCATGGGATTTGAAGTTGCACATAATCCTGCGAGGCTTCTACCTCAGCCCGCGGCCCATGAGGACTACTCACACATGATTAGATCAACAAGCCTAAACACGGTAGAGAAATTCTTAAGAGAAATACAAAATAGTCTTATAATATCGCCAATCCCGATGAGAACAAGATTACAAATAGAAAGTTATGATTATGGAGTGGAGGTGGAGATGGAGAGGAGGGATGGCTATGGTGATGGTGATGGCGGATCGGATCTCCTCTCCCAGATGCAAAATGGCTTCAGATGTATTCTGTAGAGTCAAGTTAGGGTTTCTAGTCGCTCTATTGTGTTTCTCATATAGGGGCCTTCACGAAAGTTGATTGCGTTGATCGGGAGGAGGTGGCGGCGCGTCATACAGGCACGTCGTACGGACGGGACATGCCTGTGCCGGAGCTCGTTAAACCGTTTGTGAGGCCTCGCCGTGGCCTATGGACCTGGGGTTGTTGGAACTCGCTATTCTTCCTTAATTGTTTCAGATTTCACCATAAAAGTATATAATTCTGCAAGAAGAAAGATCAAGCAAAGAATTTGCACATCTATGCAATAATTAGTCATTAGTGGCGTGCTAGAGAGATATTCCATTTAAGTATTTGCGAATATGAGATTTAAACGCAGAGAGAAATAACATTATTTTCACAGCCATTAGGCAACTCCTCGAACTGACGTGCTCCATCTGCAACCGATCCTCACATAGACGAGCACTAGACACGACGAAGACTCACAGATATGACAACGACGCAATGTGTCACCTTGCATGACCATGACTCCTTGGCTCTTCTAACTCCCTAGTTAACAATCTTGACAGTCTCATGGCACCGCACCTCGGCACCACCTCTCCCCATAAATGGTCATCACCTCCCGTGAAAACAAATTTGACGCACTTACGCCGATGATTCCCGCCACCTTGCTAACTATGCCCTACCCATCGACTACTCTGTGTCGCTCCGCCAAGCGATGAACGCCTGCCTCGATGCGCTAGTCGGGTCGCCTCCCATTGGCAAACGTAGTTTCAAATCTTCGACCTGGATTTGATAATAATTATTAGGTTTTACCTATGAACCAGTGGCGGACCTAAGAATTATCCAAAGCCTGGGCAAACAATGTAATTTAAGGCTAATAACACTATTTTTTTTATCATATTGCTATAAAATTAGCCTTGTCGGCCGTCCGGAAGCCGGGGCGGCTGCCTGGACAGTCGCCCGGGCTTAGGGACGGCTAGATCCGCTTATGCCTAGGCCTTTTAGGGAAAAAGAAAGTTATATTACATATGCAATCCGGATCGAAGGTATCATTGCACCGGAGTAAGTATCGACGTGTGCAAAGAGAAGGTGGTATATGTGGCATGGTGATTTCTGTGTATGCACATGCTAGTGGAGTTATGTGGCCATCTGCATGGGGATTTTCCATGGCTAATATAGCCCTGATTTTCTTCGGGTTGGCCTCGATGACTCTCTGGGAGATTAAGTACCGGAGTAGTTGCCCGTACGGGACGCCGAAGATGCACTTGTTCGGGTTCAACTTGATCTTGTAGTGATCGAGGTTGTCGAACGTCTCGCGGAAATCGTCGATAAGTGTTCTAGCCTCCTTGGTCTTGATTACTATGTTGTCGACATAGACACGGGCGTTCGCGATATGATTCTTCAGGCATGCCTGCATGCATCGTTGATATGTGGCGTCCGCATTCTTCAGCCTGAAAGGCATCGTGTTGTAGCAGAACACCCCGAACGGCATGATGAACGCCATTTTTCTTGATCTTCTACCTTCATTCGGATTTGGTTGTAGCCTGAGTAGGCATCAAGGAAGGAGAGTTTCTCGCATCCTGTAGTTGAATCGATGATTTGGTTCATCCACGGTAGGGGGAAGTGGTCCTTCAGGCAGTGCTTGTTAAGCGACGTGAAGTCCAGACACATCTGCATGATGTCAATGTCCTTTTTGAGGACCAACACGGGGTTAGCTACCTAGGTGCTTTCCTTTATCTCTCTTATGAAGTTGGCGTCGAGGAGTCTATTGACTTTGATACCAACGGCTTCGTCTCTTGGCTCGATCAATCGATACATAGACTGCTTAACTGGATTTGCATCCAGAAACACATTGAGTGCATGATCGGCGAATTCCCTGAGAACTCCTGGCATGTTTGCAGGACACCAAGCAAAAATTTCCCAGTGCTCCGGAGGAATTCGACGAGTGCGAGTTCATATGCGGGCTCAGATCATTGGCGATCAGAGCCGTCTTGGAGGTGTATGTCGGGTGGACCTACACCTTTTTAGTGTTGACTGTGGAGTCGAATGACATGTGAGGTGCGTTTTGTCTGGTGACCGGGGGCAGACCGTTTTCTGTCACCTCCTTTAGTCTTGCGAGCTCCTCCTGCATGCCGAACGACTGGGAGATTCTGTTGAAGTCCCTATCACAGCTGTTCGACCTGGTGAAGCTTCCTGGGACGGTGATAACGTCGTTGGGCCCTGGCATCTTCATCAGAAGGTATGTGTAATGCGGTATCGCTAAGAATCTTGAGAATGCCACGCACCCGAGGATGGCGTGGTACTGTGAGGGCCAGTCCACCACCTCAAACTCAAGCCGCTCACGTCGGAAGTTGTCGGGTTTTCCAAAGATGACATCGAGCCATATCTTTCCCAGGGGGTAGATTCCCTTCCCTGGGACGATGTCGTGAAACGTCGTGTCTGACGCCTTTAGGCTGCATAGCGGGATCCGCATAGCTGCGAGTGTGCTGGCGAACATCAGGTTGATGCCGCTGATACCGTCCATGAAGACGCGGCTCATCTCGAATCCTCCAATCTATGCCTCCAGCACCAGGGCAGAGTGACCTAGGCGAGGTATCTGGCGTGGGTGATCTGAGCAATCAAAGGTGATCCAAGACTTCGAGCCGCTGAGGTACTCATGTATGGATGGCGGAGATGCGATGGCCAAGTTGACCTGACGAGTGATCTTTTTATGAACCCTGTTGTTTGGGCGCCCCTTCTGTATCATCATAGACCCTAATGGTGGCGGGTATGCATCTGCCCCATTATTCTGTGCAGGCGCAGCCGTGGGCTGCGCGGGTCCTCCTGGTGGTGGAGGTGGAGCTCCGTGTGCGACAGCTCCTGTAGCGGGGCCGAATCCTCGATTCACTGCTTGGCGACGCATCTGGGTGAAGCCCTCATGGAGTTTTTGGAACTCCCTACAATCCTTGAGCATATGGCTGGCCTTCCTCTTACCATCTTGTTTGTCGATGTAGAAGTGGATGGTGCAGGGACCCGACAGCTTTTCGAATGCGGATGTCTCGTCGTCGCGGTTGCGGCACTGCCATATTTGTGTGGGTCTTCTGCCATCACGGTAGTTACCACCGCAATACCCGCTGTTGCGGTTGTCATCATCGTGGCAATAGACGTAGCCAACCGCAACCATGTCGACTTCTTCGTGGTCGTCATAGGTGCGCGATCTTTTTTATGCGGCGGTCGCGCCTGCGGCCAAAGTCATCCTCGTCATCTGAACGTGTTCGGTTGACAGCATCTTCGCCATCAGCCCCGCGATTGGCGATGTCCATCAAGTGATTGATGGTTTTTGGGCTTGACGTGCCCTAGCTCTTCTATGAATTCACGACGCCTTATGCTGTCATTGAAAGCGTCGATTGCCCTTTCCTCCAAGATGTTTGCAGCAGAGTTTTTGATGATGGATCAACGCAGTATGTACGAGTGAATGGACTCCTTGGACCATTGGCAGCAGGCGCGTAGTTCTTCAATTGACGTCGATCTCTTGCTGGTGCCTTTGAAATTGCGGATGAAGCAGTATGCTAGCTCTTCCCAGTTGCGGATGGATCCGTAGGAGAGGCTATTGATCCAGGCTCTGGCTGCACCCGTCAGCTGTAGCTGAAGGCACTACATAGCTATGTTTTTTCTCCCCCATGGATCTTGACTGACGACAGGTGATCGTCGAGCCAGATCTTCGGCTCCTACGCGCCGTCAAACTTCGGGTTGTCCGAAGGAAGCTTGAAATTTTGGGGCATCCGCGGTTGTCGCACGGCCCTGCTGAAACACCTGGCGCTGCACAGCTCGGTTTCCTTGTCTTCGGACGCCGTGGAACACACGCTTTTTGCATGTCACTTGTCGATCTTGCGCTGCGCAAGGTCATTACGAGCATCGCAGTTGCTGCCCATGCACTATGGGTTGCGGAAGGTCATGCTCTTCCTCTTCGGATGAGGGTGTGTGGCTTTGAGTGAATTTTACTGTGGCCTTCTTCTTCAGCTCCGCGAGTGTTTCGTCGTGGAGCGCAGCTCCGACAAGCCCGAGACCTGCAAGCGCAGATTTGTGGATTGCGTTCCGCGGGTCTCCTGCCGGAGGCGGTTTGGACGCTAGGTAGGTGGTGGCCGCCATGACCGCGGCATGCAGCATTTTGGGCATGATGTTTCCCTGCGAATCCATCGTCATGAAGGACATGTCGAGTGCCTTTGTGGCCTCACATCGTGCAGCAGGATTCATGTGTTCCAAGCGGGAACAATGCTTGCTACCATCATAGCCCTTCAAGTTAGAGCCACCAGCGGAGAGTGCAGCCCGCCTCGCACTTGACTCGTCAGCCGCCAGCCTGCGCTGAACGAGTTCATTTTGCTGCTCGATATGTCGATTATGCTCTTTGATAAGGAGCCAGTGGTAGCCCATCAACATATCACGAGGGGCGTCGATTGGCAGAGGGTGAGTGCCTCGCACGGTGTCACGCACCCTTTCCCGTTCAGCGTCGTTGAGGTTGATCTCTTGACTGACGCGATTGATGCCTTGAGCATTGTCGGGTGCCCTGTTCCCGTTGGTATTGAGCGGAGGTGTCCTGTTTCCTCCGTTCTCAGCCTGGGGGTTGGGAGGGGGATTCGGTGGCGGTTCGGTTCCGTCGTCGATGTTACCGTTGTGGATGACCGCGCACATGTAGCATGGGAGAAGGTCGTTACTCCCAAAACTTTCATATCCGGAACCATAGGTTCCTTCATCGGTGGGTGGATCGCACAGATCGGAGTTGCAGCTGATGTTGTCATCCGAATCGCTTGTTAGCGACGTTGTGCACAAGGCGTCGATTGGTGGCACCCACGAAGCGGTCATGTTCGACGGAGGTGGCACCCGCTCTAGGAGGCATAGGGTGCCAGTCTGCCCCACCTGGAAGCAGAAGCTCCCAGACAGCATCTCGAATCCGTTGCCTACGGACTCGAAATCTTTGCGGGTGGCTAGAGAGTGAGCGGTGAATTCGAGAGCGCCGAAGAGGAGGTGATTTTCTGTCACCGAGGAATCCAAGATCGCTTCGGATGGAACCATCACGACCGCACGATCAGCGTCCCAGTTCCCACAACCGGTCCCAATTGACGAGGGTTTGACTTGTCAATTCCCATTGTTATGGACTTGGGTTTTGGAGAATATGAAGATGCTGGAGATCGTGAGACGGTTAACAGACACGCAACAAAGGGACACGAGGTTTACCCAGGTTCAGGCCCCCGGAGGGAAAACCCTACTCCTGCTTGTCTTTTCTTGATTGATGGCGGAACCGAAGGTTACAGGGGGTGCGCAGATGCAATCTGGTGTGAGGTGTGTGTATGAGTTGTCCAGGTTCTCCTCGTCGTGCCCTCCTGGCATTTATATAGATAGGCCAGGTTTCAGGGGTAGGTTGAGTCGGTTACAAGTTAGGATTTCACCCTTGAATATTCTATCTACAGCCTGGCCGTGTTCTTTAAGGAATCGAACTTCTACTAGGATTGGGCCATCCAGAGTCTCCTTGGGCAGCAAGTCTTCACGTGGGCCTTCACTGGACTGGACCGTCTATACCAATGTAAGGTAACCGTAGGGTATATCCACGTTAGTGTCACCTCGTTGGCTGGTGTGAGGCGCACTCCAACCTCCCCGGACATCGACAACACCCGCGCATGGCGGTACTTCTCCACTTTATCCTTCGTCACGGAGGAGCCGCACCAAGCTCCGCGACTCTCGTCCATCTTGAGGACGGTGGCCGACAGCGGAGAAGAAGAGGGAGAGGCGGAAGAAAAGCGGTGGCATGTCGCTCCAGCAAGCAAAGAAAGGGTGACGCCAGCAAGTCAGAGGTGCGTAGTCTCATCGGCAACGGCAAGGTTCGGGCGCGGAATAAGGAAGCAAGGCTACAGCAGGGCGGCAGGGCGACGCTGGCGCTAGTAAAAGGCAAATGGAAAGGTGGGAGGAAGCAGCGCGGCGAGGCCGGTATTTATGGCCTAGGAGGGCAACCACCGGCTATCCACGTGGCAGCACCGCGTCCTCCCAACGGCTCCCGGATCATTAGCGCCAGCAGAAAACGCACATAGGATCCCTGGAGCAGTTCGGAAGGCACCCGCGTTGGTTCCCGAGGGGACGCTTGACACGACGCATGATACGTCGTAAACGTATCTATAATTTTGGATGTTCCATGCTTGTTGTGACCGCCTCGGGCACCCCCTCGGCCTCCCTCTTCGCCTATAATAAGCCTCTGATACCTAAACCCTAAGTACCCGATCAATCTTCCATGAAACAGTCCGTAGCCGCCTCCACCATCGTCCCTAGATCAGGGGGATCTGAAGCTCTTCCCGGCACCCTGCCGGAGGGGAGAGATCGTCCCGGAGGCCTTATTCACCACCATGCCAGCCTCCGGTATGATGCGTGAATAGTTCCACCTTGGACTATGGGTCCATATAGTAGCTAGATGGTTGTTTCTCCTCCTTTGTGCTACCATGTTTAGATCATGTGAGTGTCGTTCATGATCAAGATCATATATTTGTAATCATACATGTTTTGTTTGTGGGGATCCGATGGATATTGAGATTACTTGTTAGATTGATTAATGATTCTATCTCGTGTTATTGATTATTGATTCTATCATGTCTGTGTTGTTTGAGATCTTGCATGCTCTCCGCTTCTAGTAGCTATATTGGCCAAGTAAATGCTAGTGACTCCAAGAGGGAGTATTTATGCTCGATAGTGGGTTCATGCCTCTATTGAATCTAGGGAAGTGACAAAAATATCTAAGGTTGTAGGTGTGTTGTTGCCACTAGGGAGAAAACAACAATCTCTTGTTCATGGAACAATTGTATTGTTTACCTTACACACTTTGCTTAAAGTAGTTATCTGTTGCTTGCAACTTAATACTGGAGGGGGTTCGGATGATAACCTGAAGGTGGATTACTATTCATAGATTCAGTTGGATGGCGGTCTATGTATATTGTTGTAATTCACAATTAAATCTCATAGGATCATGAATGTCTAGTATTGCATTATTATGCCTTGCTCTGTCCTGTCAATTGCCTCACTGTAATTTGTTTACCCAACATGTTATGTTATCTTTCTTACGGAGAACATCTCTAGTGAACTGTGGACCCCGCTCCAATCTTTACCATTAATACATCATCTTCTGTCACTGTTTACTTTTTGCAAGCCACCATTATATTCCACACTATACGTTTAATCCTTCGTTTTTCAGGAAACCGGTGATATTGACAACCTCATTGTAAGTTGGGGCAAAGTCTTGAGTTTGTGTTGTGCAGGATTCCAAGTTGCTAGCAACACCTTTAAAGTTGTTTCCTTCCTCCTACTGGTTCGATAACCTTGGTTTCATTACTGAGGGAAAACTTGTTGATGTGTTCATCATACCTTCATCTTGGGGTTTCCCAACGAAGCTCTACAGTTCTCTGAGCTCATCAAGGCTTTTTCTAATGCCGTTTCCGGGGAGTAATGACAGCTTCACAAGGGGAGTCTTTCACAACCACTCTATTTACTTTGTTCTTGTTTTCCTTAGTTTATTTTGCTTTCTTTTGCTTGCTTCTTTTTATCAAAAATTACAAAAAAAAATAGTTTCCTTTGGTTTACTTTTTCTTATCAAAAACACAAAAAAATAGTTCCTACTATAGTTGTTGGTCTGTTATTGCCTTGATTTTTCATGCTTTCTATCAATGGTTGGCCTCTTTGAAACTAGTTCTTATTGGCTAGGTGGGTTCACAGAAGAACAAAAATATTATTATAAGGAACACCACTTGTCACAAAAAGGGAAACATTTATAGGAACAAATTGATAGATTGAATATCATTTCTAGAAACGTGTGCTCTACTTATAATGTTACTTATTGCTATGATAAATCCGGTTGCTGTAGGAGGTATAAACACCTTCCTTTTCAATGTGAGTATAATGGTAATTTTACCATATCTTGTTATGTTAAGGGAAATTATGACTTTTATGATGTGGAACAAATTGAAGAATTTATTGCTTGGAAGGGTGCATTTTGAACTTGCTAGTTTGCTTGAAAATACTAAAGATTCACCTTATGAATATGAGGTTTATGATATACTTAAATTTTGCTTTGATAATTACAAGCAAGAAAATGGCTATATTCTTGAATATATTAATAGATGCTTTCCACAAACAGAAGAGACTAATGCCTTGCAGGAGCTTATGGAAGAAGAAATTGCTGAAATGGGAAGCTCATTAGATGAAAAAGAGGAGGAGAGTGATGAAAAAAAGGAGGAAGAATGGATCTACTACCCATGCCTACCTTCTAATGAGAGTAACTCTTTATCCCTTACATCATTTGATTGTTCCCCATGCTTGCCAAAGGAGGATGGATGTTATGTTCCTGTGGATCTTTTTGAAATATCTACTTTGGGTAAAACCTGTGATAATAATTGTGCTCCTGTTATCTATGATAATCCATGCTATTTTGATAAATCTTATGATAATCCTTTATTTGCGCCTTATTTTGAAATGCATGGTACTAAAGAGTTTTGCTTAGAAAATGTTTATGATAAAGCTCTAGATGATGGTCCTATATTGGTTGATAACATTAATAGTACTACTATTGAAAATGAGATTGGAGAGATATTGACTTTATCTTGGAGCCCCATACCTCTTGATAATGATTAGTCATCTTGTTATAAAAATTTTAAAAGTGGGTTTGAAGATTTTAATCCCACTATTTTTGAGCTTGATAAAAATTATGTGTTTGTAGATCATGAAAAGCATGATTTATGTGATATTTATATTGTTGAGTTTATTCATGAGGCTACTGAAAATTATTATGAGAGAGGAAAATATGGTTATAGAAGTCTTCATAGTACTGAACACCTCTCTATGTGCTGAAAGTTTCGAAGTTACTCTTGTTTTATCTTCTTATGCTTGTCACTTTGCTCTTTGTGAATTTATTTGCGTACAATATTCCTATGCATAGGAAGTGGGTTAGACTTAAATGTGTTTTGAATTTGCTTCTTGATGCTCTCTTTTACTTCAATTCATATTTCCTATGCGAGCTCAAACCATCATGCCTAACTTAAAGGAGTTAAAGAAAAGTACTTCTTGGGAGATAACCCAATAGTTTTCTTGGGTCTTGGAAGTTATTACTTCTGTAATAACCTCTCCTTATCCTTTTTATTTGATTTTTGTGCCAATAATAACCTCTAATGAGAGTGAAATAAGATTTGAGGAAGTTGCTATCCCAAAATAGATTTATGTGCTTCACCGTACATATTCGTGAAAAATCTCTATATGTCGGATTGAGCTGTAATTTTTTGTGATTATGCCCCAGGTTGTTAGATAACTTTCGTTAGTTCAACACTTTTTGGTTTCAGCAACAGAAGGTTTTCGAAAAAATCGGTTTTCACCTGCTGGTTTGTTTTGACAGATTTCTGCCATTATTTGCATTTGCCTCTTATCGATTTCTTTTTGAGTTATTCTTGGTGAATTGATCTCTTTGAAGGAATTGCTACAGTATCTTGTTTTCTTAATGAAAGTTTTGCTGTGTTGAACAAAACCCAAAGGTTTATTACTTTTGAATGGACTAATGTTGCTAATGAAGATTGTGTGAAGTTTTGTATGAAGTGAATTTTCAAGTGTAGGGGAAGAATGATGTAATGAGATAAAGAATGGACAAAATATCAAGCTTGGGGATGCCACCCCGTGTCACCCCAAGAAATATTTAAGAGGTACAAGCGTCAAAGCTTGGGGATGCCCAAGGCATCCCCTTCTTCATCAATAAAAATCTCAGGTCTCTTTCTAGACACTTCGTTTTTATTGTTTCATGCACAGTTGTGTTGTTCTTGGACCATATTAGTTTTCGTTTTTGGTTTTCGTTTGTTTAGTTTGCTTGAATAAAGTAGTTGGACCCCCGTTTTTGATGTGATGCTTCAAATAAGTTGATTGGTGTTGGAAAAGAGTAGAAAGTTTCATGCTTATAGTGGTACAAAGTGAGCTTGCTTTGACTGTGGCTTAGAATTTATCATGTCATGCTAGATGTTGTTTTGACCTTATGATTAGTGATTATTGCTGTAGCATGACTTGTTCCAAAAAATTGAGATTGCTTAGTGTGGCTTGAAAGAATCATGCGTTGTTTTAGCATACAAAAGCATAGTATTATGGTATTCTCCTTTAATGCTTTGTTTGGGTTGACTTGGCACATCCTCATACCATGTTATGACTATGAACCAGTCACCTTAGCCTCTATGATCATTTAGTTTTTGACTTGTGATACCACTTTATGCTTTAGTTGATAATGTTTTGTCGCTCTCCATGATTATGGCCATTGTTGCTCTCTTAGTTGGTCGCTCCCAGTATTTTGCTAGCCTTCACTTGTATTGAGTAAGCTCTACTCATGCATCCAACTCCCAAGAAACCAAGTTAGTACAAAGTGTCCACTATAAATTCCTATGCATGGTGTTTTACACCATTTCAAGTAAATTCTTGTTTTATCTACCTTCCAATTAAAAAGTCACTTTGTTATGTGAAAAATTAGTGATTAACGCTCTCACAAACTTGATGGCACACTTTATTTTTCTTGACCATAATAAACTTGAACCATTGTGTCATGGATGTTGTATATGCTTGCACTTATAAGTTGGGATTAGCAAAACCATGTTGTCATGGGGAATTCTTTCAAAACCTGTAAATATCTACCCAGTTGATATCATGCTCTTTTGTTTATGGATGTCGTCGGTGTGAAATAAAAGGGGAGCTTGTAAGTCCATGGAGTTATGTATATGTGTTAGAGAAACGCCTGGGCCACTAGCCTAAGCCATGACTAATCATGGTGGAAACTTGCAGGATAACCATAGTGAGAAATCTATGAAGCTTTCTTCTTATATAAAAAAGAGAGACAGAAAAAGAGGAAAGAAGATAAAAAAGCACCATTTCCCATGGTAAATAAGAAGATTGATGAGATGCTCATTGTTTGCTCGCCTTGTCATTTTGATATGGGATAGCTCCTATATCATGGGGCAAGGGGTACCCCGTTGGAGGTTCTCTATGATACACATGTACTTACTATGATAAGAACTTGAAAGTAACTAAAGTTGAGTAGCATGAGGAGCGGCCCTCGTAATCAAGGGACATGAGATTGCCAGTATATACTTTGTCAAGCATATACTCCATACTTTGTTCACTTTAACCTTAACCACTTCAAGATGCTTATGATAGGGGCAATGAGAGCTGAAAGCTAACAAGTACCATAATTTTTGGAAGCTCTTTATGAAACTTGAAATCCCTGCTTCCCTTTGAAGGGACTTTCTTCCACTTTTATATTGAGTCTCCACCTTATATCTTAGGCACCAATTAAGAGATCATAGTTGTCATTCTTAGTTCTATGTGCATTGTCCCAAAACTTATTGATTGATTCATAATGTTGATATTACTTGTTCTTGAACTATTTGTATCTAGTCACCCTTATGAACTTTGAAGGTGTCATATGCATTTATGTTTGCTATTCCATGAGGGACAAACTGAATGCCACTATGCTATGTTTTCTATATGCGAAACAAACAAACATCTTTCAATGCATTGTTATTCATGATCTTTGTTTGTATCCTTTCATATTGCAACAATAGTTCTTATGTCTTATTGTTATAACTTCATCTTTCATGCTCATATTTAGAGTACTTTGATCCCAGCTTTCAATGCTTGCAAATAGTTTGATCATGATTGTGATGGTGCATGTCACCTCAAAAATTATCTTTTTATCAATTATCTACTAGAGGACGAGCAGGAGTTAAGCTTCGGGATGCTTGATACGTCGTAAACGTATCTATAATTTTTGATGTTTCATGCTTGTTTAGTATCTACTTTACTTTGCTTTGTCTACACTTTGAGATATTTTTATACGTTTTCTGGAACTAACCTATTAACAAGATGCCACAGTGCCAGTTGCCTGTTTTCTGCTGTTTTTGGTTCCAGAAAAGCCAGAAAATAAATATTCTCTAAATTGGACGGGACGAAAGCCAAATTCAATATTTCACTGAGGGGAACAAGAAGCTAGAAGACGAGACGGAGGAGGGCTGATGCGCTTAGATAAATGTAGAGCTTCGTTGGGAGGTATGATGAACACAGCGGCAAGTCTTCCCTCAGAAATAAACCAAGGTTATCGAACCAGTAGGAGGAAGGAAACGACTCAAAGGTGTTGCTAGCAACTTGGAAACTTGCACAACACAAACTCAAGACTTTTCCCCAACAAACAGTGAGGTTGTCAATCCTACCGGTTTGCTGTAAACAAAGGATTAACTATATGGTGTGGAAGGTAATAGTGGTTTGCAGAAAGTAAACAAGAAAAATGGAAGATGTAACAATGGTAAAGATTGGACCGGGGTCCATAGTTCACTAGAGGTGTTCTCCTTAAGATAAACAAACATGGCATGCTAGGTAAACAAACTACAGTAGGGCAATTGACAGGACTGAGCAAGGCATAACATTAGACATTATCCTATGAGATTCGATTTGGCAATACCACAAGATACATAGACCGCCATCAAACTGCATCTATGACTAGTAGTCCACCTTCAGTTTATCATCCGAACCCCCTCCAGTATTAAGTTGCAGCAAGCAGATCACTACTTTAAGAAAACTGTGTAAGGTAAACAATCCACTTGTTCCATGAACAAGAGACCGTTGTTTTCTCCCTACTAGCAACAACACATCTACAACCTTAGAGATTTCTGTCACTTCCCTTAGATTAAATAGAGGCATGAACCCACTATCGAGCATAAATACTCCCTCTTGGATTCACTAGCATTTACTCGGCCAAGATAGCTATTAGAAACGGAGAGCATGCAAGATCACAAACAACACAGACATGATAGAATCAATAAGACAAAACCATTAATCAACCTGACATGGTAATCTCAATATCCATCGGATCCCCACAAACACAACATGCATGATTACAAATATAGATGATCTTGATCATGTATGGAGCTCACACGATCTAAACATGGAAGCACAAAGGAGGAGATACAACCATCTAGCAACTACATGGACCCGTGGTCCAAGGTGGAACTACTCACGCTTCATACCGAAGGCTGGCATGATGATGAAAAAGGCCTCTGGGATTATCTCCCCTCTGACAGGGTGTCGGGAAGAGCTTAAGATCCCCCTCGATCTAGGGACGATGGTGGCGGCGGCTACGGACTATTTCGTGGAAGATTGATCGGGTCCTTAGGGTTTTGGTATCGGGGGGTCTTTATAAGCAAAGAGGTGAGGTAGGGGTGCACCCGGGGTGGCTGCACCTCCTATGCGCGGGCTAGGGCTGGCCGCGCGGCCAGGGGGTGTGCCCCCCTGGTGGCTCCCCTCCGTCTCGTCTTCTGGCTCCGTGTTCCCTTCGATAAAATATTTACTTTGGCTTTTGTCCCATCCAATTCCGAGAATATTGATTTTCTACCTTTTCTGGAACCAAAAACATAAGAAAACTGGCAACTGGCACTGTGGCAACTGGCACTGTGGAAACTTGCTAATAGGTTAGTCCAGAAAAACATATAAAAACACCTCAAAGTAAAGACAAAGCAAAGCAAAGTAGATACTAAACAAGCATGGAGCATCAAAAATTATAGATACGTTTACGACGTATCAAGCATCCCCAAGTTTAACTCATGCTCGTCCTCGAGTAGGTAAGTGATAAAAAGAATAATTTTTTAGGTGACATGCACCATCACAATCAAGATCAAACTATTTGCAAGCATTGAAGCTGGGATCAAAGAACTCTAAACATCATGAAAGACGGAGTTCTAACAATATGACATAACAACTATTGTTGCAACATGAAAGGACACAAACAAAGATCATGAATAACATGCATTGAAAAATGTTTGTTTGTTTCAAATATAGAAAACATAGCATAGTGGCATTCAGCTTGTCCCTCATGGAGTAGCAAATAAATGCATATGAAACCTTCAAAGTTCATAAGAGTGACTAGATACAAGTAGTACAAGAACAAGCAATATCGACAATATGAATCAATCAATAAGTTTCGGGACAATGCACATAGAATTAAGAATGGCAACTATGCTCTCATAATTGGTGCCTATGGATAGAAGGTGGAGACTCAATATGGTGGAAGAAAGGCCCTTCATAAAGGGAAGAAGGGATTTCAAGTTTCAAAAGGAGCTTCCAAAAATTATGGTACTTGTTAGCTTTCAGCTCTCATTGCCCCTATCATAAGCATCTTGAAGTGATTAAGGTTAAAGTGAACAAACTATGGAGTATACGCTTGACAAAGTATAAGTTGGCAATCTCATGTCCCTTGAATACTGATGACCCACAAGTATAGGGGGTGTATCGTAGTACTTTTGATAAATAGGAGTGTCGATCCCAACGAGGAGCAGAAGGTGCTGAACAGTGGTATGGAGCAGGAAATCCCTGTGAATACTTAGCAAATGGATTTTTAGTGGTTTTCTGACAAATTAACAAAACAAAGAGCAAGTAATAGAAGTAACGAACAAACGGAGCAAGTGGCCCAATCCTTTCTTAGCAAAGGACAAGCCGATGGAAATACTTATAAGGACCAAACGTTCTCGAGGACACAGGGGAATTCTGTCAAGTGCTTTCGCTGCAAATAGCTGAGTACTCTCCTCTGGTGTTTGTAAGTGTTGTGCGGGTGAACCTGTACTAACATGCTGCCCTTCCTAGGACTAATACATACTTGTGATTAAACCCCCTGCAAACATCCGTAACTACAGGAAAGTAATTAAGATATAAATCTAACCACAACCTTAAACTCTGAGATCCTACGCTCCCTTGTGCAAAGGTGTCCTAACGGTGGTTTAGGTTTCTGACACTCTGGCAACCCCACAATTAAAAGCCAAATACACAATGCATTCCCCTAGGCCCATAAATGGTGAAGTGTCATGTAGTCGATGTTCACATGACACCACTAGAAGAATAACACCACAACTTAAATACTAAACCATTGAATAATAACTCATCACAGATTCACTACTAACAACATCACTTCTCCCATGTCCTCAAGAACTAAACGAACTACTCACGAGACATCATATGGATCAAGATCAAAGATGATATGATAATGGATAACAATCTGAACATAAACAATAATCCAATGGTTCCACTCACAAGCATCAACTACAATAGTAATCAACACCGGGAAAGTTTCCCCTAATGAACTAAGCAATATCCAACACAATTGTTACAGCAAGACGGAGTGGTGACGATGGTGCTGGTGGAGATGATGATGATGATCCCGATGAAGCCTAGCTTGATGACGGTGTTAATGGAGACGGTCTCCCCTCTTCGGGAAGGAATTCCCCCGACAGAAATCTATCTACCGGAGAGATCTTTGTCTCTCGGTGTTTTCCGCCTCCCAGAGGCGGCAGAAGTCTATTTGTGGTCGCCCTCCTGGTGTTAGGGTTCCGTAGGGAAGCTATAGGCGAAGGGGCGGAGTCGGAGTCCGAACAGGTGGGCCAAACCCACCCTAGGTGCAGGGTAAGGTGGGCCCGCGCCTAGGGGGTGTGGGCCCCCTGAGCCCCCCCTTCGCTCCTCCTTATGGCTTCCTTCATCTTCCGGTAAAATAATATGTTTCCATATTTTTCTGGTATTTTTCTGATCTTCGCGAAATTGCACTGAAACGCTGTCTTTTCCATCAGAATCCAGACTCCGGCAGTCCATCCTCTAGAAATCATCCAACATGCATAAACAGATGAAAAGCCATAACTGATACCTCATAATAAGACAAATATCAATGAATAGAGGTAAATTATGATATAGAATGGTGATGCAAATTGGGCGTATCAACTCCCCCAAGCTTAGACTTCGCTTGTCCCCAAGCGAATACTAAGCTCAGTAAACATGTACACAGGTTTATGGAGTGAAGTGTCGATAAAAAGAATAGGAACAAAAAGCAACACACTTACCTTTGCACAACTCATAGAAGAAAGCAACTCACCATTATATAACTTAGCTTGCAACCAAGTACAACAGTCACAATAGAGATACATAAAGATAAATCATAATTGGAATTGGCAAACTTGTTCTTGGTCAGAGAACACCTGATAAACAGTTTCACAAAAGCTTTTTGTAGAAGTTTCAAAACAGGAGCACTCTTTGCTCAAAAAGTTTTTTCACAAGTGAAGGCTTTCAAAGTAATACTCAATAGATAAGAGTTTTGTGCAAACAAGGAAGATAAAGAACATGATTGAATAAATCACCATATGAATACTTGAAACACAACAACTCAAAAGCTTGCTGGAGATAGAGAGGAAGTGGGTTTATTGACTCAACAGGTAACTGGAGAAAGGTCCCTTTATAGAGGGTAGCAGGGATTACAAGTCATAAAGAGCTTTCAAAAGATTATGATACTTACTAGCTTTTATCCCTCATTGCCCCTATCATAAGCATCTTGAGATGATTAAGGTTAAAATGAACAAAGATGGAGTATATGCTTGACGAAATATAAGTTGGCAATGTCATGTCCCTTGAATATGAGGGCCACTCCTCATGCATACTCAACTTTAGATCCAGGTAAGTTGTCATTGTAATTATTTGCATATCATTGAGAACCGCCAATGGTGTACCCCTTGCACATGGTACAGGAGTTTTCCCATAGCCAAAATGACAAGGCAAGCAGACAATGATCATCTCAGCAATCTTTTTATTTACTATGCATATAGCTTTTTATTGAGGATGCTTCATAGATGACTCACTATGGTGATGCTGCAAGTTTCCACCATGATTAAGCATGGCTTAGGCTAGCGGCCCAGGCGTTTCTCTAACACAAAATACAAACTCTATGGACTTACAAGTTCCCTCTTTATTTCACACTGTTGACATCGATAGACAAAAGAGCATGATATCAACTGTGTACAGAGTACAAGTGCAATGTTGAAAACGTTCCCCGTGACAGCACGGTTCTGCTAATCCCAACGTATAGATGCAAGCATATACAACTTCGATGTCCACGATGGTTCAAGTTTATTAGGGGCAAGTAAATAAAGTGTGCCAACAAGTTCGTGAGAGCTTTACTAACTAGTTTTCACATAACAAAATACTTTTTAATTTGAAAGGTAGATGAAGCTTGAGAATTTGCTAGGAATAGCAATAGCTATTAGGTAGATATGGTGGACACAAGTTGCAAAAGTTTTTGGCTCAAAGGGTTTTGGAAACATGAGAAGTATGCCTTCTCAAAACAGGTTTTTCGCTAGCAAGGCTGGGTAGCAAGCAAGAGAGTTGAAAGAAACAAGCAAACATACAAGTAATAAAGCCAAACATGCAATATTTCCTTGAAGACACAGAAGAATCTTAAATAAAGAATACTAAGCTTATGAGCCAATCAAGAAAGAAAACAAATGATACCAAACACCCGTAAGCTCTTCCTTTCTTTTTTCTTTCAAACTAAAGCCACTGACCAGAACTCGGTTTGCTAAAACCAATTTAGATCCACTTGATGATCCCAAAGTGGTGCCAATACCGGACAACAAGATCCATCATATAATAGAGATTGCAAGCTAAAATAAGAAGTGCAAAAAGTAAAAGATGAGACTTCTCATTAATATTCCAATAAAGGCACTCACACCAAGTGATACATAGATAATCAACTAAAGGAGAGATACTTCCACATGCAAACCAAACTATAAGATAACCTCTCTACCACAGATATGAATCCACTAAAAAGGTAAAATATGAAAGATAATGGTGGTGATACCGCGGCACTCCCCCAAGCTTGGAACAAGCCAAGGGGATGCCAAACCTGATGACGATTCACTCCTTCTGTGGTGGTGTTATTCCAACTCTATCTCCACGGGCTTCTTGCCTTTGTCGTTGGCGGAGGCCATGGTGCTCTAAACTTGAGAAGATTTCCTGACAGAAATAGATTGAAACGAAAACAAGACGAGAACATTATGCACGAACCTCGAGGGATCCGGGGGGGTTATATATTACGAGGAATCAATGCATAAGGAAGGTTTTGACACGGAAACAAAGCGGAGACGGAGTCTGGGGGTGGAACACCCCCCTCAGGCACGACCAGGCTGGGCTCGCGCCCAGGGTGGGTTTGTCCACCCCGGGCTCCATTTCCTCTTCAGTTTCGTCTCGTAACTTCCCTTATGAATTAAAAACATCAAAAATATAAAAAGATTGGAGATTCGCAAACCTTCTGTTTTCACCACTCTTTACCTATTTGAAGACGAACTCTGCAGTTTCTGGTGTTTGGTTCTTGATAAATTCTTCTAGAGTCGCCATTTGAATGACATCCAATTCTTCATTGTAAGAATCTCCAGAAATATAATGTTTTAGTCTTTGACCATTAACCACCTGTGTTATGTCATCTTTCAGAGAAGAGATTTTGATGGCACCTGAACGGTACACTTCCTTGATAACAAAAGCTCCTTCCCATTTGGAGAATAGTTTCCCTGCAAAAAATCTGAGACAAGAACTATACAAAATAAATTTCTCACCAACATGGAACTCCCTTTTGAGAATTCTCCTATCATGCCATATTTTTACTTTTTCCTTAAAGATCCTAGCATTTTCGTAAGCTTCCCCTCTCCACTCATCTAGATTACTTAAATCGAGCAGTATTTTCTCACCAGCAAGTCTAAAATCTCTATTCAACTCTTTCACTGCCCAATAAGCTTTGTGTTCTAATTCTAAAGGCAAGTGACAAGCTTTCCCATAGACCATTTTGTAAGGAGACATCCCCATAGGATTTTTATAAGCAGTTCTATAATCCCACAAAAGCGTCATTCAACTTTTTAGCCCATTTTTTTCTAGATCTATTGACAGTCTTCTGCAAGATAGATTTGATTTCCCTATTGGAAAGTTCTACTTGCCCACTAGTTTGGGGGTGATAGGCTGAAGCTATTCTATGGTTTACATCATACTTAGCAAGAGTTTTTCTAAAACCCCCATGAATAAAATGGGAGCCTCCATCAGTCATGAGATATCTAGGTACACCGAACCTAGGAAAAATGACATCTTTAAGCATTTTCAAAGAGGTCTTACCATCATCATTGCTCGTAGGTATAGCTTCTACCCACTTTGTAACATAGTCAACAACAACAAGAATATGAGTATACCCTTTTTAAGGAGGAAAAGGCCCCATAAAGTCAAATCCCCAACAATCAAAAGGTTCAATAACAAGGGAATAATTCATAGGCATTTCATTGCGTCTAGAGATTTTACCTACTCGTTGGCACTCATCACAGGATAAGATAAACTTCCTTGCATCTTTAAAAAGAGTAGGCCAATAAAATCCAAATTGTAAAACCTTCTGTGCAGTCCTATCTCCTGCATGATGTCCTCCATAAGCACTACCATGACATTTTCTCAATATATCTTGTTGTTCAAATTCTGGAACACATCTTCTCATAATGCCATCTACTACTTCTTTATATAGGTGTGGGTCATCCCAAAAGTAATGCCTTAGATCATAGAAGAATTTCCTTCTTTGTTGGGCTGTAAAGGTTGGAGGCAAATACTTGGAAACAATAAAGTTAGCATAATCAGCATACCAAGGATTCTCATGTGGACTTACCCTTATTGCAGTTAACTGCTCATTTGGAAAATTATCATTAACAGGCAAAGGGTCAAAAGAAATGTTTTCCAAACGAGATAAATTATCAACAACAGGATTATCAGCACCTTTCCTATCCACAATATGCAGATCAAACTCTTGCAAAAGCAACACCCACCTTACAAGCCTAGGCTTAGCGTCCTTCTTTGTCATAAGGTACTTAATAGCTGCATGGTCAGTATGAATAGTAACCTTAGAATCAACAATATAAGGTCTAAACTTATCACAAGCAAAGATTAAAACTAAGAACTCTTTTTCAGTAGTAGCATAATTCTTTTGAGGAGCATCTAGAGTCTTGCTAGCATAATGAATAACATTCAGCTTCTTTTCAACACGTTGTCCAAGGACAGCACCCACAGCAAAGTCACTAGCATTACACATGATTTCAAAAGGTAAACTCTAATCAGGTGGTTGGACTATAGGATCAGTTGTTAAAGCTTTCTTCAAAGTTTCAAAAGCTTCCTTACAATCATCATAAAAAAACAAAAGGTACATCTTTTTGAAGAAGATTAGTAAGGGGATTTGAAATTTTGGAGAAATCTTTAATAAATCTCCTATAGAAACCAGCATGACCAAGGATACTACGAATACCTTTGATATCCCTAGGACAAGGCACCTTCTCAATTGCTTCAATTTTGGCTATGTCAACTTCAATACCTCTTTCAGAGATATTATGTCCAAGAAAAATTCCTTCATTAACCATGAAATGACATTTCTCCCAGTTAATAACAAGGTTGGTTTCTTCACATATCTGCAAAACTTTATCAAGGTTGTGCAAACAGTTATCAAAAGAAGTTCCATAGATGAAAAAATCATCCATGAAAACCTCCACAATTTCTTCACAAAAACCATGAAAGATAGGAGACATACATCTCTGAAAAGTAGCAGGAGCATGAAATAAACCAAAAGGCATACGCCTATAAGCATAAGTACCATAGGGACAAGTGAAAGTGGTTTTCTCCTGGTCTTGTGCTTTCACAGAGATTGAGAAAACCCAGAATAACCATCAAGAAAGCAAAAGTGAGTCTTTTTGGACAGCCTCTAAATCATTTAATCAATAAAGGGCAAGGGATAATGATCTTTCTTAGTAACTTTATTAATCTTTCTAAAATCAATGCACATTCTATACCCAACTACTACTCTCTGAGGTATAAGCTCATTATCCTCATTAGGCACAATAGTAATTCCTCCTTTCTTGGGAACACAATGAACAGGGCTAACCCATTGACTATCAGCAATAGGATAAATAATACCACCATCAAGGAGTTTTAATGCCTCATTTCTTACCACTTCCTTCATTTTAGGATTTAAACGACGCTGGTGCTCAACAACTGGTTTCGCATCGGGCTCAATATTAATAGCATGCTGACATATAGCGGGAGAAATTCCTTTTAAATCATCAAGAGTATAACCCATAACTCCTTTGTGCTTCTTCAATACCTCCAATAGCCTTTCTTCTTCCTTCCCTGAAAGTTTAGAACTAATAATAACAGGATATATCTTCTTATCATCAAGATAAACATATTTAAGATCATCAGGTAAAGTTTTTAATTCGAAAACAGGATCTCCTTTGGGTGGTAATGTGGTACCCAAATCTTCCACAGGTAAATTATGCTTAAGTAACTCAGGCTGACAAAGGAAAACCTCATGAATCTCATCTCTTTCCTTCATAAAGGCATCACTTTCATGATCTTCCATGAACTGCTGCAAAGCATTGTTAGGAGCAAGAGAAATAGAAGACAGTTGTTCAACCTTGAAATCCTCATTAGGTAATTCATTTTCATAAGGGGTTTTGGCAAATTTAGAAATATTAAACTCATAAGATTCTCCATCAAACTTAGTCAAAACTTTTTCCTTCCTACAATCTATGATAGCCCCACAAGTATTAAGGAAGGGTCTACCAAAGATGATAGGGTATGTTTTACTAGCTTCTTTACCAAGTACTAGGAAATCAGCAGGATATTTAACCTTACCACAAAGAACCTCCACATCCCTTACAATACCAATGGGGCAAACTTGCTCTCTATTGGCAAGGTGAATAACCACATCAATGTCTTCGAGCTCACAAGGACCAATCTCATGCATAATTTCCCTGTAAAGCTCATAAGGAATAGCACTAGAACTAGCACCAATATCACATAAACCATAGTAGCAATGATCACCAATTTTAACAGAGAGCACATGAACACTAGCTTTTCTAGCCTTACTAGGATGAGAGATAATATTATAAGCGTCTTCACAGAAGACAATATACTCATCCTCTATATTTCTAGTAACAAGATCTTTCACAAATAACTACTATAGGATCGATATCAATCAACTCACCGGAACCTATAGTTTTCTTTGCTCTTTTGCTAACCACATTAGCCAAAATAGAGTGCTCCCTTACCTTGGAGGGAAAAGGGATCTTCTCAACATAAGGTTCAGGCAAAATAGGGATCAACAGTACAAACCTCTACACTAGCAGGAACATGAGTAACAACATCTTTATAAGGAGCATGGTACTTGTCCCACTCTTTCTTGGGAATCTCAATATAAGAGGAAAAAGCATTAAAACATTCCGCAAGAACTTGAGGATCAAGGCCAAACTTATTGCTAATATCACAAAAGTTATTAGTTCCCATAAAAGATTTAATGCACTCATAATCATAGTTTATACCTGACTTTCTTCCTTTGTCATTCTCCCAAGCCTCGGTATTATCTTGAATACGGTATAGGAGATCCCATTTAGCTTCTTCCTTCATACTTGTGAATGATCCAGCACACGAGGCATCTAGTAAACCTTTATCCTGAAGAGAAAGCCAATTCCACTCTTCAATAGCGCTTCACTCCCTGGCAATGGCGCCAGAAAATAGTCTTGATGACCCACAAGTATAGGGGGTGTATCGTGGTACTTTCGATAAATAGGAGTGTCGATCCCCACGAGGAGCAGAAGGTGCTGAACAGTGGTATGGAGCAGGAAATCCCTATGAATACTTAGCAAATGGATTTTTAGTGGTTTTCTGACAAAGTAACAAAACAAAGAGCAAGTAATAGAAGTAACGAAAAAACGGAGCAAGTGGCCCAATCCTTTCTTAGCAAAGGACAAGCCGGTGGAAATACTTATAAGGACCAAACGTTCTCGAGGACACATGGGAATTCTGTCAAGTGATTTCACTGCAAATAGCTGAATACTCTCCTCTGGTGTTTGTAAGTGTTGTGTGGGTGGACCTGTGCTAACATACTGCCCTTCCTATGACTAATACATACTTGTGATTAAACCCCCTGCAAACATCCGTAACTACAGGAAAGTAATTAAGATATAATTCCAACCACAACCTTAAACTCTGAGATCCTACACTCCCTTGTGCAAAGGTGTCCTAACGGGGGTTTAGGTTTCTGTCACTCCGGCAACCCCACAATTAGTATCCAAATACACAATGCATTCCCCTAGGCCCATAAATGGTGAAGTGTCATGTAGTCGACGTTCACATGACACCACTAGAAGAATAGCACCACAACTTAAATACTAAACCATTGAATAATAAATCATCACAGATTCACTACTAGCAACATGACTTCTCCCATGTCCTCAAGAACTAAACGAACTACTCACGAGACATCATATGTATCAAGATCAAAGATGATATGATAATGGATAACAATCTAAACATAAACAATAATCCAATGGTTCCACTCAAAAGCATCAACTACAATAGTAATCAACACCGGGAAAGTTTCCCCTAATGAACTAAGCAATATCCAACACAATTGTTACAGCGGGTCGGAGTGGTGATGATGGTGCTGGTGGAGATGATGGTGTGGATGATGATGATGATCCCGATGAATCCTAGCTTGATGATGGTGTTGATGGCGACGGTCTCCCCTCTCCGGGAAGGAACTCCCCCGGCAGAAATCTGTCTGCCGGAGAGATCTTTCTCTCTCGGTGTTTTCCGCCTCCCAGAGGCGGCGAAAGTCTATTTGTGGTCGCCCTCCTGGTGTTAGGGTTCCGTAGGGAAGATATAGGCGAAGGGACGGAGTCGAAGGCCGAACAGGTGGGCCAAACCCACCCTAGGAGCATTGTTAGGTGGGCCCGCGCCTAGGGGTGTGGGCCCCCTGAGGCCCCCCTTCACTCCTCCTTCTGGGTTCCTTCGTCTTCCGGTAAAATAATATGTTTCCATATTTTTCTGGTATTTTTCTGATCTTCGTGAAATTGCACTGAAACGCCGTCTTTTCCATAAAAATCCAGACTCCGACAGTCCATCCTCCAGGAATCATCCAACATGCATAAAAAGATGAAAAGCCATAAGTAATACCTCATAATAAGACAAATATCAATGAATAGAGGTAAATTATGATATAGAATGGTGATGCAAATTGGGCGTATCAAATACGAGGGTCGCTCCTCATGCTACTCAACTTTAGTTACTTGCAGGCTCTTATCATAGTAAGTACATGCGTATCATAGAGAACCGCCAATGGGGTACCCCTTGCACATGATACAAGAGCTATCCCATAATCAAAATGACAAGGCAATCAGACAATACGCATCTCAGCAATCTTCTTATTTACCATAGGAATATGGTGCTTTTTTATCTCTTTCCTCTTTTCTCATTTTTTTTCCTTTTCTAAATCTCATATCTCTTTTCTTATAAGAAGAATGCTTTATAGATAGCTCACTATGGTTATGCTGCAAGTTTCCATCATGATTAGGTATGGCTTAGGCTAGCGGCTCAGGTGTTTCTCTAACACATATACATAACTCCATGTACTTACAGGATCCCCTTTTATTTCACACCGACGACATCCATAAACAAAAGAGCATGATATCAAATGGGTAGATATTTATAGGTGTTGAAAACGTTCCCCGTGACAGCACGGTTCTGCTAATTCCAACGTAGTGCAAGCATATACAACATATATGGCACAATGGTTCAAGTTTATTAGGGGCCATAAAAATAAAGTGTGCCATCAAGTTCGTGAGAGCTTTAATCACTAGTTTTTCACACAACAAAATACTTTTTAATTGGAAGATAGATGAAAACAAGAATATACTTGGAATGGTGTAACACACCATGTATAGGAATTTATAGTGGACACTTTGGAATAACTTGGTTTCTTGGGAGTTGGATGCATGAGTAGAGCTTACTCAGCAAAAGTGAAGGCTGGCAAAAGACCGGGAGCGACCAACTAAGAGAGCAATAATGGCCATAATCATGCAGAGTGACAAACCATTACTAATCAAAGCATAAAGTGGTATCAAAAGTAAAAAACTAAATGATCATAGAGTCTAATGGTGACTGGTTAGATTTATAACATGGTGTGAGCATGTTCCAAGTCAACCCAAACAAAGCACCAAAGGAAAATACCACAATACTATGCTTTTGTATGCTAAAACAACGCATGATTCTTTGAAGGCACACTAAGAACTCTCAGTGATTGGAGCAAGTCATGCTACAACAATAATCATTAAGCATAAGGTCAAAACAACATCTAGCATGACAAGATAAAGTCTAAGCCAAGGTTAAAGCAAGCTCACTTTTGTACCACTATAAGCATGAAACTTTCTACTCTTGGCTGACTCCAACTTATTTGAAAACTTCACAGCGAAAGAGGGGGTCCAAATACTTTATTCAAGCAAACTAAGCAAACAAAAACCACAAATGAAAACTAAGACACTCCAAGAACAAGACAACTGTGCATGAAACAATAAAAACGAAGTGTCTAGAAAGACCTGAGCTTTTTATTGATGAAGATGGGGATGCCTTGGGCATGCCCAAGCTTTGACACTTGTGCCTCTTGAATATTTCTTGGCGTGACACGGGGTGGAATCCCCAAGCTTGATCTTTTGTCCACTCTTCATCTCATTACATCATTCTTCCTTTACACCTGAATTTGTTTCCTTCATACAAAACTTCACACAATCTTCATTAGCAACATTAGTGTATTCAAAAGATAATAAACCTTTGGGTTTAGTTTTAAAGCAGAAAAACTTCCAATAAGAACACAAACTACTATAGAAATTCCCTCAAAAAGCTCAATTTCCCAAAAATAACCCAAAAAGTAATCAATAAGAAGCAAATGCAAATAATGACAAAAATATGTCAGAACAGACCAGTGGGTAGAAACCGATTTTTTTGAAGACCTTCTGTTGCTCAAATAAAAAAGTGTTGAACTAACGAAAGTTAGCTACCAAACTGGAGGATTTACTCAGAAAATTACATCTCAATCCAACTTATAGAGATTTTACACAAAGTTTTACAGTGGAGCACAAAAATCTGTTTTGGGACAGCAACTTCCCCAAATCTTATTTCCCTCTCATTAGAGGTTATTCTTGGCACAAAAAGAAAATAAAAAGGATAAGGAGAGGTTATTACAGAAGTAATAACTTCCAAGACTCAACTAAAACTTTGGGTTATCACCTAATAAGTACTTTCTTTAACACCTTTAAGTTAGGCACGGAAAGTTTGAGAGAATGCTCACATAAGAAATATGAATTGAAGTAAAAGAGAGCATCAAGAAGAAAATTCAAAACACATTTAAGTCTAACCAACTTCCTATGCATAGGAATCTTGTATGCAAATAAATTCACAAAGAACAAAGTAACATACATAGGAAGATAAAACAAAAGTAACTTCAAAACTTTCAGCACATAGAGAGGTGTTTTGGTACCATGAAGACTTCTACAACCATATTTTCCTCTCTTATAATAATTTTTAGTAGCCTCATGAATAAACTCAACAATATAACTATAACATAAAGCATGCTTTTCATGATCTACAAACACATAATTTCTATCAAGCTTAAAAATAGTGGGAGTAAAACCTTCAAACCCACTTTTAACAATTTTATAACAAGCTGACTGATCATTTAATATAGGACCATCATCTAGAGCTTTATCATAAACATTTTCTAAGCAAAACTCTTTAGTACCATGCATTTCAAAGTTAGGCACAAATATAGTATTATCATAGATAACAGGAGCATACTTATTATCCCAAGTTTTACCCATTATAGGTATTTCAAAAGAATCCACAGGAACATAACATTCATCCTCCTTTGGTAAGCATGGGGACAATCAAAATAATGTAAGGGATAGAGAGTTACTCTCATTAGAAGGTAGGCATGGGTAGCTAATCCATTCTTCCTCCTTTTCTCATCACTCTCCTCCTCTTTTTCATCTAATGAGCTTCCCGTTTCAGCAATTTCTTCTTCCATAAGCTCCTGCAAGGCATTAGTCTCTTCCGTTTGTGGAAAGCATATATTAATATGTTCATGAATATAGCCATTTTCTTCCTTGTAATTATCAAAGCAAAATTTAAGTATATCATAAACCTCATATTCATAAGGTGCATCATCAATATTTTCAAGCAAACTAGCAAGTTCAAATACACCCTTAAAAGCAATAAACTCTTCAATTTGTTCCACATCATACAAGTCATAATTTCCTTTAACATAAGAAGATATGGTAACATTATCATTATACTCACATTGAAAAGGGAGGTGTTTGTACCTCCTACAACAACAAGATTTATCAAAGCAATAGGTAACATTATAAGTAGAGCACACGTCTCTAGCAATAGTATTCAACTTATCAATTTGTTCCCATAAGTGCTTCCCTTTTTGTGAAAAGTGGTGTTCCTTATAATAATACTTTTGTGCATCCGTGAACCCACCTTGCCAATAAAAACTAGTTTCAAAGAAACCATCCATTGACAGAAATCATGACAAAGCAAGGCAATGTCAAACCAACAACTATAGTAGGAACTAATTTTTGTGTGTTTTTTATAAGAGAAAGCAAAACCAAGGAAACTATTTTTTTGTAATTTTGAAATAAAGAGGCAAACAAAACAAGGCAAAAGAAACAAAACAAAACAAAAACAAAGTAAGGATAAAGGTTATGGAGGACTCCCCTTGGCCTCCCCAACAACGGCGCCAGAAAAAAGCTTAATGCGCTCAGATCAATGTAGAGCTTCATTGGGAGACCCTAAGAGGAAGGTATGATAAGCACAACAGCAAGTCTTCCGTCAGAAAGAAACCAAGGTTATCGAACCAGTAGGAGGAAGGAAACGACTCAAAGGTGTTGCTAGCAACTTGGAAACCTACACAACACAAACTCAAGACTTTTCCCAGCGAACAATGAGGTTGTCAATCTCATCGGGTTGCTATAAACAAAGGATTAACTGTATGGTGTGGAAGGTAATAGTGGTTTGCAGAAAGTAAACAAGAAAAATGGAAGATGCAAGATTGAACTGGGGTCCATAGTTCACTAGAGGTGTTCTCCTTAAGATAAACAAACATGGCATGCTGGGTAAACAAATTACAATAGGGCAATTGACAGGACTGAGCAAGGCATAACAATGCAATACTAGACATTCATGATCCTATGAGATTCGATTGGGCAATACAACAATATACATATACCGCCATCCAACTGCATCTATGACTAGTAATCCACCTTCAGGTTATCATCTGAACCCCCTCCAGTATTAAGTTGCAAGCAATAGATCACTGCTTTAAGAAAAGTGTGTAAGGTAAACAATCCACTTGTTCCATGAACAAGAGACCGTTTTCTCCCTAGTATCAACAACACATCTACAACCTTAGAGATTTATGTCACTTCCCTTAGATTAATAGAGGCATGAACCCACTATCGAGCATAAATACTCCCTCTTGGAGTCACTAGCATCTACTCGGCCAAGATATCTAATAGAAACAAAGAGCATGCAAGATCACAAACAACACAGACATGATAGAATCAATAAGACAAAACCATTAATCAATCTGACATAGTAATCTCAATATCCATCGGATCCCCACAAACACAACATGCATGATTACAAATATAGATGATCTTGATCATGTACGGAGCTCACAAGATCTAAACATGGAAGCACAAAGGAGGAGATACAACCATTTAGCTATTACATGGACCCATAGTCCAAGGTGGAACTACTCACGCTTCATACCAGAGGTTGGCATGATGATGAAAAAGGCCTTTGGGATTATCTCCCCTCCGGCAGGGTGCCGGGAAGAGCTTCAGATCCCCCAGATCTAGGGACGATGGTGGCGGCGGCTATAGACTGCTTTGTGGAAGATTGATCGGGTCCTTAGGGTTTTGGTATCGGGAGGTCTTTATAGGCAAAGAGGTGAGGTAGGGGGCAACCAGGGTGGCTACCCCCCAGGCACGGGCTAGGGCTGGCCACGTGGACAGGGGTGTGGCCCCCTGGTGGCTCCCCTCCGTCTCGTCTTCTGGCTTTGTTTTCCCTTCGGTAAAATATTGACTTTGGCTTTTGTCCCGTCCAATTCCGAGTATATTGATTTTCTGCCTTTTCTGGAACCAAAAACAGAAGAAAACAGGCAACTAGCACTGTGGCAACTTGTTACTAGGTTAGTCTAGAAAAACATATAAAAACACCTCAAAGTAAAGACAAATCAGAGCAAAGTAGATACTAAACAGGCATGGAGCATCAGAAATTATAGGTACGTTTACGATGTATCAAGGGCCTCGGGAGGCCCACACCCCCTGGCCACGCGGCCAGGCCTGGCCCGCGCCTGGGGTGTGTGGCCGCCTCGGGCACCCCCTCGTCCTCCCTCTTCGTCTATAAGAAGCCCCCGATACCTAAACCCTAAGTACCTGATCAATCTTCCACAAAACAGTCCATAGCCGCCGCCACCATCATCCCTAGATCGGGGGATCTGAAGCTCTTCTCGGCACCCTGCCAGAGGGGAGAGATCATCCCGGAGGCCTTCTTCATCACCATGCCAGCCTCCGGTATGATGCGTGAGTAGTTCCACCTTGGACTATGGGTCCATACAGCAGCTAGATAGTTGTTTCTCCGCCTTTGTGCTAGCATGTTTAGATCTTGTGAGCTCCGTTCACGATCAAGATCATCTATTTGTAATCATGCATGTTATGTTTGCGAGGATCTGATGGATATTGAGATTACTTTGTCAGATTGATTAATGGTTCTATCTTGTCTTATTGATTATTAATTCTATCATGTCTGTGTTGTTTAAGATCTTGCATGCTCTCTGTTTCTAGTAGCTATCTTGGCCAAGTAGATGCTACTGACTCCAAGAGGGAGTATTTATGCTCGATAGTGGGTTCATGCCTCTATTGAATCTGATGAAGTGACCGAAATATCTAAGGTTGTAGACGTGTTGTTGCCACTAGGGAGAAAACAACAATCTCCTGTTCATGGAACAATTGTATTGTTTACCTTACACACTTTGGTTAAAGCAGTTATCCGTTGCTTGCAACTTAATACTGCAGGAGGTTCGGATGATAACCTGAAGGTGGATTACTAGTCATAGATTCAGTTGGATGGTGGTCTATGTATATTGTTGTAATGCCCAATCAAATCTCATAGGATCATGAATGTCTAGTATTGCATTGTTATGCCTTGCTCTGTCATGTCAATTTCCCCGCTGTAATTTGTTTACCCAACATGTTATGTTATCTTTCTTAAGGAGAACACGTCTAGTGAACTGTGGACCCCGGTCTAATCTTTATCATTAATACATCATCTTCTATCACTGTTTACTTTCTGCAAGTCGCCATTATCTTCCACACTATATGTTTAATCCTTTGCTTTCAGCAAACCAGTGAGATTGACAACCTCACTGTAAGTTGGGGCAAAGTCTTGAGTTTGTGTTGTGCAGGATTCCAAGTTGCTAGCAACACCTTTGAACTTGTTTGCTTCCTCCTACTGGTTCGATAACCTTGGTTTCATCACTGAGGGAAAACTTGTTGCTGTTCTCATCATACCTTCCTCTTGGGGTTTCCCAACGAAGCTCTACAGTCATCTGAGCTCATCAACGCATCACTGTGCGCTGCAGTAAAGGCCATCATGACCTCATGCGCGTGGCTGGCGTCCATGATGACGTGTCCGAGTAGCCCAACCACCAGAACTCAATCGGACATAAATTTAAACTAACTTTGGAGCCCGCGCACATTTCGCCTAAGGGTGGAATCTACACGCGCTCGGAGGCTAGTGTCGGGGGGATCACCCCCGGGTAGGCTAACCGGACAAGATTCAAGGGCAATGTAACTTCCAGCCGGCTGTAAAAACTCAAAAGACACAAAATAGAAGGCCAAACGCAGAGCAACCCAGCAAACCAAACAACCGGATAAGAAACATCTCTCTAGACGTTTAGTCGACTAGATCATCCCAGTCGGATAGAGCAAGACAGGCAAGACAGTCAACCGGCTAGGACAACCTAGCCGGATGACCAAGCCAGACGGACGAGGAAGACAACCGGCTAGGAGGACCTAGCCGGGTAGCCAAGACAGACGAAGTACAAGATGACGCAGGGGACAGTACGCAGTACGCCCAGGACGGCAGACAAGACAAGGAGAAGACCCAGACACTCAGCCCATACCGAAGTCTTTTCTGATGATGGATGTAACAGTGTTCAGTAGGTGGTACTATGCGCAACTACCCGTACGACAACCACTGTAGCTTACGGTTGCAGGCATGGCTGTCATTGTGGGTACCCGCCATGTCGAATACTGTAGATGACATAACCGGCTGGGGCCCGCATGTGGGACCCGCCAGTCGGCCAGGTCGTTGCCCATGCCGCCTCGTCCTATATAAGGGGCGGCATGGGTAACGTAGCAAGGGTTGGTCTCTCATTGTTAGCCAGTACACAACGATACAGCTCAAGGAGCCTTTGCAGTTGTTGGTGTTCATCGAGATAGACAGATCAGCAGGAGTAGGGGTGTTACCTCACCATGAGGGCCCCAAACCTGGGTACTTCTTGTGTCCCCGATGCTTGCTTGTGCCCAATCCCGCCTGCGGACGTGCCGCCGCTTCGCTCACCCACACCTCTATCTAGCACCTTTCGCACACCGTTTCCACAATGCTCATGCCTAAACCGTGTCGAGATTGCCGCACACATAAAGTGTTCGACCAATTTCCTAATTAATTTTTCTTTCAAACTTCGCTGCTGGTAAATTATAGTGTTTGGTAGTTTGAATCGTTTATTTTTTATGCGTAGATTGTGGATAGAAATGATGATGGTACAATTGATCCAAGAGGAGGCCTACAAGAAAGTTGATGAAATGGATCTCATCATGATCATCAGTGGTCTTCCTGTACATGCGCACCAGAAAGCTGCTCGACAAGGAGGTTCCATGACAGGGAAAGAGATGAACAGAGACTGGCAGCAGATGTTCGGTGTAATGATGCTGGAGGCCGACTATCTCAGAGATGACCCAACACATGGACCGCACGTCTTTCGGCGGTGCTTCATGATGAATAAGGAAGTGTTCATGAAGATTCGTATGACGTGCGAGAGTTCGATCCCGGTTTCATTTTCACAATGGACTACACCAGATTTGTTAGTTTCTCCACTGTTCAGAAATGCACGACTGCCTTGAGATGTGTTGCAAACAGATCTCCTCCAGATACAGAATATAACTGTCTGCATATGGTCGAGTCCACAATATTTGAGTGCCTATACAAGTTTTGCCAGGCTATAATGGGAATCTTTGGTCCAACCTATCTGAGAGCACCAAATAAACAAGACACAACTTAGATACTAGCATAGAATGAAGCAAGGGGATTTCTTGGGATGCTTAGGAGCATCGTCTGCATGCATTGGGATGAAAGAATTGTCTATTCGATTGGCAAAGAATGTACAAAGACCATACTATAGAATGTAGTGTGGTGCTTGAGGCTGTGGCAGATTATGAGCTCTAGATTTGGCACACTTTTTTGGCATGGTTGGATATCACAATGACACTAACATACTGCAACGATTTCTAGTATTTGGCAGACTTGTTGGGCCATGCTACAATGGTCAACTATGAGATCAATGGCAGACCATGCACCAAGGGTTACTACCTAGCCAGTGACATTTATCCTAGATGGACCATATCCGTGAAGACAATCTCCGACCCTCATACTGCTGCAAAGCTTGGTTTTCAAAGTGCCAGGAGGCTTGTATGAAAGATGTTGAGTGAACATTTGGTGTGCTACAAGCTTGTTTTACTATTGTCGGGTACCTTGCTCCCCGGTCAATATCTCAGATTTGGGAGGTGATGAATGCTTATGTGATCATGCACAATATGGTCATCTAGAGTTAGAGCGATGCTCTGGTGATTGATGATTGGTCGTATGAGCACATGAGCCCTCTTGCCGATAACGATCATGAGGTGCCGACTGAGTTTGGTAATTTCCTCGTCACATCAAGATATTCATGATGTACATATGCATAGATAACCGCAAAAAGATCTCATAAAGCATTTGTGGACGCTCAAAGAAAATGCTCCCGCAGATTGATCTATTTAAACTTTAAATTATTTAAATCATTGTGTAAAGACATTTTTTATGTTTCAATTTGTTGTACTTCCTTCATCCAAAAAAAAGATGTCTAGATCCGCATATATAAAGATGTTTTAGTGCATAGATATATACGAATCTAGACAAATCTCTACCATTCTTTTTTGAGCGAAGGTAGTAATAAACTTTGTTTTTTCTCAATTCTATATACTTGCAATATGTGCTATTTATCCAAATTATCCGACCTGTTTCGGGAAGTTGATCGCGCCGGTGCAGGAAAGCCATCCCAAACCGAGGTAGATTGGGCAGACATCTCCGAAGCGCCTACCGGCGCAGTTGGCGATGCTCCAAGCTACTCTCTCCGTTTTATAATATATAAGATGTTTTAGTTTTATAAAACTAATTAATCTAGACGCCTTTAATGTGTAGGTTCACTACGAGCCTCTCCAGATCTAAGACTAACAAGAATATAGATACATTTAGCTCATCTTATATTTTAAAATGGAGTACTTACCGTGTATTATACGTTGCAGCAGGTACAGGATGTGGTGTTCGATCAGGATCATCCGATGAGAGTTTCGTGACGTGATTACTACGTCCAGCGGTATCGCTACGCCGTGGTAAAGAGAACAGATTGCGTGCGTACGACAAAGCAGTCGCCGAGAGTGACTCTACGAATTGCACGGTCCCAGCACGTACCAGCTACTGCTTGCTTGGGGACCAGGAAGTCGTCCGGAAGCGCGGAGCTGCACGGGTACCCGTACACTACGGTAGCGACAACCGACGCAAATGGACGACCATGTGTGTCTTTGGATCATGCGTTCGGTTGGCTTTTCCCAAGCTAGTAGTACTCGAGCATATCCAAGTTCTCCTCTCCTGGGTTTTACTTATCCATTCCGACGGAAGCCAACTCGTCTACGACATCTTCACTAGCATTTTTAAAACGTCTGGATCCTGATCCAGACGTTGAAATTATGTTCAAACGCTGAAATTCGGGCCGGTCGCGTTCTGAGAAACCTCTTTTCGTTCGGATTAACGAACTTTGGTCCGGGATTCTGCGCCATTCCTGGGATCCCAGGAGCGAAACGAGCAAAAAGCGTGAGCTCATCGACGAGAGGCGAAATCCCCTTTTCTTGCTCCCCCTCCCGCCTTTCTTCCCCATCCCCCTCCCGCCACTTCGCCCAGCTCCCGCCCGCCATGCCGCCCAAGAGCTTCGTCAAACCCATATCGAATATCGGCGAGGTTTCGGGGGAGAAGAAGGCGAGGAAGCCAAGAGCGCCGGCGGCAAAGCCGGAGGGCATGTCCAGTGCCGAGTGGGTGGCCACTTCGCAGAGGAGGAAGATTGCGTCGGAACGGAAGGAGAGAAAGGAGAGGGCGAAGCTCGGGCAAGAATAAGAGCAGGCCGAATAGCAGGCGGCGATGATGGCGGCGAATCAGGCAAAGCAGGCGGCGGCGGTGCGCGCGGCGATGATGGCGGCGCCGTATCCCCCTACTTGGGAAGCCACGCAAGCGTCGGCTCGCCGACCGGATTCTCGCCGATCTCGCCGGCCAACTTCCGGGAGAGCCAGGCGAATGCTTGGCAGAGGTACTTCTCGTCCCCCGAGTTCGACGGCGGGTTCAACCCGAACGTGGTCTTCCCCTGCTCCGGCGCCTCGCCCTCCTTCGGTCTTCAACGTCGACATCAACATCCCCTACTCCACCTCTCCAGCATACGGAGGTTCTTCGTCGGCGATGCGCCGCGACCCACTCCCGTTCGGCGGAAGCTCGTCACAAGCAACCTACGACGAGGCCGACGCCCACAACCCGTTTGGCGGAATGTCAGTCGGCATGTCGTACGAGACATACATGCAGGACATGATCGCCCAAGGATCGGCCGTCCACCCCTCCTTCACTCAAGAACAGTCCCGGGCCGATGCCGAACACGACATCGAGTCTCAGGATTTCGATGACCCCGACGCCGAGGAGACGCAGGCCGAACCGACGCATGCCGAGGACGCCATTTGCCAACCAAAACTCTGACAATTATTGAAGCGCGTAAAGCTAGCGTTCGACGAGCGTAGCCTTTGCGACCCAAAGTATAGCAAAATTCATATGGAGCAAGGTGAGAAGGCCATGGCCAACCATTGGGGGCTCATCCAGCATGCGTATAGCAAGTGGCACAGCTGCGTGGAAGAGTTGGAACGCACACAAGCCAGCGGGGAAAACATGGACAACAAGGTATTCGCGAACTAGCCGAAGTTATGACAAGCTCAAGCATATCTTGACACACTTTGTCTTCCATTTTGCAGCTCCTCCGTGCACTCGTTTTGTACCGAGAGGACATGAAGGCGGAGTTCAAGTTCCACCATGTGTTCCACAAGATCGAGCACTGCGAAAAATAGCGGGACACTCGACTGAGCCTCGCCAAGACCAAGGACGGCGTGTACAACCCGGAGGCCCCTCCCCTGATGTCGGCGAAGGAAGACCGGAGATCGGCCAGAAGAAGGCAAAGTTGCTCAAAGCCGCCAGACCTCCCGCCAAGCGTCTCCAGGCTTCAATCGAGAAGTGCATCGCCGACACGAGGGCACACGCCAAGAAGAGGGCCGAGAAGAGCGACGAGAGGTGGGCGCAGCTGCTCTAGAACCAAGGCCAGAAGATGGACCTCCTCAAGGCCAACTACGTCGTCAAGAAGAGGAACACGGATCTCTAGTTCCTGATGGGCGGCAAGGACACGTCGACGATGAGTTTGCCGGTCAAGGCCTGGTACATGGCGCGCCTCAATGCCATTCTCCAGGAGGGCGCCGCCGAGATCACGCCTGCCCCTGCGCTGAATGCCACTGCTACGCCGAGTTCCGCTTCCACCTCCTCCAACCAGTCGACCGAGACGCCCAACCCTGCCGCATCGACCACGCCGCAGGAGCCCATCCCTATCGACGACTGATGGCCGAGCCTTTTTACCCGGTTCTGTAATAATTGTCACCGGACTTGTGGGCGTAATTCTATCGAACACCTTTTGGACGAGCTATCGCCGGCAGAAACGATAAAAATTCGAATATGCCATCGTTTTCTCTTCGCCTGGGAACATGGACTGGAAACGTGAGTGGAAAACTCGGCGTTCCAGGCCAAAATCTAGTTTCGCCCGGTCAAAAATAGGTCCGGAGTGGCGGCCTGGAAACGCCCAACAAGTGGGGATGCTCTAACATGATAGGATAATCGCAAGAGCAAAGATGGGGTCTATGCAACCAAAAAAAAATGCACAACTCACATGGCACTGTGGCTCAATTGGAGTAACAGGCCTTGTGATGAGATGGGTCGGTAAACGTTTGTTGCAGCCAAAAATTCTCAGACTAGTAGTTATATTAGCAGATGGCTCACAAGTTCATGGAGTGGTAGATGGATCAATGGACAATGTCCCGAGATGGCACCGGTCTTTTTCAAAACTGGCAAGAAGAAAGTACTTATATCTGTTAAAGATGCTTCGTTAAAATGAGAAAAGGGTTCGAATAGAATATTCTTCAGTTTGTACATCTCCAGGGGCAGATTTAGTGTGTCGAGCTTAACAACCTTTATCAAAATCGTTTGGAACAGAAGCTCGGATGGAAAATTATCTGCCATCTGAAGTTATTCCACAGCCGCAGCTTGAAAGTGTTGGAGATAAACGTTGAAAGGCAAGGTAATATACTGTACTACTTACTATGGCTGCTCCTCCAGACTCCAGAGGAAAATTTGGATTACAGACCTCCTCTTTCACAAAAAAGAAGGGTGGCAAGTGCTTGAATCTGCAGCTCATCTCACGCTTCATCGCCCAGAGCAAGAGAGGTGCGTAGTCATCTTCAGTCAAGCACATCAAGAAATTGTGATCTTCATAAAAAACCTCACCAAAAACTGAGCTAATATAGTGGTTTATGTAACTTTGTTCTGTTTAACAAATCACATTTTTGTTCGTGGCATTTTTCTATTAAAATGAATCATAAGAATATTCTGATTACAGACTATGATAAATTACACCCACGAAAAAAGGAACTATGATACAGCAGGGGCATATGGCACAGAATACTGAAAACCCCATTTGCCCCTGGACAACGAATTGCTAACTGAAAAAAATGCTTCTACCTCTCAGGGTGTTTCGATCTATCCCTTTGACCCTTGACAAAGGCCGACATAGCTAGATGCTCCGAAGCATATGTCATGAACGACGCCAGCACCACACCACCCGCTACCATCAAGCCAAGCCTGCCAAAGGATCCGAATTTGTTAAGACAGTATAGACGCATGATGCACAGCAAAGTTGCAAACCTTGCCATGTCGATGTAAAAAGTCATTAGACTATGCATCAAGATTAGATTAGCACATTCAGAGATAACTTCCAGAAAACATTTTGACGTTAATCACAACTCAAATACTCAATACAGTTTCAACTGGTTGGGAGCGGGACTAACTGAATTCCCAAGTTACAGTCAGATTACTTTGTCACTTTTCTTCAAAATGAAGAAACATAGACAAGAAGCCAATAGTATCTTACTTTGCAAAAATGGCAGTTATGCCAAAGACGGTTGGTGATAATACTGCTATTGTAGATATTGCAGCCATCCCCATCCAATAGAAAACCGAAGCTGCGTCACAGTCAGATGTATTCCACTGATGGCCTGCAAACAAACCAGAGTGCGTGCAAGCTTGAATAAGGAACTTGAAATTTCCAGGAAATTTCACAAGTTAACGTACCTGTGCCAGCATGATTCTCTGATGAATCCAAGCTGCTATACCCAACATGATTTGCACTACAACTTCCCCATTTGTATACAAAACGAAGGTAACTCCGGAACAACAAGAAGAATAACATGAAGCTCCACTCGAACATCAGCAGCAAACCCGTCCATGGCATCACTTGCCGTGGAATAATAATAAAGGCAAACATAAGAGATACTAATGCACAAGTGAAACAGACTAGCACAGTGATTGCACCGAAATAAGAAGGCAACTTCAGATTTGCTCCATTAGATAACTGCAAGAGAGTTAAGCAGTAATCAAGTTATCTTCATGGTTTATTTTATTTTGCGGGGAAAGTTATCTTCATGATTGTGAGCTAGTTTAGTAGAAAGATGGCATGAGATATGAGACACACGATCACAGTCAGGACTTAATTGAAATATAGTAAAAACAACATAAAGATAGTTCCTCCACTTATGATTTTGCACCACATGAACACTTCAATAGTTTGCTTAAGAAAACAAGACCTTGCCATTTAAAAGATTCTACAGGGTTTCAATAGACAAATTTATTTACAAAAAAATTCCATGGTATATTGATGCCGTAGCTGTTTAGCGTGCTACCATTTACTAACAGCGAACAAAGTGATACTACTTAAGAATGGCTAGGCAAAATTGCAGAATATGTATTCTTAAAGCAGCAACGACAGTAATATGTGCTTATTTCCTAGCAAGAACTATGATCTACCATTTATAGTTAGAAAAGAACCAACCTTTTGGTTTGATATACCGAAGGAAGATGAAGCAACTCCTACTGTTGAATAGGATGGAAGCGCCTCTTCAGACTTGTACTTGTAGCGTGCTTGTCTAGCAAAAGCACACAAAGTACTTATACTCAACAGCTCCTTATTAGTCTGTGAAAAACATAAGATAGAGCTTTCAAGCGTAAATATCTAATTGTCTATTAAATTAAAGGAAATATTTTCAGCATGGGAAGGACATTAACCTGAAAGCATGATCCATAATAACTACACAGCAGCATGCAAAAGGGAAGCATGAAAAGAATTATGACCACGAGCTGATCACGTGGGTTTTTCCCTCCACCAGTTCCAGGAAGAGATTCTTCAAGATTTTGCCTAGCGTTCTGCAACCATGAATAACACAAGTTCATTGATACCATGCTGCTGATTAGCGTTTTAAAACAACAAAAGTAGTCAATTACCTGCCATACGGCAACAGGTTGAACAAGCCAGGCTGTCCACCAGTCCCAAGGCTTAAGAGGCCCAAGTGTGTAGTGAATAACTCTGAGTTCTTTCTCATCAACCATCCACTGAAGCAATGTAAGAAGGTGGGGTTTACAAATAATCAACAGGCTATAGATGGCATATGACAAAAAAATCACATAAGGATGCTAAAGGGCTAGGGCACAAAATCTCATGACACTAGTGTTAGTACATGATATTCAAATATTTGTGTCAATTCTGAAACATTTGGGTTTTGACCACCAATGCCACATTTCTACTTTAATCACGTTCTACAGAAACATAAGACAGGGCTATCTCAAAACAGGCTTTGAACAAGCACTGCCAGTTTGGCAGATTCCAGGCAAGGGCCGGGATTTGTAAAATCAATACGGGAGATGCATCCAATTCATACTGTTATCCATAGAAACGGAAAATATAAAGTTTGTCCATAGGTTTTTTCCTAACACAATGGATGTTTCTATTCAAGCCAAGCCAACCATTGCCAGTTGGCAGATCTCCAGGCAAGGGTGAGGATTTATAAAATTAAGACGGGAGATGCGTCAAAATCATACTATTATCTGTAAAAATGGAAACTGAAAACTTGGCCCATATGTTTTTTCCTTGAAAAAGGATGTATTTATTTGAGCCTGGCCAGGCATTAGGTTCAACAAGTCTTAGGTTGGCCGAAGCAGAAGAAACACCTTGCCATTTATAAAGGAGGAGCCGAGGATTCAAACCCAGGTTAAGTTGAATTCGAAAGGGAGAACTTGCAGAAGATGTAGTTGGGATTAAGGTAGAATGCTAATTTTGAGCGGATCAGACAAAAACTCAGCAACAACTATGCTATGGGAGGAGAGCTTGAAACAAACCATATTTTCTGTTTGTAATGCAACATTCCTTTCAAGAAGGGGCGGAACATTATCTAATTCTAATATTTCACAGAGAAAGCATTCCTCTACCTCTAGTCAAGTACGATAGGAGGTTCAAATAAAGTACTATATGAGGCTTCAAGCAAAACACTAAATGCTTAGTAAATAAAATATTTTCAATGTATTTAAAACATATTCGAATATATAGGTCCTCAACAACATAATAATATGTGTACTGAATGAATGGCCTCTTTAGATCACGGGATTGAGAAACACATGAATAGGAAAAATAAAGGAATCTGACTAGTTTGCGAGTGCAAAACAGATGATGAAAAAACATAGGAAAACTGAAGGAATAGCCGATTGGATGGAACACAGGAAATTGCCTCGATCCTGCGCGAATGAGTCTAAAGAAGAGATTGGAGTGGATGTTCGATCCTATGGAACTGAAGCATAAGAATTCAATCCATATTATTTTGGTAGCACCATGGTTTGATCCAAAGGGCATTTATAGGGAAAGAATCCTAAGGACTGGAATCCTACAAAGATCCGATAAAATTTCTACATCATTGGTTATCATGTAAAGAGAATAAATATTGGATTGAGTATACAGGGATCCTAATGAAACTCTGATATAGAGAAAACTACGTAAATAATAACAGAAATATCGGAAATCTAAAGGTAATACACTAATACATGATCAGTGTGTGAATTAGAGTATAACCTTATTCGCAAGCATGTAAAGACCAACATCAGCATTATACAATGTGGAAAGGCGTTGCGTTTCAGGTTCAGGTGTTAAAGGGTTATTGGGATCATAAACACGGGAATTGGCAAAATCAGCATAATACGAATTGAGAAAGCCTTGATCCCCTGCATTAACAATGTATTAAATCAGTGCCAAAAGATATAAAATGTACAGGTGCAGCATCAACGCCTCCCCTGAACTCCCAGCAAAAAAACACCTTCCCCGAATTAATTGAAAGCTCCAACCGTAACATGACTGGGGTAAAAGAGGTTTCTCAGACTATAGAAATATCTCTTATCAACTAGTACATATATTCAGTAAAAAGGGTATTTTCTTCATATTGTTCATCTCAATTACTAAAAAATGAACTACTATTTTCCTTGATACACTATGTGCGAGAGACAGAAGATGCAAACAGTATAGAATCTAGGGTCGTTTTTAGTTGGAAGAGAAGAGAGGTATGTGTAACTAGTCAAAAAGAAAAAAGGGAAACAAAAATTCAAAGAACATGCACGATAAGTAAGGAAATGTACTTACCTCCCGTGTAGGACGGTAAGCTGTCAACTTTGTTCATCATATCCTTGAAAAGAGTTTCAGATGGCTCAACAACCATTACTCCAGAATTCATTCTCTCGGAATGTTTCAAGTTTGCGCAGAACTTTCCACAGTTGAAAAGATCTTCAATACTTTTCACAACAATGGTGTCTGCGTCGAGGTAGACAACTGGAAAAGAGGAGATGATGAGAAATATACTGAGCTCAAAATAATGATAAATAATAAAGTAAATTTAATCAGAGTAGTATATTTAATTACACTAAAGGTGATATGTAACAAAAAAAATACTCGTGGAATAGCCATTATCTAAAACACTCATGAAAGAGTCGAAATAAAATCAAATTATCATCCAACCATACCTTTTCTGTAACTAGTCATGTTGAATATTTTTAATTTGGTATACACACCCCAAAACCTTGTTGGCCTCACTTGATTAGGATTAGCCAGCAATGTTATATGCTTCACTATAAAACCATCAGCCTGTCATATATCAAAATGAATATTAGTCTGCAACAGGATTTGGAAACATGGATGTAACAAAAAAACAATGCTGCAACTCTTCGGCCCTGGAAAGAGTCTGTTGCTTAGAGCATAAGTTCACTAGGATGTGTATGTACATTGCAATGTTGATTGGGCTAGGCCTTGATGATAGGCGACCGACTTCAGATTTTGTGTTTTTGTAAGAGGAAACTTAGTATCTTCAATGAGCAAGAAGCAATCAGCTGTGTCCTGATAAACAGCTGAAGCGGAGTTTACAGCTATGTTTATATAGTTGAGTGAAATGCTATGCTTGAGAGGTCACCTATCATATTTAAGGCAGCTAAGGAGAGGGCCATTGAAACTTTGGTGCGATAACAAGTCAGTTTCAACATTTTCGAATAGTCAAGTTCAGCACGACCAACCGAAGCATGTGGAGATATAACCGTTTCATCAAAGAGTGACTTGATAAAGGAACACTGAAGCTAAGCCATGTACTTCCGCAGAGCAAGTAGCTCATTGTTTGACAAAAGGTATGTGAACCAGTTACCTATCATGTTTCATCAAGACCACTCAGCATACCGTCAGTACAACAAAAGTGAGAAAGCACAGGTATCACTGAGCTTGTTCTCAGCCCTAACGCTTAATTTTCACATCACACTAAACACTGCAGGAAAACATCGAATGCTCTCGGCAGTTAACTGTCAACGCACGCACTGTCCAAACGTATAATCGAGCTGAGTTGTATTTCTGCCCGCTTGCAGTTCAGCTGAACTGCAAAAATTGACCGACAGGCACGCAAGTTCATAAGGGTTGTGCAGACTCCCTGGAATAAACTAGAAGAGCACGCGCATACCTGGAGGAGCTTCCGCGAGTACTCGGAGACGCCGTCGGAGACGAGCACGACGAGGTCACGGCGGGTGCCGGTGTCGCGGATGGACTTCCCGAGGACGCGCACGCCGAGGACGAACTCGTCCCCGTAGAGCAGCGTCACGTACGCCTCCTCCGCCCCCTCCGCGGCCGCCACCCCGGCGCCGCCGCCAACGGCCAGCAGGGCCGCCGCGGCGAGCAGAGCGGCCCAGAGCCCCAGCCTGAGCGGCGGCGACCGCATCGCGGGCAGGATCGGTTCCCGCGGCCAAGGAGAGACGCGGTGGAGGAAGGGGGTGGGAAGCGCGGCGATTCGGCGAGGAGCGGCGGAATGGGTAACGACGGTTCCCCGGAGCTGCTCGCCTCGCCTGCTTCCTTCTCCTTCCCGTCAGACAGTGCTGTGCTGAGTTTGGAACCTTCGTGGGCCGTTGGCTGGATGATGAAGTCCAAGGCGGACGGCGGCGATTACTACGACTCTGCGTTCTGCGAAGCGCCTGCGGCGACAGGTGGATCCCGTTGGCTGCGATGCGGTTTCAGAAAAGAGAACATGGCGCCGCGGAGCTGGACGGATCGGACGGCTGCGCCTGCACATGTGCAGCTTCCCTGGTCGAATAGGCTTCGGCCGAAGCAGATGCAGATGCACCTCGGAATTCACGACCGAATGAGATCCTTATCTTTTATTTTTCTGAAACAATGAGCTCATAATAAAATGTTGTAAACACAGCTTTCGAATTTTGTACTCCCTCCCATCTATAATACTCCCTCCATTTAAAAATATAAGATGTTTTAGGTTTGTAAAAATTATGCAAACACACTTCAACGATTATCTAATAATTTTCACTGTATTAGCACCATACTTGGACACATTTCAGATCCGCCACTGATACACACTAAAAGATGTCTAAATATATTAGCTCTACTAATTAAAATATCTTATATTTTCAAACGGAGAAAGTAGGTGTCACTGATTTCGTACAAAGGCACACAAAATCAGCAACGGTTAGGGCAAATTCAACAGCTTCAGCACTAACCATCTCCATTAGACCCGTTTGGATCAGGATTAATAGTTAGGACAAGGCCCGTTATTCATCAGCCAGAACACCCTTGTTTCTGGATTAGATTTTGCTCACTTGGGCTGGCTGGCCAGAAGTAGTTACCTTCATGCTACTTCGATTTTGGGAACAACTGAAGGGGCTGGCGGGCTGGGCCTAAATAAAATGACCAGAGTACCATTGAACTGAAAAAAAAAAACAGTTCTCAGAGAAAAATCTAAAAAGAGCTACCATTGAACTTAAGGTTTGCTAAAAAACTACAGAGCACTTAGACGGAAGAGACATTGTGGAACGACATCTCGCTTGGACGGCAATGATGCAATTCCGGCTAGTTGTGCACTCGAAGCCGAGCGGGAAAGGAACAACCACTCTTTGTTTCCGGAGTATGGTTTTAGTTCTCGCAATATTAGGTTCATGCATCCTTGACGATGACAACTCGACGGTGTAGGGACAAACACATGGAGTAAGAGATCAATTGTTCTGTGACAATATCCCCATCCTTGTGTGGTTCTTGTGGCTAAGCAGTTGACAATAGGGAGCATGTGGTGCTCTGGTTTTTCAGATCGCCGACTCTCGATCAGGTAGATTGTTATTCGACATGTCTTGACTGTGGTGGAAAGGATGGCATGTCAATTCTATTTGGACGGTTATCTCGTGTTGTCCCATTCTTTCTTCTCTCGTGATATGGCGGTAGAGCAACAATTCATCACCCTACCTCTCTGAGGGTTCCCATCTTTTGGGGCGGACGACTCATGCACATCTCTATAACCTTTGATGGAAATCTGACTTGCGCAAGTTTTGTTGTGAATGTCCGCCAACGCAACCTACATCAGGGAACTTGTGGTGTTTGGTTATCGACTCTTGATCCATTTGTTTATTGTTCGACGCTAGCTTCGGCTTTATTTTGGCCAATTGTTCTCTTGTTTTGCTTTGTTCTTAGCAATTCAAGTTTTAGAGGGTATGTTTCCTTGGCAATAGTTTCTTCAACGATCATGGCTTCTGTTGGGGTGGGCGGCTCATGTGTCTACCTTTGAGGTTAGTCCAACTTATGCGAGCCTGGTGTTCTGCATGTTCTTCACTAGAGCCAAATCTTTGTTTTTTTTACAAAAAAATCACTGATTTATTAAAAATCATCCATAGTAGTACAAAAAAATCCAAAAGTAATAAAAATTACAAATAGTTTATTGGACCACATAGCGACAACTACAACCACTAGCGCGAGCCGAAGGCGCGCCGCCGTCCTCGCCCTCCATCATCAGAGCCGGACAAAACTTATCGTAGTAGACAAACGGGAAGTCGGCCGTGCTAAGGCCTTAAAGAACAAGCGCATCACAACAGCAACCATCACCAAAGATAACAACCGTAGATCGAAAAAGACTGACCTGAAATCACATCAACAAACACGAAAACGGACCAGATCCCAGAAGATCCGTCGGACAAACGATTTCATGCGCTCTCCGTCGATGCTAGATGCACGACCGAAACCAGAATAGAGAGAGAAGGACTTTATTCTAATAACTTCAAACCGTAGCCGTCACCTCAACATTTTTAAAAATACTAAAAGACCGATAAATAAAAAAGAAAAACCTTTCGCAGACGAGAGGCCGTGGTTCGCCACACGTCTAGGGCCTAGGACCACCGGAGACAGAGCGGACCGTCGTTGACGAGGGGAATGAACCCCAGATGTGTTTTATCTAGTTAGGGCATATACTATGGGGACGTTTAGCACAGGCGCTAAGCTGGAATCTGGGACAGGATTCATTAAATATCGATGATGGATTCCGGACTTAACTCCTAGTCGCGCCAAATTACCGACGCCGAAAAAAAAAAAAAAATTCCTAGACTTTTTCTAAGCGATGCTTTTTTTCTTTTTTTTTTTATCCAGGTATCTGAAAAACGCGGAGCACGAACGCGTTGTACATGAACAACAAAAAATATTTTTATTATTATTTTATTTTGGTTTAAATAAACGCATAAATAGTGCCATGCCTCCCAATCGCCACTCACGGTGGCGACGGCTACGTACCGCTTCAACTACGTGACTAATTGCTGCTTTATCATTTGTGGTTATTTTAGTTTCTCCGTCCTAATAAATTGGTTGGCTAATCAATAAAAGGCTAAATTGTGCTAAAAGGTTATTTTACGAGTTCAACTCTATGACAAAATTTCTCCATATTGATTATTTAATTGATAGAGGAAAAAAAGCTACTCCGATACTATGTACCAGAGACAAAACTTGCTTAAGTAGTCTCAAGAATCTTAGCTTAGCAGACTCCGTTTTGGCCATCATCAGTTCGGTCGAAACCGAACAGCTTTACGGTAAAGCTTTGCTTTTCTATCTTGGAGAATTCCGTAATACCCGAATATATACGTCCTCCCCTTGTCGAGACCGCAGAACTCATAAACATTCGACCGATACCTTCACGATATGTTGACCCGGAGCAGAAGGATGCCAAGCTCTGCTACATTTCCATGTTAGTTCCCACTGGTTTTCCTCAAGCTATGAATAAGTCCCAGTCAATCTCTTTCCATGACACTTTTTTTACCTTTTTACCATCACATCCATGTTCTCACTTAAACACGTGGGATTCCCCTAGTAACGCCCAAAAACCAACTCTGCGATTGGAAATGAATGGAGAACTTTCAGACTACTAGCAGTCGTACGTGCCAGTACTTGAGTTGTTGGTAGTTTGGTAGTGGATCTGGTGGCTTTCTTCAGCCTGGATATACTGTAATTTTGGTTTCCTAACCGTGGACGTACGTACCCAAAAGCACTTGGAACGGAGATAAAAGAGAGGCTCCTAGTATCTCGTACGGGAATTTCGTACCCGGATCCAAAATGTCGTAAAGCTAAGCAGATTCGACACTCACTAACTCCACTCGGGGAGCCAATTTTGGTCGCCTGGAAGCGTAATGTCGCATTTGTGGGCTATTAGGAACGTCTCTAGTTAGTTATGGTCGTGATGGATAGACTAATTAAGCTCCGTGGTGGCAAGTGACAGTAGCATGACGAATTGACGAGGACACATCGCACTTGCTGTTAATTAGATGTATGCGTGTTTGCTCCGTAGTGCGTATAGTACATACTATCAAACGTCTTGGGTCACACTCGTATATATGTGTCATGTGTGGACCTATGCACCGTTTGTAATACTACTGCCTTGACTCATAGTAAGTACTCCCTCCGTTTAAAATATAAGATATTTTAGTTTTATTAAAAAAAATATCTAAACTTTTTTTAATATATAGGTTTATTTAAATTTAAAATAAATCTACATACTAAAAAAAGTCTAGATATATTTTCTTTACAAACCTAAAATATTTTATATTTTAAAACGAAGGGAGTACTTGTTTCTCAGCATTCCCCTTTACGTACTAAGACAAAATTCTTGTCCTGTCATGGTAGCAGTCAAATACAAAGATTTCCCTTTGGATTTAAAACTTTGCAAGAAATTAAAGGGTGTTGATCGACGAGGTGTTGTCCCATGCAGATTATTCCGAACATCGGAATGAGCTTTTAGAAGAAAAAAAAGATAGCGTGTAAGCACGCACCTTCCGCAGCAGCGGCCCGCGTATGTAGTTGGCGTTTTGGCTCCGAGGTGCAAATGCATCTAATTGCGAAAAATAGATGAAAGATAAAATTTAAATTGTCAAGAAAATATGAATAAAATTTTTGCATATACATCCGAACATTCTATGACTGTGCACAAGTTTTTAGAAAGGATGGACATTTTAAGTGGCTTGTATAAAAATATTCGTGAATAGACGCGTTAGAGCACTGAAATTTGTCTTTTTATATAGGACATCTAAAATATTCTTTCGTCTGCAAATTTCTGTACGGTCATTTAGTGTCTGGATGTACATGCAAATATTTGTTTCTAATTCTTTTAATATTTTAAATATGTTTTCACAAAGTGGCTACTTATGAAGTTTACTTACTTGCGCGAACTGCTCTTGTCTGGCCTCCTAGGATTACGCTCTACGCGCTTGTCAGTCAAGCAGACGACCCATGCAATGCAAACTACTTATATACAGTAAATACTAGCACGATTATTTTTTTAAAAACACTCCCTTCATTTTAAAATATAATATGTTTTAGTTTTTTAAAGTAAATGTATCTAGACTTTTTTTTAGTATACAGTTTCACTCAAATTTAAAATAAATCTACACACTAAAGAAAGTCTAAATATTTTTTTTCACATACCTATAAAACATCTTATATTTTGAAACGGAGGAAGTACTAGCACGAGTAAATTATAATCACAAACAAAACCGCTTCAGGCAGGTACTCCCTCCATTTTAAAATGTAAGATGTTTTAGCTTTGTGAACCCAAATATATCTAGCCTTCTTTTAATATATAGGCCAGATTTAAAGTGAATTTATATATTAAAAGAAGTCAGATATATTATTTTCATAAGGCTAAAACATCTTATAGTTTAAGAACCGGGTGACTACATACGACCGGGACACGGCACTACTAATCTTTTCGTGAAGCATATGCGGGGTGTTCCCCTGTACTACCAATGCAGATTAGTCTAGTATTGAAATTGGAAAGATCCTGATATCCGCTGTTGCATGGATTTTTATGACCAGTTTGCAGCGACGAGATAAAAAGTGGAAAAGGCATTCGTATGATTTTTATATTCTGCATGGACTTGTGTCTCATGTGCTTGTGCTGGGGATGTCGAATACATTCCCGTAGGGCAATAGCATTCTTTGTCCGGGGGCATATCGTTGGTTTCACGCGTGGGTTTGTATTATTGCACGGAGTACTATATTTTAATTCTTCATTAGTCTCAGCATTTTGTAGTTAGAGTACTGAAGTGCCCGCAGCAGAAACACGAGGTCACAAGCATAACCTTTTTGTTGGACAAGGAACATATCTGCAGACTAGTATTAATCATTAGGCGTGGCCCTTCTTCTTAAAGATATTCAGATCTTTTTCCAGCAAACAACCATGTACAAACCCTTCAGACCTGACCTATGTTATGATTACAACAACTACTACCCTCTGCGTTTCAAATTACCTGCATCCTCGACATTTCCCCCTCCCAGGTCGCCTCGCGCGGGCGGCTCCGGAGTGCCCCAACCCTAGAAAAATAGCGGCACTCAATCCCTTCCCCTGGTCATTGCCACCGCCAGTGCAGGCGGTGGCGGCCGGGTCCGATGGTCGGATATCTATAATCTTTGATGTCAATCCGACTTGTGCAAATTGTGTTATGGATTTCTCCAATGCAACCGACACCAGGGAACTTGTGGTGTTTGGGCATCGACTGTCGACCCGTTTCTTTATCGTTCGGCACTAGCTTCGGCTTGTCTCGGTAGTGCTTGTTGTCATGTTTTACTTTTTCGTTCTTAGCGGGTCAAGCTTTACGTGGTCTGCTTCCTTGGCCATAGTTTGTTCAATGATCATGGCTTCTGTTGTGGTGGACGGCTCATGTGTCTACCTTTGATGTTAGTCCAACTTATGCGAGCCCCCGGTGTTCTGCAAGTTCTTCACTGGAGATAGCGATGAAGGAAGAAAATGGAGCTAGAGAGGACGATTTTGAAGGATTCTAATTAATGCAACTTCTAGCCTTGTCAATGATCCTTGTTGTATGTGTTTACTTTAGTTTCTTCGTCGACCTAATAAATTGTTTGGCTAATTAATAAAATCAAATCGTGCTAAGAGGTTATTTTACGAGTTCAACTCTAGTAGAAAATTTCTGCATATGGATTATTCAATTGATGGAGGAAAAAAGCTAGTACTCGGAAACTGCCTACCTAGCAGAGAGAAAATTCAGTTAGTAGACTCCGTTTGGCCAAGTCTTAAGCCATTATCAGTCCCGGCGACACCGAACAGCTTTACGTTAAAGCTTGCTTTTCAATCTTGGAGTATTCCATGTGTTCAAAAGAAAAATCCTGGCCGTAATACCCGAATATATACGTGCTTCCCTTGTCAAGACTGCGCTGAACTCATAAACATTCGATCTATACCTGCACAACATGTTGACCCAGGGCAGAAGGACGCCAATCTCTGCTATATTTCCATATTCCCACTAGGTTTTATTCCAGCTACGAATAAGTCTCTTAATCTCTTTCCATGGCACTTTTTTTTTACCATCACATCCTTGTTCCCACTTAAACACATGGGATTCCCTAATAACACACAAAAGCCAACAGATTTCGGTTTCCTAACTGTGCGTCGAAAAGCACTTGGAACGGAGATAAAGATGTTGGATTATTAGGAATAATTTTCACGATTAATTTCAAAATATAAATCATGACAAAACCAGCTACTAGCTCATGTAACTCGAACATACTAGATGTACTAAACAACAGGATGATCGGAAAAAAACAGCAGCTTAACATATACTCGCAGAACATGATGAATAACCAAACAAGAGCACGTAGCACGTACCGTTCGGTTGTCGTAGTAGAAACTTTGGGGAAGAGTGATCGCAGCAGATGGCGACGAAGACGGCGGTAGGCAGCACCGCCCGACTTGGATGGAAGACGACCCGTGATGGAGAACTCGGCGATCGGCGGGCGCTTCCAAAATCTTATTCGCCTCTCCGTGCAGGATCACAAGGGCGAGTGGTTCCAGAGACCTGCTCTCCCGTCCGCCGGTGCACGCCGGCAAGCGGGATGGAGTAGACTACGGTGACGGCGCAAGTAGAGAGGATGGCAAAACCCTAGATTGGTTTTCGGTGGTGTTGTGGCGGTAGCCGCGCAGGACTTTATATAGAGCGGCTCAGGAAACCCTAACGGAGGCGAACGTGGGCCGAGTCCACGTTACGCACGTTCGGGTCGGTTACAGTAGCCCACGATCCGGGAGCGACCCGAATAAGCTAACCGTTTGACACGTCTGTCAATTTTCCTGAGCAGCAAAATAAAGCTCGGCTCGGCGAGATTCCCGCAACCCGCAACCCGCGCGCACGTTGTGTCGAGCCGAGCCGAGCCGATGCGAGCGAGCGTGCGTGCGTGCGAGCGGCGGCGGCGGCGGCGGAGGAGGAGCGCGCGTGTGTATCTCTCTTATTGCCACTCACTTACAAAGTGGTGCAACACTCCACCTTATAAGATGGTGCAACTCTCCTCCAACTTTCCATGTGGGACTAAACTTTAGCTCCCACTCCACTTCCATGTGAGTTGCCACAAACATGGGCCCAAACACATATGGACTGCCACAAATTTGGGCTTTGAGATTTAGGGAAAATCTGAAATACACATGGGCCTAAATGGATTAGCCCCATTATTTCTAACAATCCCCCACCAGATCTCAAATGCCCATTTGAAGATTTGCCAATCCTTGCTACTTGTTTATATACCAGTGTTTCAGCAGAGACTGTTAAGTTGAACTTTCGCCTAGAATCTTGAACTACGTCTATCAATAACTTGAACAATGGATGAACCTTGAATTGCAAGTTTGGTGCTAATAGATTTCGCTCAAAATCATAACTAGTACTTGGCTGTCAGTAGCCTACCCCGCGGGTTGGAGCATATGCGTCATACTCCCTGGTCACTTCATGAGTTTACTAGGGATCACCCAAATCTCATAGACCGCGACATTTACAGTCGAGCTCATATATGTGTGTTCTTTCAAGAATGCCCTGTAGGACGGCATCTTTGCTAATTAAAGCCAACATAAGCACATTAAGGCATGTTGCCAACCTGCCTTACAGATTATGAGAGTCATGCATCTTCACATAGAGAGGGTTACAAAATACTCTTCTCAGTCAAACCACTAGCTTGTTCTTCCCAGGTCCTAATTCACGGGATCTCCGATCACATAGGTTGGGTTACCACTAAGGTGTGACATCCATGGGTCTCAACCCCATCTCCCTCGATGCACTTTCTATCACATTTCGTGATAGTCCCTTTGTAAAGGGATCTGCCAGTTTTATGCATTTTAATATACGTAACAGTTATTACTCCGGAGTTTCTCAATTTCCTGACAGATTTCAAACGTCTCTTCACGTGTCGATGACTTCGCGTTATCCTTAGAATTGTTCACTTTGACAATAACAGTTTGGTTGTCACAATTCAAAAGGATTGTCGGCACAGGTTTCTCAACCATAGGCAAGTCCATCAAAAGCTCACGCATCCATTCTGACTCAACAGTGGTTGTGTCTAAAGCAGTAAGTTCTGCTTCCATAGTTGACCTCGTCAATATGGTTTGTCTACGAGACCTCCATGACACTGCGCCACCTCCAAGGGTAAACACATACCCTCTCGTGGTGTAGAGTTCATCAACGTCAGAGATCCAATTCGAATCACTATATCCTTCAAGCACAGCAGGATTCCCTGAATAGTGAATCCCATAGCTCATTGTACCACATAGATAGCGCATGACCCTTTCAAGTGCATGCCAATGATCAATACCCGGGTTAGACATGAACCTACTCAACTTGCTCACAGCAAAAGAGATATCGGGTCTTGTAGCGCTTGCTAAGTACATGAGAGAACCAACAACTTGTGAATATTTCAGCTGATCTGTTGGTTCCTTCTTATTCTTTCGTAATGTCAAACTGGGATCATAAGGTGTTGGAGAAGTCTTGCCATCATTAAAGCCAAATCGGCTCAAGACCTTCTCAACATAATGAGATTGCGTTAAAGTAATCCCATTCTCGTTCTTAATAAGCTTGATGTTCAGAATGACATCAGCCTCTCCCAGATTTTTCATATCAAAACTCTTTGACAGGAAAGACTTGACTTCATTTATCACTTTCATGTTTGTACCAAAGATCAGAATGTCATCCACGTACAAACATAATATAACGCTATCGCCCCCACCATGGCGATAGTAAACACACCTATCAGCCTCATTAATGACAAAGCCAGCAGAAAGTAGAGTTTTGTCAAACTTATCATGCCATTGCTTAGGTGCTTGTTTCAGGCCATATAAAGATTTTAATAACTTACACACCTTTGTCTCTTCACCTTTTACCACAAACCCATCCGGCTGATCCATATAGATCTCCTCTTCCAACTCTCCATTAAGGAAAGTTGTCTTCACGTCCATTTGATGAACGAGAAGACCATAAGAGGCAGCTAGGGATACTAGTACTCGAATGGTGGCCAATCTAGCGACAGGTGAATAGGTGTCGAAGTAATATCCGCCTTCTTTCTGTGTGTAGCCCTTAGCTACAAGACGCGCCTTGTACTTCTCAATAGTACCATCAGGCCTTAGCTTCTTCTTGAACACCCACTTACATCCCACAGGTTTACAACCACAGGGTCGTTCTGATAATTCCCAAGTTCCATTAGAAAGAATCGAGTCCATCTCATTTTGGACAGCTTCTTTCCAATCATCTGCATCAGGAGATGCATATGCCTCAGTAATGGATCTGGGAGTATCATCCACAAGGTACACGATGAAGTCATTACCAAAGGATTTTGCAACCCTCTGTCTCTTACTCCTCGTGAGAGGTTCATCGTCATCCTTCTCAAGAAATTCCTCATGTGGTTGTTCAGAATTCTCAATAGATGCACTAGATTCAGGAAGTATTTCAGAAGAAATCCTACCAATGCTATGCATATCTTTCATAGGAAAAATATTCTCAAAGAATGTTGCATCACGAGATTCCATTATAGTATCAACATGCATATCAGGTACCTCAGATTTAACCACTAGAAATCTATAGCCTACACTCCGTGGAGCATATCCTAGAAAGATACAATCCACTGTCTTGGGTCCGAGCTTGCGTTTCTTGGGGATCGGTATGTTGACCTTCGCCAAACACCCCCATGTGCGCAGATACGAAAGTGATGGTTTTTCCCAACCCACTCCTCATAAAGGGTCTTTTCTTTATTCTTGTTAGGAACTCTATTCAGGACATGACATGAAGTCAACAAAGCCTCCCCCACCATGCCTTTGATAAACCAGTAGTGGCTAACATGGAATTCACCAAGTCAGTCAATGTGCGGTTTTTCCTCTCGGCAACCCCGTTTGATTGGGGCGAGTAGGGAGGCGTCCTCTCATGAATAATTCCGTGTTCCTGACAGAATTCTTCAAATATTTTGGGAAAATACTCACCACCATGATCCGACCTAAGACGCTTGATCTTTCTCTCTAGTTGATTTTCAACTTCGGCCTTATAGATTTTAAAGTAGCCTAAAGCCTCATCTTTAGTTTGCAACAAGTAAACATAGCAGAATTTAGAAGCATCATCTATCAACGTCATGAAATATCTCTTTTCACCTTTTGTCAACACACCATTCATCTCGCATAGATCAGAATGTATGAGTTTTAGAGGTGCCAAGTTCCTCTCTTCGACAGCCTTGTGAGGCTTTCGAGGTTGCTTTGATTGCACACAACTATGGCACTTAGAACCTTTGGCAATAGTGAAATTCGGAATTAAAATCATGCTGGACATCCGAGATATCAAACCAAAATTAATGTGACATAACGAGAATGCCAAATACTGGTATCATCATTAACACCACCACAAATATGATTCACGGATTTATTACAAAACTCTGAAAGTGAAAATCGGAACAAGCCTCCGAACTCATAACCTTTACCAATAAATTGTCCATGTTTTGAAATAACGACTTTATTAGACTCTAAGACAACCTTAAACCCATCTCTGCAAAGAAGGGAGCCACTAACGAGATTCTTGTTCATAGTAGGGACATCTTGCGTTCCTCGGTGCACGATCTTTCCGGAAGTAAACTTCAGATCCACCGTGCCAACACCACGAACAGAAGCATGTGATCCATTCCCCATTAGGACAGATGAATCCCGAGCGACCTGATAAGAAGTGAACATAGAGATGTCAGCACACACATGAACATTAGCACCCGTATCAAGCCACCAACACGGTGATTGAAATACTGAAAGAACAGTAAATAAATTACCATACCCATCAGTATTGCTAGCGGTCACGACGTTGACAGTCTTGGACTTTTTCCCTCTGCGGTCTGCTTGTACTGGACAGTCCTTGGAAAAGTGGTCGGGCTCTCCACAAGTGTAACAAGACAGTTCACTCTTGTCCCTGTTCGCCTTCTTCTTCTTGAAGGTTGTAGTCTTTACAAGCTTGTTAAAGAAGGGTTTGAAGTTCCCTTTGTTCTTGCCTATGGATTTGCCTTTCTGCACAAAGTTAGCAGTAGCAAGACCCTCTCCTTTCTCAGTAGTGTCCTTAGCCCGAGCCTTCTCCTCAACATCAAGGGACGCTATCAGATTTTCAACTGATATCTCCTGTCTCTTGTGTTTGAGAGTTGTGGCAAAGTTCCTCCATGAAGGGGGCAACTTAGCAATAATGCATCCCGCCACAAACTTGTCGGGTAAGGTACACTTAAGGAGTTCGAGCTCCTTGGCAATGCACTGTATCTCATATGCTTGTTGAACCACAGGAAGGTCCTTAGTCATCTTAAAATCATGAAATCTCTCCATGATATACAGTTCACTGCCAGCATCTGCAGCACCAAACTTGGCATCCAGTGCATCCCAGAGCTCCTTCCCGTCTTTTATGTGCATAAACACATCACACAGACGGTCAGCAAGAATGCTCAGAATACATCCCACAAAGACAGTATTGGCATCCTCGAACTTCTTCTGATCCTCGTCAAATATAGTTCCTTCAGGTTTGCCTTTACTGATATGGAACATTTTTATCGTGGTTAGCCAAAGCTCAGCCTTGTACTGCCACCTCTTAAAGTGCACATCGGTAAACTTATCCGGCCTCAGTGCATCGGTAAAATCAGCCATTGTTAATTCAGGAAATTGCCTACAATAAGGTTTTTGGATTGTTGGATTATTAGGCATAATTTCCACGATTAATTCCAAAATATAAATCATGACAAAACCAGCTACTAGCTCATGTAACTCGAACATACTAGATGTACTAAACAACAGGATGATCAGAAACAAACAGCAGCTTAACATGTACTCGCAGAATATGATAAATAACCAAACAAGAGCACGTAGCACGTACCGTTCGGTTATCGTAGTAGAAACTTTGGGGAAGAGTGATCGCAGCAGATGGCGACGAAGACGGCGGTAGGCAGCACCGCCCGACTTGGATGGAAGACGACCCGTGATGGAGAACTCGAGCAGTCGCGCGGAGCGCTTTCCAAAAACCTTATTCGCCCTCTCCCGTACAGGATCACAAGGGCGAGTGATTTCGGAGACCTGCTCTCCTGTCCGCCGGTGCACGCCGACAAGCGGGATGGAGTAGACTACGGTGACGGCGCAAGTAGAGAGGATGGCAAAACCCTAGATTGGTTTTCGGTGGTATTGTGGCGGTAGCCGCGCAGGACTTTATATGGAGCAGCTCAGGAAACCCTAACCACCCGCAACCCGCGGCGTGCGCGCGCGCGCGTGACGAGCCGAGCCGAGGCGTGCGAGCGGCGACGTCTTCGGAGGAGGAGCGCGCGTGTGTATCTCTCTAATTGCTACTCACTTACAAAGTGGTGCAACACTCCACCTTATAAGGTGGTGCAACTCTCTTCCAACTTTCCATGTGGGACTAAACTTGAGCTCCCACTCCACTTCCATGTGAGCTGCCATAAACATGAGCCCAAACACATATGGGCTGCCACAAATTTGGCCTTTGAGATTTAGGGAAAATCTGAAATACACATGAGTCTAAATGGATTAGGCCCATTATTTCTAACAAAAGAGATGCTCCCGTTCAAGTAAAAAAAAAAAAAGAGAAGTCGACACTCACTACTCACTCGGTAACCTTTTTCTCACCTACTTAGAAACGTAATATGCCGCATTTATGGGCTATTATAGGAACGTCTTTAGTTAGTTATGGTCGTGACGGACAGACTTAGGTAGCCAGCTCCGTGGTGGCAAGTGACGGTCGCGTGACGAATCGACTAGAGCACATCGCACTTGCTAGCTGTTAAGTACTCCTTGGGTCACACTCGTAGTATGTGTGAACTTGTGCGCCTCTTGTAATACCGCCCTAACTCCTACCATTCCGTACTCATTCCTTGTCCTTCTTCTTGTTTAAGACAACCTTCTTGTCCTGTCGTCATGGTAGCCGTCAAATTCAAAGATTTCGCTTTGGGTTTAAAAAAGGGCCGGTGTTGCTCAAGGTGTCCCGAGCATATTCCGAACATCGGACTGAGCCTAACAAAAAAGAAAAAACAGTGTGTGAACACGCGCCTGCAGCAGCAACAACAACATTTTCCATTTATTTACGTACTTAACAAGATCACTTGCTTGGACTTGACATTTTACGGCATGCGCATTGCATACTGTTCTTGTCTGACCTTCGGATTACACGCTCTACGCACTTGTCACTTGTTTAGACGACATATATGCAATGCAAGTTACTCCTACATATACTACTGTACTCAATCCTGTCGTGAAGCATATGCGGGGCCATTCCCTCGGTACTGCTAATGCGTATTAGTCTACTGAAATTGGAAAGATCCTGGTTATAGATGGCATCGTTTTGATTATGACCGGTTGGCATGCGTGCAAACGACGAGATAATTAAAGAGAGGATAAAGTCACTCGTGCGACTTCTATATTCTGCACGGACATGTGTCCTGTCCTGTTCTTCTTGCGCTGGCCTGCTGGTGGGCAAGACTAATATTTGCTTAGTTATATCGCTAGTTTTACACCTGGGTTTGTATTGTATATTTGTATTCTCTGTTAGTCTCTGCGTTTGTTGTTAGAGTACTCAAGTGCCTTACCGAAAAGAAAAGTGCCTGCAGGAGAAACACGACTACACGAGGTCGCAAGCGTGTCATGACCTTTTTGTTGGACACCGAACATAACCCGTAAGACTCCGGTTCATACATACTAGTGGAAAAAAGGCCATCCGTTTGCGCCCCCTCAGAGCATTAGTCCCGGTTGCGCGGCCGCAACGCCGGTTCGAACGGGCACGGCCAGAGGCATGCGTCCCGGTTGGTAAGAGCATACGTCCGGTTGGGACTAAAGTTTAACCACGTGCGTGGCGTGGCACACACCTTTAGTCCCGGTTGGTGGCTCCAACCGGAACGTATTCTCTCGCCCTCTATAAATGCAACGCTCCAGCCCTCTCTGCCTCCACTCTGTTTTTTCTCTTGGTGGAAGGTGTGAGGGGTGTGCTAGTTTTTTCTCTTCTATGCATGCATTGAAGGTGTTTGATAAAATGTTTGAGTGAATAATCCCGTTCAATTTCTCATAGAACAAAAATATAGAAGGTGTCCGAGACGCACTTGAGCTTTCTCCTCTTTATTTCCCTCGATCGAGGTTAGCAATCTTATCTTTTATCTGTCATTGATACAATTCATGTGTCGATGTGAATTGGTTATTTCACTATTTATGATGTCCTGTTTTTTGATAAACTTACTTATATGATGCAGTGTCACATCCCAAATTTTAGATTTGGTTCTGCATATCATTCATATCATAGCATCATGCCTTTCCATACAAAACCGTCGATCGAAATGAATCGACGAAACGCTATTCTCAAATCCCTATTCTATTTTTGCTACGAGACTCCTGCGGGAGGCTTTAGTAGGACTAGCGTTGTCCACCCTTGTAGCCTAGTGGTTTCGCTCAACCATTGACCCTAGATTGTTCCCCTCGATTTTACAAAACCATAGGAGCAAGAATCGCTCGATTCGGAGCTCGTACGGAGAAGTTACGGCCGTTTGTTTAAAAAAACGGAAAACGGTCCGAATTCCGGGCCGATTTCCGAGTTTGTGTCCAACTTCGCGCCGAATCAGCCTAGGTTTCCGCGCGAGGGCCCACAAAAAGGACCCCACCTAGCCCGAGCCGCCGCCTCCCGCGCCCGCGCCCTCGGGAACCGCACCCCCCCCGCCGCCATCGACCCTCCGCCGTCATTGCGCCTCGCCGCCGCCGCCTCCCTCGCCCGGCTCCGCGATCCCGCCGCCGGTACCCCGCCCGGCCGCCGCTGCTGCCGCCCGCCCGCAGCACCGCGCCACCGCTGCGCGCATGCCTCGCCGTCGCTCGGCCGCCGCTGCCGCTTTGCTTTCGCCCGCCACCCTGCTGTTGCTGCCATTGCCGCTTCTTTAGCGTCTTGTTGCTTGCGCATTGTTGTCTTCTTGTCTGCATTGCCAGCGCCGCCTGTTATTCGCTAGTGCGCCTTGTAGCGTCTACCCCGCACGCACGCGCGCCGTCTTGCGCGCCGCGTTGACGATCTTGAACCACGTGTTGAACGTTTCCTCTACCGCGCAGGTAACACCGTCGCCGAAGTCGATCGCCACACCGTCCGGAACTCGCCGCCGTCCGTTTCGCCGTTCGTTCCCTGTAAGTCTGCAGCCATCGTAGGATTTCAGATCAACGGTTCAGGTCGGTCGTTGACTGGTCAGACTCAGGCGTTGACTAGTCAGACGCTCAGTCAGCGTCCAGTCAGCAGACGCGTTGACCAGTCAACAGACACAGTTGACTGGTTAATTTCGTTAATCGTTTTAGTTGACAGATTTCGGTAGAAACTTGTAAATTGCGTAGAAATTAAACCGCTTGGCCAAAAATTGCAAATAAAATATGTGCAGATTCAGTGAGTCGTGTAGAATCTCGATGTACCTTTGGTTCAGGCTTTTGCAGCAAGGTTTAGTACAGTTTAATCAAACTAGTTAGTGGCCTTGTCGGAGTAATTAATTCGTAGAAAAAGATCCGTAGCTCCAAAAATCGCGTATGATATGTCCCTGGATTCAGTGGAACGAGGGGAATCTCATCGTGAATTAAAAAGATAGGCTTACAGTAAAAACTTCTGCAGAAACTGTCTAGTGGCTTTCTGCAGTCTTTTAATTACTCGGGGAGTTTTATAATTCCTTTTTGAGTAATTCCAATTGGTACTGTTTCTAATCAGCGATGCCTATATTGTAGAATTTTCCCAAGATTTTACAAACAGTATACTACCGGTAGTAAATTATTTAAGTTCTAGCTCTAGTTTTGAGCATTACTTTGCATAATAGTTTTCCTTGCGCTAAAACTATTTTTCCATGCATGCAATCAGTACCTCTACTGATTTCTATTATGTGGTGCAGCTGTAGCACCAATCCACTTGTCATGCATGCATTCATACATTATCTTTGTTGCATATGATTGTGGATTGTTTGTTTATGAATGTAATTGTATCGTGTAGATTGTGACGAGTGCAACGCTTGCTCGTGTGTGGATTGTTCTTCCGACCGCTACAACCAAAGCAAGTAGATGCTACTTTGTTCATGATATCGTCCTACTATTTTCAATGCATTGTCGTGTATTTTGTAGATGCATGTGTAGGATGATACTATCGCTATGCTATGTCCTATTATGTGGTAGGACCTTCCTTGTAGATCAACCACCGTTGATAGATGTGCTTAGCCATGCTATGTTGTACGAGGGCTGGGTTACATCATTTGAGAATTGTTTCTAAAAGCATTGGTTTGTGAAAACTAAAACAACTTAATCAATGAATCCCCTGGGTGTGATGGTATTGATAATTTTTGGTGGTTTCATTGCGGAAAGACACCCAGGTATCAAGATAGAATGATTGGCTTCTTTATTGTGTAGCTTACGTGTACAACCATGTGCCAATAATGGAATGAGCGGTTAGTTGGACTTAGTAGGTTGTGGTAACTCGAACCCGCGTATCCAGAGATGTGGAATTTTGGTAGGCTGGACCGGTGCGCGTCGGGATTGAGGAGCTACTTTCCGAACAGTCTCTTCTTGGACTTCTCCCTATATCACCCAAAATAAGAGTGATGGTACGAGCTGGGCTGGCGAAGTCACATGGGTAAAGTGTACTAACCCCTGCAGGGTGTATAATCTAATCGATTAGCCGTGTCCCCGGTTATGGACAACTGAGTTGCTTGATATTGATTTCATGACATGTTTCTCGCTCATTCTAATTTCATAATTATTTTAATATTTTTGGGTTAACTTAATTGGGATCTTTTCAAAGAAAATCAAAAACTGTTTATGAAAGTAGGACAAATGTATTTGCAAATACAAGCCAGACACAGCTCCACTTGCCAAATATGCATGTAGATGTTAGTACTATTGTCTCCATTACTAGCTCTACTTGCCATACATTCCATGTATTGACCCTTCGGGGCTGCTACGTTTCATGTTGCAGGTTATTCCGATTCTGAGTAATCGATATAGGTCACGGTACTCCACTCGGCACTTGTTCACTTGTGGGCAATTTGAAGAATGGAGGATTTACTTTATTTATATTGCTACCTGAATAATTTGAGCTAGCTTCGTGCTAAGCTTTTATTGTAATAATGGTACTCTGGATCTTCGTTATCTATGATACACAGATATTTTGCTATGTTATTCATCTTATTCTATTGTGGGCCAATGAACCGATCGAGGGATTGGTATGTCACATAGAAGCCTCGGTCTTTTCAGAACCGCGGTGTTACATGCAGATGAACGGTCGGGAATGGATGTACGGTGACCGACGTGTAGCCGGGTATATGAAAGGCGTGGATAAATTTATCGATGTGGCTACGGCAAACAAAGAGAATGATTTTATACGTTGTCCATGTGTTCAATGTCGGAACAACAAGGAGTACTCTTCCTCGAAAATCATTCGCTGCCACCTGATTATGAAAGGTTTCATGCCCAACTATAATTGCTGGACCAAGCACGGGGAAAGAGGGGTTATGATGGAAGATGGTGAAGAAGAAGATGATGATAACAACTATCATCATATGTTTCCTGAATACAGTGATACTGCAATGGAAGACAATGGAGAGGAAAGAGGTGAAGAACGGGCATCAGATGAGCCGGCTGATGAACTTGGTAGGGTCATTTCTGATGCAAAGCGAGGTGAAATGTAAAATGAGAAGTTGAAGTTAGAGGGCATGTTAGAAGATCACAAGAAAGTGTTGTACCCAAATTGTGAAGATGGCAGCACAAAGCTCGTTACCACCTGGAATTGTTGTTGCGATGGAAGGCGAGTGTGGTCTAACGACTCCTCATTTGAAAAGATGCTGAAAATAATAAAGCCGGAGTTTCCAAACATAACGAACTTCCGAGAGTACCTATGAAGCAAAGAAGACTCTCTGTCCTCCGGGATTAGATGTGCAAAAGATACATGCATGCATTAATGATCAGTATCCTCTACCGGTAAGGAGTATGAGAATTTAGATAAATGCCGGTATGCAATGCGTTGCGGTATAAGATCGACGAGATGACCCTGGTGATGTTGAGGAGAGCCCCTCGGAAGAGGGTTCTGCTAAGGTTATGTGGTATGCTCCTATAATACCAAGGTTGAAACGCATGTTCGTAAATAAAGAGCATGCCAGGTTGTTGCGATGGCACAAAGAAGACCGTAAGAAAGGCGGAAGTTGAGACACCTGGCGATGGGTCACAGTGGAGAAAAATCGAGAGAGACTTCCCAGACTTTGCAGGTGACGCAAGGAACTTATGATTTGGTCTAAGTACGGATGACATGAATCCTTTTGGGGAGCAGAGCTGCAGTCACATCACCTGGCCCGTGACTCTATGTATCTACAACCTGCCTCCTTGGTTGTGCATGAAGCGTAAGTTCATTATGATGTTAGTGCTCATCCAAGGCCCGAAGCAACCGGGCAACGACATTGATGTGTACCTTAGGCCATTAGTTGAAGAACTCTTACAGTTGTGGGGCAAACCAGGTGTACGTGCGTGGGTTGAGAACAAATATGAGCCATTTGATCTACGAGGGTTGTTATTCGTAACCATCAATGATTGGCCTGCTCTTAGTAACCTTTCAGGACAGACAAACAAGGGATATAAGACATGCACCCACTGTTTAGATAAGACTGAAGGTACATATTTGCATAAATGCAAGAAGGTTGTGTACCTGGCGAATCGACGATTTCTTCCGACCAATCATCCCGTAAGAAAGAAAGGCAAGCATTTCAAAGCTGAGGCAGATCACCGGAAGAAGCCTGAACTCCCTGAAGTCGTGCCAGCTATGATCTTACCAAAGAAGAGAAGGAAATCTTTTTTGAAGTCCTTTACAGTATCAAGGTGCCATCGGGCTTCTCATCTAATATAAAGGGGATAATAAATATGGCAGAGAAAAAGTTCCAAAACCTGAAGTCTCATGACTGTCACGTGATTATGACGCAGTTGCTTCCGATTGCGGAGAAAGGACAGGGCGGAAGTTGAAGCAGATAGTCAGAAAAAGAGCGAATGCGTTTAATTAAAGAACGATTAAAGCAACAACAAGATGAAATTAACGCACTTAAAGAGCAAAGTACTACCGGCCCATCTCAGCAGCACACTGCATTCGATGCTACCGGCCTATCGAATAATCGAAAAAGCAGTGTGGCTTCCACCGAGGTCCCAAATGATGACAATGGCGATGATGATGGTGCACCGACGATGGATCCTGTTGGCTACCCAGTGGATGATATCACAGAGATGACACACTGCGAGCTACATGTCAAAGTTGTGAATATATCAATGAAGGTGGCGGTCGGCTATGCCTTACCAATTGGACCCACACCAACTTACCACTGTCGTACGGTTCTAGAGGGCTACGCTGTTGTCGGGGTGGATGAAATCATGCCCACCTTTGAAGTTTTGGATCTTCACTACCCTGCAGGTGAAGGGGATGTGGCATCTTGGGAGGCAAAACGTCACCATTCTATGGCCGAAGGAATGTATCGTGCTTCGAAATCACACGCCAAGGCCATCTTCACCGCCGCCTCACCCGTCTCCAGCGAGGTCGTCGCCGCCGCGGCAGCCGTCTTCGTCTCCTCACCCGGCTCCGTTGTGTCACCAATCTCCGGCGCAGCCATCGCCGGCGCCTCAGGATAAAAAGCGTAAGCGTACCGCTACTATGCGTCGTGGTAAGCGATCGCCGAAATGTAAACAAGAGCCTCTTCCAAAAGTACCAAAGGTTCCTCCCAAGAGAGCTTATGGATCTTGAAGAGGAGGCGTGGCGATCGTTGATGCGAAACGACAGCGTTGCTAAATGGCGGCCGAAAGAGTCAGAGTTCCCCAGCACCAAAGAAGAAAAAGCCAAAGTGTTGAAAATGCTAAAGAATCTTCATCAACCCGAGTCAAAGCTGTCATCGGACTATGAGCGTTCTATTCTCAAGTCACATGCGGCACAAAAAGCCTCGAAGAGCAGTACCGATGCAAGCGAGAAATCTGTTGCCCAGCTCGGAGAACAAGCAAAACAGACTTGCGCCCCTCTCAAGGTGATTTCCCAAACCAATGTGGGGTCAAGCAAATATGGGGCCGAAGAGCAGTATGATCCAGAGGTAGTTACTGTCTGAAGCTGCCGCTGCTCAAGGTATGAGTATTGCCCAGTACTTATCCCAGTTAGAGTTCTTCCCCGTGAGTGAAGTAGCATACAAATACCAGTACGGCAAACCTCTCATCAAACCTGAGGAGGTAAACAATCTTCCAACAAAAATGCGAAGATTGCATAACTCGTACATGCATGCCACAAAGGCCGGGGCTAACTGGATAGTGCTGAGGGTTACAAAAAAGCATCATGGGAAAGAAAAGGATGACATGATATCCATTGAATTTGATGAACTATTTCAATTATTCAATCAAGACGCCTTGGACAAATCGATCATCAGTGCCTATTGTCTGTAAGAACTAATTCTGTAATTAATTTAGTCTCCAGCTATCTCACCTTGTTTATTGCATATATATAATCATACTGTAATATGCAGAATGAAGATTCTCGAATGCAGCAGAGGACAAATCTATGACATTGGCTTCATTGACCCATATTGGGTTCATGAAGCTAATCTCAAAATAAGCCCCCAGGATACGGAGGATAATATAGTACACGCGTTAAGGTTTCAAGAAACCAGAAGGGAAATACTTTTTCCTTACAACTTCGAGTGAGTGTTATTGTCTTGTATACACTTTTCTATTTCGCTTACTCGATGTTAAGTATATAATTGATTAATTATGCATTCACAGCTTCCACTATATTCTGTTAATCATTCAACTTGACAAAGGGCGTGTACTAGTCATGGACTCGAAACATAAACCCCTTGAGACGTGGAAGGACATGTAGATGCTTCTCCAGCGGTAATTCTAATCATTACGACACTATATCGGCAACATTCGTGAATTTTATGATATCAAGTAATTAATAACTTCTTTTATTCGTTTTCTTCGCCGGGCAGCGCTTGGAAACGGTTCACCAACAAGGCTAGGGGTGTTTGGAAAGATGAGCTTACATTTCAACCACTAAGTGTAAGCACCACTAGCTATATCCGCGCATCTCTTTGATTCTAGTTTTGATACAGTTATTATCATGTTTGATTATTATTTTGATTGAACTCTGTTCTCGTAAAGTGTCTGACGCAGGGACCAGGTAACAATCTATGTGGATACTATGTTTGCGAGTTCATCCGGCAGACGTGCGATGAGAATGGCAGAAATTTAGAGAAACTCCACGTACGTAAACAATTTCTATAGTTTTTAATTACAAACAAATTGCGTTTAGTTTCATTCATATAGAATGACTCCTTTTTTAAATCAGATCGAACGTCTACGGGACGGTCTTCTGCCAAAGGATCGCGTACGAGAAATTCAGGAGGAATTGGCGGGATTGTTGGATGCAGAAGTCCTAAACCCAAAAGGGGAATACTATTCGGCTGTGTATAGACAATAGAGATTGTAAAAATAACAATTTTGAAGGAATTAGCCGGTAACATCGAATAGCAACTTTTGTATGTAGTGCACGAACTCGATCCGTGTATTGAATGTAATATTGTCATGATGATCTTGTGTAATATAAGGTTCCTTCATTGATAAGTGAAAAACACTAAATAAATAATAAAACAACCTAAATGAATTCTCTGCCGCGGCACAAAAAGTGGCGAAAATGCTACCGCGGCAACAAAATGTGCCAAAATGAATTCTCTGCCGCGGCAGAGAAATGGGCCAAATCTCTGCCGCGGCAGAAGGTTATTAATCCCGGTTTCTCCACCCCCCCTCGCCCTCTGTCGCTGCCACGTGTGCACCCATTTGTCCCGGTTGGTGGGGCAACCGGGACTAAAGGTTAGGGCTTTAGTCCCGATTGCCCCGTTCCGGTTGGGCAACCGGGACTAAAGCCCCTTACCAACCGGGACCAATAGAGCTGTTTCCACCAGTGATAGTTTTCAAAGATACTCGGATTTCATCCTTTCGATCGAGCAAACTACCGTGCCCGTTCTTTTCGTTAATTATTATAGGTGCGACCCTCCTTTTCAAAGATATTCAGATTTCTTTCTCTCAATCAAACAACCAATACATGTGCAAAACCTTCAGACCTGACCTATGTCATGGTTGGAACAACTACTGCTCCGTGTGTTTCATATTACCCACATCTGAGATTTGGCCCTAGTCAAATCATATAAAGTTTGACCAAATGAGTAGCGAAAATTATCAACACATCCAAAATAAAATCATTACTATTAGAATCAACGTCAAATATTTTTTTCATATTAATTATGTGCAGTTGATATTATAGATGATAGTTTTCTTATATACTTGATCAAACTTTACACTTCATAATTTTTACTAAGGCTCAAATGTGGATTAATATGAAACAGATGGAGTACTACACATGACAATATCCAACTTCCTCTAATTTTTCAACCTCGAAGCGCGAATATATAGTTTGAGCCTGAACTTGTTAGCTAAAATGTCAGTCAACGTCACCACCCACATTTTATAGAGCAAGTGGATTCTGCAATGCTTATTGCAAAGGAGACCAGGAGAAAGCTGGTCTGTGCACATGTGGCATCCCGCAAAACCACTACTAGAAAATCGCGTTGAATTTGTGCATTGCATCGTCATCATCATGCATTGTTTGCTAAAACTATGTTTGCAAAGCCCGTGTTGTTTTCTAAACGCCCCTCTTTATTTTTCAAACATCAAAACCCGGGTCTCCGGAGTTATTTTGTTTGTTGCTATCGGGTTGCAAACGGCCCGTTTAGAATAAATAAAAATTTAAATTATTTTAATAGGGGCAGTCGAACGGGCCGATTGACCCGAACGACCGCCCCAGGATTTTAAATCGGTCCACCTATCTGCCCCATCTAATCCTAAAGTTACCCACTAGTCTACCCAACCCAACCCTCCACCTCACCCTGGCCACTCACACGTTGCCACCTAACCACCTCCCCAAATCCCCACCAACCCTCAACTGCCACCTAGACTAACCACCTCCCCCTCTCTCACCCCACCACTCAACACAGCACACACACGCGCGCGCCGGCCTCACCCAATCCCACACCCGCAGCTGGCCCAGCCCCACGCGCTTGCCGCCTTCCCTGTCGCCTGGGACCCACCTGTCCCCTGGCCCCCCCCCAGCCAGACCTTCCCCCGCGTGTCCCCACCGGACCCATCCCCCACCCGCGCGGTGCCCCGTCTCCTACCTCCAACCCCCGACCCCCGCTCCTTCCTTGCGCCTCAGCCCCCCCACCACGCGTGCTCCTCACCCCACCTCCTCGGGCCCCGCTCCGGCCGCCGCCAGCGACTCCGCCACCCTCTCCGCCTCCACGCCCGACCTCGCGCCCCTCCACCCCGCTCCTCTGCTCCGTCCCGCCTGGCGACCCTCGCCGCCAGCCATGGCGCCGCGGCCATGAGCGACCGCCACGCCCAGACTCGGAGCGCCCCTCTCCAGCTCGTCGACCGCGCACCCGCTAGTCCCCCGCCGCCCATGCTAGCTGCCCCGCTCACTGCCGTCCCGCCAGTGCTCGCCCCCTCGCACCGCGCCTTCCTTCCGCTCAAGCTTCGCCTGCTTCCCAGAGCTCCTCCCTCCGCCTCACCGCTGCCCTCTCCATGGCTCGCCCGTCCCTCGCTCGCCCCTGGCGTCGCCCGCCCAGCTACCCGCGCGCGTCTCCATCCACCTCAAGCCCGCCCGCTGCGTCGCGGCGGCCGTTCTGCTGCCGCATCCCCGGCCTTCGCGGACCGACCCGTCGGCCTCAGACTCCACCACCGACCCCTTCCCTGCATCGACGCCAGCCCCTTGCCTCGCTGGGTCCTGGTAGCCCCGCGTCCGTCCGCGTCCGCCCTCGAAGCCAGCGCCCAAGGGATCCTCTGTTCGAACGTTGACCAAGACTCCGGTGCGACAAGCACCGATGCAGGACGCCAAGTTCGTCGCGAACCCGAACGCCAATATCGCCGATGCGAGAACGACAAGCACTACTACCCGAGCATAAGACCCGAGGAATCGCCGACAAGGACCGTCCTACATCAAGATCTCCCGGATGCGACGAGTTCGTCTCGGTTGCGATACCCAAGAACCCGGATGTCGAGGACGCCGAAAACCGAACGCCAAGTGCTTCGCCTCCGTTTTCGAGACCACGACGCATAGCGACAAGATCGTCGCCATAATACCCGAAGATCACAGGTGTGACAAGAACCGCTTCCCGAACGCTAAGACCGCCCCGACTCGAGGACCCGACAAGAACCTCGCAACGACAAGATCTACCCGTTACCGAGAACTTCCCCTGAACGCCAGGACCGTCGACACGACCCCAAGTCCCGCAACCGGATGCGCCAAGACCACCCCGGAGTCCGAGAACGACCCCGTCGAACCCTGGACCCTGGACCCTGTCCAACCCCGGAACCCCAAGACCGTCGAGCCCCTAATGTGTGACCCCTTTTCCCTCGAACCCTATTTCATAACATAATACAACTTGTCGCATATTAAATTGTCATCTCGCATGCATATCATTGGTTTGGGGACCTTATGCCGATTCACCTAATAATTAAATATGGGGCCCACATGCGGGCAAACCTAGCCCTATATTGGCCTCATTTAAACATGTGTAGCGAACCGGTTCCATCTGTTGCACTGCTAAACAACATTTAAATTGCGGGGGTTCTAAACAACTTGAACCATCTAATTAATGTCGGGACCCCGGTTCCGCTTAATATGACCTAATCGCATCGCATCTTTGCCATGCCATACATCATACATGCATCATGCCGATCTTCTGCCGTGTATTAAATATTGCATCCGGTGTTTCTTCTAGTGTTTTGCTTCTTCGCGGATAAGGCCGTCGAGTTGTTGTGAGCTTCGCCCGATCTTCGGATAAAACCTTCGACAATGTTTTCAGGCGAGCATCTCCCCTTTTCTACCTATCTTACTTTTATAGTATTTATTTCCCTCCTGTTGATCTATTGCTATCTGTGTTGCGATGCTCTAGATTCCGTACCCTTGATATACCGTGCAGCCCTATATTGCCTTGGACACATCCTATTACCTGTTGTTTGGTAGATAGATGGACTTGCGCGTCGTAGTTGCTTGCTCAAGTGCTGATGTGTGTCGCCATATGCCACAGTTGCTGATGTATTGCCGCATGTTGATGTTGGAGATGATTCTAGTTTTACTTATCGTCACTTTAATTTCTGTTTAACAACTAAAATTGAATAAGCAGAGGCATCGGTGGGTGATAGAAAATATTTGGTTTCCGAACACCCACTTGTGTCCCGTAAGACCCCGAGTACTTGATACCTGTTCCTTGATTTTGCGCGCTATCCACATCCGGGAGGTATATGGGACCCCCCTGAGCCAGAGCTTGATTCAGACTTATTTCTTGGGGCCACAAACTAGTTTGAGGTGTTTTTACTATCCTGTACTTATGCCATGCTACTTTCTGTATTTAAATTGTGCGAGGAGCACACTGTACTGTTTAGGATCATGGCCCGATTCCGCGGTGTCGACAAGCCCAGCCACACTTTCGGGTTCCCAGTCGTTCACAGCCGTCCCCATAACCTTGAGGCCGTCTCGGAGCTTGCTTACTCCGTTGCGGATTCTACTTAAGGGGTGGCCCCCTGAAATATTTCTGAATCCTGTGATTGTTCAGTCGTGAAAGCCTCGTTGGGTTTTGATTTGGTTTTTCCGAGGTTGATCGAGCGTGTGTTGCTATTGGTGCACCCCGGCCGGGTAAAACTTTCTGAAAGCCGTGTCCGCGGATATGGACGACTTGGAGCACAGTATCTCGATCATAGACAAGCATAACTAAAGTTTACTGCTATAAATTTGACTTATAATGACTAGTAATCAGCTTCACTATAATGGAATGGCTAATTAATACTGCCCACAATTGCTTGTTTTGTGTGTCGCTTGCGACCATTGTACCTGACTAGTAAGTATTGCAACTACAACGAAATGGCTGAATAAAAGTACCAACAACTGCTGGGTTTCGGGATTACATCATGCTATCTGTATCTGATTAGTAATTGCTGCAACTACAACGGAATGATTAACTAAAAGGGCCCACTGCTTACTTTATCAGGACGATTATCTAAACCTGACTAGTAAAGTGCCGCAACTATAACTGAATAAGTAAAACTGCCAACCGCGTGAGTTCCTCGGTTGACTTCCTCGTTTGGTTTCGAGGGGGAAACACCAGGATGGGTTTGTTTGGTGTTAGCTTCAGGTTGGATCCGGATAGGTCATTCTTACCCCTCTCTGATTACCGCCAGTTGTATCGAGTCTCTATAGGTTGTTTAGTGCATGCTGCCGCTGCCGCTTCAGTCCACCATACCTATGTAGGCGAGGACCGCCTAGCCTCGCTGCTTGGCCTCGATCGACGCCTCTTTTTCCTTTGCCCTTTGTCGGCACCCCTTTTTGTTTAAGCTGGTTTTGAGATCGACGCCATAGCGTGGTTACCCTTCCGGCTTGGGCAGGGTTATGGACGCCATTGGTTATTCTTCAGGGCTCTTAGCCCCATTTGCATCTTGTCCGTAGTCGGACGCTCTATCATTCTCAAGGTGATTTGGATCTTTGTATATTATATCTGTATTCTTGACTCTTTGAGTCGCTGTTATATATATCTGTTCTGTGGGTCCCATCGAGGACTGTTGTGTAATGTTATTACTTCGTTTTCCACCCGCACGAAAGTGCCTGGTGGGCACCTTTGAATCGTTTCTATGCGGGTTTGGTGAATTTTGCTCAAACTTGCATAGGTCCGATTCTGAGGGTGTTACAGCACACCAGTTCATCGACATGCAGGCTACAACGTAGTATAAACTTATACTCCCTTCGTTTAAAATATAAGATGTTTTAATTTTTATGAAATGAATATATTTAGGCGTCTTTTAGTGTGTAAGTTCACTCTAAATCTACACATTAAAAGATGTCTAGATATATTCATTTCATAAAAATTAAAAATCTTATATTATGAAATGGGGAGTATCTCTCTTTAGGTCACTAATCTTGTATATCTGTGTATCAGTTCATACATTTTTGTGTCACAATTAATACAAGTAACCTTGAAAGCATCGACAAGAAGGTGAAATCTTTCTTTGTTTCACTTATTCTTTCTTTATTCTGCTGCAAAATACATGTGAAGTATGGTAAGTAGTAGCAAATGGGGAGCCTACTACTAGACATGCGTTTTCTTTGGACTGCCAAGTATATGCTAAAAAAATGGTGATTTTACATGTTGTTTGAGTGGCACCTATGTGTTGGGATATGTAGAAAAGGAGTTTATATTCTGCGGTGGACGTGGACATGTGTCCTGTCATGTTTTTGTGCTGGGCATGTTGATTGCATTCGGGTGGGGCCATTGTTCTTTGTCTACGGCTTAGAAAAATATGTCTAGTTTTGTCCGGATTCGATATGTCCTTAGGGCATCCACTATATGCAAAAAACCACACCTTAAGTCCTATGTGGCAATGCTTGTAGTCTAATTTATATATAGTGGAAGAAATAAAAGTTGTTCATAAGCTTGTAGGTGACCTTAAGCTTATGGGTTGTCCACAAGCAATAAAAAATAATTTACTCTCTCTTCCCTCTCATGCATGAGTATGTAGAATGAGACATGTGGGTCCCAGCTTATAGTTAAAGTTTATCTTATACATAGTGAAAGATTTTACAAGGGAGGTGGGTCCCGTCTTATGGCTAAAGTTCACCTTATACATAGGTGATGCCCTTAGAGCAGGTATAATAATGTCTAGTCAGCTGACTATAGTACTTACCATGTCACTAAAATTCTACATGGAAGAGAGAGAAAATGGGAGAGAGACCAAAGGTGGCTCTTGCCATAGCGCCGACTGTATGCACAAACAAGGAAAAAACGGTTGCATGCAGCCTAGCCCCAATAGAATGCATGCATTGAATTATTTAATCCTAATTAAAGCTCACATAAGAGGCATCTAATAGCTAGTTTATTGTATTGGTGGACTTTTATGTTGGTTATAGGTGACATGACATCTCTATATAGCCAATAACCGACTCTCTTATTAAACTTGTTCTTAGTTTTATTCCTAGTTTCACATGCGTGGGTTTGTATTGTATATTTGTGTTCTCCGTTAGAGCGTCTCCAATGTTGAAATAAGGTCGGTCATAAGGTCTCTAAGGTCGACCTTAGGCAATTTTATACATTGTGAGCCTCGGTCCTAGGCTAGAAAAACTTGAGGTCGCCCATAACGATAATGCCCGGCATAGAAAGTAGAAAACAATATTTTATCTCTCTTCCCTTTGTCACCTGGCAGTTCTTTGACTTACTTAGGTGCAAAGTGAAGAGCAAATCGGCTGGAAAGGAAAAGAAACATGCATGGTGGGTTCCAGTTTAAGACCCAGTTCGTTCTTAAGCATTCTGAGAATTTCATTTCCCTATAGTATGTACGGGTGAGACCCAGCTTATAGCCCAAATAAAATTTAAGCATTGGAGACACCCTTAGTCGCAGCTTTTGTGGTTAGAGTACTCAAGTGCCTGCACCAGAAACACGTGGTCGCAGGCATCGATCGGCACCTTTTTATTAGACACGGAACATATCTCCTAGTACACTGGTTCATACTACTTCCGTTTCAAATTACTCCGCGAGCACGCTTATCTAGATGGACTAGTACTCCCTTATTTTTTATTCAAAAAAATCCTGGAATTTTTAAAATAGATAGTATGTAATGTTTATTAAGTATTCTAAAAATTGAAGAAATTTTTGGATGAAAAATAAAAGAGTACTAGCCCACCTATATAAACGTGCGTGCGGAGTAATTTGAAACAGAAGGAGTAGTTTTCAAAGATATGTTTAGATTTTTTCCTTTCAAACAAACAACCGTGACCCTTCTTTTCAAAGATATTCAGATTTCTTTCACTTGAGCAAACAACCGAAACGTGTGCAAACCCTTCTGAGGTCATCTACATTATGACTACAACAACAGCTAGGTGTACTCCGTGTGTTCCGTATTGTCCGCATCTTAGATTCGACCGTACGTTGTAAAATCATATAAAGTTTGACCAAATGAGTAGTGAAAAATATCAACCTTCCAAAATAGAAACAGAGTGAATAATACACATGACAATATGTGTTGAAAGCAACGCAGCGCATGCACTATATGGATTGATATCATAATTTATGATTTGACGAAGGAATCGATGCTGCTAGCTGACCGGTCATAGTTTTCCCGTATGGACTTGGTGAGTCAAACTAGTTTGCTACATATATTACTCCTTCATTACAATGATATTCAACATCTGCGACTATACTGGCCAGTGTTATGTTCATACACCGGGGTCGTGTAGTCAACCATCAATTACATATAGTGAAGTGTGTTGACACTGCAGGCTAGCTAGCCCCCAAGAGCTTTAGTAAGCAACGGAATTTTTCTCCCAGCCGTGTCTCTTGAGATGTTGCATTGTCAGCTTGTGACTTACCGACGATCTAGTAAGCTTAAATAGCTCAGTAGTGATAACCCTAACCCTCTCCCGAGCCAGTGGCGGAGCTACGCCCTGGGCTACCCGTGCTTTAGCTCTGGCCCGAGACAAGGAAACCCAAATACATCCACTGATTATTTTACAGAAAATTGAGAAATATACTGATTTCAGACCAAAGTAGCTTGTTTAGCACCGGCCGTACTTGTTGGCTGGCTCCGCCCCTGTCCCGAGCCGTCCCTAGGCGACTCCGGCGGCTCCGGAGGGCCTCCTCTCCGTCCTCCCCTAAGAACCCCCCACCCTCACCGAGTCGGCCACCGTTGCTACCGACTCCGGTGGCGGTGGCAACGCCTCGTCCATCAAAGATGGGGTGCGGGAGAGGGGGTTTGCGGTGGCGTTCACATGGGGGTGCGGCGCTGGCTGTAGGCTTGGTGCAGCGCGGCCGTCTTGGACGAGGCATGAGTATCTCCGGTGGCCGACGAGGGGATAGAGGCACACCGCCGTTCTGCCGGCTTCGGTAGGTTGGGCCAGTGGTCATTGCCCACGGAGATGACGGGCGGCGTGGGGGCCTGCTTGTCTGCTAAAAATAATGGCGGCATTCCTAGGATTCCTCTCGCGCCAAGACGAGGATCTACTTGTTGCTTGCCCTCTTTGATCTGGTCGGAGTGGCGAGTTTCGAAAGGCTTCGCCGATGAACTCCCATGGGCGAATAATGTCTGGAGATTGCTGGATTGGAGGGATTCGGTCGTGCGCACCCATGTTTTACTATGACCGTTTAGATTTAGAGAGAGTGCTTTGAAGCTCTCTTGACTGTTAATATCATGGAGCATGTTCTCGTTTCGTGGTGCTGAGGGAGAATATCATGGAGACCGAGATCTGAGGACTGACAATGGTGGTTCGAGTTTGGGTGGTGATCAGGAATTGGATTGGTGACTCATGACTTGGATCAGTGGCATGCAAGTCAGGACGATTGCACATGAGAGGTTCACAGTCCTAACTTTTAGGGTGAAAACCCATGGTCTGGTCTTAATTGGTTATGCCTGACAATGACCTTGTTGAAAGTACTGTTTTAAGAGCGTGAATTTTTTCAGGATGAAAATCTAAGATCTATAATCTGGCGATGATGGTATTTGTGTACTGTTCCCTTATTGGAGACGTCGCTTTTGGAGAAGTTAGACTTCTGGTGTTGTCTTGGTGGTGGTAGTACCGCTGTTTTTAACGAATAGGTCACTGTAGCGGGACTTTTTTTTTAATTCTTTTTTTTTGCTGTGTACATCCCCGTGACCGCTAGGGTAATCCATTGTTACAGAGGTTGTATGTAATTGATACCTTGTAATATTAATATATTGCTCCTTTAAAAAAAATAGCTCAGTAGTATTTTAGCTAATTAATTAGCAGATTATTTCGTGTCTATCAAGTAAAATCTAAATATTGCGCAGGTTTGTTGGTGCCACTCAAACCTATTTCATCAAGTTTTCTCTTGTGGACGTACGTCTCAATAGATTAATCACGAACCGCGTCCATGCAAGTGAAGATAAAGCTAAAGCCTCTCCACCCATCATGCCAAAAGTTTTCTGCACCATCATGCAACGGGACAGGACACAAGTCATAGAAAAAGAAAATACTACTAGTCCAGAGAAGCTTTTTCCTCGATTTCGGTCGCCGACGTGCCCTCATCGGATGGCTGAGACCAGGCAAATGCAATTGCCAGGTTCCTTCCATACGCAGCACACGTACACAGTTCCAAAAAAATCTGTTGTGCATGACAAGATCCGCGGTGTCGTCACCTAAATAGCTAAGCATGCCTGTCTGAACTATATAAGTCACAATATTATCGTGCAAGTGAGGAGCTAGCGCACTCTCGGTCTCCCACGCGTCGTCGTTTAACTATATTCAGCTAGAGTCCAGTATAGGTAGTGGATTAGTTAAGTATTAGGGGCTGTTTGGTTTTTGCCCACGCCAGCCACGCCAATTCACGGGCGTGCCAATATTTTGGCAAAGAATTCGCCCGCCCGTGTCCAGTCAACGCGTGGGCGCAAATTCAGGAGTAGCGACCAAAATTTTGGTGCGGCACCGATGGTTAGGCTTCGATCCAAACGTAAGCCTATGCAAGAAGTCAACGCCAAAAATTTGGTATGGTAACCGTCGGCCTCCATCCAAACAGACCCTTAGTCTCAACACGTATGGCTGTACATATGCGCGTCCAGTCCAAGCAAGTAAAAGCACACATATCACATATAGTGCAAAGGGTGTGCGTTCACACTAATGCGCGGGTGAAAGAACCTCGACCGTCGCCGGAGGAGGTGGCTGCCCTGGGTGCGCCATGACTCCTCCTCCAGAAAGCTGGCTGCTTTTCTCGCCGGAGAAGGGAGTCGCGGCTCGTGTTGCCGTCCACGCGGTGCGGCGGCTGGCCTTGGGAGACTTTCTCTCCCGGGTGAGGCCTGTGCGGCGTGGCCGGCGGCCGGAGTTGCGGCTCCGAGCAGGAGCTCGTGGCGGCGCGGGAAGGCGACGACATCGGAGGCGGCGCCTTGCTCGGTATCCAGGCAGGTGGGGATCGACCAATGGTATCGCTTCATGGGCCGGTGGCAGGCTGCCTCACACGGGACGATCGGGCAGTAGGCGGGCCTCGGCCTGCTCATGGCCCAAATGTCGCGCCCCCGCTGAAGCCCACCAGAGGAAGGCTTCCCTAGGGTTTGGAGGTGTCCAACTATAGTGCCCTGCGCCCCACGATCCATGTCTACCCCGTCCTAACCTCCTCGCTCGTCGTTGGTCAAGTCCTACCGCGACGCTCTCATGGCCCTGAAGCGGGCCAGAAGTCCCGCTGCTCCCCACGACTCCTCGCCGCGCCGCCGAGAGGCATTGCCACGTCGTCAGGAAACCTCACCGTGGCACGGCCCCCTCCAGGCTTTAACATTATTGCTGATATGCTTGCTATTCTTATTGCTAGAGCAAAATAGAATGGCCATGTAGGTGGACTAATACCCCATCTGGTCGAGGGGGAGTGTCCATACTATAATATGATGATGATACAATCTTGTTCATGGTACACGATTTTTAGAAAGCTTTTAACATGAAACTCATTCTTTGCATTTTCGAACACTTATCGGGTCTAAAATTTAACTTCCATAAAAGCGAGATTTATTGCTTTCGACAAGTTGCTGAACAAGAACAAGTTTATAGGAAGATTTTCGGATGTGAGTTTGGGTCTTTGCCTTTTAGAAGATATATAACTTGGGGTGCCTATACATCACATGAGTCTCTGAAATTCTGAGTGAAATCCGGTAGAAAACAGATTTGATGGTAAGTTAGGTTGTTGGCAAGGCAAACTATTATCCTACGGGTATCGACTTGTCTTAATAAATTCTATCCTAACAAGTATGTCCATGTTCATGTTGTCTTTTCTCGAAATACCAAAGGGTGTAAGGAAAATATTTGACTTCTATCGCTCATGCTTTTTTTGGCAAAGTGATGAACATAAGAAGAAATACAGTTTAACATAGTGGAATATCATTTGCCGACCCAAAGACCAAGATGGTTTGGGTGTTGAGGTGTTAGAACTTAAAAATAAATGTTCATTAAGCAAATGGTTGCATAAACTGTTGACAGAAGAAGGGGTGTGGCAAGAGATTCTACACAACAAAAATCTGGCAAATAAAATTCTAGCACAAGTTGAAGCCAAACCGACTGACTCACCATTTTGGAAAGGACTAATGGTAGTTAAAGACGAGTTCTTTGCTAGGGGTGGTTTCAAAATTGGTGATGGGAGAGGCACCAGATTCTAGGAGGATGTCTGGCTAGGAGAGCAGCCTCTCACCCAACAATACCCCTCTTTATATAACATTTTCCATAGGAAGAATGTATCTATTCACACCATCTTGTCTCACACACTCCTCTAAACATCGGATTTAGACGGAGTTTAACTGAAAATAAATGGGATTCATCGCTGCATCTATGTGAGAGGTTGATGGCAATAACTTTGACAAGCGAACATGATGGAGGTTAACAAAGAATGGGTTTTCACTGTTAAATCTATGTATGAAGATCTTATGAATGGACATTAGAGTTTCCCGACACGATATCTGTGAAAGATAAAAATACCAATGAAAATTAAGATTTTTATGTGGTGCATTAATAGTAAAGTGTTGTTAACCAAAGAGAATCTCGCTAAGATAAATTGGAATGGATGCAAAAAAATGTTGCTTTTGTGATAAAGACTAAACAATTGAAAATTTATTTCTTTCATGTCCTTTTGCTAAGATTTTATGGTGTATTGTCTTTTTCACCTATAATCTCCCACGTCCAGCCAATATCACTAATATGTTTGCAAATTGGCTCTATGTTGGTCCATTTAGAAATGCCAAAATAACATTATTTTTAACGAGACCGGAGTTCCATATTTTTGTAGGTTGTCCATATTGCGTCACATTGGATTCAGGTCTAGGCTTTCCTTCTCCCCGAGTATTAGTGACAACCCATGATTTTTAGGTGCACCCGTGTTGTGACGGTTGCTTTGGACTTTTTTAGCCAAGCTTCGTGATGACATACTAGTAGATTGACATATGTCTAGATGCTGTATGCGCTCTCTTGTGAGACCTTTAGCTTTGTTTAGATGGTTGGTGTTTATATCAACTTTAACTGATATGTGAGATGTAATACTCTTATTTTCATAACAGTTGTACTCAGTACTGGTTTTTAATAAATGTTCTGTGCATCCTGGGATGCAGATACCGGGGTTTCTCCCCATTTTAGAAAAAATTGAAACGGAGAAAAAGTAAGTTTAACTTGTGTAGTAGGTAAGATCGTAGAACAAATGAACTATGATCACCTAAGTGACCTGATCTATTTAGGTACTACTCCCTCCTTTTTAAAATATAAGATGTTTTAGATTTGTAAAGCAAATGTATCTAGATTTCCTTTAGTACGTAAGTTCACTTAGGTTTGGAGTGAATCTACACACTAAAAAATAAAAAAAGTCTAGATAAATTTTTCTTCACAAACATAAAACACCTTATATTTTTTTTGGAGCAACCGGCAGGAGCACTGCCTTTTCTATTAGAAGAGGGAAAAACAAACAAGATCACTGTACATGATGGCTTTTATATATATCAAGGGTGGGAAAAAGCCAGAAACCCCCCCCTCAAAACAAAAGAGGGAGAAAAACCTAATCCGGCTCGGCAGGGATGGCCGACACAAAGGTGCTGAAGGCCCGTTCCCTCTGATGGATGTCGTCCCGAGCAATAGAAGCCACCTCAATGTAGGTAAGGCGTTTTCCGGTAAAGATTCTTCGATTCCTTTCCTTCCAGGCATTCCAGAGAATGTAGAGCAGTCGGCCACTAGTACGCCGTTGGGCGTCTTTGGTCTTCCTTTCGATCATGTCATCCCACCAATCGGTGATGGAAGCAAAAGAATGGCCCCCGTTGCCCACAGGCTCGTCGTCCCAAGTTTGAGTGGTGACCCAAACCGCCGTCGTGAAGGGGCAGTCTTTGCAAAGGTGGGCAGCAGATTTAGGGGCAGAGCCACATAGTGCGCATGTTGGGTCGTGGGGCCATCCCCTGACGGCGAGCATGTCAGCAGTGAGGAGCTTGCCATGGAGGGCAAGCCAGGAGAAGAGTTTGCGTTTCGGCTCCGCGTGAGCGGACCAAATTTTCTCGGCCTTGAACTTGGAGAAACACCCATAAAATTGTGCATGATAGGCGGAGGCGGCACTGTATGTGCCATCGGCCTTGAGCGTCCATCTGATGGAGTCGTGTTATAGGGCAGTCAATGTAGTGTCTTGAATGAGGTCCCATAGTTGGAGATACTGGGCCAATTAGATGGGAGTGTCTTGTCGAGCAATGGAGCGCATCCAATTGCAATTGCTAAATTCTTTTGCAACGGTCCTGTTTTTCCTAGTGGCGATCATGTAAAGGTCTAGGGCCCATAGCCGGATTGGACCCTTGGTGCTCCAGTTGTCGTGCCAAAAAGAGGCCTTTTCGTCGTTTCCTAAGGTGATCTCCGTGGATGCTCTGAAAAGCGCCATATCGGCCGAGTTGCAGGGAAGTTTTGATCCCGCCCAGGTGCGCTCAGGGTCGGTCCATTGAAGCCAAGGCCAACGAAGTCTAAGGGCTCTTCCGGTGCGCTCGAGGTGAGGCATGCCAAGTCCTCCCAGGTCTTTTGGTCTGCAGACCGTCTTCCAGTTGACAAGCGCCTTGCCCTTTGCCGCGTGCTCCCCCTCGTCGCCCGCCCAGACGAAGTTCCGGACGAACTTTATGATCTTGTTGCGCACCCATTTAGAGAGTGGGATGGCGGTGGCGTGGTATGTTGCGGTGGCCATGAGGACAGATTTTGCAAGGGTTATTCTCCCCGGTCGCGCGATGTTTTTTTCATACCATCCTGGAAGTTTCCCGGCGATATTGTCGAAGAGGGGCTGGAGGTCCACTTTGCGCAGGCGACGGATGTGCAGTGCGAGGCCCAAGTACTTCCAGGGAAAGTGGCAAGCTTGGCGGGAAAAGATGACAGCATGTCTATAAGATTCTGCATGGGCAGTAGGCACCATGCCAGTCACGTGGCTGAGTACCGTCAGGATGTGGCCACCAGACGTGCAAAACCAGGTATAGCGACAGTTAGTGGAAAAAGTACTAATTTGAACATTAATCCATATATAACCCTGTTTTCAAACTTAGGTAAAATCATACTCTTAAGTTTCAAGATATTACGAAATTTGTGCTTGCAGAGAATGGTGGAAGCGTATCCATATAAAATTAGATTTTAAAATATGAATATTTACAAGCGTAGGAGCACTCAATTATCCAGCATAGTAAATTCAGTGAGAAAAAAAAAGAACATGTGCACTATTATGTGAGCCTCAACCCCAAAAGAACATACTTTTCCCAACACTTTAACTCAGCAGAAGATTTTGACGGAATGGAATATACTCCCTCATTTGTCATGTCATGCGGACTGCATTTGTCACTCAGACTAGACTGGAAAATACCCACTAGCACATCCGAATTCTTTATACAATCCAAATAGCGCGCGCGCCTTGGTTCGTCGTTGGTCTGCGTTTACGGCGGGCTCGAGCGGTCGGCCTCGTCGTTTGGCGTGCTCCGGCAACAGCCGATCGAGCCGCACCCGCGCGCACGCCTGATTCCACTTGCATGAGCTGGTATCAATTGCCTCAGAAAAGTCTCTAAATCTGAGACAAGCTCTGCACGTCACCCGCCTGAATGAACAGTCTGACCCAGAAGTCCATCTCCTCGTTGCTCGACGACGGCGAAGCACTGTCTGCGGCGAAGGGGTCGCCGGTGGATTCCATTCCAGAACCAGAGCTGTCTACCGTCATTGCCAGCGTCTCCGACCAGAAGCTCTCGTCGATCTGGAACTCCTCGTCCGAGGTGTTCTCCAGTGACGTGGCCATCCAGTCGTCCTCGGCGGCGGACGACGTCGAGGGGGACTGCTCCGGTGACGACGCCGGAAGAGAGGTCGGACCCTCTGCTGCTGTCACAGTCACAGCTGCAGACTTCTTGGCTTTGCGCTTGGCCGTCGCGGACAGATTAGACGCCCCGAGTCGCTTCTTGAGGTGCGTGTTCCAGACATTCTTGATCTCGTTGTCCGTCCTCCCCGGCAGCTTCGCCGCGATCATCGACCATCTGTTGCCGAGCATGGCGTGGAGGTGGATGATGGCGTCTTCCTCCTCGCTGGTGAAGTTGCCGCGCTTGACGTCCGGGCGAAGGTAGTTGATCCACCGGAGGCGGCAGCTCTTGCCGCACCGCAGCAGCCCGGCCTGCTTCGGCAGAGCCCGCCAGTTGCTGTGCCCGTGCTGCTCGATGTGAGCGACCAGGATCCTGTCTTCCTCCGCCGTCCATGGCCCCCTCTTTAGCCCCAGCTTCTCGCAGCAAGGAGACCTCCCCATTGCCGTTGCTCAGTTCTCTGCTTCCTTAATCCCTCTTCCTTGCTCAGTTCTCCTGCTCTGTGTGTGATGGATGGATTGTTCAGGGTGTTGACGGTCGTTCTCAGGGTGTTGGCTGACTGAAGTGCTCAGACGAGTACGGCTGATGCTGGTGTGGAATGTGGATTGCAAGGGCGTCGAGATAGATATATATGCTCGGCGCGGGACGAGGAGGATGGCAAAAAAAAAACGTGGTCAATCGGGGGGCAAGTTCCTCGCGAGTGAGACCATACCATTGGGAGTACTAGGAGTCGTTGTACGTATTATTTTGGGTGATGGGGTCCATGTACCTTGCTTTCTTCCTTTCCTTGTTTATTGCTTGGTTTGTTTCTACTTTGTTTTTTTCTTTTGTTTTGTGGTAGGGCCTAAATTTATATTCTTTTGAAGGGGAAAGGGCCCAAAGGCCCCAGAAACTGCTTCATTAATTATGGCGGTGGGTATATTTTACAGAAAAAACCCTGAAAGAGGGGAACAGCGAAAGCAGTAACACGACATATGCAAAGAAGACCCTAAGACTAAAAGCAGAAACATGATCAGGTCTTTGGCCATCTTCTCCACCGCCGTCGACATCGAGCACCTCCTGCCGGCCACCAGAGCGACGCCGGGGACGAAACCACTTGGCAGCGCTTGGGGGTGGGTGGGGGTGGGGGGGGGGATCCGATAGACTGCTCCAGACAGGGGTAAGCCTTCTCCACTCCTCGCCACCACGGTCGGCCAGTAAAGGCCACGGCGCGCAGCCAGTGCTCGAAAGGTAGCCCGCGACGCTTGATTTATTGCGAGAAGAGGCGTCGTCCTCATCTTCTTTAGTGCCGTCCATCGGGCCAGAAGAAGAAAGAGGAAGAACCCTAAAAGCTCCCAGATCTCGTCGCAAAGATCCAGAGCTCCACTTCTCCAACCGGGCAAAACGCCCACTATTGGCATAAAGCCTAAATAACTACAACCTACATCTACCTCGGCGACTCTCCGCCGCCGCCTCCCACCGGCTACTCCGGCGAGAAGGGCATGGAAGAGCCCCGACCTCCTGTGCACAACTCTCAAAGCAGCTCAAGGATGAGAGGAGAGGAGAGGGAGTCCTTGGCCTAAATTTGTATGATGATCATGATCGTTTGTGTCGTGTTGCATGATTTAGGTTCACTAATTCATCTACACCACACAAAACTTATCGAGGTTCAGTAAGAAGACCATACTTATCAAAATACGACTGCAAACATGGATTATAGCGTTGGACCGCCGCATGTGAACCACCGGGAATAGACAGTTCACTAACGTTCCCGTGGACTATGAGCATCCAAAAAATCCTTTAACTCTAAAACAAATGTTATTACTAGCAGATCCCCTAAAATAGGTTATCTCCTTAAAATATAATTGGTGCTAGCTCCCAAAATACGGCCTCTAATACACAGAAAAACCTTCTAGGATCCTCCTAAAAGAAACTAACCAATAGGGTTAAGTTGAGAATTTGCTGGAGATGCTCTAACTATAACTTATACAATGGCTGCAGTCGGCCATTTCAGTCGTCTTGTTTGAACACTGCAACTTTTTCACGGCTAATAATAAAAAGTGCTTGCAGCCTAATCATTCAGAATAAAAAATGATTCCTGACATGTAGGAATCGCATTTTACCTTTTTTCCTTCTTTCACTATTCGAGGGAAGAATCTACCAATACATAAAGGGTGTGTTTGGTAGCCTGGGTGGCCTTTCTTACCTCATACAGGTTGGGTGTAGCTATGTGGACCTCATACAAGTGTGTATTATTGGGTTTCGTTTGGTAGGTCGGGTGAGTTGAGCTGAGCTCGGTTGAGATCATGTTTGGTAGGTTGGATTAGTTGAGCTGAGCCATATATACAAAATAGAAAAGCAATCGGGTCCCTGGGAGGTTCGGCTCGAGCTTCGGCACCGTTGCCGGCGAGAGTAGCCGCCGCCGGTGCTCCAGGAGGCCCCCATGTCCGGCTCGGGCTCTGGCACCGTTGCCGGCGAGAGCAGCCGCCGCCGGTGCTCCAGGAGGCCTAGCCCCTCCTCAACCCGGAGCCAGGAGGTCACGGTCGAGCTCCTTCTCGACGGCTGCGGCGGGTTCATGGCGTCACTGCATGCTGTGCCACGAGTTCATGGCGTCGCTGCCATGAGTTCATGGCGTTCTCTGCTGCGAGTTCTTGCGTCGCTGCATCACTGCATGCTGGAGCTCGCACGACGCTCAAGCGCCGTGGTGGGAGCTCGGGGAGGGGGCAAGACACGAAGATCTGCATGGTGTCCTCCGCCACGAGCCACCGCCACGACGTCAGGAGGCGGTGTTGCCTTCTCGGTTGTTGGTGGCATGCTCTCTCGCCGGCGACGCCTGGAAAGGTTGGTCACGAGAGGTGAGGTCGGGGCGGTTGCGTTTCCGTGCGGACGAAATGACACGCGCGACGGAAACGGGACATGACCCCTAGCGGACTGAGTCCCAGTCGCGGGATGGACTCGGCCAAGCTGAGTCGAGAAGCTCGATTTAAGCTTCGCATGTGGACAGAGCTGAGGGCCTCTTTTCGCACGAGGTTAGCACTGTCTAACATAGCATAGCCGACCTACCAAATAAAGAAGCGCAGGGTGAGAAGGAATTTTCTGAGTTCGCCCGACCTAACAATCACGCCCACGGTAATTAGTTTGTACTGCATCTCCGCCCCTTTCTATGAACGGGCTAGCTAAGTCATCGGCGTGGCTGTAGGCTTTCCAAGTTCAAACAACTTTTCCCCTTGTGTGATCAAATCAAGCGGAAACTTAGATAGGATCGGTTCAATCAAAAGTAGATTCCGTGAGCTGATTTGATCTTTTATCAAGCCGTCGCGAATCTGTGCACTTCCCCTCCCGTCGACACTTCACTGAACAATTCAACCAAGAGACTCCCAGCAGCGTTGCAGCTCGTTGATTTATTAAAACGATAATCTAAGCCTCATCGACTAGCATGTCACGACGTAATCTAAGCCTGACTAGCATGTCACGACGAGTTCAAAACCTTTGCCGATTTTCACCCCTTCTAAAGCTTTTTTTATTGTTTCTACTTTCAGCAGCTGGGTCTAGCAAGAACTGGTATGATAGCATGAGCCGAAGCGGGTTTTTTTGGCTGAGCTGCAGATACAAATTAGTGAGCACACATATATCTTTGATCAGCGACAGTCTATCCATCCATACAGATCACATCTTTTGCAATATGATATTCCATTAAACCCTGATATGCTTGCTGTACAAACTAATTGGTAGAATAATAACACCAGAAAATTCGTAAGTAGTGCTACTGCTAATACTACACTGTACCAACTAATTGGCTTCTTATATCAATTGCATCACGTGGGCAATCCAGGCTACGACCGCATACATCCGCGGTTCCCAAAGAATCATGTGACCAGTGATGTCAAGAGGATTTTGTTATATGATAGGTTGGTTCATGCACAACTAATGTACTTTGAGATATCTAAGAACGGAAAAAAAGTCAACTACTCCCTCTGACCCATATTAGTTGACTCAACTTTGTCTAGATACGGATGCATCTAGACTAGATACTTAACTAGATACATATGAATCTAGACAAAGTTGAGTCAAGTAATATGGATCGGAGGGAGTATCAAATTTAACTTAAATCAACATGCCAAAATGCTCTGATAACTTTGGAAGGGGTAACAATTGGTAAAACTTTCACTAAATGGGGTAATTAGGATAAAAATGTTAAATGGAGTAATTAGTGTTAAAAAGGCAAACTAGTGTCAAAAATGTTAAATGTTAAATGGGTAAAAACTGGAATTATTCTATAATATAAGATGTTTTAGATTTATGAACAAAATGTATCTACACTTTTTTAGTGTGTAAATTCACTCCAAACCCGAGTGAACCAATATACTAAAGTAGTTTAGATATATTTGCTTTACAAAGATAAAAAAATTTATATTTTAAAACGGAAGGAGTATGTATGAACCCAGTGGACGAGCTTGTACATGAGTAGACATAATTGGAACATATCCACGGACGGCCTTCTGTACGTAATCGTGTTGATTTAGTGGCTTTTTCTAAATAAAAAATTGTAACAGTGCAGTGCATCTTGATGTTCAGGAAGCACTCATGACAATTTTTTCAGTCCCTATACTTATGAAATACTCGTTAAAAGTATACTCTTTTTGTCTTAAAATAGATGTCTCGAATTTGTCAAAATTTAAATAAATTTAAACACTATTTAGTATATAGATTCCTCTAAATTTTGATAAACTTGGACATTTATTTTAAAACGAAGAGAGTATATATCTTATGACATGACATGCAAGTCCTACATGTTCTTTTAAAAAAATCAGTTTCCTAATCAAATCAGTATATATAGCTAATCATCAGGAGTTAAATGAACTAAACTGAGTAAACTATAGGTATGTCCCCACCGTGCATGGACCATGGGTATAGGAGATCTCATGAAGGAAACGACGTTCAGTTCCAAACCAAAAATGTAGAAAACGACGGGTTCGATGTATGCGTGGCAGGCGATCGAGTTAGCACGACGCAGCTGATCGACTCGCGCGTACGGTCACCAGTAGAAAAAGGTCTTCGATTCGATCTAGTATAACATTAGTCCCGATTTGTTACGGGCCGGAACTAGTACGAGCACTAGTCTCGGTTTGTACCGTTTCGTTTGTACCGTTTCGGTGGTTAGGAGTTCGAGAAAACTTTAGTCCTTTAGTCCCGGGTCATGATACGGACCGGGACTAAAGAAATTCGTGCACGGACAGTACCCTTTAGTCCTGGGTCGTGATACCGCCCGAGATTAAAGGGGTGCAGGTCCGGCAGGAAAATTTAAATTAGCTATAACTTTTGCGTACGATATCGAAAAAATGTACAACCTATCAAAATGTGTGAAAAAATTGTGAGTTCGATTTCAATGGCCTTTAGGCCGTTTTGGATTATTTTAGATTTTTAAAATTCGAAAAGGAAAAAAACTTATTTAAAAAATTAATTTTTTTGCAATTTTATTTATTCCATATTTGGATTCCTCACATTTTTCTGATAATTATGGATATATTATTTGTCGAATTTTGATTTACAGATTTAAAGATATTATTTATGCCATATTAAATGAATAAATGGCAAAAAAAGAATAAAATATTATTTTATTTAGTTTTCTACTTTCATTGGATTAAAATATTATTATTACTTATTTATTGTTGTTTACTAAAATAGTTTTTTGTAATTTCAAAAAATAAAAATGTATGGCATATTGATATGGAATAATAGGGTATATATGGTAGTGTTGATAATAAGGTACAAATGGGCTTCACGCGAGGACATACGACCCGGGACTAAAGGTCATTCGTCCCCCCGCTATAAAACCGTTCATGCTATGGCTCATACGGTGACGTCTAGTCCGGGTTATAACAAACCGGGAATAGAGATAGGAGCATTTAGTCTCGATTTCGTAGTTCCGGATGCAAAATCAGGATTAAAGACCCTTACAAACCGGGACTAGAGATAGGGGCATTTAGTCTCGATTTCGTAGTTCCGGATTCAAAATCGGGATTAAAGACCCTTACAAACCGGGACTATATGCCCTTTTTCCACTAGTGGGTGGATCAACCCAAAATGTCGTCCGACAAATTCAGGTTAGATAGGAGAAGAAACCACTTCACCTCTCCCCCAAAAAAATGTCTATGAGTAGACATCCTACGTTTGAATTGACCAAATAATTGATGCCTTTCTTACAGGAAATAAGGCGCCCAAATAATCTGTGCTGCTACTGCGTGCAGCTGGTTCAACGATCAGTGTCAACGAGCCTTTCTGCATACGGCCTGCTTGCGTGTACACGGTTCAGGGACCTCCCGTCTGGGACCTCGTTTTTCTGTTGGGGACAGTTCAACATATGTAGTTTAATTAACCACACTAAAGCTGAGAACATGGCCGCATGAGTATGTTTAGTTCGATCACGCTCCGCATGCCACTGGCCATAAAGCTAAAAGCCTGTTGACAAAACTTAAACATGTCATTATTCGTGTGCGCCCATTAACCAATATATGAGAGTTATATAAGACAAAGACACAAGTCCACGCAAAGTAGTCCAGGCAGCTGGTTATAGTGCATAGTAATTCAGAGTAGTAACATGCATATAGTAACTTAGAGTAGTAACATCACTAGATTACTATCTTTATAATGGAAAATATGTTAAGTGTGATAACATGCAATGTCATATTAACTAGGTTGTAGACTCACTTTGTTTTGATGTTTTGATATATGTGATGTTATAGTAACATAACTAGTTACTCTATCTATCTATCTATTTTTTCATTAACTCCTTGCTACATAAGCAAAAGTGTTGAGTTGAACTTTTAATTACTAGTGATGTTATTCCCACTATGACGAGCCTTATACCACTGAGCTGAAACTTTTACTCCCACACACGCCGTTCCATACCGCAAATGCAACTAGCATCATCCTTCCACATAACACACATAGTAAAATCATCCATTACAAAAGTCTGGAGTGTCGATCACTGGCCAAGCAGGTGAAGCGGTTCCGCAGTGTGTACAAGAAATAGCACAAAGTCACATGACTATCGTCGACAACCGGACCATCAGGCCATCTACTTCCGCAAAAGTGTACTTTCAATTTTTTAGAGAGTCAAACTATCTTAGATTTTAACCAAGTTTGCGCAAAAATATAACCATATTTATGAAAGCAAATAATTATATGATGAAAATATATTTCATCATGAACTTATTGATAGTATTTTTTATGTCATAAAAGTTTTTGTCCATTTATAGAAATGCAATCAAAACTAAACTCTTGAAAGTACACTCTTTTGTGAAAGCAAGTCTCCGGTCCAAGCAACCGCTATCAAATCAAAGCAGACCGGGCAAAAGGACACGGGTTCATATGCAGTGTGCCTTGCGAGGTTCACTACAATATTCAAGATAGAAGGTTTATTGAGGCTAGAATGTGTTCGGTGCAGTACATACACGAGAAATGCCATGGGTTCGTGGCACTTAGGCCCAGTTCTTTTGGTGGCTTCTCCGAAAAGCTGCCCTACCTCAGCTTCCCGGGGAAGCCGGTTCGAGATTTTTGTGAGGCTTTCAAATTAGTTTAGTCTTAACCACTTTGGAAGCCTCGTAATTTTTTTGAACCGGCTTCCCTAGGAAGCTGAGGGTGGGGCAGCTTCTCGGAGAAGCCTCCAAAAGAACTGGGCCTTAATATGTCCATCAAGACCTAGTCCCCTGTTTTCTAGTCCACATGGTTACAAGTAAGCGTGGTTCTGATTAGACTAACCATATGTGTCGTACTTTAAGATTTATTTAGTAACATGAATATAAAATCTCAGTAAGTATGGTAGCTCAAATAGCCTCCCATTTTAATCTCATAAATTCAAATGCATTGCTTTCAATTATTTGTGTCTCATTTTTACGTGAAGTGTTAATAATAGGGTCACAACTATGAGATGTTAACAAGACATTAGGTACACATTTAACTTATACAAAATCAAGCTAGAGTGCACTATGTAAAACTTATTGCATTACTTCTTCTTCTTCTTCTTCTTCTTCTTCTTCTTCTTCTTCTTCTTCTTCTTAGGAAAGGCACGCAATTTTTCATTTGATTAGATGGGAGCAAAGTATCTACAAGTGAACCACGATAGGAACAAAAAAACAAAACGAAAGTCCTAATTGTTCGCCTAGTCTCTCGGGTCATCGGAGTGTTTTGCATTACTCTCAACCAATTCAGTCATCATTCTTGTGTAATTTTGTATATCCTATCATTATGTGTATTAGGCTTGTTGATACGTATTTTTATATAGGGATTTCTATTTCATACCCTTGGTTCGTTAGTTGTACTTAATATTTCCTATCGCTTAACGTTTCCTCACTTTTGCCCTCTCTCTATTCAAAAACCCTTGCAGACGCTCGAAAGGAGGGATGTCCTCATGTCAAAGGCTTAACCATTACATGCTGACGGGTGGGACCACGTTGGGACGGGTCATGTGTTGAGCGTTACGTTACGTGGCCTTGACCGTTACATGCTGAAGGGTTGGGCTGCGTTGGGACGGGTCCTGCATACATGGTGAAGGGTGGGGCGGGTCCTGCATACATGGTGAAGGGTGAGGCAGAGATGGGACCCCGAGCCAGCCCCACGCTCGCGCCCGTGTCGTTCCCTCCCTTTCTTCTTCTCTGGCGGCGGCCCTTCTCCCGCGATGGCGGCCCTTTGTCTAGCTTCAATTCGGCCTCCTGTTCGTCATGGCCGCAGCATGATGCCGTCCCGTTGACCTGTATGAATAATGAAAATGGCAATCGTGCGCAGGAAAGGTTAGATCTCGCACCAATTTTTTCTGATTAGATGGGGCGCTTGTTGTGGACAATCAATTGGCGCAAGTCGGGAGCTTAATTGAGCATGCGCTTGATGTGCATTATACAACTCTTAATGTAGAGGAGAGTTTATAATTGACAAACTCTTGAACACTTTCAAATTACAATTTGAACATGATAATGTTGTTCTAAGAAAATCTTGAGAGCTTACCATTTTTAGATATGGACATCATAATTTGGACATCATAATTTTTATACAATATGAATGCATAAAATAACAATTCAAACATCATAGTTCATATGAATATAGAATAAATATAGGGGTCTCATAAGTTTTTTCAGAGATGGCGTAAGTGAACCAAAGTACCAACATCACAACCTATATTGTTTGTGTACATTGCCTCAGGTTTACTTACCCGTTCCTAAAAAACCACACCAACAAATGTGTGTCACCCCTACAATCTTTTGGGGAAAATTTCAATCATCGGCCTCAGTGAGAAACTGAAATGTAATTCTTATACACTATGAATGCATGCAATAACAATTCAAAGATCATAGTTCATATGAATGTAGAATAAATCTGGGGGCCTCATAAGTTTTTTCAGAGACAACGTCAGCAAACCAAAGTACCAACAGCACAACCTATATTGTTTGTGTCCATTGCCTCAGGTTCACTAACCCGTCCATAAAAAAACCGACATCCAACAAATGTGTGTCGCCCCTGCAATCTTTTGGGGCAAATTTCAATCATTGTCCTCCGTGAGAAACTGAAATATAATTCTTATATACTATGAATGCATGCAATAACAATTCAAACATCATAGTTCATATAAATGTAGAATAAATTTGGGGGCCTTATAATAAGTTTCTTCAGAGACGGCGTGAGCGCACTAAAGTACCAACAACACAACCTATATTTTATTTGTGTGTTGCCTTAGGTTCACTCACCGTCTTTAAAAAATAGACACCAACAAAATGTGTGTCACCCAACCCCTTCAAACTTTTGGGGCAAATTTTAATCATCGGCCTAATAATGAATGCAGAAACAACTCAAAGATGATAGTTCATATGTGTATAATAAATCTAGGGCCTTGTAAGATTTTAGAGATGGTGTTAGAGAATCAAAGTACCATTTGCACAACTTATATTGTTGTACATTGCCTCAGGTTCACTAACAACATCCCTAAAAAAATCTGACACCGTCATATATATGTGTCACCCCTTGCACTCTTTTGGGTCAAAATTAAATCAGTGGCCTCATTAAGTAATCGAAATATTTATATGCATGTTGTCTATCGAAATCAACACTCAGCTAGCAATCCCTAAAACCTCTAAAATCAAATGTTACAGATCAATTAAATTTACAGCACAAGCCGTATGAAAAACAACAAGGCAAGCAAATGTAAATTTATTATATGGCAGATGAGCAGATCTAATCAAATCTACAAATAATCGACCGTTCGAATCATATATATTCCCTATATCAAGATTAAAAGATTATATAGACGATTGAGCAAATTCTACGTATGAACAGTGAAATCTATGGCTGCGACTAGAGAAGCTAGCTAGCAAAGTAGTATCTCGGGCGCCTCATCAGAGACCTCCTTCTCGAACTCGTTGTTCTCCGCGATTGCATCGAGAATTTGTTCATGGAGGATGGGGTAGTTGATCTAGAGCACCGGGTTGCCTCCGCCTGTCGCCGCATGCCCATCCTCCAGATCTGCCGCTGGGACCACAACGTTGTCGGCCACCACCTGCTACTCGATGACGATGGCTACTTCTGGCTGCATGGATCCCTAAGCCTCGAAGGCGTGGCGACGAGCGGCGTGTGTGCCCGGAGCCGTCTCCGCCTGATCAGCGACGACCGAGCCATCTGCTGTTGCGCCTCCAACTGGCTTCAACTCCGAATCGTCTCCACGAGTACGCTTCATGGCGCAGCTAGGAAGGGCAGTGGTGCAAAGCTAAGGATCTTTGGCGCGCGCGGAAGGAGTAGATTGGGGTTTTGTGACTAGGCAGATCGGGGGGAAATGACATGAGCTCGCGGAAGAAAAAGGCCGAGCGGGTTTATATATGTAGGACCCTTCGTAGTCCTGAGTGGACACGTATGGGTGTGGACTGATGACCCACAAGTGTAGATCGCAACAGTCTTCGCGGATAGTATTACCCAATTTATTGATTCGACATAAGGGGAGCCAAAGAATACTTGAAAGCTTTAACAACTGAGTTGTCAGTTCAGCTGCACCTGGAAATAGTTCTTACTCATAGAAGTTTATCAGTAGCAACCGTTTGGTAGTAGCAACAACAAAGCAACAACAGCAGTGAAATATAAGCAATAGTAACAGTAACAATAAACAATGGGATTCGAGTGTGGGAGGCATAGGGATGGATGGACGCGCGTTGCATGAACAAGTCTAAACATGTAACTTCAAGATCTAGGGCATTGCAGATAAATAATAACAAGCATCCAAGTACTAAACAATCATAGGCATGTGCTCCAAATATATTCATACGTGCTCGCAATGAGAACTTGCACAACATCTTCTGTCCAGCCAGCCCGTGGCAGCAGGGCCTCTAGGAAACTACTGGCAATTAAGGTGCTCCTTTTAATAAAGTACCGGAGCAAAGCATTAACACTCCGTGAACACATGTGATCCTCACACCACAGCCATCCCCTCCGGTTGTCATAATTATTGTCACTTTGGGGCCTTTGGATCCGGACAATGATATGTGTACATAACTTGCAGATAAGATCACAAACAATACTATCATAATGATTCAATAATAAGTTCAGATCTGAGATCATGGAACTTGGGTTGTAGTGACAAGCATTAAGCACAACAAGTTGCAACAAAGTCAAATAGCACTAATAGAAATACTAGGCACTATGCCCTAACAAATCTTATTCGATTACATGATAGAACTCATCCAATCCCTACCATCCCCAAGACTACAACGGAGGATTACTCACTCATGGATGAGGAAAACATGGATGGTTGCTGGAGATGCGTTGGTGATGACGATGGCGATGATCCTCTTCAAATTCCCCGTCCCGACAGGGCGCTAGAACGGAGTTTCTAGATCCGAATCTTGGTTTCTGGTGGCGGCGGCGTAGAAGAACTCTTTCTGGAAAACTATCGACCCCCCTAGGTTTTTAGGTCGAGAGGCAACTTATAGGCGCAGAGGAAGGCCGAGGGGGTGCCTGGGGTGGTTGCACCCCCTAGGCACGACCAATGGTGGGCCTGCGCCTGGCAGGGGTGTGGGCCCCCCAGGCCCCTTCTCCGTCTCATCTTATGGCTCCGTGGATCTTCTGGTGAAATAGTATTTTTGGCATATTTTCCGGGATTTTTCCTAATAGTTGATTTTCTGCACAAAAACTAGACAACAAGGTAATTCTGCTGAAAACAGTGTCAGTCTGTGTTAGTTGTACCCAAATCACATAAGTTTAGAGGAGAAACAATAACAAAGTGTTCGAGAAAGTAGATACGTTTTGGACGTATCAACTCCCCTAATCTTAGCTTATTGCTTGTCCTCAAGCAATTCAGTTGAAAAATGAGTGCGATAAAAGAACTTTCACGAACATATTTGCTTCATATGATGTATATATTCTCAACACAGAAGTAGATGCTTAAACCATTCATAATAAATAGTATGCAACTAAGTCTACTCAATAGTTATTGCAAGCCATGAAGAGAAACCAACTCAATAATAATAAGTAGCAAGAAACATAAACATAAGCAACATTGCAATGCTCATAATAAGGTATGATAGAGTGTTATCTCGCTTGCCTTTTTCTGAAGAGCACAATATGAATGCCAAGGGATCTATGAAGTTCAAGTGAAGACTAGAGATAAAGATATCAGAGATACAAGCATCAAAGTCATGACATAATTAACCAAGTTTTGGAAAAAACACAAGAATGACAACTATGGTCTCAAGAAGGTGCTCATAGAATAGGTGGTGACTCAACAAGGTTGTGAAAAGGTTTTGAAAAGTTTGAAAGGCTTCCAAATGCTGAAAGAAAGGTACTCATTAGCTTTGAGCTCTCATTGCCCCTATCATAGGCATCTTCATGTGGTTAAGGTGAAAGTGAGGTCCACTCTGAATCATATTCTTGACAGACCATAAACTAGAAATACCAAGTCCCTTGAGTACGAGGGCCGCTCTGCATGCTACTCAACTTTGGTCACTTGTAAGTTCTTGTCATTGTAAATACATGCATATCATAGAGAACCGCCAACGGGGTACCCCTTGCACATGATACAGGAGCTATCCCGTGATCAAAATGACAAGGCAAGCAGACAATGAGCATCTCAACGATCTTTTTATTTACTATGTGTATAGATTTTTATTGAGGATGCTTCATAAATGCTCATTATGGTGATGCTGCAAGTTTCCACCATGATTAGGCATGGCTTAGGCTAGCGACCCAGGCGTTTCTCTAACACAATGTATAGACTCCATGAACTCACAAGTCCCCCTTTTATTTCACAGCAACGACATCCACAAACAAAAGAGCAAGGTATCAACTAGATAAAATATCCAAAAGGGTGTTGAAAGCGTTCCCCGTGACAGCACGGTTCTGCTGACTCCCAGCATATAATTTACAAGCATATAACTTTCATGGACAGGTCACAATGGTTCAGAATTATTAAGTGCACAGAATAAAGTGTGCCATCAAGTTCGTGAGAGCTTTATTAACTAACTTTCTCAAAACATACAAACATTTTATTTTGGAAGATAACATGGCATATAGAATATGCACTGAAATAGCAAATGATGCTAATAGGTAGGTATGGTGGACACTGTTGGCGATATTGGTTTTGGGGAGTTACAAACACAGGTAGAGCTCATACTCGGTGCAAGTGAAGGCTAGCAATAGAAAGAGAGCGACAAACGAGAGAGCAATAACTGTCATAATCATGCTTGCAACAAAACATGACTAATATGGCATGAAAGTGATACAAGAACTCTGAGGCAAAATAAATCAGCGAGGCTTACTGACTATTGTTTAGTCATATGCATGCGTGGGCATGTGCCAAGTCGATTCATATGAACAGTTAGAGGAGGATACCACAATATCATACCAAAGTATGAATAAAATAATGCAAGCAAACATTCATATGACATGCTACAAACTATTAGCAAGATGGAGCTAATCACAAGCAAGCAAGAACTACTAAGCATCCATAATGACATAGACCTTACACAAACAAGCTAAGCATGCTCACTATGATGAGTATATGTACAAAAATGAAAACAAATAGAGTTCGTTACCAGCCTCTTACCACTCCTCAAGTTGTCTTAATCTTCATTATTGCCCTTCACTTGTGTGACTTGAATAATAACATGAAACCAAAACTCCACTGAGGACAGCTGAACCCTGCAAAGAACTCACAAAACCAAAGAAGAAGAACAAATATTTTTGGTGTTTTCAATTTTTTAGAAACAAGCAAACAAAGAAAAACCAAACAAGAGGCAAAAAAACAAAATAAACACACAAAGCAAAATCTTTTTGGATTTTTCTTTTGAGGCAAACCAAAACCAAAAGGCAAACAAACAAAGCAAGAGAAACAACGAAAATATTTTTGTGTTTTTAAGAAAGCAGAAATAAAAACCAAAAAGAAAGCGAAACAGTGGATATACAAAGAACCGACAAAACATGATATATATATATATATATATGAGTGTGATGTCGGTATACCTCCCCCCAAGCTTAGGCTTTTGGCCTAAGTGGGGCTCAATAGCGCGGGTAGTAACCCCAAGCTGGTGGGTCATCATAGTAATGATCGTAGTCAGGCTCTTGCGATGAAGAATAAGAATAAGACGCGCCCCAATCAAATCAGGGCTGCTGGTATGAAGACTCTCCCAAGTTGGAGGGCTGAAACGAATCGTCTTCGGCATCCTATCCAACATTCTCATCTTGATGGCAGAGCTCCGCCACATATGTATCAACCTCCTCCTCCGTGAGCGACCATGCTTGCCTGTTATCAAAGTTAAACAAAGTAGGTGCAGGCAATTAAACTATTTTCTCAGTCCTACCCCCTCTCCAACCATGCTGGGCAAAAGATAGCTCAAACGGTAAACTTCTCACATTAGCCCCCAAGGAAACAAAACCATGCTGAATCATTGATTCAAGATCAAGACTTTCTATAGGGAACTGGTAATCTGAATGGTGAGGCTCTAAACCATGTAAAGCTAGCAACCTAGAAGCAACGAGACCTCCACAAATTCCACCCTTCTCGCGGTTGGTGGTGAGACGGTAAGCCATCAAAGCACCCAAGTTATAAGATCTATTCCTATTCAAAGCAGCTGAGATAAAAGCTAGATCAAAAGAAGATAACTTCCTACCAATCTTTCTAGCAAGAACACACTTGGTAATGAAATAGGCAAATATCTAATTGCTGGGAACTGAATGTTCCGAATTTTACCACTCTCCTTTGAGAAGTCGAAACCTTGGCAAATCTCAGCATATAAATCCATAAGCGACTTGGGCCTCTCCTTGATCTTCTCACAAGATCCCCACTGAGGTACTCTAACTGCTGCACAGAAATCAACAAAAGGCAAGTCCACAGGTATGTTGTATATTTTGTAATGGACCATGGGGTTAGATGAAGACCAAGTAAACCGGAAGTCCTGCACAAAAGCCATGGCTAGCTTAACATATTGAAATGGTTCACCTTCAGCAAAGTGTTCCAACCCTGCATTGGTAATCATAGTTTGGAAATCCTAGAGGATTCCCGCAGTTCTCATAAATTCCTGGCATGGATATATGGAAGGGAATACTCCTTCCTCACGATGAACTTTCATTGGCTCAGGTACCATCAAGTCATATTGATTCAGTGGATATGCACTCATCTTCCTTGCTAAAAAATTTAGACAAACATTAAACCAAGTGATTTCTAAGTTGATAAATGAAGAGCAACTACTATAGGAACTTGCTAGAGGGCTACACATGCATCAAAATGAAATTTCTAAGCATAGAACAAGCATGCAAGCTCACACAACCTGACACCTATAGCAGCAAAATAATCAAGATACAATCTACCAATCACAAATCTAATTGCACAAGTGGAGGAGGCACATACCAAGGAGCAAACCCTCCAAAAATCAGCACTTGAGATGGGATGAACAAGGATATCAAAAATCGCGAGGAAGAACAGCAAGAACTCGAGCTAGAGAAAGTTTTCCGGTGTTTTTTGGGAGAGAGAAAGAAGGTGGCTTTGAGGAGTCAGCCTGGAGGGGCCCAGGTGGGCCAAACCCCCCTAGGCGCCACCCCTAGGTAGGCCGCGCCTACCCTGGGTGTGGTGGCCCCCTGGGTCACTCCAGGTGTCCCTCTGCCCCTTTTTTCGAGGAAAAATTTATGTTGAATTTTCTGGGATTTTTCGGGAAACTTTGTTTTTGGCCAATTTTGAGGGTATGAAAATTGATTTTCTCACAGAAAAAGTTTTTTTCAGAATAAGCAGAAGCAAACAAGAACCAAACTACAGCAGCTCTAAGACACTCTAACAAGCAAACAACTAGCAAAACTAAAGCTAACAAGAGAAAGAGCAAAGCTGGGAAGGAGAAAAAGTAAAAGAAAGCAAGTATAACCATAGTGAAAACATTATTTTGTTCATTAAAATCCTTTTGTTAAAAAGGTTGATCAAGTCTTGTTACCAAAACAATCTTATATGAGACAAAACTTTGTATTCCACCAAGTAATTATGTTACCTCAAGCTTAAAAGCAATAGTCCCAATCATAATAGTTTCAAAATTTTCTTGTGGAATGGGACAATATATTTCTCCAACCTTGATGCTCTCAATATTTTCAATGGAGTTCAGGCAATAGCTTTTAGCAACCTTCTTTGGTAAATAGATAGTATGTGTAACATCCCAGCATTAGAGCTTAGAAATAAGCTGAACACAGATGTGTGCATTGCATTCATGCATAGAAAATCTGAATAATTTTCGCGCTTTGAAATAAAAACTTGTCAAAGTGATTGAAGCTTCTCTTAACTTGATGTAATTGAAGTAGATCATCAAGTTGACTGCGATAAGTTTCAATATGACCTTTGCTAAAACCTTATTTTGGGTAAACATGATTTAATCTAAGGGTAGATCAAATGTAATAAAATTAAACCCTAATACATTACTTAATGATTTATATTTGATCCTTAAGTGATCATATCATAGTATTCATTATAATCATTCATGAATACCAAATTATAAATATAACACAGATAATAATAATGTAACAACTATACCTTAATCTCATCTACTTATACCATGAGTATCATGGAAATACACAACTTTAACTCTCTAGTAAGATTGAGTAGGAAAGAAACCAAAGTCAAGATCATTCACCATATATCTTTATTTCCATATCAATCCTTATCATCTCTATTGAATCCTATCCTTATATTTGTTGTTCATCAATATTGATAAATCAACTATTGATTCACCAATTCTTAACCTATCAATTCTTGACCTATCAACTCTTGTCCTTATTATAGCATTCACTTAAGGCTTATAAAGAAAGAAGTAAAAAGAGGTAATAGTGATGCTAGTTTTAGATGTCATCTATAGGATGGGAGTGATTGGAGGAAATCAAATCAATATGGTAACAAAGAAGATTACAAGGATGAAGTCTGAAGATAATTACCAGGAGTAGTCCTATTGGATCAAGTAGGTATAGTCAATGAATAATATCTCTTAATCCAATAGAGCTAAACAGAAGATAATTATAATACAACTGTAATGTTGGATGGGTGGAAGCCTTGTTTAGCCAACTGGAAACCTGAACCATAAAGGATCAAAGGATTATAATGATCATGACTTACTCACCAATATTGAATGCTTATACCATGTATAAGTGACATTGGTGGATAAAACATGATTGAACCATAGTATAGATATATTATCCTAGATTACTCATTACAAGTCACATTAATATAATGTGAGGTTGGAATGTTAGATACTGGAGTTAAGAAGAGACAAGATAGTATGAATAAGATGGTGCTAGAGTAACATTGGATTATAAAAGTAGTAGTTTTCTCTTGGGAAATACTAACACTTGAGGTGAAGTAAAGTTTGATATATACAACTACTAGAGTAATATTAGTGGTGGATGATTAAGAGTATGAATGTAGTTAGAGGTAACCATTTGTTGGATTGGTGGTTATCAGAAGTAGAATAGTTGATATACCCAAGTATAGATATGAATATATTAGGAAATGCTTTAGAATCAAGCTCATTGGAATTACAGGAGGAGTTAGAAGAATAAAAGGTGGATACGAATATTCTTGTGAGGTAAAGCTCATCATGTTAACACATGATGATGGATAGGAAGAAGTAGTATATCTAGGAAAGGAATTCCTTAGTTAGAAGTCCAGGATTGTGAATTATGGAATATAGAAATTCTTGGTAAAAACTAAAACCTAAATCTATAACCAAACCTAATATCCATAGCAAATGATTGATTTATCATCTTATGTCCACAATGGTTAATAGGAATATTTTCCTATATCAACTCACTTAAGCACATCTTTGTCATTTTAAACCATCATTATCATAGGTGCTTAAGAACTATCTTTATCAATTCTTTCTCATAAGTTAGCCTAGAAAAAAAATCCCACTATTTTACTTTAACTGGTGATATTATTAAAAATCACAAACATAAAGACAATGTGTTTAGTCATTAATCTTTATTCACACCAATAAGAGAATATAAGTACATTGAGAACCCTAAAACCTAGGGTAAGCATTTACAATTCAAAACCTAACTCCTATGTTAGTTATAATAAAGTATATACATTACTAATTCCTAAATTCATAGGAATAATATTAACCTTATTAATACTTAGAACTTTATGTATCAAATACTTATGAAGGATCACTAAAAATAATAGTTGCCTTAATAATGTGTATTAATGAGAATAAAATCTCATTAGTTATTAGTAATGCATTCTATAATAAGTTTATGAATTTCATCCCAATTAAATTCATATCAAAGGCCCTCACAAATAATAAAAGGAAAAGTATCTATATAAAGAAAATAAAGAAACCCTAAACAATATATAATAAAAGTTCACAAAATGACTTTAAATACATTCATTGTTGCTGCAATTGTTTAACAAATTAATTCTACAAAGAAAACTCAAGTCATTTGTGCAAATTCAAAGCTAAAAACAAAACAGAATATAGAAAAGGGATAGAACCAGGAAAAAACATAAGAAGCATCAAATCTGGCCCATGGCCCACATCCTCAATACCTTATTCGTCGCTCACGAGCAGCCCAAATCTGATTTAAGTGCGCTGACTGCCTGCATACCACTCGACCTTCTATTCGTCGTCTTCCTCGCGACGGCGATTCCACGATGCAACTCAGCTGGCCACCACCGTCGACTGGCGTCAAGATCCGCGCCACCATTCCCAGTCGTCTACAAGAAGCCCTGAAAGCCGCCAAATAACCCTAATCCCCTTTACCCTCTCAATTTGCTCTCTGACCCGAAACCCTAGCTACCACCGTCGTCAGCAAAGTTCACCCTGGAGGCCGTGGTGTGGTCGAGGAGGTGCGCTAGAGAGCGTAGATCCTCTGTGAAGAACGCAGCACTAAGGGGAGCTCGGAGATGATCGTATTTTTTCGTTCCCCTCCGTCGTGGTTCGTCAGAAATCATGTAGAATAGCTCACCTCCGACCGCGCCTGTCATCATCAAACTCTTCGCTGCAATCACGGTGAGCTTGCGATGCTCGGGCACCGTTTAATTTTCTCGCTCCCGTTCCCATTCGTTTCATCGACGAGCATCTGACATCGCCGCTGTTAGCCACCGTTGCGACCACTATTCCGGCGACCTAAATCGAGCGGCGCCGCCACTGTAGGGTTCCTGGAGATGCCCTCTTTTTGATACACACAACCATAGCCGCGCGCACGAACGGAATCAATCGATCCGGGAGGATCAATCTCGGATGATGTCAACATGACATCATGCTAAGGTCATAACCCTCCTAATAATTTGTTTATTTGATCTGTAAATGACGTGGCATAAGCCCCACTAGTCAGTGACTGGGGGTAAGAATCGACCTAGTGAGAAAAACCTTTTACCCCATGCTGACATCAGCATTACATCATAACCTATTTCGTTTATTAAATTCCAGAAATGAAATAAAATGGTTAAATCTTGTTTAATTAATAAATTTTGCTTTGTAATTCAGAAAAATGTGTATAATATATGAAAATTTTCAGAAAAATAAAATCTACAACTTAAAACTATTATAAAATATTATTATGCTAATTATTTCAATAAATATTATTTAATAAAGGTTTTATAAGTAATAAAACTTTAATAATTCATATTTTAATAATGGTAAATGTAAAAAATATAAATAAAATACCAAAATTCTTGGAAAAATAAAAACAATACTTTAAAATATTAATTATACATTATTATTTCACTTAATTAAATATTTGTTAATTATTAAGTATTTATAAAGTAATAAACCTTATAAAAATCAAATCTTATGATTTATAAATTACAAAAATAAATGTAATATATCCAAATGATCACAAAAATAATATCAACATATAAAAAATATAATATTCCAATTTTGAGTTAAATAAAAAGTGAAGCACTTTAATAACTTGAATTTAAACCTATTTCCTTAATTAATAATTCATATAAAGGTAAATAAAATTTGTTAATAATTCTAAAAATTAGTCAATTGAGTATAATAAATAGTATTAGTCTTATATATTAGTAGTGTGCATTCAAAATGAATTAACACACTTTAAATACAATTTTATTAAATTATCTCTCAACTATTAATGTAGATTATTTTATAAAAGGACCCTTATCCAATCTAAAATCTCCAAGAATAATTGTAATAAGATAAAACCCATTCCTTTATACTAACCACAAGTTTATAAACAAATCAAAACACTATAAGTGAGTTCATAAGTAGTAAATAATATTGTTTACTTATTCACAAACCTTAACCACACCCTTATAGGGAGGTAAATCCCTTTATACATTTATAATGTAAAGAAACCACTACCAAGTAAAAGTAATACCCTTCTTAAGTAACTTTAAAGAAACATTATGAAGTAAACAAGGTATAAGTATAATAAGCATTACACCTAAAGTACATCTATGTTTTAAAGTTAACTTTACTCTACGAGACCATAAGTATAATGCTAAAAACTTTATTATATACTATAGTTAAGTTTGGTCTGTTATAATTAAATTGTAAAGCATCTCAAGTCCAAACTATTCAAGCAAGCACAAACAACATCGACCACATCTGATTAACCACAAAGATTGTTTAAACCTTAATAAAGGAATATTTTCTTCAAAATTTATTCATTTTACCACTTCAATCAACATATGACAATTAATAGTAAACACCTTACTTTATACTTTACTTATATATTTAGGATTAATAACACTTAAAGTTCTTTATAAGTGACACTACTTGTAAAGTGAATTTGAAGATAAACAATTATTATATAAGTAGTCTTTGAGTAGCATTCCACAATTGTGTATCTCATTGTTTTATGAGATTATAATTACATGTTGTTTCACACACACTCACTAGCCTTAATAAGAAGCACATGTGTGAAACTTAATCGAAAAGGGCAACACATTCCAAGAAAAACCTTTCCAGTATCCAAACCCTAGAAGAACGTTATTCTCGGGATTCACGTTTATCAATTTGCATTACATTACTTATGCATAAAAGCATCTTTCTGCTTTAAACATTAGTCCTTACCGGACCAATGATGCTGATTTCAGATATTGGATCTTATATTGTCTTGAAGATCGTGAGTGCATAATCTTGCAATCACAAAAGGCAAGTTCACACTTGCTCATGTCCTTTGATTATTTTTTGTAGAATATTTTACAATTCCAGTGTTGTCATCACCTGCATTTGAAAAAGGTCAGAAAACACTATTTTTATAATAATGTGATTATAGGTTATTTACCATGAGGTAATAACCTACTATAAGAGTTCCGGTGGTAAAGGAACATATATTCTAGGACTTAACAACCAATGTCGCCAGTGATTCTTGCACCGTATATTACGCGTTGACCATGAGATTTGGAATGGGACGAAGAAGTCAGCTGTATCTTTTCCCTCTCGCATGGAGCCGGATGTGCGGGTCGTGGCTGTTATCACTCGTAGCGTGCATATTATATGGTAATTCGTAGAGGATATGCAGCATATGGGTGGGAGCCCTCAACGTCCCATGATAGTTCCGGCATCTGAACGGTCTGTACTGCCAATTGCCATAATTCAATAGGTGGGCTGGCATACACCAAGGAGACAAGCAAGGTCGCGGAGAAGGCAGTGATTGGCTTGGATCTTAGTCTGGGCCGCACACCAAGGAAGTGTGAACGAACCTGCAATTCGGATGTGCAACAAAGCTAAGATATCTCATGGGTAAAGTAACGCACCTCTACAGAGTATAAGAACTGTAACTTGTTACTCCCTGTTCCGGGAAGGAGCTGCGAACGCGGCGGGAAAGGAACTCCATGAAAGTTCTGGTAAACCCGTGAAGGCTGACGGACATAGTTTTTCTGAATAAAAGCAACCTTTGAAGAAATGTTTACGAAAACTTGCATTGCCTATGACCTACGGTCTCCGGCTATAGTTATAGTGCATCAAACACTCCTTTTCTAGTGAACTTGCTGAGTACGCTCGTACCCAACATATCTTCTTATCCCTTGCTAGGTTCTAGAGCCAGTATAGACGACGTCTACATCAAGTTATGCTCCAAGAATCATCATTAAAAGCTAAATCTCTTCAATGAAGTCAAGGAAGTCAACATATACATCAACTCAAGTGAAGACGAAGTTGCGAATTAGATAAGAATAGAATCTCTAGCCATAGAACCTACTTCTGTAGTGTATTGCAATAGCAGCAATGCCAAACTAATAGTTTAGATACTAGTCTTATTAGTATGATAATTTTTGAGTTGTTTATTTCTGATTCTTCTTTGTAAGAAGTTTCTTTCTCTCTCTTTAACCTAGAGTGTTCTCTGGATCTTGTATAAAGAGTTGAGTTGTAACCTATAGTCATGTCTTGGACCTATTGTGTTTCTGTTGTACTACTCTGAGGGATGTAATACTAGTGAACGGTGTTTCATTGGTGTTATGTCAACGACTATATTGTACTACATCATTTAGTGGTATGCTGGGTCACCGCAGTTGGTATCAGAGCATATGCTTTTACCTTAGGATTGAAACCATTTTAGAAAGATCTGTAGGTTGGATAGTGACTATAGGAGCCATCTTATCTAAACCAAATATTCTTATGACTTGTGATGGGTATCCACTGGAGGATAACCTTGTCACACCTAACTCAGATGCTTAAGTCATTATTTCTTAGGAGTAAATATTTTATCCTTTCTTAGTATAGTGCTATGAAGTGTGTTCAGAAGGAGACATAAACCACCAAGATACTGTAGGAAAGTGTAAGACATCATATGGAAGTAGTCTTAATGGTGTAGCCTAACTCTAGAATTCAAGTAGCACAGTGGAATTTTATTGTTAGTTGTTAACCAAAGACAACGTGATGAATATCATCAGGATAAATGTTGATGTAATGAGTAGTAATCATGTGGGATTCACTTGAGGATTCTACGTAATGAAGTGAAAACTATGTTAAGACTTAATAATAGTGTAGTGAGAAAACAAAGTCACCATGGTAGATTAATTCTTACATCATGATAAAGAGGTAAAATATAATAAGATCATGGTGAGCTTAGCTCCAAAACCATGATGAGAATATAAATATGATAAGTAATTAGTATATTGTCTTGAGGTAGAAGTAAGGAAATTACATGGTAGAGCTATGATAGAAGTCATGAGTGCTAAAAATTTCTAATAATCTTCGGTTTAAGAAACCTATTAGTCATTTGGAGTGATCATGTGAGGTTAGTTTACTAATAAATAAAGGTTAGTTATAGTTAAGCATTCCAAAAATGAGACAAAAGGTTAGTCGAAAACAAATTGAGCCCACTTTGCTTAAAATTATTCTATTGCAATTGAGCAATTTGGGTAAATTAAGAAACAAAGAATAGTTTGACCCTATGTGCTAAATATCACAATGAAAACCTATACGAGGAGGTGTCATATACTACACAACTAAGCCCGAATTCTAGAGATACTATACTCAACTACTATATTCCAGGCTTAGAATATTGTGTGTTATATGTACCACATTTGGATTTATCTGTTTTTCTTGGATCTTCTTGATTGACTAGATCTGTACATGAAGTTTTACTTGATGTGCAAATGCACGTTGCAACATCCAGTTACTACTTGATGTTATAGACCTAGATAGGAATGGGAATTTGTGTAAGGGAGTGACGAGTTCCGAAGACTAATATGAAGACTTAACTGAAGGGTAAATCCAAATATAAGGAGTATCAACACAATTTGAAGGATGGATCAAGCGCAGATCATTACTAATCAGCAATAAGAAGGAAGATTAGTGTAGAAGATGTATGGAGCAACAATAAATAATGAACTTAAAGTTCATTTAAAGTAGGTATGTTGCTAAGAAGTTAATAAAGTAATTGTACCAAGTTCATGGAAGCATCATGAATAAGTGCAAAGAAGAAGTTTTGGAACCAAAATGATGTTCAAGCTCTAAAAATTCAGAAAGAATGACATAAGGATGTTGAAAGTCGTAGGGTAATACCTACCACTTAGAATGATCCGCAGCTGGTGTTTGATCCAGGGTGGTAATTAATCCACAATTGGTATCTTGTCCGCAGCTGGAAATTGGTTGACATAGTTAACCAGATCATCTTAATGGTTGCATAAAGAGCATAAAACTTGTCCTAAGCTAAGTAAGACCTAAAGGAGTATAAAATATTAAGCAACATATTTCTAAAACGCTTCGTGAAGTCAGACCTATCAAAGCGAAAGTGTCCAAATAATAAGTAAGGCGAATAATGCTGAAAGATTCACTTCAGAGATCCAAAATTGTGTGGATACACCGTACAATTTTTCATGCGACCCTAACTAGGTAGAGAATAAGCTATTCAAAGCCTTACATTCTAGTTATAAAGCCAATGGTTACTCTATAGGCAGTTTATAGACCATTAGTAAACCCTAAGGGGGATAGTAAGCAGTAAATGGAAGTACTCTTATCCGAATTCCAAGTAAAGGTTGAAGAAGAAGTAATAACTTATGATAACATTAAGCTTATTTTCATAAGGTTAAAAGAAGCCACTAATATAAGAGTACTTTTAGAAGTATATCTGGATTAAAGATCGGAGTTTATTTCAAGGTAGTAGTACTCAAACCTTGAGGTAACTAATAAATGGAAGTTGAAGAAGTACTTAAGGTAATAATGAAAACATTATCTAAAGCTTACTAAGACAAAAGCTCAGGGGTTATAAAATAGATTAATCATAATAGACTAAGTCTAGAGGAAACAAATCTTAAGTGATCCTTAAGAGGTCATAAAGCACATCCAATTGGGCATGTGTAGAGAATAAGAAATTTCGATGGGTATGCACTAAATGTGTTCAAATCCAATCTTCGGAAGGACTACCAGTACAACTCATACAAAGACAAATCAAAGATTAGTCTTTGGACCACACTATTTACTAATAAAATTTAAAACATGTTTTAGTGAGACTTCCTAGACCTTACATAGTATAATAAGGAAGATTGATGATCAAGTTAAGGAGTTGGATTAGGATATATAATAAGAATAATAAACTAAAGAAGAGACCCCAATTTAAGAAGTTCATAATAAGGACATATCCCTAAGGGAGTAAAGTAAAAGGAACTTTGGAATATTGGAGACAACTAGTTGGAGATTGCCAAGTATGGTCAGAATTCAAGGGAAGGATCTGGATCTGGAATAATATAATGATTCCCATCGAGGTTACCATAGAGTTGAGACTTGTCGTAACCAATACAGGACAATTCCTCATTCCGAAACGTGAGAGTTTACGAACTTAGAGTACGAAGTTTATTTTAAGGGGGGGAGTCTGTAACATCCCAGCATTAGAGCTTAGAAATAAGCTGAACACAGATGTGTGCATTGCATTCATGCATAGAAAATCTGAATAATTTTCGTGCTTTGAAATAAAAACTTGTCAAAGTGATTGAAGCTTCTCTTAACTTGTTGGAATTGAAGTAGATCATCAAGTTGACTGCGATAAGTTTCAATATGACCTTTGCTAAAACCTTATTTTGGGTAAACATGATTTGATCTAAGGGTAGATCAAATGTAATAAAATTAAACCCTAATACATTACTTAATGATTTATATTTGATCCTTAAGTGATCATATCATAGTATTCATTATAATCACTCATGAATACCAAATTATAAATATAACACAAATAATAAGAATGTAACAACTATATCTTAATCTCATCTACTTATACCATGAGTATCATGGAAATACATAACTTTAACTCTCTAGTGAGATTGAGTAGGAAAGAAACCAAAGTCAAGATCATTCACCATATATATTTCTTTCATATCAATCCTTATCATCTCTATTGAATCCTATCCTTATATTTGTTGTTCATCAATATTGAGAAATCAAGTATTGATTCACCAATTCTTAACCTATCAATTCTTGACCTATCAACTCTTGTCCTTATTATAGCATTCACTTAAGGCTTATAAAGAAAGAAGTAAGAAGAGGTAATAGTGATGATAGTTTTAGATGTCATCTATAGGATGGGAGTGATTGGAGGAAATCAAATCAATATGGTAACAAAGAAGATTACAAGGATGAAGTCTGAAGATAGTTACCAGGAGTAGTCCTATTGGATCAAGTAGGTATAGTCGATGAATTATATCTCTTAATCCAATAGAGCTAAACAGATGATAATTATAATACAACTGTAATGTTGTATGGGTGGAAGCCTTATTTAGCCAACTGGAAACCTGAACCATAAAGGATCAAAGGATTATAATGATCATGCCTTACTCACCAATATTGAATGCTTATACCATGTATAAGTGACATTGGTGGATAAAACATGATTGAACCATAGTATAGATATATTATCCTAGATTACTCATTACAAGTCACATTAATATAATGTGAGGTTGGAATGTTAGATACTGGAGTTAAGAAGAGACAAGATAGTATGAATAAGATGGTGCTAGAGTAACATTGGATTATAAAAGTAGTAGTTTTCTCTTGGGAAATACTAACACTTGAGGTGAAGTAAAGTTTGATATATACAACTACTAGAGTAATATTAGTGGTGGATGATTAAGAGTATGAATGTAGTTAGAGGTAACCATTTGTTGGATTGGTGGTTATCAGAAGTAGAATAGTTGATATACCCAAGTATAGATATGAAAATATTAGGAAATGCTTTAGAATCAAGCTCATTGGAATTACAGGAGGAGTTAGAAGAATAAAAGGTGGATAAGAATATTCTTGTGAGGTAAAGCTCATCATGTTAACACATGATGATGGATAGGAAGAAGTAGTATATCTAGGAAAGGAATTCCTTAGTTAGAAGTCCAAGATTGTGAATTATGGAATATAGAAATTCTTGGTAAACAGTAAAACCTAAATCTATAACCAAACCTAATATCCATAGAAAATGATTGATTTATCATCTTATGTCCACAATGGTTAATAGGAATATTTTCCTATATCAACTCACTTAAGCACATCTTTGTCATTTTCAACCATCATTATCATACGTGCTTAAGAACTACCTTTATCAATTCTTTCTCATAAGTTAGCCTAGAAAAACAATCCCACTATTTTACTTTAACTGATGATATTATTAAAAATCACAAACATAAAGACAATGTGTTTAGCCATTAATCTTTATTCACACCAATAAGAGAATATAAGTATATTGAGAACCCTAAAACCTAGGGTAAGCATTTACAATTAAAACCCTAACTCCTATGTTAGTTATAATAAAGTATATACATTACTAATTCCTAAATTCATAGGAATAATATTAACCCTATTAATACTTAGAACTTTATGTATCAAATACTTATGAAGGATCACTAAAAATAATAGTTGCCTTAATAATGTGTATTAATGAGAATAAAATCTCATTAGTTATTAGTAATGCATTCTATAATAAGTTTATGAATTTCAGCCCAATTAAATTCATATCAAAGGCCCTCACAAATAATAAAAGGAAAGGTATCTATATAGAGAAAATAAAGAAACCCTAAAAATATATAATAAAAGTTCACAAAATGACTTTAAATACATTCATGTTGCTGCAATTGTTTAACAAATTAATTCTACAAAGAAAACTCAAATCATTTGTGCAAATTCAAAGCTAAAAACAAAACAGAATATAGAAAAGGGATAGAACCAGGAAAAAAACAGAATAAGCATCTAATCTGGCCCACGGCCCACATCCTCACTACCTTATCCGTCGCTCACGAGCAGCCAAATGCATCCCATCTGGCCCAAGTGCGGCCCGGCACTGGACCGTACCCCTTCGACCTTCTATTCGCGCCATCTTCCTCGCGATGTCGGCGACCCCACGATGCAGCGAAGCAGCTCGCTGGCGGCCACCCGTCGCCGGCCGCGTCAAGATCCGAGCCACCGTTCCCAGTCGTCTACAAGAAGCCCTAAAAGTCGCCGAAGAACCCTAATCCCCTTTCCCCTCTCAATTTCCTCTCTAACCCGAAACCCTAGCTACCACCGTCATCAGCAAAGTTCACCCCAGAGGCCGTGGTTTTGTCGAGGAGGTGCGCCAGCGAGCGTAGTTCCTCTGTGAAGAACGCAACACTAAGGGGAGCTCGGAGACGATCGAATTTTGTCGTTCCCCTCCGTCGTGGTTCGTCGGAAATCATGTCGAATAGCTCACCTCCGACCGTGCCTGTCATCATAAAACTCTTCGCTGCAATCACGGTGAGCTTGCGATGCTCGGGCACCATTTAATTTGCTCGCTCCCGTTCCCATTCGTTTCACCGACGAGCATCTGACATCGCCGCTGTTAGCCACAGTTGCCACCACTGTTCCGGTGACCTAAATCGAGCGGCGCCGCCACTGTAGGGTTCCTGGCGATGCCTTCTTTCCGATACACACAACCATAGCCGTGCGCGCGAACGGAATCAATCGATCTGGGAGGATCAGTCTCAGATGATGTCAACATGACATCATGCTGAGGTCATAACCCTCCTATTAATTTGTTTATTTGATCTGTAAATGACGTGGCATAGGCCCCACTAGTCAGTGACTGGGGTAAGAATCGACCTAGTGAGAAAAACCTTTTACCCCATGCTGACATCAGCATTACATCATAACCTATTTCGTTTATTAAATTCCAGAAATGAAATAAAATGGTTAAATCTTGTTTAATTAATAACTTTTGTTTTGTAATTCAGAAAAATGTGTATAATATATGAAAATTTTAAGAAAAATAAAATCTGCAACTTAAAACTATTATCAAATATTATTATGCTAATTATTTAAATAAATATTATTTAATAAAGGTCTTATAAGTAATAAAACTTTAATAATTCATATTTTAATAATGGTAAATGTTAAAAATATAATTAAAATACCAAAAATCTTGGAAAAATAAAAACAATACTTTAAAACTATAATTATACAATATTATTTCACTTAATTAAATATTTGTTAATTATTAAATATTTATAAAGTAATAAACCTTATAAAAATCATATCTTATGATTTATAAATTACAAAAATAAATGTAATATATCAAAATGATCACAAAAATAATATCTACATATTAAAAATATAATATTCCACTTTTGAGTTAAATAAAAAGTTAAACACTTTAATAACTTGAATTGAAACCTATTTCCTTAATTAATAATTCATATAAAGGTAAATAAAATTTGTTAATAATTCTAAAAATTAGTCAATTGAGTCTAATAAATAGTATTAGTCTTAAATATTAGTTGTGTGCATTCAAAATAAATTAACATACTTTAAATACAATTTTATTAAATTATCTCTCAACGATTAATGTAGTTTATTTTATAAAAGGATCCTTATCCAATCTAAAATCTCCAAGAATAATTGTAATACGATAAAACCCATTCCTTTATATTAACCACAAGTTTATAAACAAATCAAAACACTATAAGTGAGTTCATAAGTAGTAAATAATATTGTTTACTTATTCACAAACCTAAACCACACCCTTATAGGGAGGTAAATCCCTTTATACATTTATAATGTAAAGAAACCACTACCAAGTAAAAGTAATACCCTTCTGAAGTAACTTTAAAGAAACATTATGAATTAAACAAGGTATAAGTATAATAAGTATTACACCTAAAGTCCATCTATGTTTTAAAGTTAACTTTAGTCTACTAGACCTTAAGTATAATGCTAAAACTTTATTATATACTTTATAGTTAAGTTTGGTCTGTTATAATTAAATTGTAAAGCATATCAAGTCCAAACTATTCAAGCAAGCACAAACAACATCGAACACATATGATTAACCACAAAGATTGTTTAAACCTTAATAAAGGAATCTTTTCTTTAAAAGTTATTCGTTTTGCCACTTCAATCAACATATGACAATTAATAGTAAACACCTTACTTTATACTTCACTTATATATTTAGTATTAATAACACTTAAAGTTCTTTATAAGTGACACTATAAAGTGAATTTGAAGATAAACAATTATTATATAAGTAGTCTTTGAGTAGCATTCCATAATTGTGTATCTCATTGTTTTATGAGATTATAATTACATGTTGTTTCACACACACTCACAAGCCTTAATAAGAAGCACATGTGTGAAACTTAATCTAAAAGGGCAACATATTCCAAGAAAAACCTTTCCAGTATCCAAACCCTAGAACAACATTATTCTCGGGATTCGCGTTTATCAACTTGCATTACATTACTTATGCATAAAAGCATCTTGCTTCTTTAAACATTAGTCCTTACCGGACCAATGATGCTGATTTTAGATATTGGATCTTATATTGTCTTGAAGACCGTGAGTGCATAATCTTGCAATCACAAAAGGCAATTTCACACTTGCTCATTTCCTTTGATTATTTTCTGTAAAATATTTTACAATTCCAGTGTTGTCATCACCTGCATTTGAAAAAGGTCAGAAAACACTATTTTTATAATAATGTGATTATAGGTTATTTACCATGAGGTAATAACCTACTATAAGAGTTCCGGTGGTAAAGGAACATATTATCTAGGACTTAACAACCAATGTCGCCAGTGATTCTTGCGTCGTATATTACGCTTGACCATGAGAATTGGAATGGGACGAAGAAGTCAGCTGTATCTTTTCCCTCTCGCATGGAGCCGGATGTGCGGGTCATGGCTGTTATCACTCGTAGCATGCATATTATATGGTAATTCGTAGAGGATATGCAGCATATGGGTGGGAGCCCTCAATGTGCCATGATAGTTTAGGCATCTGAACGGTCTGTACTGCCAATTGCCATAATTCAATAGGTGGGCTGGCGTACACCAAGGAGACATGCGGGGTCGCGGAGAAGGCAGTGATTGGCTTGGATATTAGTCTGGGCCTCACACCAAGGAAGTGTGAACGAACCTGCAATTCGGATGTACAACAAAGCTAAGATCTCTCATGGGTAAAGTAACGCACCTCTATAGAGTGTAAGAACTGTAACTTGTTACTCCCTGTTCCGGAAAGGAGCTTCGAACGCGGCGGGAAAGGAACTCCATGAAAGTTCTGGTAAACCCGTGAAGGCTGACGGACATAGTTTTTCTGAATAAAAGCAAACTTTGAAGAAATGTTTACGAAAACTTGCATTGCCTATGACCTACGGTCTCCGGTTGTAGTTATAGTGCATCAAACACTCCTTTTCTAGTGAACTTGCTGAGTACGCTCGTACCCAACATATCTTCTTATCCCTTGCTAGGTTCTAGAGCCAGTACAGACGACGTCTACATCAAGTTATGCTCCAAGAATCATCATTAAAAGCTAAAGCTCTTCAATGAAGTCAAGGAAGTCAACATATACATCAACTCAAGTGAAGACGAAGTTGCGAATTAGATAAGAATAGAATCTCCAGCCATAGAACCTACTTCTGTAGTGTATTGCAATAGCAGCAATGCCAAACTAATAGTTTAGATACTAGTCTTATTAGTATGATAATTTTTGAGTTGTTTATTCCTGATTCTTCTTTGTAAGAAGTTTCTTTCTCTCTCTTTAACCTAGAGTGTTCTCTGGATCTTGTGTAAAGAGTTGAGTTGTAACCTATAGTCATGTCTTGGACTCTTTGTGTTTTTTGTACTACTCTGAGGGATGTAATACTAGTGAACGGTGTTTCATTGGTGTTATGTCAACGACTATAGTGTACTACATCATGCAGTGGTATGCTGGGTGACCGCAGTATGCTCTTTGTCATTAATATTGAAAGTTACTTTCCCTTGATTACAATTAATGACAGCAACTGCAGTATTAAGAAAAGGTCTCCCAAGAATAATAGACATATTATCATCTTCAGTCATTTCAAGCACAACAAAATCAGTTAGAAGCAAGCAATTATGAGCCACTTGCAGAGGAACATCCTCACATATACCAACAGAAATAGTCGTTGCCTTATCAGCCATTTGCAAAGATATATCAGTTGGTATCAACTTTTCTAGCTGGAGTCTCTTATAGAGAGAAAAAGGCATAACACTAACTCCAGCTCCCAAATCACATAAAGCAGTTCTAACATAATTATTCTTAATAGATCAAGGAATAGTTGGTATACCTGGATCACCAAGTTTCTTTGGAACCTTACCATTGAAGGAGTAATTAGCAAGCAAAGTAGAAATCTCCTCATTAGGAATCTTCCTTTTATTAGAGACAATATCCTTCATATACTTTGAATAAGGAGGCAACTTAATAGCATCAATTAAAGGAATTTGCAAAAATAAAGGCTTCATCCACTCACAAAACTTGTAGTAGTGTTCTTCCTCCTTTGACTTGTGTTTCTTACCTGGAAAATGCATAGGTTTCTGCACCCAAGGTTATCTCTCTTTACCATGTTTATTAGCAATAAAATCTTCCTTAGTGTACCTAGTGTTCTTAGTGTGCTTCTCAGGTTCTTCCTCAACTTCTCCCTCATTATCAGGAGCATCATTTTTATCATTACCACTCTCAGTTTCAGCATTAGAGACAAATATACTATTAGGATCTACAATAGGTTTAAGTGGTTCCTCAACTATTCTATGTTTCTTTTTCTTTCTCTTATGAGGACTCCCACTATATTCACCTTGTTGAGAATCCTGCTCAATTCTTTTAGGGTGTCCTTCAGGATATAAAGGGTCTTGATTAGCTATACCACTCCTAGTTCTAATTCCATAAGCATGTTTATCCCTTGAAGAATTAACTAGCATATCCTTTTGTACTTTAGCAAGTTGATCAAGTTGGCTTTGAACCATTTTAAAGTGTCTACAAAGCATTTTAATATCATTTTAAGTTCTTTCCACAATATATTTCAACTCTTTAATAGCTCTAGAGTTTTCTAATAAATGATTCTGAACTTGTTTATTAAAATTACCTTGCTTAACAATAAATATGTCAAGTTCCTCTAAGCATTGATCAGGAGGCTTACTATAGGGAATATCCCCTTCATCGAAGTGGAGAGAGTGTACCTCAATAGTAGATGAGTGGGTAATTGGCTTACATAATTCTTCTATAGGAGGTAGATTCTTCACATCTTCAGCTCTAATACCTCTCTCCTTTAGACACTTCTTAGATTCCTTCATCACTTCATCATTTAATGCAATAACTCCTCTTTTCTTTGGTGTTGGTATTGGAACTGGTTCAGGAACATATGGTTTAGGAGTAATAGGCTCAGGTGTATTTAGCTCAGCTGAAGTCCAATCATCATAATTCTTTCTTATTTTAGACATTAATTCTTCAGCATTTGTAGGAGTTCTTTTCCTGAATACACAATCAGCAAAGCTATCTAGGTATGTCCTAGAATCATCAGTTAGTCCATTATACTAAATATCAAGAAGCTCATTCTTAGGTAATGGACATCCAGGATGTGCATGAATCAAGGCACAGAACCTTGTCCATGACTCAGGCAATTTCTCTTCTTCTCCCTGTTTAAAATAAAAAAAGTCTATGCAAAGCAGCATGTCTAGCACTAGGAGGAAAATATATCTGGAAGAAAGAAGCAATCAAACAATCAGGATTATCAATGGAACCCGGAGGTAATCTATTAAACCAATCCCTAACTTCTCCTTTTAGTGAAAAAGGGAAGATCCTAGTAACAAAGTACTTGAGCATCTTGATGCAGCACTCAATAGGGAGGAAGAGGTTGATATAGGAGTGGTTCATTGGGAACCCCAAGAGCAAGGTGTGATGGAGCACATCAGCAAGTTTCCCTCAGTAGAGACCGAGGTTATCGAACCAGAAGGAGGAAGGAAACGTCACACATGTGTTGGAAGCAACATGGAGACCTGCAAAACACAAACTCAAGACTTTGTCCCAACAAAGGATTAAACGTATGGTGTGGAAAGTAATGTCTTGCAACAAGTAAACAAGTAACGGTGAAGGATGTATTGATGGTAAAGATTGGACCGGGGTCCATAGTTCACTAGAGGTGCTCTCCTTAGATAAACAACATGGCATGCAGGGTAAACAAATTACAGCAGGGCAATTGACAATAACTGAGCAAGGCATAACAATGCAATTACTAGTCAGAAAGATCCTATGAGGTTGATTGGGAAATACAACAAGATACATAGACCGCCATCCAACTGCATCTATGACTAGAATTCCACCTTCAGGTTATCATCCGAACCCCCTCCAGTATTAAGTTGCAAGCAACAGACAACTGCTTTAAGCAAAGTGTGTAAGGTAAATAGTCCACATGTTCCATGAACAAGAGACCGTTGTTTTCTCCCTAGTAGCAACATCACATCTACAACCGAAGAGATTTCTGTCACTTTCCTTGGAAACTAGAGGCATGAACCCACTATCGAGCATAAATACCCCCTCTTGGAGTCACTAGCAACTACTTGGCCAAGATAACCACTAGCAACGGAGAGCATGCAAGATCAGAAACAACACAGACATGATAGAATCATAAAGACAAAACCATTAATCAAACCAACATAATAATCTCAATATCCATCAGATCCCCGCAAACACAACATGCATGATTACAAATAGATTAGATCTTGATCATGAACGGAGCTTACAAGATCTATACATTAAAGCACAAAGGAGGAGATACAACCATCTAGCTACTACATGGACCCATAGTCCAAGGTGGAACTACTCATGAATCATACCGGAGAGAAGGCCTCCAGGATGATCTCCCCTCCGGCAGGGTGCCGGGAAGAGCTTCAGATCCTCCCGATCTAGGGACGATGGTGGCGGCTACAGACGATTTCGTGGATTTCTGATCGAGTACCCAGAGTTTATGCATCGGGGGCTTCTTATAGGCGAAGGGGGAGGTCGAGGAGCCGGCCAGGGCCACCAAACCCTAGCCAGGCGCGGGCCCACCCGTGGCCGCGCCTAGGGAAGGGGTGGCCCCTCTGGATCGCCTCCCCGGCTCCCCTCTGGACTTCTTGTTCCCCACGGAAAGTAATTGACTTTGACGTTTGTCCCGTCCAATTCCGAGAATATTTCTTTACTAACTTTTCTGAAACCAAAACAGCGTAAAAACAGTATCCGCATCACTTGCAACTTGTTAATAGGTTAGTACCGGAAAACATGTAAAAAACACCTCAAAGTGTAGACAAGTAAAGAAAAGTAGATGCTAAAAAAGCATGGAGCATCAAAAATTATAGATAAGTTTCCAACGTATCACATCTTAAAATCATTAGAGAATAAAGCACTCATAGTAGAAAGCTCATTCATATGAGCCACAACACTCTCATTTTCAGTCCCACAAAAAGGTTCTTTCTCAACAATGTCCAAATAGGATAAATCAAGAGAGAAATGATAATATTTATCTTTAATATCTATGGGAGAAGCGGCAAACTTAGGATCATAGGATAACTTAGGAATAATGGTGCGTCTAGCAAGGAGACTCTTAATAGCAATAGTACCATGTGTGTTCCGGCACTCTTCAACAAATTCATCAGTGAACTCAATGTAACCATCATTAATATCATAACTCTCTATAGACTTAGGTGAGCTAACAGGTGTAACAGTATCTTCAGTAAGAGTTTCGGTATTTCCTAGACTAGCTATAGTAGCATCTAGGAAAGGACCTAATGAACCACTCGCATCAAGCACAGTAGAAGTAACATCATGAGTATCAAAAGCAGTTTCAGACTCAGCAGTAGTAGAAGTGTGTGTAGCATGAGTATGTGGTGGTGGTGTAACAATCTTACTTATAACAGACGGTGAATCAAGAGCAGCAGAGGTGTTTAGGACTGTACCTCTTCTTGTAGTGGATGGTAAAATAGGGAACTTTCCATCAAGAGTCTTCCCCATGATGAAAGGAGTAGAAGTGAACAATAATAGATCCAAGTGAACTTACAAATAAAGCTATGCTCCCCGGCAACGGCGCCAGAAAATAGTCTTGATGACCCACAAGTGTAGGGGATCGCAACAGTCTTCGTGGGTAGTATTACCCAATTTATTGATTCGACACAAGGGGAGCCAAATAATACTTGCAAGCCTTAACAACTGAGTTGTCAGTTCAGCTGCACCTGAAAATAGTTCTTACTCACAGAAGTTTATTAGTAGCAACAATTTGGTAGTAGCAACAGCAACAGTGAAACAGGAGAAATAGTAACAGTAACAGTAAACAGTGGGATTCGAGTGCAATAGGCATAGGGATGGATGGACGGCGTTGCATGGACAAGTCTAAACATGTAACTTCAAGATCTAGGGCATTGCAGATAAATAATAACAAGCATCCAAGTACTAAACAATCCTAGGCATGTGCTCCAAATATAGTCATACGTGCTCGCAATGAGAACTTGCACAACATCTTCTGTCCAGCCAGCCCGTGGCAGCGGGGCCTCTAGGGAACTACTGGAAATGAAGGTGCTCCTTTTAATAAAGCACTAAAGAAAAGCATTAACACTCCATGAACACATGTGATCCTCACACTACAGCCATCCTCTCCGGGTGTCCCAATTAATGTCACTTTGGGGTCTTTGGATCCGGACAATGATATGTGTACACAACTTGCATATAAGATCACAAACAATACTATCATAATGATTTAATAATAAGTTCAGATCTGAGATCTTGGCACTCGGGCCCTAGTGACAAGCATTAAGCACAACAAGTTGCAACAAAGTAAAATAGCACTAATAGAGATACTAGGCACTATGCCCTAACAGATCTTATTTGATTACATGATAGAACTCATCCAATCCCTACCATCCAAAAGCCTACAACGGGGGATTACTCACTCATGGATGAGGGAAACATGGATGGTTGATGGAGATGCGTTGGTGATGACGATGACGATGGTCCTCTCCAAATTCCCTGTCCCGGCAGGGTGCCAGAACAGAGTTTCTAGATCCGAATCTTGGTTTCTGGTGGCGACGGTGTAGCGGAACTCTTTATGGAAAACTATCGACCCCCTTGGGTTTTTAGGTCGAGAGGCAACTTATAGGAGCATAGGGAGGCCGAGGGGGTGGTTGCACCCCCCTAGGAGCGACCAGTGGTGGGTCTGCGCCTGGCAGGGGCGTGGGCCCCCCAGGCCCCTTCTCTGTCTCGTCTTCTGGATCCGTGGATCTTCTGGTGAAATAGTATTTTTGGCATATTTTTCGGGATTTTTCCTGATAGTTGATTTGCTGCACAAAAACTAGATACCAAGGTAATTCTGCTGAAAACAGCGTCAGTCCGTGTTAGTTGTACCCAAATCATAGAAGTTTAGAAGAGAAACAATAGAAAGTGTTCGAGAAAGTAGATACGTTTTGGATGTATCATGGACGTGTGTGGGTGGGGACGCGGGACTGTTCGTAGGTAGTGCATGATCTCCATTTTCTAATTGAATTAATAACACACGCACTAACAGCTGGGACCGTCCAAAGACATCAGGAAGCACCGCAGACCAACGATACGGTGAAGACCGATCTGACACGTGGGCTTTACGCATAGATGAAGTGCTTGGTTAATAAAATCGACCATGGGCCGCGACGAAATCCATGACGAATTAAGAAAAAGAGGAAATGGAAAACTGGACTTCAGGGCCCGGGACGAAAACTGCGGCGAAATCTGCCGCGACGAACCAAGGAACGTCATGGAAAACCGGACCGGAGAGCCTTGGAGGGAGTTTTGACGAAACGGACAAGAACGTCAGGGATCCATGACATTTTTACTACGCATCATAAGAGAAACGTCATGGACCGCCCTGATTCTTGTAGTGTCCATCAATTAGTTGGGTATCCAAAGAGTGTTTTCCTAACACCAGGGTGAAATTAGTTTACCTTAAACTAGTCTCTAAAAACACAGTAACCAAACAACGCCCTCGAGTACCGAGTCACGATTTTCAAAGTGAAAACCCAAGGTCAGACCTTCATTGGTTGTATCTGTCAATGGTTATGATGTTGGCATTGTTTCGAAAACTCGAACTTTCTCTAGGACAAAAACCTAAGATCTTCGATCAGGCGACGACAACGCTTGTGCATTATTTTTTCTTGAAGATGTTGCTTTTGGAGAATCTCTTTTGAAGTCCAAGTGTTGTTTCCGGTGGTGGTCTGAGTGCTACTATTGCGAGTAGTTTGTCAATGGATGGGGTGTTTTTTCTCTCTTTTTATTTTTTCTTGGACGTGTGCATTAGAATGCTTTGGACATCTTGGTGTAAAGGTTGTGCGTAATTGTTATTTTTGTAATATTAAAATATTCTCTTTTATTAAAAATCGATTCGGCATCGTAAATTCGTAGATAGAAAAAAATGTTGGGGGAGGATACACAACCCCCACTGCTTGCGGTAAACCCCGAGGATAGTTTTAATCAACAGATATGCAGCAGAAATAAAACAACAAGGACATGCATAGGTGACATAATGATATACGTGAAAAAACCTCCTCAAGGTGAGGAGAAAAAAACCACGGGTGCGGATGATACCTCGGAAACGTATCTATAATTTTTGATGTTCCATGCTTGTTTAGTATCTACTTTGCTTTGCTTTGTCTACACTTTGAGGTGTTTTTATATGTTTTCTGGAACTAAACCTATTAACAAGTTGTCATAGTGCCAGTTGCCTGTTTTCTTCTGTTTTTGGTTCCAGAAAGGCAGAAAATCAATATGTTCGGAATTAGATGGGACAAAAGCCAAAGTCAATATTTTACTGTGGGCAACATGAAGCCAGAATACGAGGCGGAGGAGGCTCACCAGGGGGCCACACCCCGTAGCGGTGCGGCCTAGGCCTGAGCGCGCCTGCGGGGTGTAGCCACCTTGGTGGCCCCCCTGCATCGCCTCTTCGCCTATAAAGTCCCCCCGATGCCAAAACCCTAAACACCCGATCAATATTCCATGAAACCGTCTGTAGCTGCCGCCACCATCGTCCCTAGATCGGGGGATCTGAGGTTTATCCCGGCACCCTGCCGGAGGGGAGATCATACCGGAGGCCTTCTTATCTGGTATGAAGCGTGAGTAGTTCCACCTTGGACTACGAGTCCATGTAGTAGCTAGATGGTTATATCTCCTCCTTGTGGTTTCATGTATAGATCTTGTGAGCTCCGTTTATGATCAAGATCTAATATTATTTGTAATCATGCATGTTGTGTTTGCGGGGATCTGATGGATATTGAGATTATTATATCACATTGATTAATGGTTTTGTATATTTGATTCTATCATGTCTATGTTGTTTGTGATCTTGCATGCTCTCCATTGTTAGTAGCTATCTTGGCCAAGTAGTTGCTAGTGACTCCAAAAGGGGGTATTTATGCTCGATAGTGGGTTCATGCCTCTACTTTTCAAGGGAAGTGACAGAAATCTCTTCGATGGTAGATGTGCTATTGATACTAGGGAGAAAACAATGGTCTCTTGTTCATGGAACAAGTGGATTGTTTACCTTACACACTTTGCTTAAAGCAGTTGTCTGTTGCTTTCAACTTAATACTGGAGGGGGTTCGGATGACAACCTGAACGTGGATTTCTAGTCATAGATGTAGTTGGATGGAGGTCTATGTATATTGTTGTATTGCCCAATTGAATCTCATAGGATCTTTTTGTCTAGTATTGCATTGTTATGCCTTGCTCAGTTCCTGTTAATTATCTGCTGTAATTTGTTTACCCTTCATGTCATGTTGTTTATCTAAGGAGAGCACCTCTAGTGAACTATGGACCCCGGTCCAATCTTTACCATTGATACATCCTCCACTGTTACTATTTACTTTCTGCAAACCATCATCACCTTCCACACCAAACAGTTAATCCTTTGTTACAACAATCTATGAGATTGACAACCTCACTATTCGTTGGGGCAAAGTCTTGAGTTTGTGTTGTGCAGGTTTCCACGTTGCTTGCAACACCTTTGAGACGTTTCCTTACTAGTTCGATAACCTCGGTTTCTTACTGAGGGAAGACTTGCTGTTGTGCTGCATCACACCTTGCTCTTGGGGTTTCCCGACAAAATGCTCGCACGTTGATGCAGCGCCATCAAGATTTTCTGGCGCCATTGCAGGGGAGGCTAAGGATGTATTCACAAGGGGAGTCCTTCTCAACCTTTATCTTTACTTTGTTTTTAGTTTGCTTAGTTCCTTTTGCTTGGTTTGGTTTGCCTCTTTTTATCAAAAACTGCAAAAAAATTAGTTTAGTTTGGTTTGTTTTCTCTTATCAAAAACACAAAAAAATGAGTTCCTGCTCTAGTTGCTAGTATGTTATTGCCTTGCTTTGTCATGCTTTCTATCAATGGATGGTTTCTTTGAAACTAGTTATTATTGGCAAGGTGGGTTTACGGAATAAGAAGAAGAGTATTATTATAAGGAGCACCGTTTGTCACAAAAAGGGAAACACTTATGGGAGCAAATTGATAAATTGAATACCATTGCTAGAGAGGTGTGCTCTACTTATAATGTTACTTATTGCTTTGATAAATCTTGTTACGCTAGGAGGTATAAACACCTTCCTTTTTAATGTGAGTATAATGATAATGTTACCATATCTTCTTATGTTAAGGGAAATTATGACTTTTATGATGTGGAACAAATTGAAGAATTTATTGCTTTGAAGGGTGCATTTGAACTTGCCAGTTTGCTTGGAAATACTGATGACGCACCTTATGAATATGAGGTTTATGAGATACTTAAATTTTGCTTTGATAATTACAAGGAAGAAAATGGTTATATTCTCGAATATTTTAATAGGTGCTTTCCACAAATGGAAGAGACTAATGCCTTGCAGGAGCCTATGGAAGACGAAATTGCTGAACCTGAAAGCTCAATAGATGAAAAAAAGAGGAGGAGAGTGATGGTCAAGAGAAGAAAAATGGATCTACCCATGCTTACCTTCTAATGAGAGTAACTCTTTACCTCTTACATTATTTGATTGTCCCCCATGCTTACCTAAGGAGGATGAATGTTATGTTCCTGTGGATTCTTTTGAAATAATTGTTAAAAGTGGGTTTGGTTTTAGTTCCACTATTTTTGAGCTTGATAAAAATTATGTGTTCGTAGATCATGAAAAGCATGATTTACGTGATAGTTACACTGTTGAGTTTATTCATGATGGTACTAAAAATTATTATGAGAGAGGAAAATATGGTTGTAGAAGTTTTCATTGTACTGAAACACCTCTCTATTTGTTGAAAGTTTTGAAGATGCTCTTGTTTTTATCTTCCTATGCTTGTCACTTTGTTCTTTGTGGATTTATTTTCTTACAGTATTCCTATGCATAGCAAGTGGGTTAGACTTAAATGTTTTTTGAATTTGCTTCTTGATGCTCTCTTTTACTTCAATTCATATTTCTTATGTGAGCATCTTTTCAAACTATCAAGCCTAAACTTAAAGGCGTTAAAGAAAAGTACTTGTTGGGAGATAACCCAAGAGTATTCTTGAGTCTTGGAAGTTATTACTTCAGTAATGACCTCTCCTTATCCTTTTTGTTTGATTTTTGTGCCAAGAATGACCTCTAATGAGAGGGAAGTAAGATTTGGGGAGTTGCTGCCCCGAAACAGATTTCTATCCTCCACCATAAAAATTCGTGAGGAGTCTCTATAAGTCATATTGAGCTGAACATTTACAAATAAATCCCCCAGTACGTTAGATAACTTTCGTTAGTTTAACACTTTTTGATTTGAGCAACAGAAGGTCTTCAAAAAAATCGGTTTCTACCTGCTGGTCTGTTTTGACAGATTTCTGCCATTATTTGCATTTGCTTCTTATCGATTTCTTTTTGAGTTCTCTTTTGGGGAATTGAGCCTTTTAAAGTAAGTTGCTTCATTAGATTGTGTCTTTAGTGAAAAGTTTTGCTGTTCCAAAGCTAAGCCTAAAGGTCTATTATCTTTTGAATACACTAATGTTGCTAATGAAGATTGTGTGAAGTTTTGTATGAAGGAAAAATTTCAGGTGTAGAGAGAGAATGATGTAATGAGATGAAGAATGGACAAAATATCAAGCTTGGGGATGACACCCCGGTGTCACCCCAATAAATACTCAATAGGTACAAGCGTCAAAGCTTGGGGATGCCCAAGGCATCCCCTTCTTCATCAATGAAAAGCTTAGGTATGTCTAGACACTTCATTTTTATTGTTTCATGCACTGTTGTGTTGTTCTTGGAGCGTCTTAATTTTCGTTTGCTTTGCTTAGTTTGTTTAGTTTGCTTGAATAAAGTACTTTGGACCCCAGTTCTCGCTGTGTTGTTTCAAATAATTCGATTGGTGTTGGAAAGGAGTAGAAAGTTCTTGCTTGGAAGTGCAAGAGGAGCTTGCATTGACTATGACTTAGACTTTAGCATGTCATGCTAGGTGTTGTTTTGACCTTATGCTTAGTGATTATTGTTGTAGCATGACTTGTTCCAAACAATTGGGATTGCTTCGTGTGCCTTGAAAGAATCATGCGTTGTTTTAGCATACAAAAGCATAGTATTTTGGTATTCTCCTTTGATGTTTTGTTTGGGTTGAATTGGCACATTCTCACACCATGTTATGACTATGGACAAGTCACCATAGCCTCTATGATCATTTAGTCCTTGACTTGTAGTACCACTCTATTCTTTAATTAGTAATGTTTTGTCGCTCTACAAGATTATGGCCATTATTGCTCTCTTAGTTGGTTGCTCCCAGTATTTTGCTAGCCTCCACTTGTATGAGTAAGTTCTACTCATGCTTCCAACTCCCAAGAAACCCAGTTATTCCAAAGTGTCCACTATAAATTCGTATGCACTGTGTGTTACACCATTCCAAGTATATTCTTGTTTTCAGCTATCTTCCAATTAAAAAGTATTTTGTTATGTGAAAACTTAGTGATTAAAGCCCTCACGAACTTGGTGGCACACTTTATATTCCTTTCCTCTAAAAAACTTGAACCATTGTGTCGTATATGTTGTATATGCTTGCACTTATACGTTGGAATTAGCAGAACCATGTTGTCATGGGGAACGTTTTCAACATTGCACTTGTACTTTGTACACAACTAATATCATGCTCTTTTGTCTATGGATGTCAACGGTGTGAAATAAAAAGGGAGCTTGTAAGTCTATGGAGTTATGTATTTTGTGTTAGAGAAACGCCTGGGCCGCTAGCATAAGCCATGCCTAATCATGGTGGAAACTTGCAGCATCACCATAATAATCTATCTGTGAAGCATCCTCAATAAAAATCTATGCAAATAGTAAATAAAAAGATCGCTGATATGCTCATTGTCTACTTGCCTTGTTATTTTGGTTATGGGATAGCTCCTGTACCATGTACAAGGGGTACACTGTTGGCGGTTCTCTATGATACGCATGTACTTACTATGACAAGAACTTACAAATGACTGAAATTGAGTAGCATGAGGTGTGACCCTCATATTCAAGGGACATGAGATTGCCAACTTATACTTTGTCAAACATATACTCCATAGTTTGTTCACTTAAACCTTAATCACTTCAAGATGCTTATGATAGGGGAAATGAGGGCTAAAAGGTAACAAGTACCATAATTTTTGGAAGCTCTTTTTGAAACTTGAAATCCCTGCTTCCCTTTATGAAGGGCCTTTCTTCCACTATTATGTTGAGTCTCCACCTTCTACCTTTAGGCACCATTAAGAGAGCATAGTTGACATTCTTAGTTCTATGTGCAGTATCCCAAAACTTATTGATTGATGCATATTGTTGATATCGCTCGTTCTTGTGCTATTTGTATCTAGTCACTCTTATGAACTTTGAAGGTGTCCTATGCATCTATTTGCTATTCCATGAGGGACAAGCTGATTGCCACTATGCCATGTTTTCTGTATGTGAAACAAAAAAACGTTTTTCAATGCATGCTATTCATGATCTTTGTTTGTAGCCTTTCATCTTGCGTACATAGTTACTTTGTCTTACTGTTAGAACACCATCTTTCATGCACATGTTTAGAGTTCTTTGATCCCAACTTTCAATGCTTGCAAATGGTTTGATATTTATTGTGAAGGTGCATGTCACCTTAAAAATTATTCTTTTATCACTTACCTACTCGAGGACGAGCAGGAGTTAAGCTTGGGGATGCTTGATACGTCGGAAACGTATCTATAATTTTTGATGTTCCATGCTTGTTTAGTATCTACTTTGCTTTGCTTTGTCTACACTTTGAGGTGTTTTTATATGTTTTCTCGAACTAACCTATTAACAAGTTGCCACAGTGCCAGTTGCCTATTTTCTTTTATTTTTGATTCCAGAAAGGCAAAAAATCAATATTCTCGGAATTGGACGGGACAAAAGCCAAAGTCAATATTTTACCGTGGGCAACACGAAGTCAGAATACGAGGCGGAGGAAGCTCACTAGGGGGCCACACCCCCTGGCGGCGCGACCTAGGGCTGGGCACGCCTGCGGGGTGCAGCCACCCTAGTGGCCCCCTGCCTCGCCTCTTCGCCTATAAAGTCCCCCCGATGCCAAAACCCTAAACACCCGATCAATATTCCACGAAACCGTCTGTAGCTACCACCACCATCGTCCCTAGATCGGGGGTGGGGGGTCTGAAGTTCTTCCCGGCACCCTGCCGAGGGGATATCATCCCGGAGGCCTTCTTCTCTGGTATGAAGCGTGAGTAGTTCCACCTTGGACTACGAGTCTATGTAGTAGCTAGATGGTTGTATCTCCTCATTGTGCTTTCATGTATAGATCTTGTGAGCTCCGTTAATGATCAAGATCTAATATTACCTATAAGCATGCATGTTGTGTTTGCGGAGATCCGATGGATATTGAGATTATTATGTCACATTGATTAATGGTTTTGTCTATTTGATTCTATCATGTCTATGTTGTTTGTGATCTTGCATGATCTTCGTTGTTAGTAGCTATCTTGGCCAAGTAGTTGCTAGTGACTCCAAAAGGTGGTATTTATGCTCGATAGTGGGTTCATGCCTCTACTCTTTAAGGGAAGTGACAGAAATCTCTTCGATGGTAGATGTGATGTTGCTACTAGGGAGAAAACAACGGTCTCTTGTTCATGGAACAAGTGGATTATTTACCTTACACACTTTTCTTAAAGCAGTTGTCTGTTGCTTGCAACTTAATACTGGAGGGGGTTCAGATGATAACCTGAAGGTGGAATTCTAGTCATAGATGTAGTTGGATGGCGGTCTATGTATATTGTTGTATTGCCCAATCGAATCTCATAGGATCTTTTTATCTAGTATTGCATTGTTATGCCTTGCTCAGTTCCTGTCAATTGCCTGCTGTAATTTGTTTACCCTTCATGTCATGTTGTTTATCTAAGGACAGAACCTCTAGTGAACTATGGACCCCGGTCCAATCTTTACCATTGATACATCCTCCACTGTTACTGTTTACTTGCTGCAAACCATCATCACCTTCCATACCATACAGTTAATCCTTTGTTACAGCAACCGATGAGATTGACAACCTCACTGTTCGTTGAGGGCAAAGTATTGAGCTTGTGTTGTGCAGGTTTCCATGTTGCTTGCAACACCTTTGAGACGTTTCCTTCCTCCTACTGGTTCAATAACCTCGGTTTCTTACCGAGGGAAGACTTGCTGCTGTGCTGCATCACACCTTGCTCTTAGGGTTTCCCGACGAAGCGCTCCCACGTTGACGCAGCGCCATCAGCGGATCAACCGGTCTCGTGAGCTTCACTATGAGCAACCTGGGTACAGAGTCTTCTCTAGAACATGTAGAGATATAAAACACACTCAGCACGTTGCCAACCGACAACAACAACCACTTGAAAGAAAGATTACAGCAAAACAGATTATCTTAGTTTCTATCCCCTTCGGTAATCATCAAACTACTCTTAAACCGCAGATCCAATGAGCACCAAACTTAATTAGTAAACAAACTAACATACGAGTATCCAATATACATACCAAATTTTAGTTCAATCGAACACCATTTGCCTTTCCAAACTGTTATAACTGCGACAAAAAGATAACGAAGAACGAAAAGAAAATCACAGCAAGAGGACACAAATTTAACGTGAAAAAACCTCTCCAACAACTCCAGCCATCGAAACTTCACTATATCAGGGAGTGTTTACAAACGCCGGGGACTTTACAGATGCAACTCATTCCATCCGGTGGCTTATAAGGGGTTTATATATCGGTGGAAACCTAGGTCTTCGACGATCTGTACCGTACCGCTCAGCCCAACCATATCGTTACACTCGGCCCAAGCCTCCGACGACGGGTCTCGCTGCACTCGTCAGAAGTTGGCATATACTTTATAGAATTTGGATCAACATATGACACAAACTGTTTGTCTACCAAACCTGCTCTGTGCTGAAACTACAGCAGTCCGAACTGACTAAACTTCTTATAAATATGATGCTACACTGATCAAAATCTTAAACCAGCTAATCAGATTGAAGTATTCAAAGCAAGGAACAAGCTCACCAATTTTGGAGCCAATTCAAGCACGTTTGAGCCTACAAACACCAGCTTGAAGACAGACCGGTCAGATCTTAGAAATCTAGACAGAAATCATCTCTCCTTCTTCTTTCTCTCTTCTCACTAGATTGTGGTGTTCTTGTGTATTCTCTCACCCTCTCAAAGCAGCAGCCACGATGGCTTACTTCTCTCACTTACTTACTCTCTGTTTGAGATACGCTCACACAGCCACCAAGAGTGACTAGGATTTTTCTTTTCTACTCCTCTTCCAACGAGCACCGATACGAACCGGTTGAAACGTGTTAGACTTTCACGGGCTGATGTTGGGCTTCCAACACTCCTCCATGTGGAGGGACATGGTCCAATAAAAACATGTTTTTCTACTTTATCCGATACTTAAGAAGACCTTTTCAAACAACGGACTAAAAAATGCATCATCACGATTTCAATTGGCATCCTTGAGGGCACGTTTAACGCAGGCGTTAGATGCAGGCGCTAGGTTCGAACGCTTCACTTCACTTTTTGCGCATGCGGCGAATTTGTTTTCTTAACGACAGAAGCTATCCACGCGCTAGAAAATAAATCGGATTAAACACCTCCTTTGCCGGCTGGCGTTGGAGGATTGAAGCGCACGTCTGATTTTTCGTTTCGTATTTATTATTTTAAATCGCTTAAGCGCCCGGCTAACAGTCTAGGGATGTACATGCCCTGATCATGTCATCCGTTAATTTCAACCTGCCCGCCCCTTGATTTGTTCCTCGAACATAAACAATGTTCTAGTTTTACTCACTTTAATAACTATGGCAAGTGAAACTGAGCCGGCAACAAGAGTCAACTCAGCAGATCAACTACAGAAATCTCCTAATTCTTGTAGGTCAAATGGCCACGACGCCATGGTTCGTCCTGGTGTAGTATGAAGCTATCGAGCCTGTGCTCGCAGCCGTTCCGCCTGCGCGGGCTCTACCTCCGAGAGCTCCGAGCGGTTGCCTCTTCGGTCGTCCTGCCGCGGCTACGCGTTGTGGTTGCACGACGGCGCGGGCGAGCCGCACACCTGTTCCCACGGCGTGCATGAGCTGGTAGCGCTTCAGATCGATCGGTGAGAGGACCAACAAAGGCAGTGTCCTCTCCCTAAATCTCAGACAAGCTCTGCAGTTCACCAGCCTGCATGAAGAGTCTGACCCAGAAGTCCATCTCGTCGTTGCACGACGACGGCGAGGCACTGTCATCTGCACCGAAGGTGTCGCCGGAGGATTCCATTCCGGAACCGGAGCTGTCCACGGTGGTCATCGCCAGCGTCTCCGACCAGAAGCTTTCGTCGATCTGGAACTCCTCGGAGGAGAAGCTTCCGGCCGTGTTCTCCATCGAGTCGTCGCTGGCGGAGGACGTCGAAAGGGACTGCTCCGGTGACGACACCGGCTCGGAGGCCGGGCCCACGGGTGAAGCCACTGCAATAGGCTTCTTGGCTTTCCGCTTAGGCGCACCGGTTTTGCCTGCTTGTGGCTGGCCGGAAGACTCAAGTCGCTTCTTGAGGTGCGTGTTCCAGACATTCTTGATCTCGTTGTCGGTCCTCCCCGGCAGCCTCGCCGCGATCATCGACCATCTGTTGCCGAGCATGGAGTGGAGGTGGATGATGGCGTCTTCCTCCTCGCCGGTGAAGTTGCCGCGCTTGACGTCGGGGCGCAGGTAGTTGATCCACCGGAGGCGGCAGCTCTTGCCGCACCGCAGCAGCCCGGCCTGCTTCGGCAGCGCACGCCAGTTGCTGTGCCCGTGCCGCTCGATATGAGCGACAAGGATCCTGTCTTCCTCCTCCGTCCATGGTCCCCTCTTTAGCCCAAGTTTCTCGCAGCAAGGAGACCTCCCCATTGCTGTTGCTCAGTTCTCTGCTTCCGTCTTCCCCTTGCTTCTTGTCAGCCGGTTAAACTCACTGGTGCTCTGCGTTGGATGGATGGATTGTTTAGGGTCTTGAGGTTGAGGTTTGTTCAAGGGTGCCTGAAGTGTTCAGAAGAGTACGGTTGATGCTGGTGTAGTGGAGTGGATTGCAAGGGCGTCGAGCTATTTATGCTCCGCGCGGGACGAGGAGGATGGCAAAAAAAACGTGGTCAACAGGGTTAAAGGGGCAACTTCCTCGCGAGTGAGGCAATACCATTGCGCGAGTGAGTCGTTGTATTATTTTGGGTGATGGGGTCCATGTATGTTGCTTCTTTCCTTGTTTATTGCTCGACTTGTTTTTTTTTTAGAGCTGCTCGGCTTGTTGCTACTTTAGTTTTTCTTTCCTTTTTTTTGCGGAAAGGGCTTAAATTTGTATGATGATCATGATAGTTTGTTTCAGGTTGCATGGCTAAGTATGATTATAGTGTTGATGTTCACAAATTCAACTACACCACAAAAAATTTGTTGAGGTTCACTATGAAGACCATATTTGTCAAAATACACTGCTACTGGCAATGGCGGACACAGTAAAGAAGTGCAGTATGGACACGCTTCAAAAAAAATCCAACACTAGAATTTGTGTGATAAAAAAATCCAAACGAATAATATAAGTAGATAATTGATTCACAATATTCTAGTTCAATACAAACCTTCATCATTCCAATACAAATAGTCCAAAATATCAAGTGAGTCTTACAAACCAAAATATAACATAATAGTCTTACATGACATCAAGATAGCTATTTGGAAACTCTACGTTCTCGCATTGTCATGAAAGACAATTTAGTGCATCAGATATTCAGACCGGACAAATGTAGAAGCAATTTAGACCTTACATCGTACATATTTTAAATTAAGGTATCAAATCAATTAAATTAGGGATTGAATCAACAAATAATAAGCACCAATTTATACATGGGTTGCTGCCAATGGCTGAAAGCCTGAACGGAGTCGGGGAGGCCGCCACCACGGCATAGTTCGAGGAGACGGGCGGCCTATTAATGGTGAGCGGAGGAGGACAGGAGGCGGCCGGTCATTGAGCGGTGCATCGATGAGGAGGGAGGAAACGGTCCAATCGGACCAATCCTGGCCGCCGGACGACCGGACTGCCGGAGGACGGACCGGCGGAGGTTGGTCGTGTTGGAGATATGCCCTAGAGGCAATAATAAATATAGTTATTATTATATCTTTGTGTTTATGATAAATGTTTATATTCATGCTATAATAGCATTAACAAGGAAACATTAATACTTGTGTGATTTGTAAACTTAAATTGAAATCCCTAGTAAAGCCACTTCATAATACTAGCTTGTTAGTTAATAAATGATTGTGGTTTACCTATCATGAACATTCAGATGTTATTAACAACAAGATCATATCGTTAGGATAATGATATGATGGACATACTCCTATAGATAAGCGTAGCATAAAGATCAAGTCATTTTAATAGTTCAATTGCTATATGCTTTCTGATATATAGTAACCTAATTCCTTCGACCATGAGATCATGCATATCACCATCACCGGAAGGATGCTTTGATGACATCAAACACCACACCGTAACTGGGTGGCTATAAAGGTGGCATTGAGTGTGCGGAAAGTATTGGTTGAGACACATGGATCAAGAGTGGAATTTGTCCATCCATATGACGGATAGATATACTCTAGGCCCTCTCGGTGGAATGTCATCCAATTAGCTTGCAAGCATGTGACTGGCTCATAAGGGATCACATATCACGGAAACGAGAAAAGAGTACTTATCAGTAACGAGGTTGAACTAGGTATGCAGAGATACCGACGATCAAAACCTCGGATAAGTAAACTATCGTGAGACAAAGGGAAATTGGTATCATATGTAAGTGGTTCATTCGATCAAAAAGTAATCGTATAAATATGTGGGAGCCATATGAATTTCCAGATTCCTCTATTGGTTATTTTTTGGAGAAGTGTCTCGATCATGTCCGCATAATTCACGAACCGTAGGGAGACACACTTAAGGATTCGACGTTGTTGAGTAGTTATGGAATGATGAGTAAGAGAACGAATGTTGTTTGGAGTCTCGGATGGGATTCAGGATATCACGAGGAGATCCGGAATGGTCTGAAGAATAAGATTCATATAAGGAAAGTCCTGTTTCGGGGTTGGAGAATGGTTCCGGTGTTTTCATCGGGAATGTTCTAGAAGGTTCTGGAATGTCCGGCACTCCGGAGGGGAAGGGTACAAGAATGTGTCATAACAAGTTGGAATGGTTGCATCATGTACTAGGCGTCATCGCTGAACAAAATAAAGGGATAAATCAAATCCTAGTTTGAAAAGTCAAAAGCCAATTTGAAAAGTCAAACGGCTATTTTGATTGGTGGAGGGAGAGTAGGAAACCTACTTGGGGAGGAAGTCCCTCTCCCTCCACTGCCGGCCCTTGGAGATCGAGTTGGGGAGGGACTCCCCTCCCCTTGGCGCGCCCCCTCCACCTATATAAGGAGGGGCAAGGCTGCCCCTCCAAGACACAACACCACGCCCCTCTAAAACCCTAACCCTAGCCGTCGCCGCCCACCATAGCCGCCGCCCTAGGGTTTCTCCCAAGCCGCCGAGTTGGGGCTTCTAAGTTGCCCTAGCCGCCGGCCTAGCCCCTTCTACTTGGTGCGTCTAAACCCTAGATCACCGAGGCTCTCTCATAGTCCACCATACTCGCTCCGGCTTAAGGCGAAGCCCTGCGAGATCTCCCCTCTACTTCCGGTACCACGCCGCCGTGCTGCCGGAATCACGAGGAGAGTGCTACAAACTCCGCTGCCTGCTGGAACAAGGGAGAGGAAGGTATTCGTCGAGTACCGAATGTGTGACCGACTGCGAGCTAGCTTTAACGCACGGAAGGATCGTCTACGCGATCTTGACATCGGGAAGAGTACGACTACATCACCCACGAGAATCCGCTCTCGTTAAACACTTTGGAATCTTCGAGGGTGAGTTATTCCATCGACTCGTTGCTACAATCTAGTAGATAAATCTTGGCTTGTTTGTTTGTATGCGGTAGAATTTTTTTGTTTTCCATGCTACGAACCCCTACAGGTCGTCTGCGTCTGGCCGCCCAGGTGAGTCCCCTTCGGTCCTTCCACTTCCCATCGAGCAGCGCTGAGAGGAGAGTACGACTGAAAATTAGGGGTTAAAAGAAAAATCCCCAAAAGTCTGAGTAGGCCGCGACCCATGCAGCCCGTCCCCTGCGTCCGCCAGTGGTTAGTGGGAATAGGCAATTTGACCGTTATATGGACGGGCATTTCACTTTAAGGGCATCCTATTTTCGAGCCACTTGTTGGGTGGGATCATTTCGAGCCAAACTCTTCTCATGCTCGTTCAAATCCAAATTGGCTGCGAAGTGCCTTGTTATGTAGACGGCGACTATCAATACGTGTTCGTCACGCGTTGCTCATTTATTGCTCGGCTTGTTTCTACTTTAGGTTTTTCTTTTCTTTCGCGAAAGGGCTTACATTTATATGATGATCGTGATGGTTTGTTTCGCGTTGCATGATTGAGGGTCACTAATTCAACTACACCACACAAAACTTATTGAGGTTCACTACGATGACCATACTTGTCAAAATACGACTACAAACATGGACTATAGGGTTGGACTGCCGCAAGCGAACCACTGGAAATAGACAATTTACTAACGGTTCCGTGGACTATGAGCATCCGAAAAATCTTTAACTCTGAAACAAAAGTAACTATTGGGAGTTAAAACAATCTAGCTGCTCCCCTAAAATAGCTTACCTCTCTAAAAATACACTTGGAGCTATCTCCCAAAATAGGGCGCTCACCCAAGGTTGAGACGGGTTGCTCGCGCGAGGAGACCCCGGGGTGCCCCCTCCGAACCCTAGCCAGTCGCCGTCATCACTCCCCCGCCAGCCGATGCCGCAGCTCGAGCCGGCTGTGGAGGCCACGGCTAGGCTGCCGAAGGCGGTGGGCGATCTGCATGGCTCCATCGATCCTCTTCGTGCCAGGGATGGACACCAAGGGGCAGTGCCCGTGGATCCAAGCAATGGGCGGTGGCGCTCGCTTGCAGCTTGGAAGGGAGGCGCGGAGGAGAAGATGGGAGCGATGGTGTAGACTTGGAAGCGGCGTGGTTGTTGCCTTAGGCGACGACACTACATCTCGGTCTCTCTCTAACCGATCTATGGGTTCAGTCATGGCTGACCCGCTCGTTCCGTTTGTTGGAAGCTAGCCGACGGTATGGGGACTGCTGGATCATCCTGAATAATGGTGGCGGTCCTAGGGTTCCTTCTGTGCAAAGAAGAAGATCGGCTGGCTGCATGTCCTCGATGATCTGGTCTAGAGCGGCGAGTTCTGGAAGGCCCGCCAGCATACTCCCATGGGCGACTATGCTTGGAGATTGCTGGATCAGATTGAATTCGATCGGGCGTACCCAGGGACGGAGGAAGGGGACGAGCAGGGGCTTAGCCACCCCCAACAAACTGATTTTCTTCACTAATGGCATAACACGCATGCTTATACTTGGTGATTATAAGGCACTTTGCCACCTTCAACATGGTATTGCCCCCTCCAAGCCTAGTGGTTGGCTCCGTCCCTGGGTGTACCCATGTTTTTTCTGGCTGTTTGGTTTTAGCGGGGCGTTGCGAAGCTCTGATATCTTTTGCCATCATGTGTCATGTCTTCGACGATCCATGGTGAAATCAGATGCGGATAATGTCAAGAAAGATGGAACATCGGGAAAGCGATGGTGATTTAAATCTTTGTGGCAACGAGAAACTGGCTGTGTGATCTGTGTCTCGCAGCAGCGACTTTTTGTAGGGACAACAATACATGAGTAGTTCCAGGTATAGTCTTACCTTCCTGGGTGAAAACCCAAGGTCTATCCTTAAATGATTGTCTGGCAGTGGCCTTGTTGAAGGCATTGTTTTGCGAGCGAGGAATTTCTCTAGGGTAAAAACCTATAATCTTTGATCGAGCGACAACAGCGCTTGTGCACTGTTTCCTTCTTAAAGGCGTCGCTATTAGAGTGGTTGAATTACTGATGTTGTTCTGGTGGTGTTAGTGTCGTTGGTTCGAGGCATCGTTCTTTGTAGCGGGACTTTTTTTTTATAATTTTTTTCTGCGTTGTGTGCATCCATAAGGCCATTAGCGCATGCGTTGTTACAGAAATTGAATGTAATTGGTATCTCATGATATTAATATATACATTTTTTTTAAAAAACAAAAACTAGAGTGACAGCTTCAAATATATAGAAAAAGCTTCTAGGATACCCCTAAAAACACTGTTCTATAGGGTTAAGTTTGAAATTCGCTGGCTAACTTATACAATGACTGCAGTTGACCATTTCAGTCGAATTGTTTGAACTCTGCAACTTTTTCATGGCTAGAAGCCTAGAAGTGCTTGCAGCCTGACCATTCGAAATAAAAAAATATTTTCGAAATGTAGGAATCGCATTTTACTTTCTTTCCTTCTTCTGCTGTTCGAGGGAAGAATCTACCAATACAGTAATTAGTTTGTAAAGCATCTCCTCCCCTTTCTCTGAAGTCTGAACGGGCTAGCTAAGTCATCTGTGTGGCTGTAACTTTTCCAAGTTCAAACAACTTTCCCTCCAGAATGATCACATCAAGATACAGAATTAGACATGATCAGTTCAATCAAGTTGATTTTGTGAACTGATTTGATCCTTTATCAAGCGTCACGGAACCGTGCACTTCTCCCTGTCGTCGACGAGCGCCGTCGAGGCTTCACTGAACAATTCAACCAAAGACACCCAACTCGACCATTGATTGCTTAAAACGCTAAATTAAGCCGCATCGACTAGCATGGAAATGCAATATGAGCTAGCATACAGATACTAGTACTCCTTTACTGGCGTTTAATTAGCGCGTAAACCAACAAGGTTTGTTCTGGTCTACAGCGACTGGACAAACGTCCTTCAACAGGCTATATGTATGAACCGTACGTGGACAAGCTTGTGCATGCGTAGACACACACTTGCTCCTATAAGTAACGTGTTGATTTAGTGGCTTTTCTAAAATAAAATAATTGATACTTCTTTCGATCCATATTAATTGTCATAAAATTGATGTATCTATATATATTTTAGTGCTAGATATATACAATCTAATAAATTAATATAGATCGGAGGAATTACCACTGCAATGGGTCTTGATGTTCAGAAAGCACACTCATGACAATTTCTTCACTTTCCTATATATATATCTTAATGACATGACATGCAAAGTCCTGCATGTTCTTGAAAAAAAAATCAGTTTCCAGGTCAAATCAGCATATATAGCTGATCACGAGTTAAATGAAGTAAACTGAGTAAATTATAGATATGTCTCTACCGTGCATGGACCATTGGTGTAGGTGATCTCATGAAGAAAATGATGGTTTCGCTGCATATGCGCGGCAGACGATCGAGTTAGCACGACCAATTTAATTAGAACTGAAGCCGATTGGCGTCGTACGGTTGGATAGACTCGAAATGCCGTCCGACAAATTCAGCTTGGTGCTATATAGGAGTAGAAAACACTTCAGCAGTTTAGCTCTGATCTCCCTAAAGAAAAGAAGTGGTTGAAGAAGGGATTCTGAGTTGACCAAAGAATCGACGCTGGTAATGGATGCAGCTGGCTCAACGGTCAGTGTCAAGTCGTCAGCTGGCGCGTACGGCTTTGCGAATACACGGTTGCTCGAAAAAAAAACCGTTCAAATTTAAAGGGAGGTCACCGCTTGGGGCCTCGTTTTCTGCTGTGAGGTATATATACTTCCCCACAACTTGTATCATAATAGCGTTTTAGTCCCACATCTTTCAAGGTGAACAAGGTTAGTAACACAACTTGCAAACTAAGAGCATTTTAGTCCAATTTAGTCCCACATCTTTCAAAGTGAACAAGATTAGTAACACAAATTGCAAACTAAGAGCATTTTAGTTCAATTTTAACCGAATTCGTTCGCCGGTGGATGGAAACTCATTGTAGAGCTGACATGTGGCGTTGTAGTTTTTGCAAAATGGCCTCTATATATTTTCTCTGCCGCTTGTAATATTGGTATGGTCCACCTGTCAATGATTGTATAACTATATATAAGAAAATAAATATGAAAACAACTACAAACAGTGGGAGTTGAACTCACGACTTGTGTGTTTTTAAATAGATGCTTGCCACTACGGCAAATAACTGTATGTTTATTTGAAGAGCCGTTATTTATTATATATTATGTTTAAGGTCATCCGTCCTAGTTTGGATACACACACATACACCGACATGAAGCATATAGAAAAAGATTTAGGTATTAGTCGGTCAACAAGTTAGCTATCTCGTTGCATCAGATGAAACATAGAAAGAAAGTTATATATACTAGAGCGTGCCGTACGAGTAAACTGAAGCTTAATTGATTGAGCGTATATATTTAGGATACATTTTCGAAATATTTCATCTTGCTATATTAATATAACAACCATCCATGTAGTAAGAGTTCGACAGAACAAAAATGCTAGGGCAACATCAAAAGAACATGCCCAAAAGAAAACAAATATAGATAATAGTGAATCGACTAAACGATGACGATTCAAGACAGCTGCACCCTCCGGCTATGTCCCGCCACGCTCCAAGCCCCCGCACCCCATACCAAGCAGCACCCTCACAAAGTGAGGTGCTGTCACAGGGCGATGCTACCTGAACCAACGTACTGGACCCATGGTTTTCCCCAACACTCGGGGTAAAGTGGAAAGAGGATCTCCACGACGCCCTCCAAGAAGGAATGGCACCAGTCGAAAGTGGCGGCGCGATGGTATTGGATGAGCTGGCAAGGATTTCTCCCGATCCCCTCCCACCAAGGCACCCCGAGGCGCAACGGAGCACCACCACAAACATCGCCGCCCATGAGCATGCGCCACCGAACAGCTCGATCCCACCACAGAGCGGGATCTGCCACACCTACGTCTACCCAGCAACACATCGGACCTTCAACTTCTTCGGAGCACCGCCATCGGTGAGGAGCAGCCACCGCGACGCCATCCGAGATCTATGGGGGTGAGCTCGATCCCTGCCGCCACCACGGACGCAGCAGTCGCGAGCGCCACCACCTACCACTGCCTCGAGATGTAGAAGGCCACCCCCAGTGCCGCTCGCTGGCCGCCGCCACACATGGCCTCGCCAACCTCTGACGAGCCGCACTGCGCGCCAAGACTCCTTCGTCCTGCCTAGGAAGCTTGCGCCGGGGGAAGGAGGAGCCGCCGCCATCGGCACCGCGCAAGCTTTTCCCGGCTGCCAATGCCGGCGACGGCGAGAGGGGATCATGTGGAGAGGGACGACGAGGAGCTAGGGCTTGGGCGCCGCTTGGATCGCCCGCGAGGAGACACACCCGGGATACATGTAAGTCTTTATTTTGGACATTCAAAAATACATGTTCTAAAATTGTGAAGAATTTTAAAATGATGCAAATTTTTAATCTAAAATAATTTATATTCTATGATACATAAAAAATACAAAAATAAAAATATGGATTTACAAACAGTGGACCTTCAAATTCTGTAAAGGTTGTCTCTTTTTTAGCCCCAATAGAAATCAGTCGGGTTAAAAATTTGCACAATGAAAAAGCTTACATCATTGCATGCACGTATATATTTTTTATGGTGTTTTTTTATATTTTGAATTGTACTTTTACATGCGCGTGAGGTTTCATCTTATATAAAAGAAATGCGTCTTCCTAATTAAACAGTAGATTCTATTGGCGCGTTGTGTTCGAATCCCTTCAAAGGTATTTTATTTTATTTGTAAGTCTTCTGACAGGTGGTTATGACAGGTGGACTTGTCTGTCTACATCAAGGACATAAATGTCGATAATTTTAAAAAAATTGTGATGTGGTAGGTGGACATATTTAGTCAACTTGCTAAAATTTGATCAAATTAGACTAAAATGCTCTTAGGATACAAGTTATGGGACTAATCTTATTCAATTTACAAGATGTGGGACTAAAACGCTTCCAGAGTACAAAATGTGGGACTAAAACTGTATATAACTCTTCTGCTGTGGACATTTTAATAGTCTAAGCAGGTATTTATGGAATCTGCTAAGGATGCTCCTTGACCATAGCTTCTCTTGGGGGTGGACGGTCATATGTCTACCTTTGAGGTTAGTTCAACTTATGCGAGTCTGGTGTTATCCAAGTTCTTCACTAGAGACAAGGATTAATGAAGAAAATGGAGCTAGAGAGGACTTCTAGCCTTGTCAATGATCTTGTTGTTCTCATGATTACTTTAGTATCTTTGACCTAATAAATTGTTTGGCTAATTAATAAAGCCAAATTGTGCTAAAAGGTTATTCTACGTGTTCAACTCTAGGAGAAAATTTCTCCATGTTGATTATTCAATTGATGAAAGAAAAAAGCTACTGAGATACTGCCTACCGGAGACAAAATTCGCTTATTAGTCGCAAGAATCTTAGCTTAGCAGACTCCGTTTGGCCGAGTCTTAGGGCCATCATCAGTCCCCGCGAAACCAAACAGCTTTATGTTAAAGCTTGCTTTTTCTATCTCAGAGAATTCCGTAATACCCGAATTCGATCCTCCATTGTCAAGACACCTGAACCCATAAACATTCGACCGAAACCTGCACAAAGTTGACCCGGAGCAGAACTATATTCCCATATTCCCACAAGGTTTTCTTCCAGCTATGCTAATATGCTTGCTGTCCTCATTAGAACACATGTGATTCCCCTAATTGCAACCGACACTCAACTCTGCGAATGAAGGAAATAAACGGAGCACTTTCAGACTAGTACGTGTTAGAACTACTACTTAAGTTGTTGGCAACTTTGGTAGTGGATCAGGTGGCTTTTTCAGCCTCAATAATTTTGGTTTAGAGTTTAGAGTTTAGGTAGTACTTAAATTGTTGGCAACTTTGGTAGTGGATCAGGTGGCTTCTTCAGCCTCGATAATTTTGGTTTCCCGTTTCGTTGCTTTCTCGGGCTCCTCTTTTTGTACGGAAATGTCGTACCCCGGATCCAAAACGTCGTAAAGCTAAGCCGATTCGACGCTCACTCCACTTGAGGACCTTTTTCTCACCTTGAACCCTAATGTCGCATTTGTGGGCTATTAGGAACGTCTGTCTTTAGTTAGTTATATGGTCGTGACGGACAGACTTAGCTAGCTAGCTAGCTCCCTGGTGACAAGTGACGATGGCGTGACGAATTGACCACAACACATCGCACTTAGCTGCTAAGTATGTGTGAACGTGCGCCTCATACTGCCCTAAGTACTCCTACCATTCCGTACTCGTTTTCTTGTCCTTCTTCTTTTTATTAAGACAACGTTCTTGTCCTGTCATGGTAGTGGTCAAATTCAAAGATTTCGCTTTGGAGGTGTTGCTCAAGCTGTCCCGAGCATATTCCCAACATCTCTGACTGAGCATAACAGAAAAAAAGTGTGCGTGTGAACACGCGCCGGCGGCAGCAGCGTTATCCATCTATTTACTTAACAAGATTTACTGAGGCCAGATATCCTCTCCTCTCCTCCCCCGTGACTTGCTTTGAGAGTCGTGCTCAGTAGGTCGGGGCCCTTCCGCGCCCTTCTTGCCGGAGTAGCCGGTGGGAGGTGGCGGCGGAGGGTCGCCGAGGTAGTTGTAGGATATAGTTTCTTTGGCTTCTTGCCGGTTGTGGGCACTCTGCCCGGTAGGTGAAGCGGAGCTCCAGATCTCGGCGACCAGATCTGGGGTTTTTTAGGGTTCTTCCTCCTCTTTCTTCTGGCCCGATGGTCGGCGCCGGAGATGAAGAGAAGAACAACCGCCTTCGACAATAAATCAAGAGTCGCGGGCGTTCCTTCGAGTGGTGGCTGCACGCTGTGGCTTTTCCTGGCCGGCCGTGGAGGCGAGGAGGAAGAGCATGGTGTTGCGACCAGGATGCGGATCCTCTCCCGGCCGTGGTGGCGAGGAGGAGTGGAGAAGTTGCGACCTCCTCGAGAGGTCGCCCTGTTCTCTGTCAAGGAGACAATTTTAGTGGAGCTCTTGGAGGGTGGACCGTCTCCTCCTCTTCGTGTCGCTATGGTTGCGGCTCGGCGGAGGATGGTGGGTTGGGTTCTTCTTCCTCGAGATCTGCAGTATCCTCACGACCTGTGGAGTTCCCAAGCAAAGGCGACGACGCCGAGCTATTCTGGCTAGAGAGGCCACTCCACGCTCAAGATCTTGAGCCTTCATTGCGCCATGTTGGCGCACGCTCAAACCTCCTGTGTGGAGGCCCTGTATGGAGCACCTCGAAGGATTCCCCCCAAGTGCCGCCAAGTGGTCTCGTCCCCGGCGCCGCTCTGAGGGCCGACGAGACGTGCTCGCTGTCGTCGGCGGTGGAGAAGAAGCCTGTGGACCCGATTGCTTTTCCTCTTTTAGTTCTGAGGGCTTCTTTGCATATGTTGTGGTACTGCTTTTGCTGTTTCCCTCTTTTAGGGGTTATTCTGTAATTTGTACCCACCGACAAGTTTAATGCAGCTTCTCGGGTCTTTGGACCCTATTCCCGTTCAAAAAAAAAAAACTTAACAAGATTTACTACTTGCTTGGACTTGACTTTTTTACAGTTGTCTGGCTCTACCCACTTGTCAAGCAAGTAGACCACACATGCACTGCATGCAGTGCAAGTTACTCCTATAGTACTACAGCAGCAGTAGTAGAAAGGAAAACTGCTTCATACATGTATGACCGGGTCACCACTTCACGAATCCTGTCGTGAAGCATATGCGGGGCCATTCCCTAGTCTACTGAAATTGGAAAGACCATCCTTGTTATAGATGGCATCGTTTTGATTATGACCGGTTGGCATGCATGCAAACGACGAGATAATGAGAGGAAAAAGAAGGCAACTCTTTATAACTTCTATATTCTGCACGGACATGTGTCTTCTTGTGCTGGGGATGTTGATTACATTCGCGTAGGGCCCATCGTCCTTTGTCTACGGCTCAGCGACGAAAGGAGCGTCCAGTTTTCTCCCGAGGCATTTCCTTGGTTTTATATATCGTTAGTTTCACGCGTGGGCTTTTATTGTATCAAGTGCCTGCAGGAGAAACACGAGGTCGCAAGCGTCACCTTTTTGTTGGACACAGAACACTTCCCGTAATCATGTTCGATTTCTTCCTTCCAAACAAGGTATTTTCTCTAGTACAACTCTTTCCCCAATCTGCCAAACACATAGAAACCCGGTCCATACTCATTTTGGAAACCGTATGTATGCGTGGATATAGATACATTTTGAAAACCTGGTTCCCAAACATTCAAAGGAAGGTCGTCAAAGCTGAGTTTAGAGAAGAAACGAAATTGCTCCAAACGATCGTCCTATCCGTATGCGCGATAACAAAGCATGAAGCTCATTTTCTTCCCACGACACTCGAAAGAACGGGAAAAATGCAGAACACGCTTGCTGTTTGAGCTATACGCGAACCGGATGAAGAAATCGAATGTCGGCGCGCATACCTTAATATTGACCACTTTCTGTCTGATCCCAAAACGAAACCTAAAAGTAAGTCTGCCGACAACATGACGGGACGCGTGCCCAACACGGTGGCCATGAGAGCTTCATCGTCGAACTTCTCTGCCAGGGCTACCATGTCTGGGGTGTGCGACATCATGCAATTGCCCGATGCCGATCACCGGTCCGGATTGCCCATTGGGGACGCGCTCCGCCGTGCGAGAAGGACCAGGCAGAGGCGAGAGGTTAGGCCAGGGACGCGAAGCTCCGACACGTCGACTAGGAAAAACGAGGCGACGACGACGACAATGAGCTTCAATTAGGTGTGTGTGTGTGGGGGGGGGGGGGTTGACTGGCCATGGCGAGGACGCAGGGAGAGCAATGGTGAGCTCCGATTTGGAGACTAGCTTGCCAGAGCTGAGCAAGGTAATGGAGAGAGAAATAATAGGGGAGAAGAGCAGAGCAGAGAAGAAGATTTGGTTCACGCAGGGGTAAACTAGTCCATGACCGCAAAGGATAACGGGGAATACTGACAGGATGGGCCAAGGAGAGTTAACCTAATGGTGGGATTTAAGTTCATCCTTTTTTGACATGTTCAAAAGACCGTTTGCCCGTTAGATTTGTATTCACATCTATTTGGATCCTCACAATAATTAGCGAAGCTACTACAAACCCTCTGCAAGGTTATAAATAACTAGGACCCCACTATGTCTTGGGATCTGAACTTTCGGTCCACAAAGTCTGCAAGAATAAAAGCCTCAACTTTCTAATCGCCAAGGAAAATGATCCTAGCGTCCAGACCTTAGCGCCCGTGTTGTACTTGCCCTAACGCCTACCATTCCCTACTCGTTTCTTGTCCTTCTTAAGACAACGCTCTTGTCCTATCATGGTAGCGGTCAAATTCAAAGATTTCTCTTTGGGTTTAAAAAGGGTGTTGCTCAAGGTTTTCCGAGCATATTCCGAACATCTCTGACTGAGCCTAACAGAAAAATAGTGTGTGAACACTCGCCTGCTGTCGTGGTGGTCTCACGGCAGATGCCATGGGTAGGCTAAAATATGGGGCCAATAGGTGCTAGAGGGATCTGGGGAGGGAATATGTAGTTGATTCTACACACAGAAGATTAAGGCATAGGTCTTTATTTCTTCTTCCTTGGGTTACAAGTGCTCCTTGAGCTGTATACAGGGAGAAGAGAGAAACTTTACCAGCCTAACGGCTCTAACCCTCGTCCATCCCTCCTTGTGATTCCAAGCCTCTCCTTATAAAGGAGAGCCCTGGATTCCTCTAGGGCTGACGTGGCAAGCATATTCGAGGAATATGCTTGTCCCAATATAGTAGTTCGGCGCCCCTCTTTCCCTGTCGCTCCTCTAACGACGGCAAGGTTCCAGAGGGCCCCTCCTGTGCGCCTCGGTCTTTTGGACTGTCACCTCCGTGACCTCCTTCTGCCTCTCTGTCGCTCTGCGCCTTTGTCCATAGCGCTTGGCCCTGCTCAGATTATCCCTAGCTTGCTGCTAGGGTTTGACTTCAGGGTTCTCCTTCTCCTGCAAGCTTCATATCATTCGGCCCTTCCTCGAATAGCTCGGATCTTTCTTTATCTGTATCAAGATCACTCGGGTTAACTCGGCCGACTTACGTAATATCTCGGCCGGGTAATGTCTTAATATACATATACCGGCCTCTTGCTTCCTTATGTCGGGCGACTTCTACAAGATCCGGCCGACTTAAACTGTAACTCGGAAACCAGACGGGGATCGTTCCCTTGTCTTTCCTCGTCTTTACCCTATCCGGGGTCACCCCCCAACATTAGTCCCCGAAGCTGGTGTGGCCCGGCCGTTAACCTCGGTCGGGTCGTATCAGCTTCAACACATTTTCAGTTTTTACGAAGTTCTCTTTTTCTCGTTCGAGGTACCCATGTTCCTTCTCTCGTACGCCTTGTCCTACGTGTCACCCTCATCATTGGTCTTCTAGTTTTTTGTTCCTCTGCAGTATTTACTGACAAGATACAGTTAACCCTGTACCTGCTGCGCCGGCGCTGCGACGCCTCGTGTTCCGTTCCCCTGGGGGATCGCAACCTTCTTCGCTGCGGTGTGGCCATTGGTGCGGTTCCACTTAACGTCGTGCGTTTGTGCCGCACCCACGATCTACACGGTCAACTGCTGCACCCACGATCCCACTACCTTGCTTGTGGCTCAACTATAAAGAGGGGTGCGGCGCCTGGGAATTCACTTTTCCCCTTCTCGCTCGCCTGTGCCCTTCTTCTTCTTCTCGCTTCCGCGTCCTCTTGCAGCTCCGCCGCCGCGCGCTCATCAGTACTCCCGACGGCGAGGACTCCGCCGTGTTGTTCCGTCCACCTCGCCTGCGCTCGTCAGCTCCTTCATCGTCGCCGGTGAGTTCTTTCCGGCCGCATTGCCTAGGTTTTATCCTAGATTTCTCCGTTTCGATCCTGTATTTGGGCGGCGGTTCCTCTGCTCCTCCGCCGCCGCTTCCGTGCAAAATCACGACGGGGCCTCGTAGCTCTAAACTTCCCTCCGCCGCCAGCTCTTCTTCTGTCGATCTCTCCGGCGAACCACCCATGTCTAGCTCCTTTAGTGGTGCTCTGGTAGAGGATGATGACGCTGGCTCTGGGCCCGAGAGAGGCTCGTGGCAAGGTTGTTCTGTTACACGCCGCGAGATTGAGTGGCTTATCCGAACCCGGAGGATTCCCGCCGAGGTTTCCTGTCGTTTACCCGGCAGCGAGTCTTCTCCAGACGTTAGGGAGGGCGAGTATGTGGTTTTTATGTCGCACTTTGCGCGAGGCTTTGGTATCCCTCTTAGCGATTTTGCTAGAGAGTTTCTCGACTACTTCGGCCTTCAGCCGCATCATCTTCCTGCGAATGCCATCGCTTCTCTTTCTGCTTTTATCTCCGCCTCGGAGGGATACTTCGGCTTATGGCCGCCTGTGCACGTCTGGTCGAAGTTCTTCCAGATTCATTCTAACGTGGTCCCTGACAAATCTCTGCACCCTTCCGAGAAATTGCTTACTCAATGTGGGGCTGCGTCCATTACACCTCGGAGGAAATCCGTATTTCCTCGTGTCACTGGGTTGGAGTCGTGCAAGAAGTGGCACAAATCGTTCTTTTACATTAAGAACAGAGGAACAGAGGACAAGATTCGGCTCCCTACCTTCACAATCGGTCCGCCTTCTAAGGTGAATTGGCTTTACAATCCGAGGAAAAGTCATGCCCTGGCCGAGGCTTTTGAGATTCGGCTTAAAGAGCTGATCCGCGCCGGGTTATGCGGCGAAGACCTGATGGCTACCTTTATTAGTAGCCGGATCTGCCCATTCCAGAAGCGGACTCACAAGCTGTGCTACATGAGTGGTCCTCTTGACCCTAACCGAGTCTCGACCGTGGAGCTGGACAATTACCTTATCTATAAGCGTGTCCGAGCTATATTTAAGACGGAGATGCCTGAGTATTGGGCTTGGGGATTGAAGCCGTTCACCCGCGATCACCCGCCTCCCGAAGTAAGCTTAATCAACAACGCTCTGCTATTCCATCGTTTTCGTAATGGATTATGCTAACTTTCTTTTTCCTCGTCTTGCAGAGATTCGCAGAGCAGAAGAATGAGGATGCCGAAGTTTTGTTGCTTCCGTGGCCCGCGGACCGGAGCACCTCGGACAATGGTGAGCCGGACTCGGAGGAGTTCGTCCCTAAGTCGGATCCTGCCCCGGCTCGAGCTCGTGGCAAGACCTCGGCGCACGAGGAGGAAGGTGATTCGGACGAGGTCCAAATTCTTGAGGTAGTTGCCGCAATGCCTATTTCTTATGCATTTCCGGCTTCTACTTTCCCAGCTAATCCGGCCGGTCAGGTTCACGACGCCGAGCCTATTGCTTCTCGACCCCCTGTTACCTCGGGGAAACGTGGGGCTCCTGCCAGTGCCTCGGAGGCGGTCCCCAAGAAACGAACGAAGAAATCCGCTCCGAATCCTCCCAGGCGCAAGGTTATGTCTGGGGTTGCCGGGTAAGTTCCTTTTGCTCGTATTTCTTGTTTCTCTCTTTGTTTTTTATACCGACACTCTCTTTTCTTTCTTATTTTGCAAGGTTCGCTTCTGTTAAGCCCGGTCCTAGCATGACTAACCGCCGATTCGCAGCCGTCTCCTCCGCCTGCCGATGATACTAGGATTCCTGGCCCCGCCTGCTGCCTCTCCTCCAGCTCCGAATCCGTCGCCTCCTCGCCGCGACGTGCCTGAAACCCCTTTTGTCTACACTGATTCCAATCGGCCCTCCGAGGTTTTCGTCGAAACCGTTGCCCTTTTTGCGGGTCCCAGCGCCTCTACTAAGCCTCTATCTGCCCTGGCAGTTTCTACGGCCACTCCAGCCTCGGCCGAAGAGGTCGTTATCTCGTCGCCTTCTGCGACCGTGACTCCTGTTGCTCCTTAAGACGCCGTCCCCACTACCGAGGTATCACTTCCTGATGATGCCTCTTCCAAGGGGAGAAAAGCTGTTGCTACCAAGGCTTCCTCTTCTCAGAAAGGTCTTGTCGGCTCTTCTCAGCCGAGTATCGCCGACATGCTGCGCAAGGGAACTGCGCCTACCAAAGCCTCCGTTGCCTCGGCTGCCAGCACCCAGCTTGCTCTTCATAAGAGCCCTGCGGCCGCAGTGGTTACACAACATGTCCGGGGTAAAGTCTTAACTCGGACAGCTAGTGGGAACAGCCTCGGCGCGCTGGTGGAGTACGCCAATAATTGGAATGCTGCTGATCAGTTTGAGGGTAATCCCATCAACCAGCCCTTTCAGCTTTCCGACATCAGCGGCCGTTTCGACCAAGCTGCCAAGTTCATCGTTGACACTAACAAGATGAATGAGGTAATTGCTGTTTCTCTGAGTTTAGATTAGTTCCTCAGATGTTACTATTGTAGGGGTTCGTAGCATGGAAAACAAAAATTTTCTATCGCATACAAACAAACAAGCCAAGATCTATCTACTATATTGTAGCAACGAGTCGATGGAATAACTTACCCTCGAAGATTCCAAAGCGGTTAACGAGAGCAGATTCTCGTGGGTGATGTAGTCGTACACCGGAATCATTTCCGAACTCCGAAACGGGACTTTCCTTATATGAATCTTATTCTCCGGACTATTCCGGATCTCCTCGTGATATCCCGGATCCCATCCGAGACTCCGAACAACATTCGGTCTCTTTCTCATAATACCATAACTACTCAAACAACGTCGAATCCTTAAGTGTGTCTCCCTACGGTTCGTGAATTATGCGGACATGATCGAGACACTTCTCCGAACAATAACCAATAGAGGAATCTGGAAATTCATATGGCTCCCACATATTTCTATGATTACTTTGCGATCGAATGAACCACTTACATACGATACCAATTTCCCTTTGTCTCACGATAGTTTACTTATCCGAGGTTTTGATCGCTTGTATCTCTGCATACCTAGTTCAACCTCGTTACCGATAAGTACTCTTTTCTCGTTCCCGTGGTATGTGATCCCTTGTGAGCTAGTCACATGCTTGCAAGCTAATTGGATGACATTCCACCGAGAGGGCCCAGAGTATATCTATCCGTCATATGGATGGACAAATCCCACTCTTGATCCATGTGCCTCAACACATACTTTCCGAACACTCAATGCCACCTTTATAGCCACCCAGTTACGGTGTGGTGTTTGATGTCATCAAAGCATCCTTCCGTTGATGGTGATTAGCATGATCTCATGGTCGAAGGAATTAGGTTACTATGTATCAGAAAGCTTATAGCAAATGAACTATATTAAATTACTTGATCTTTATGCTACGCTTAACTATAGGAGTATGTCCATCACATCATTCTCCTAATGATATGGCCCTGTTGTTAATAACATCTCTATGTTCATGATCAGGAAACCATGATCATATATTAACCAACAAGCTAGTTTAACAAGAGGCTTTACTAGGGACTCTTTTATGTTTACAAATCACACAAGTATTAATGTTTCCGGTTAATACAATTATAGCATGGTATGTAAACATTTATCATAAGTATGAAGATATGATAATAACCACTTTATTATTGCCTCTTGGGCATATCTCCAACAGTCTCCCACTTGCACTAGAGTCAATAATCTAGTTTCAAACCTTTGTGTATTCAACACCTATGGCTTTCCGGTGTTGTATGTACACGATTGCTAGTGGTCAACTGATCTCCGGATCTGACACTTCCAGGTCCGTGTGTAATTGCATGTATTTGCGTCTCTACGCATCACTCATTCTCTAATGAGATGGCTTCGTACAAATTTGCTTCTTTGGTGTGACCTTTAGTTCTTTGGGGTTAAAAACATGTTGATAATATTGTCGTACAATATATCTTCATAGTATTATCCCACTGTGAACTACACCTAGTTTGATAACAAACTACTTGACACAAATGCCCTCTTTTGCTGCTAAAATAGCAGTCATATACTTAGCCTTTTGTTGTAGTAATTGTCACAATGTCTTTAACTTTGGAACTCATCCAAATCCATTATGGAACTCACTTTCCATTATATTGTGCCACCCTTAGTTTAGATTGAGATAAACTTAATTTGTACTTTGTGACAAAGCTAGTATCAATGTAGTACTTTTACAATGAACTAACCATCTATTTGTCACTTCTACAAAACAATATATTCTTAGTTCTTCCAAAAGATCATAAGAATATTCTTACTATTGTCCAATGATCATCTTACGAATCATTCTGGTATATGCTCACAACATTTAGAGCATAGGACATATCTGGATTTGTACATATCACAGTATGATTGATATAAATACTTTTTGTGATTTCATACATCAAGTATCAATCTATACTTGATTATTTGTTTCACTTTACCAAATGTCAATACACTTGAATATATCATCAACATTGAACTCATTCAATCCTTTCTGTGCGACAAGAACCTCTCTTGTAGTTTCTATATTGAACTCATTCAATATCTTGTCTATGTACTTCTGGCACAACCATATTAGCGTCTATTGATGCCAAATATTTGGGTTTTGCCTAAGTCTTTCATCGGGATGAAATTCTTAATATGTGTTAATAAAAGATACATTATTTCCAATCAACAATATGTCTTCCACATAATGTATTAGAAACATGTCTTAGCGCTCCTACTTAATTTCTTGCAAATGCAAGCATCTTCATTATCTCCGACGAATTTAAACTCCTTTAACAGTTTCATCATAGTGAAGATTCCAACTCCGCAATGCTTACTTCAACCATTGAAGTTTGCATATGCATTTAGCATCCTTTGAATTAACAAAACCCTTTGGACCGTGTCATGCACACGTCCTAGGTAACCCTTCTATTAGAAGAACTTGTTTTGTTTATCCAACACATAACAAAATTATATGTCGTGGTTGCTACATTAATCCGTCTAGACTAAATATCGCTATGAAAGATCAAATCTTATCATAGTCAATCCTTGAACATTTTGTGAACTCTTTCCCAACATGTCGACTATTTCATAGATGTAAAACATCCATGTCTATTTCTTTATAGATCCAGACACAACTGTAAGGTCTTACACCTTTCTCGAGGGTCCTTCAAGTTCAAAACTTGATTTCTCATGTATGGAACTATCACGGATTTTATGGCTTCAAGCCATTTGACAGAGTCAGGGCCCATCATTGCTTCTTTGCATGTAGTCGGTTCATTATTCTCAAATAATGATTCAACCCTCAAATCTTGGTATTTGATTGTTTACCCGACCTACTTGTTTCAATAGGAACTTAGATCTCTGTGACCACAAGCTTTGAGGCACGTGAGCCATGAGCATTGTTGCTGCCTCCGGAACACTTTTCGGCGCTGCGCAACTCTGCACATATAGCTAAGGTTATTTTAACCTTATCAAAGTTCTATTGTCCTCCCACTTAACTTTTCACGAAAAATTCCTTCTCAAAGAAACTTGACGTTCTAAGAAACAAACACTTTTGTCTCCGGTGTTTATGGAGGAATACTTAACAGTTATACAAAGACAGGTTCATCTGACTTTGGTTGCACACATATTTCTTATGCATAGCATACCAATGTTTTAAGAAAGGACTACTTGGGTTTTATCCCAAACCATAACTTTATATGGTGTCATTTCAGCGGATTATGATGGAGCTCTTTTCAGTGGAAAACGGTAATCTCTAAAGCTTTTAATCTTTAAAATACAACGGCAGTTTTATGAATTACACCTTCGATCTTACCATGTCAAACAAGGTTTAATTACATATCTTGAACGCTCCATACTCTTATGGTGTTTCGGGAAAATGCAAATCCACGGAATGATTCCTTAAATCTTAGGTATTATGCTAAACTTGTAACTCAAATATCTTCCTTTATGATCTTATCATAAACTATTTATATTCTTGTTACAATGATTTTGCACTTCATCTTGAAAATCTTTGAACTTTTCAAATATTTCACACTTCATCCTTATTAAGTAAATATTCATATATTCACTCAAATTTTCGGAGAAAGCATATGAAGTTGAAATCCATCGCTCTTGACTACACATAACGGATTTCGTACAACAATATGCACAAGTTCCAATAAGCTAGTTATTCGTTCCCTTTTGGCCTATGAACGAAGTTTTAATTATCTCTAGGAAAGTTTCACAAGCGTCATTTGATCAAAATCAAATAGACTCCAAAATTCCATCCATATGAAGTTTCTTCATGTTTTCTTTCCAATATAATTTAAACGACGATGTCACTTCCTAAGTGATCTTTTAATCAATTTGTCTTTCGAAATTTTTAGCACTAGTTTTATGGATGTGATTTCTCCAACAAGATTTGTGAATCATCCATCTTTTATGGATTACGGCAATTATTTGAACAACCCTTTTGTTCTCATAATACCTGATAAAACAAATCTTGAAGGCAAGCTTCGAGCAACACAATAGCCCTTTATTTGTTCTCGATGAATATCATCACATATTCTTTTGCTAGTTACTTAGGCCATTGTAGTTCATGAATTGTGTTGTTTCGTATGACGATTCACACCAACAAATTCAGTATCAAATACTTAAGAACCACATTGTTTAATAAGCAAAGAATATAGCCATAACATGTATATCATCTATATACTTAAACTGAACAATTCTAGTCTTTTCTTCCATATATTTATGAGATTCTCTTTCAGTATTTCCTTTTCTGTTTGAAAGAATCTATCAACATCAATAGTGGATTCATACATATGACACATAATCCAAAGCGTGTATAATTAAATACCAATGTCTTTGGACTTGCACTTTGAAGTAGATCACCATCATCAAATGTTTGGTGTTCTTTCATTTGGTGTTCTTTCAAATTCCTTTCTTTAGTAATCTCTTGGTGTAGTAAATATTTTACCTACATCAAATATTCACCCTTATCATGGAATTATCCATGATCAAGCTACTTTTAGCTTATAAAGATGAATCGTAAGTATAATGTTGCTATCCAAAACCTTTTGGTGGATTAGGACAACTAGTGTCTCCAACCCTTTGCAAATTCTCATCAAATATGAGAACATGACTTTTGCCATATTATACTCTATCATGTTGCAACCAAAACTTCGTTTTAGATATCACAATATCTTCCACACATCATGGTTTCTGAAACAACTCTTTCAGCTCCTAGATAACCTTGATATTAAGACAATCCTTTGAATATCAAGAATCATGGAGACAAACATGATACTTATACACTAACACTTGGAATTGTCACTCTTGTTTTTAATACCAATTATTAAACTTCACGGAGTAACCGGAACTCTACTGAAAGTTTGCAATAGGACTTTTAAACTTTAGATTAACACATCAAAACAATACGATACCAGTTCGTAAAGTAACTAACCAGAATTCTGTAGTTCTATCATCTCAATTATAACTAAGCGCAAGGTGGTAAACGGATGCCAATGACTACAACAACTATGCAAATTCACTTTGATTTAATTTATGATAAATTGAGTTCTAATTAATAATTAAATTAATCTAGGTGAACTCCCACTCAAAACAACATCCCTCACATTGTTTTAGTGATCACACGAACCAAATCCACCACATCAAAACCGATCATCACGAGAGTTGATATAGCTTCAATGGCGAACAATCAACATGTTCATCATATCTACTATATGACTCATGCTCTACCTTTCGGTAATCCGTGTTCCTGAGGACATGTCTGTACATGCTAGGCTCGTCAAGATCAAACCTTATCTTCCGCATGAGCAAACCTGGCTTGCCCATGTTGTATACACTTGTGGAATCTAATACACCCGATCATCACGTGGTGCTTCGAAACAACAATCTTTAGCAACGGTGCTAACTAAGGGTGAACACTTTATGACTTGAAATTCATGTGCATGAGGGATCATCTTATAATGCTACCGTCGTCTACTAAGCAATACAAGATGCATAAAGGATTAACATCACATGCAATTCATAATATGTGATATGATATGGCCTTTCTTCTTTGTGCTTCCGATCTCCATCTTCTAGCACGAACATGATCTCCATCATCACCGACATTGCATCAAGGTCAATGATGCTTCTCCATGGTTGTCGTCCACCGGCTTCAACTATTACAACTACTTTGAATAGACACGCGGGTCTTAACAGAAATTAAAGACAACCATATGGATCCTGCCGGTTGCCGAATTACAATAAGGAACATTGCATACATCATATATAATCACAATCATGGCCATATCACATCACTGCACACCCCTGCAAAACAAAGTTAGACGCCTCTACTTTCTTTGCATATTTTACGTGGTTTGGGGCTTTCAATAAGTGTCGTTCTAACTTATGAACAAGAACCACAACATTGATACTAATATTGTTAATCACCCGTTGTAAATTGGATCTTAACTATGCTAGGAGAAACAGGCACCCGCAAAGCCACTTATGCAATACAAGTTGCATGTCAAGCGTGGAGCAAGTCTCATGAACGATGTCATGTAAGATTAACCCGGGCCGCTTCATCCCAACATACCGCAAGATGCAAAGTACACAAGAAGCAATCGACAATAAAAGCATCAACGCCCACAATGACCATTGTGTTCTACTCGTGCAACAGATCTACATATAGACACGGCTCGATACCCTTTGAGGGGTTCGTAGCATGGAAAACAAAAATTTTCTATCGCATACAAAAAACAAGCCAAGATCTATCTACTAGATTGTAGCAACGAGTCGATGGAATAACTTACCTCGAAGATTCCAAAGCGGTTAACGAGAGCGATTCTCGTGGGTGATGTAGTCGTACACTTCCGATCTCAAGATCGTGAGCGATCCTTCCCAAGCTGCGTTCGGCAGCGCTCCCTTGATCGGTCACGTTACTCGGCGAAGACCTTCCTCTCCCTTGTTCCAAGGTGATGGAGGTTGTAGCACTCTCCTCGCGATTCCGGCAGACAACGTGGTACCGAAGTAGAGGGAGATCTCGCAGCCGCCTTAAGCCGGAGGCAGTACGGTGGAGTATGAGAGAGGCTTTAGTGGTCTAGGGATTAGACACACCAATTAGAAGGCTCTAAACCAAAGGCTAGGGCAATTAGAAGCTCTAAACCAAAACGGCTCTAAACCGGAGGCTGTGGCTAGGGTTTAGATTTAGAGGATAGGAACTTTTGTGTCTAGGAGGGGAGCCCTGCCCCTCCTTTTATAGGTGGAGGAGGCGGCGCGGGAGGAGTCCCTCCCCAACTCGGCCTCAAGGAGGGCGGTGGGAGGAGGAACTCCTCCCCCAAGTCGGCTTCAAACTTCCTTCTCCTCTTTCCCACTTCCCAAAATAGCCGTTTGACTTTCAAACTAGCCGTTTGACTTTTCAAACTAGGATTTGATTAAATCCTCTATTTGGTACAGCAATGACACTTAGTACATGATGCAATCATACCAACTTGATATAACACATTCATGTACCCTTCCCCGGTCTTGGGACATTCCGGAACCTTCTAGAATGTTCCCGATGAAAACACCGGAATCATTTCCGAACTCCGAAACGGGACTTTCCTTATATGAATCTTATTCTCCGGACTATTCCGGATCTCCTCGTGATATCCCGGATCCCATCCGAGACTCCGAACAACATTTGGTCTCTTTCTCATAATACCATAACTACTCAAACAACGTCGAATCCTTAAGTGTGTCTCCCTACGGTTCATGAATTATGCGGACATGATCAAGACACTTCTCCGAACAATAACCAATAGAGGAATCTGGAAATTCATATGGCTCCCACATATTTCTATGATTACTTTGCGATCGAATGAACCACTTACATACGATACCAATTTCCCTTTGTCTCACGATAGTTTACTTATCCGAGGTTTTGATCGTCGGTATCTCTGCATACCTAGTTCAACCTCGTTACCGATAAGTACTCTTTTCTCGTTCCCGTGGTATGTGATCCCTTGTGAGCTAGTCACATGCTTGCAAGCTAATTGGATGACATTCCACCGAGAGGGCCCAGAGTATATCTATCCGTCATATGGATGGACAAGTCCCACTCTTGATCCATGTGCCTCAACACATACTTTCCGAACACTCTTTGCCACCTTTATAGCCACCCAGTTACGGTGTGGTGTTTGATGTCATCAAAGCATCCTTTCGGTGATGGTGATTAGCATGATCTAATGGTCGAAGGAATTAGGTTACTATGTATCAGAAAGCTTATAGCAAATGAACTATATTAAATGACTTGATCTTTATGCTACGCTTAACTATAGGAGTATGTCCATCACATCATTCTCCTAATGATATGACCCTGTTGTTAATAACATCTCTATGTTCATGATCAGGAAACCATGATCATATATTAACCAACAAGCTAGTTTAACAAGAGGCTTTACTAGGGACTCTTTTATGTTTATAAATCACACAAGTATTAATGTTTCCTGTTAATACAATTATAGCATGGTATGTAAACATTTATCATAAGTATGAAGATATGATAATAACCACTTTATTATTGCCTCTTGGGCATATCTCCAACAACTATATGCTCTAGTCCCTGAAACTTGCAAGGAAATAACTTGTTATATGCTTGGAAGTTTTACTGATCTTTGACTTAATTTAAGTTTATTTCTAGGGTTCGAATATCCGGCCATCTAGATCCGAGTTAAATTTTGTTTGACTCGGATATGATTTAGATTTGAATATCCAGCCACCTAGATCCGAGTTAAGTTTTGCTTGACTCGGATCTGATTTAGCTTTGAATATCCAGCCACATAGATTCGAGTTAAGTTTTGTTTGACTCGGATCTGATTTAGCTCTGAATATCCAGACACCTAGATCCGAGTTAAGTTTTGCTTGACTCGGATCTGATTTAGCTTTGATTATTCATTTATCATTTTTCTCCATTGTTCAGGTTGCACATGACCGGCGAACTGCCGAATTTCAGAGGTTGCTTTTCTCGCATCGCAAACTGGAGGAAAAGTATGAGAAAATCCTTCTTGTGGTAAAAAAGGCTGGTAAGTCGATAGTTCCTTTTTGTTATTCTCGACATTCTTATTGATTTGTCTGCTAGATGCCGGCTCACCTTTTTGGTGAACAGGTAATATTAATAACCTCAACATTCGTCTTGAGAAGAAAGTCAAGAGCTTGGAAGGTCAGTTCCCTTTTATCTTAGACCTTTTCCCTTTTTAACATGTGTGCTAAGCTTGTTTATTTCGTTTGGCTTTGGTAAAGACGAGTTGCAAACCTTTGCAGCGTCTCACCAAGATTGCACGCCCATGCCTGACGTGATGTTGCATTTTTTAGAACAAAACGCTACTCATTCGACGGAGCTAAAAGAAAAAGACGATGAAATAGCTCGCCTACGGGCCGAGGTGGAGACCCTTAAGCTTTCTCAGAAATCCGAATTAGAAAAGGTCGATCAAGAATTCTCCGAAGAGAAGAATCGGCTGGCATTGGAGCTGCAGAAGAATAAAGAACTCCTCGAGGCTGCCGAACTGAAAACTCAGGGATTGAGCGAGGAAATTGCTTGTTTTGAGAAGAGCAAGGTTGATTCGGCCAAGGACCTTCAGATAATGATGAGATACATTCATCATAAGTTTCTTAGCACAGCCGAATTATATTTTTGTCTTTGTCCCTGCTGCCGCCTGACATGTTCGTGTTTTGCGCAGATCATTTTCCCGAAGCTAAGCCCGTGAGCTCTAAAGATTTTCTTGCAGCTCGTGTGTGCCGAGGTGTTCCTGTTGCCGCTGACTCAGAGTATTCAATGGAGGATTTCTTGGTTGCTGTTGGTGCTGCAGTTGGTCCAATGAAGATTATGGGCCGGGATTTGGTGCAAGCCGCTATTCGAGCTTACCACGTTCTTTGGCCGAACACTTCTGGGACTCCTGATATCAACGAGGTCAAATTACTGGTGAAAAGACTGATGGCATCTGAGAGGCAACTAAGTCTCTGGAGGGAATCAGCCGGGCGCGCTGGCGCTGATATGGCCCTTACTGTTATCATGTCATGGTATGAAGACATTTCTCTTGATATCCTGAGAAATTTGCGCACTGGTTCCCGCTGGGTTGAGGATCCCACTTTTGTTGCTCTTCGGCAAGCTCGTGCCTTCCAACTCGTCGAGTATGCCGACGTGCACACCTGGAATGAAGGGCCGAGTTTTATTCCAGACCCGGATGAGGAGGTCGTAGTTGAGGATGCCTCAGACAACAATTCGGCTGAGCAAGGGGAAGGTGAGGATGACTCGGCCACATCTGGCAGCTCCAGTTCAAGCTCGGACAGCAACGGCGATGCGCGGTCCTCCTCCAAAGGTACTGGGCATTCTACTGCACGGACTGATGCTCCTGAGCAGCCTCGGGCTTCCGCTGAAGTTGCACCTGGGTCTATGGAGGGCGAGGCAACCTCAGTCGAAGTTCCTCCTACGTCGGAGCACTCAGCGCCTGACCAAGTCGCTGCCTCTCCAGCGAACAATGCTTAAGTTATTTTTTATCCCTGGCATGCCGGGCGTATAATGTAGGCGAAACATTCGTCCGCTCTCTGTATGATTTGAATTTCTTTTGCCGTGTACTGCTGTGACATATACGCTTGCAGCTGTTACCATTTGGTTAAGTTGGTGTTCGTCCGAATTCTTGCTTTGGTAGCCCGCAATTTCCTGATTTTAGGATTTATCCTTGCCTTCGTTTTTTCATGGTTTATCCAAATAGTCTAGGCGTGAGCTCTGAATATCATATAATATGGATCTGTTCTGAACAGAGGTTGACTACTACCTTGGGACCATATACGGCAATCCCTGAATCACAGTTTATCGCTCCGAACTTCAATACGTAAACCAAATTTCAGAAATAATATAAGATCAATACGGAGGCGCTCCTCAGGGTAGTGCTCAACATAAAACTGAGGCAACATATGGCAGTCCCCGAGTGGCTGCCTTGGATGCCGAGGTTCGAATATTTAATATGAAATGAAAATAATATATGGCATTCCCCGAGTCACTGCTCTGGGTGCCGAGGTTAAATAGACAACATGAATTTGGGATAACAAATGGCAGTCCCAGTCACTTTCTCAGCCGAGGTTCAAATACATAACCTGAAATTGAGATAACATATGGCAGTCCCCGAGTCATTGCTCTGGCCGCCGAGGTTCAAATACATAACCTGAGATTGAGATAACCTATGGCAGTCCCCGAGTCACTGCTCTGGGTGCCGAGGTTCAAATACATAACATGAAATTGAGATAACATACGGCAGTCCCCAAGTCACTGCTCTGGGTGCCGAGGTTCAGTACATCATTGGTTCTTGACCTTGAGATACAATGCTACGAGTAAAATGGTCGAAGTAAAGCTACATTCCATGGACGCTTCGTTTCTTCCGACTTTATGCCTTGTTCCCTCCGAGGGACTGAGCGTCGATTAGATAATAGGCATCGTTATGCAACGCTTTGCTTACAATGAATGGTCCCTCCCATGGAGGTGACAACTTGTGCATGCCGGCCGTACGTTGCACCAGTCGGAGGACTAAATCTCCTTCTTTGAACACTCTTGGATTCACCTTCTTGCTGTGATATCGTCGCAGGTTCTGCTGATAAATAGCTGATCGTGATAATGTCAATTCTCTGGCTTCTTCTAGCAGGTCTACATCATCTTGCCGAGCTATCTCGTTTATCTCCGAGATTGTATACTGAGTAACTCTTGGCGAGTCATATATTATGTCGGCTGGAAGTACGGCCTCTGCCCCGTATACCAGGAAGAATGATGTATAACCTGTTGATCTATTCGGAGTAGTCCTGAGGCTCCATAGTATGGCTGGGAGTTCCTCAATCCAACATCCTGCCGACCTTTGCAATGGTTCGACAAGTCGTGGTTTTATTCCTGATAGCACCAGCCCATTCGACCTTTCCACTTGCCCATTGGATGCTGGGTGAGCCATAGAGGCAATATCTAGTCTTATGTGTTTTTCTCTGCAAAATCTGGCGAAGGCTCCTTCTGCAAAGTTTGTGCCATTATCCGTAATAATACTGTGCGGATACCCATATCTCAAGATGATATCTTTGAGAAATTTCACTGATGTGGGCCCATCGCATTTTTTTATTGGTTTCACTTCAATCCATTTTGTGAACTTGTCCACCACAACCAATATGTGGGTCATTCCTCCTCGTGCCGGCCTAAATGGTCCCACCATATCTAAACCCCATACAGAAAATGGCCAAGTGATGGGTATTGTTTTTAACTCGGCCGATGGCATGTGTATTTTGGTTGCGTATCTCTGACACCCATTGCATTTTTAACTAATTCTTTTGCTTCTTTCAATGCCGTCGGCCAATAAAATCCATGCATGAATGCTTTGGCTACCAAGGCACGAGATGAGGCGTGGTGCCCACATTCCCCTTGGTGTATATCTAGGAGGATCTCCCGACCTTTTGCCAAACTCACACACTTCTGCAACACGCTTGTGACGCTCCTTTTATATAGCTCGTTGTTTATGATTGTATAAGCTTTTGCTCTTCTTGCAATTTGTCTAGCTAATACCTCATTACTCGGCAACATTGAGTCTTTTAGGTAAGAAAATATGGGTTGCGACCATAACGGTGTGACTTTTCCTGGTGTGATCTTACTGTCTATTTCCATGTTTTCTGCCGACATATCTATCTCGGCTTTCCCTATGATTGTGCTTACTTCGGCTGTCCTCCTTTTTGGGGGTTCCGAGTTATATTGCTGATCTATTTCCATCGGCGCATTATCTTCTGCTGAATTTGCTGGGATAAAGATAGATTCGGATTCTGGTGATGGGATTATTGATGGTTTCCTGAGATGTTCCAGGGCAATACCCGGAGGAATTGATTGCCGGGTTGATCCTAGTTTTGACAACGTGTCTGCGACATCATTTTCTGCCCGAGGTATGTGGTGAAAAATTCACATCCTTCAAAGTATCCACTGATATTTTGCACGTGAAATCTGTATAACCCCATATTAGCATCTAATGCGTCCCAACTGCCTGAGACTTGCTGTACTACTAGATCCGAGTCGCCATAGCATAAGATTCGGCGTATGCCAATTTCTTTTGCTACTTTCAATCCATGGACCAGTGCTTCATATTCGGCTACGTTGTTGGACGCAGCAAAATGTATTTGTAACACATACTTCAGTTGGTCTCTTTTAGGCGAGGTTAACACTATTCCTGCCCCCAAACCATTCCTTAGTTTGGAACCATCGAAATGCATAGTCCAATAATTTGGATCTGGCAATGGTGGCTCATACTGTACCTCGGCCCAGTCTACGAAAAAATTGGCGACCGCCTGAGACTTGATTGCATCTCTCCTATCAAATTGTGGAGCGTATGGCGACAACTCGATTGCCCATTTTGCTTTTCGGCCACTTGCGTCTTTGTTGCTCAATATGTCGGCTATGGGCGCCTCACAGATCACTTTGATGGGATGCTCTTCGAAGTAATGTTTAAGCTTTTTCGCCGACATATATACCCCATATGCCATCTTCTGATAATGTGGGTAGTTCTGCTTTGAAGTGGATAACACCTCACTTAAATTGTACACCGGCCTCTGAACCGACTTACCATCTTCAAGTCGTTCCACTACGACTACAACACTCACTACTCTGTTGGTAGCCGCTACATAGAGTAACATAGGCTCTTTTAATAATGGAGAGGCCAAAATGGGTGCGGTGACTAACATCTTTTTCAACTCATGAAATGCGATGTCCGCTTGTGGAGTCCAAATGAATTTATCCGATTTCTTCATCAGCTGATAAAGTGGTAGCGCCTTCTCTCCTAGCTGGCATACAAACCGACTAAGCGAGGCCAGACACCCCGTGAATTTTTGTACATCATTTAAACATTTTGGCAACTCCATTCTTTCTACTGCCTTTATCTTTGTTGGGTTGGCCTCTATACCTCGGCTAAAAACAAGAAAACCGAGTAATTTTCCTGCCGGCATGCCAAACGTGCATTTTTCTGGATTAAGCTTCATTCGGAACCTTCTCAGGTTCGCAAAAGTTTGTCGTATATCTTCCAGTAATGTTTTTCTTTCTTTGGTTTTGATGACCACATCATCTACATATACTTGTACATTTTTTCCTATCTGATCGTGTAGACATTTTTGCATGCATCTCTGGTATGTCGCTCCTGCATTCCGCAGGCCGAATGGCATTGTGCGATAACAATAAGCCCCGTACGGGGTAATAAACGCGGTCTTTATTTGATCGGCCGGATTTAACGGTATCTGGTGGAAACCAGAATACGCATCTACAAATGACAATAACTCAAAACCAGCGGTCGAATCAATGACTTGGTCTATTCTGGGCAATGGAAAAGGATCTTTTGGACACGCCTTGTTCAGGTTGGTGTAATCGATACACATTCGCCATACAATGGCTACATTGGGATCATCTTTCTTCTTTTCTACTAGCACCGTATTCGACAACCAATCCGGGTATAGCACTTCCATGATGAACCCGGCCGCGAGGAGCCGAGCTATTTCATCTCCTATTATTTTTCTCCTGTCTTCTGCGAAGCGGCGGAGAGGTTGCTTCACCGGCCTTGCTCCTGGCCTCACTTTCAAAGAGTTCTCAGACAACTCCCTCGGAACACCTTGCAGATCCTGAGTTAACCATGCAAATATGTCCCGATTCTCACGGAGGAAGTTGGTGAGCTCGCTTTCCTATTTAGCGTCCAGGCCTGCACCAATGGTAACAGTGCGCTCTGGGAATTGCTCATCGATCTGAAATTTCTTCGTCTCTATAGTCGGCTGAAAAGAGACACTGCCATGTGGGTTGGCCAGCGCCGGCATGTTCAGCTGTGCCGACTGAGCGAGGGCTGCTACCTCTTGAATCCTTCTCTTTTCTCTTGCTATAACCAATGATTCGGCCAAATTTGACCCGGCTGAAGCACACTCCATTGACTTCTTGTAATCCCCTACAACTGTTATTACTCCTTGTGGTCCGGGTAGCTTCATCTTTAGATAACTTATATGATAGCTGCTCATGAATTTGGCCAGCGCAGGCCGTCCGAGTAGAGCATGATAACAACTTTCCAGATCTACCACCTCAAATTCTAAGTTTTCTGCTCTGCAGTTATCTCTCGTGCCGAATAACACATCCACTCGGACTTTACCGATGGGCTCGCATGAAAGTCCTGGCACTATCCCATGGAAAGTGGTCCTCGTGGACTGCAGCATGTTCTGCGATATTCCGAGTTTATGCATGGTATCTTTGTACATGATGTTGATACTGCTTCCATTGTTAATGAGTACTTTTGAAAATTTCACATTGATGCTTGGTCCAACGAATGTCGGATCCAATACGAGTGCATACGATCCTGGATTCGGCATTATCTTGGGGTGATCCTTTATGCTCCAAGTTACCTCCTGATCTGACCAAGGCACATATCTTGGTACTGCCGGCATAACTGCATTTACTTCCATATGCCGGCGCTGCACACTCTGCTTGTCTTGCTATTCCGTTGTGAACACGCAATAAGACTGATGATGTTCTCTGTAATCATTACGTCCAGTATTTGCTGGATTTGTCCTTCCATCGTGGACTTGGTTCATTACTTGATGTACCGTATCTCTCCGATCCGAGTTATCGTACCTCGGGGGAGGAGGCGGTAACATCAGTTGCTGTGCATTTGCTCCAGTCAATTGTGGTTGATGCTGTTGATGTATTTGATGGGGCGTTTCCTGAATGCCTACGGGGTTTCCCATTGCATTTTTCATCCATGCACATTGGCGGGTCGTATGATTGGCTGGCCTGGATGGGTTTGACGTGTGAAATTTGCACGGCTGATCTAACATGGATTCGAATGTGTATTTCAGCCTCTCCTGCCATTGCTTCTTTTGTTCTGGGGTCCACTGCCTTTTTCCTTCATTATTTGGTGTCCACTGCTGAGGTCCATTCTTCTGTCGTTGAGTTGCTCCGTGACTCGGCTGATCTTGCGCTACTGCCGCCACTTGGGCCGAATTATATCTATAATCCGGACTTTCCTCTCTTCTTCTTCCTCTGAAATCACTACGCCTGGATGATCCGGCCAAATCTCTTGCATAATGGTCCTGTTGCTCGCGATGATTTGCCGACATTAATTCTGGTTGCGTTGGGTCCCCTAATGCATAGGAGTCTGCTATTCTGATAGTTTCTGCCAGTGTGGTCGGCATATATCTTTGCAGGCTTTGCCACAACACGCTGCCATAACGGCAGCCTTGCGCGAACCAAGCTATTGCTTGCGATTCTATAACCCCTTCACATGAGTTTCTCAGGTTGCACCATCGAGTTAAAAACTCTCTATCTGTTTCATTCGGCCTCTGCTTGCACATGGCTAATCACTGCGGCTGTTTGGCCTCTTGTATATGCTGGTAAAGTTGCTGGCGAACATTTCTTCAAAATCTAACCAACAGTTGATACTGCCCGCTGGTAGATTATTCAGCCATACCCTAGCTGGTCCTTCCAACATTTGTGGGACATACCGTACTGCCCATCTTAAGTTCCCACCCGCTATCTTCACAGCAGTGGCATAGTCAATCAACCAGTCTTGTGGCTTGGTACTCCCATTGTATGTTTTTGTGCCTCTCGCTAGCTGAAAGTTCGGCACGGGTGGTTCGCCCATGATCCGTGGTCCAAAGCATGTCGGACCTGGTGGACCCTGTTCTTCCAACAACTCGGACCGGTATAGCCGGTCCAGCTTCACTCTTGCATCATTTGATGGCAAATCTCTGTACAGAATTCTGTCTTGCATCCCATAGTGGTTATTTCCACCATGGATCGCATATTCCATCTCGGAATAACCATCATTTTACCTTTCATTCACTTGATTGTGGCGAGCTGGCCTCGCTTCTCTTTCCTGCCGAGGTTCATGCCTTGGTTGCGGGTTGAGCGGCTGCTCTCTCCTTACTTCGACCGGGGTCTCGTTTTCATGATTACCTCTCGCGGGTTCTCTTCTGCCGAGATATCCATTGCCTCGGCTTCCGCCGTCTTTTTCCACACGGCCGTGGTTCCTCTCCCCACTGTTACCTCGGCTTGCATTGCCTCTGTTCTCATTTGCCTTTCCAGCCATTGCCGGATCATATGGAACAATTTGCTTGTTCCTCTTTCCTGAGGTTACTGCTTTGTCCCTTCGTGCATTATTTCCAGGTGAAGATGCTGCTGCCGCGGATAAGGCAGGTGCTGCCCCTGCCGAGTGAACCATCCGCGAGGCCCCTGGCCTCGCCGGGTTTGTTCTAAGTATTTCTTTGTTTTGCTGGTTTGCGATGCGCACCATCTCATTCACTCTTTCTTGCTGTTTCTGCCGGGCTTCCCCGGTCAACCCTTCTAATTCCAATGCTGCGGCGTTTGCCGCTCTCAGGTTCTTTGCCGGGGTACTGTACCTCGGGAAACCCAAGTCACCTGATTCCGCCCTATGCGCTTCATGCTCTTTGTTAATATCATCCATGAGGTTCTTCCTCCTTAATCTTAATTCCTCCACCCGCTCGGGTGCGACATCAAGCTTATTAGCTTTGGCATATTCTCTCAGGGTCCTGTTCAGGGACTCCCGCAAGGCCGATACTTTCTTGGCCTCTACCAGCACCTTTTGCCTGGTTTCTTCTAACTCTACCTGAGCATTTGCCGGATCAAGTATCGGCGCTACAGGTGTAGTCAAGTTTTCTATGGTTGCCTGAAGAATGTTCTCTGGCCTTTCCAGAGGTGGCCCTCTTACTCTTGGTGCCTTTGGGGTGGTGTCCTGCAGCTCGGTCGGGTTGGTCACTGGCGGGATTACCTCGGTGGGTTGTAGCGCGGTCTGCCTGGGTGCGCCTTGTACGCCTGTGGCGGGTTCTCTGCTTGACCCGGCTACTGCTGCTCCAGCTTGCGCTCCGGAAGCGACCATCACCTCGACGCGCACTGCGGGGCGTGCTCACAGACGGGCGGCTTGCTGCGTTAAGAGGTGGCTCTCCTGCAACAACAACTTGGTGATGATAAATGCCGGTGATGTCGACGACGTAAACCTTGTGCCCGCCCAGGCTGATGAAGACACCATTACGCTGGGAGTTTTCCGAAGCTCCTCGCATTTTCACGACATAGTCACAGAGACCAAATCTCGGACTGTTGTAAACAACGCTTCGCCGCGTTGATGAAGTTTCCCGTCCGGATCATAACTCCAGATAGCACCGCTGCTGGCCCCACGGTGGGCGCCAACTGTCGTGGTGGTCTCACGGCAGATGCCATGGGTAGGCTAAAGTATGGGGCCAATAGGTGCTAGAGGGATCTGGGGAGGGAAGATGTAGTTGATTTTACACACAGAAGATTAAGGCACATGTCTTTATTTCTTCTTCCTTGGGTTACAAGTGCTCCTTGAGCTGTATACAGGGAGAAGAGAGGAACTTTACCAGCCTAACGGCTCTAACCCTCGTCCATCCCTCCTTGTGAGTCCAAGCCTCTCCTTATAAAGGAGAGCCCTGGATTCCTCTAGGGCTGACGTGGCAAGCATATTCGAGGAATATGCTTGTCCCAATATAGTAGTTCGGCGCCCCTCTTTCCCTGTCGCTCCTCTAACGACGGCAAGGTTCCAGAGGGCCCCTCCTGCGCGCCTCGGTCTTTTGGACTGTCACCTCCGTGACCTCCTTCTGCCTCTCTGTCGCTCTGCGCCTTTGTCCGTAGCGCTTGGCCCTGCTCAGATTCTCCCTAGCTTGCTGCTAGGGTTTGACTTCAGGGTTCTCCTTCTCCTGCAAGCTTCATATCATTCGGCCCTTCCTCGAATAGCTCGGATCTTCCTTTATCTGTATCAAGATCACTCGGGTTAACCCGACCGACTTACGTAATATCTCGGCCGGGTAATGTCTTAATATACATATACCGGCCTCTTGCTTCCTTATGTCGGGCGACTTCTACAAGATCCGGCCGACTTAAACTGTAACTCGGAAACCAGACGGGGATCGTTCCCTTGTCTTTCCCCGTCTTTACCCTATCCGGGGTCACCCCCCAACACCTGTAGGAGCACCAGCGTTTTCCTTTTTTTCGATTTATTTACTTAACAAGATCACTTGCTTTTCTTTTGAACGGAACAAGATCACTTGCTTGGGCGAAGGGGGACCAGCATTTCCCTCTTTCCTTCTTCCCCTCCCACCGCTTCTCCCCTTGAGAGTCTCATGCGAGAGACCGCGTCACCTCCAAGCTCCTCTCGTCGGACTAGCCGGCCGGAGGTGGCGTGGGTGTGGGATGCCGGAGTAGCTGTAGATAGCTTTAGTTGTTGTAGTTTTTCGAGTTGGCATTATGCCTTAATTTGACGTCTTGTCGGGAGGCGGTTTCTAGGTCTTTTGGCCAAGATCTGGATTCCTATGATGGTCTTCTTCTTCGATGCGGAGCTCCAATGGTGGGAGCCGAAGGCGTTGAGGAGGTTGCTGGTCAAATCCTCCAGAAATAAAGGGCCTTTACCCCCCCCTCCCTAGGTCTGCAGCTTGGGTCTCAAAGCTGCCTACCTCTTTTCGGCCAACCTTGGTGGCGAGGGAGAAGGGGAAAGCGGTGGGTGGACGGCAGATGGCGGACACTGCTCGTAAGCTTCTGTTTGTGGAGTTCTTCAGCAGAGGACCATATGCGATGGTGTGCCCCATCTTGCCTCTGTCTCAAATGGTCGAAAGGCGACCCTCCAGCACCACGGTGGTGTGGTTCTTCGTCCTCCTAGCCTAGGGCCATTTGGGAGGATCTTCCTCGACCACGAAGCGGGATCCATGGCTGTTGATGCCCAAAGTAGCGCGTTCCCTGGTGGCGGCGACGGCACCCGTGGCAGCAGGTCGTTTCGGTTGCGGTGGAGAAGACCAGGGCCTTGATTGCTTTTAGATTTTGCTCTAGGGTCTTTTATGTAAAAGATGTGTCCTTATCTTTACCTCCTCTATCTCTTAGGGGTCTTTGTGTATGTTTGTACCCACGGTGTTGAATATAATTAAGCTTCCAGGGCCTTCGGGTCTTATCCTGTTCAAAAAAAAAAAAGATCACTTGCTTGGACTTGACTTTTTACAGCATACGCATACTGTTCTTGCCTGTCAGTCAAGTAGACGGCTCATGCAATGCAAGTTACTCATGGATGCATCGGTTTGATTATGACTGGCCGGTTAGCAAACGACGAGATAAAGAGAGGAACAAAGGCACTCGTGCGACTTCTATATTCTGCACGGACATGTGTCCTGTTCTTGTGCTAGGCATGTTGATTGCATTCGCGTAGGGCCATCGTCCTTTGTCTACGGCTCAGAGAAAAGGGGTGCACCACAGTTTTGTCCCGTGTCATTGGTATCGTTAGATTCACGCGTAGGTTTGTATTGTATATCTGTGTTCGTCATTAGTCTCAGCTTTTGTGGTTAATTAGAGTACTCAAGTGCCTGCAGGAGAAACACGAGGTCGCAAGCGTGACCTTTTTGTTGGACATGGAACAATATCTCGTAGTAGTACTCTGGTTGATAGTTTTCAAAGATACTCAGATTTCTTCCTTCCTTTCAAGCAAACAACCGTAACCCTTCATTTTATTTAATCATTATATTATATAAGTGCAACCCTTCTTTTCAAAGGTATTCAGGTTTCTTTCTCTCAAGCAAACAACCGTATGTGTGCAAACCCTTAAGACCTGATCTATGTTATGATTGCAACTACTTCTGCTCCGTGTGTTTCATAGTACACACATCTTAGATTTGACAGTAGTTAAATTATATAAAGTTTGACCAAATGAGTAGTGAAAACTATCAACATCCAAAATATCAAATCATTACTATTGAAACCATCGATATATTTTTGATATTACGTGCATTCGGTATTATAGATGATAGTTTTGTCATGTACTTGGATACACTTTACATTACGTAACTTTGACCAAAGCTGAACCGCGGGGTAATATGAAACAGAGGGAGTAACACACATGACACTTTGTAGCCACAATTACTACAAAGAAAAAACATACCTTGCTATAACACTTTTAGAAGGTGGCTTGGTGAAACCTTGCAACTTTAACCGTAAAGAATCAAATACTTACTTTTTACTAATCCTATAGGTGCAGGAATACAATATGTGGAGAGCCTCTCTGGTAGTTCCCTACAGGCAACCCATGGGGACTAACCTACATCGCACCGTCACCACTCCCCCCTCACCTCCTCCCTCTTATCACCGCATCCAGAGATCGCCACGGGGTGAGGCCTCATGTCTGCCAGTGAAGGGGAAGTAGGACTACTCGCGGTGGAGGCAACAAGACATCGCTTGGAGGAGTGGTGGTCGATTGTGCAAGTCATGCATGCAGCGCGATGTGCAAGGGTGGTTTGTAGTGGAGATCAACTTAGCGACATGACTAGAAAGATATGTTTCCTAGTAGCAGTTCAATGATGTCAATTGGTGGCGTGATAACCTAGGTCGTGGATTCGGTTTACCGACAATATGAGAGGTCTCATCTAACCTAGTTCTCGGGGTTCCTCGGCTATCGTGTTTGCGGTGTTAGATCATGGTAATGAAAGGCGTTTTTACCGTGCACATGAAGGCGTGTGGTGGATTCATTTCGAGGCCGACTGGCATGCCCAAATTGTACCACCTACCAGCTATCACTACCGATACAGGTGCGGTGATGCTAGAGCGTCTCCAATGAGTGATTTTGGTGGTGTTGATGACCTTTGTCTCTTGTCAAATGACATGTGAGCTCCACGCGTGTGCGTGGACGGGTGTTTGTGCTCTATTTCTTGTACGTGCGTTATTACTCGTTGTGTGGCAGTGCCCATGGCAGGACCGTGTGCATCAAAATCGTGTTCATCAGCCCAACATCGACAACTCATATGACATTGTTTTGGGATGGAGTTGGATCTCTTCTTATTGTTGGGCTGTGAGCGCATGAACGTCCAGAACGTGGGCCGAGTACTGGGCTAGCCAAGTGGACGCTAACATCTGGTATCAGAGCTAGCGATCGCCATGCCTTCCTGAGGGGCTTCTCAGGGGTATGGAATGTTAAGCTGCTGTTGACCGGTGAGGCTACACGAAGTTTAGTCCCACCTAGCATATGGGAGGAGGCCACACCCATCTTATAAGGGAGAGATTCCTTCCTCTCTTCAGTCTGTACTTTTGTGATGGAGTGGGCTCTCTTCTTATTGTTGGGTTGTGAGCGCATGAATGTCTAGAACATGGGCCGAGTACTGGGCTAGCCAAGTGGACGCTAACATCTGGTATCAGAGCGAGCATCATCATGCCTTCCTGAGGGGATTCTTAGGGGGATGGGATGTGAGGACCCCTCTATTGACCAGTGGAGGCTGTTTGGTTTAATCCCACATCGCCTACGGGAGGAGGCCACACCCATCTTATAAGGGAGAGATTCCTTCCTCCCATCAGTCCGGGCTTTTGGGATAGAGTGGGCTCTCTTCTTATTGTTGGGCTGTGAGCGCATGAACGTCCAGAACGTGGGCTGAGTACTGGGCTAGCCAAGTGGACGCTAACATTTCTCCACTACCCGCTCTTGAGCTTCGAGGTGAAAATTCTAGGTCTCACCTCAATTGGTCATGGTCGATTTGGCATAATCCAGTAGCTACAAAAGAAAAAATGTCTAAGGGGGGACTCACAAGGGGATTTTACTTGCCATTTTGTGATGAACCAGAGACCGTTAATGGCTTATTATTCTTCCTTTGTCCTGCTACAAAATATATGTGAAGTATGGGAAGTGTAGCAAATGGGGAGCCTACTAGACCAGCCGTTTCTTCGAGGTATTTCTTTGTATTGCTAAGTATGCTAGAAAAGAACAGGTGATTTTACATGTTGTTGGAGTGGCAGCTATGTGTTGGGCTATATAGAAGTTTTAGAAAATAGGACCTCTTTGGCTCAATAAAAATTTCATAAATATTTTAGAGTATTATTTCTTAGGGAATCTTCCTATGTATATCGTTTGACTGATTTGTGGTTTGTGAATTGTAAGTTCACCAAGAAAATACATCATCCACAATTAATGCCATGATTTTCTATAGCAGTCCATTTGTTCAAAATAATAATGAGAAGAAACCTTTTGCACAAAAATCAACATCAAAGTGGTGTCTTATGCCATTTTCGTAGTTTGAATGAGAAAAGTACGGGGCATACAAGCACTGGTGGAAAACAGGGCTGTAGTCCCGGGACGCAACAGGCTCTAGTCCCGGTTTTGGGCCCGGGACTGCGAAAACGTGACTAGAGCCCCCCCTCTAGTCCCGGCTCACAACGGCCCGCGACTGATAACAGCCACATTCCTGTTTGGTTACGGGCGAAACCCTCTAGTCCCGGCGTAACACCACCCGACTAAAGGTTTCTGCCATGAGAAACACACATTTCTCTGCCGCGGCAGAGATTGTGTATTTCCTTTTTCTTTCCATCTCGTTCCTTTTTAGTTTTGTGTTTCACTATAATTCAAATATATATTTTAGTATACATATTATACGCTACTACATACACACTACACGTCGATGCATTTATATAATTAATTGATCCCTTGCAAGCATACATATAATCAATCATATCAAAAGGAAGAAATGTTTTGAAATTACATGGTAATTGATGAATATATATATATCATATCAGCTACATGAAGGTGACTAAGGCAAATCGAGTTCCACGTCATCCGCATAATGCTCTCCATGTACATCAAGGACTTCCTTCATCATAAATCCCGCCAGCTCCTCTTGAATTGCTCTTATGCGCTGGTCTAGCTCTAGTTTCTCCCGCAAATCATAAATATAATGTGAGTCAACTTTCCGCTCACTGGTCAACTCGCAGATGTAATCGCAGACGTAGTATCCACATAAATGAGTTTCCGGTGGCTGCTGTAAACTCTTCACCATTTTATAAGTTAACTCCTCTTTGAATAGACCTGGTATTTTCTGTCTGAACCGTGTCCAACACCTTCTCGGCAAATAAAATGAACAAAGGAGTTATTAGTTACTTGATATCAGGAAATGAATGAAAGAGGATGATATAATGCGATAATGATTGAAATTACTTATGGAGCATTGCTTTCATGTCGCTCCACTTCTCTTGGTCCCAACTTAATGAGTCGTGGACTTCAACTAGGGACTTGTCAACTTGAATGTTTAGCAAGATCCAGTGGAATCTGCGGACATTTACATAAGCATACATGCATAGCTCATCCAGTAAGCAAAAATAAAATGTGTACAAGATATAAACACTCACTTGAAGTTGTAAGGAAATAGTATTTCCTTAACAAAATTATGCTCGGTTAATAACCTGCACAGGTCTTCCTCCACGTCTTTGGGGTGATTCTTTAACGTATATTCATTAATGATATATGGGTCAATGAACCCAACGTCATATCTTATAGATCTTTTGCATTCAAGCATCTTCATTCTATGGAATATAATATCATCATACAAAAGGATATATAGTTAGGATAATATATTAAATGCAATGAACGAGTTGAGCTACAAACTTAATTATAGAAATAAATAACTTACAGACAGTAGCAACCAATGATAGATTTGTCGAGGGCGCGCTGGTTGTATAACTAAAACAGTTCGGTCATTTGAACCTGTATCGAGTATGGTTTGAAGTGATGCTCCTTTCTAACGTCCACCAGAAACCAATCTTTATGATGCTTTTTTCTGCTTGCGACATGTACCATTCATGCAGATTTCGCATATGTGTGGATAGACGCGCGAGCTCCTCATTACTGACTAGAGGCTCCCCTTAGACATACTGCCGTACTATCTGACCCACTAGCGTATCTTCATAGCCTAAATATTGACCAAGAGACATATTTGCTTCGTCAGCAAGTGCTTTGGCATGTGATACAATGATTCCCATAAGCGCAGCATTATTACAGGCTCTAGGGTCCATTATTTGCATGTCCATATCCATTTCAGCTCTGAAGACCTTGTCGAGGTCTGAAATGACTTTGAGCGGGGCGACCGATTGATTCTTCTGTGCTCCGAGCTGAGCAACTTGCTTCCCGCTTTTTGCACTTGTGATTTTTTTCTTCTGTGCTTGCTTAATAATCTCCTGGTCATAGTCTGATTCCAGATTCATCGATATCTGGGATGGTTGCTCAAGAAAGGACTAGCCCACTTTTTGGTTTTTTCATTATATACCGGCTTTAGCTCAGGATTTTTGGGTGCAAAATGCGCCTTAACTTGGTCAGCCACATCCGCGTTAGTTTCCTCATAGGTCTTGTCATAAGGTCTCTTTGGAAGAGCCGGAGGGATATCGACTATCTTCGGCGTTTGACCTTTATTCAATGTGGGGCGCGGGGGACCGTCGAACTTCCGTTTCTTCGATGAGGTAGTAGTATTGCACGGAGGCGGAGGCGGAGATCGAGTTGATGTGCTCCTGCTGCGGCGATCGTCAGCGGGGCGGGTGGACTTGGAGGTTGGCGATAATCGGGTTGGGGTGGACTTGGAGGTTGGCGATATTCGATGCGGGGTGGACTTGGATTCCTTGGAGTCGGTGGCCTTGGCGCCGAGCCTGGAAACTTGATGTACTTCTTATTCCATAGAATGATGTTGCGCTTGACATCTCCTAGTTTCATAAGGCCTTCAGGCGTAGCGATTTCAATATCTAGGTCCGCAAAATCCTCCACTATGTCATCCACCGTGACACGAGCATAGACTGGTGGAATCGGAAGTGAATGGTGGAGTGCTCCAGGTAGACAAGGTAAAGCAGTGCCGATCGCCACCTTGAAGGACAAGTTGTTCATTGGCTGATGTAGCTCACATTGTGCCATCTCTCTGAAATCATCCATGGGGTAGTGAGGAGCCGGTGCATCATCCAGCAGTGCTTGATCATCAGCACGGACCTCCGTGGAAGCCACGCTGCTTCTCTGTTGGCTAAGATCCAATGCGGATCATCGCATCATGGTGATTTGACGACGGCCTTTGGTAATTTCATGCATGAGGTTCTTCGATCAGCTAGGTCCTGCTCGCTCGAGATCCGGTCTCTCCGGTCCTTCTTTCTCGGCGACTTCAGAATCGCCATCATCGAGGAAACCCTTTCTTCCACGAGACACCGGCGCCTTTGCCTCGTGTTCGTACTCCCTTTTCAGGATTCCCTAGGGTGCGTGTCAGCTCGTCGTTCTCTCTATCGGGACGGAACAATCCCAATTGAGCATCGTTCATTGCTTGAATAAGGTCTTGGGAGGGTTTTAGAATTTTCTCATAAAATAATGTCTTCCCTGTTTCTGGGTCCTAAGATCCCCTGTGCCCGTACCACCAGTGCTCTGACCTCTCGGGCCATCCATCTGTACCAGGAGTGACGCCTCTAGCCCTCATTTCCTTCTCCATAGTTTCCCACTTAGGGACGGAACTCTTGTAGCCACCTATCCCCATTTTATGATGGTATTTCTTTTTGGCAGCATTTAATGCGTTCTTTGCCGACTTTGCCTTTGCTTTATCAGATTGCTTGTACTGTACAAAATCGGGCCACTGTTCTCTCAACTTCTCGTTGACTCCTTTGAAGTCTGGAGTTTTCTTTTTTGCGACATATTTCGCGTATAAACTTTTCTTATGGTTCCGGTACAGTTCAACCATCTTGCTCAGTGCCCACTCCTTGAATTTCGCTCTATTTTTAGGCCCACCCGGCCTCGGGGTAATACCATCTACCTCAAATTCCTCATACTCTGGAGGTAGTATGAAATGCGCTATGAACTTCTGCCAAAGGTCATCTTTGGCATCATCGGTGACATAGCTGTTGGATTCTTCACCGGCTTTCTTTGACTTATTCCATTCTTGGATGGTGATCGGCAGGTTGTCCCTAACAAGCACCCCGCATTGATTTATAAACCTTCGGTTCTTCTCTGGAGCAATCGGTTCATCATCATCATCTATTTCTTCGATGGTGAACCTCTGATTACCATCCAACTTTTTGTTTGGCCCTTGTTTCGTTCGAGCTGTCGATTGCTTCGATCTGGTGGGCTAAAAGAAGAAGAGAGAGTTATTAATATATATCTAGATCAATTAATGAATAGAGGTAACACGAGACTTCATATATATATATATGTACCTCGCAGGATCCTGTCGAGGGGCCATCATTATTGTTGTTATTTGTTTGCCCTTCGTCCATCTGGTCTTTCCCTTGGTACATTAGGTTTTCCTCTAGTCTATCACCGGATGGATTCAGATATGAGAATATCTCTTCCTCGAGCAAAATATCTTCGGCGCCGGTAGTAATATTAAGAGGAATTTCACCTCTTATCACGCCCTGAAGAAAACCTTCACCGATGCGACCAGGATCTTCGGATGGATCTATGACTTAATTATCTATAACAAAAAGAGAGTTAAACAGGTTAGAAAAAAAATCCTAATAACTAAAACAATATAATCCTAATATTATTTGTGCTAAAACAATAATCATAATAACTAAAACAAAAAAAATAACCCTAATAAAACAATAAATAAAACAATATAATCCTAATAAATAAAACAAAAAATAACTAAAACAATAATCCTAATCCTAATTCTAATATTTTAATTAAAATAATAATCCTAATACTAAAACAAAAAACCCTAATATAAAAAAAACTATAACAAAAAACCCTAATAAACCTAATTATAATTATCCTAATTATAATAATCCTAATAACTAAATCTTAATTATAATAATCCTAATTATAATCATAATTATAATCCTAATTATAAGAAAACTATAAAAAACTATAACAAAAACCCTAATAATCCTAATTATAACAATCCTAATAATCTTAATTATAATCCTAATTATAATAAACCTAACTATAAAAAAAACTATGATAAACTATACAAAAAACTATAACAAAAAACTATAACAAAAAACTATAAAAAACAACAACCCGCGCGCGGCCTCTCGATCGAGCTCACCGACGGAGGCGGCATGAGGCTGACGCTACATGAGAGGCGTCATGGGCGGCGAGGATGCGTCGGCGCGGAGCGGCGGCACGTCAAGGCACGACGGAGCGGCGGTGGCGGAGCGACACAGCGGCGGCAGAGCGGAGTGGCACGATGGCGGCGGACAACACCTCCCCTGCGTCGTCTTCGATGCGGGCGTCTATGTGCTTCGTCTTCGCTGCGTCGAGAATGCCAAGTGCTGGGCAGCACCTGCCCTGGCACACGGAATATAAAGGGCCACCCCTTTAGTCCCGGGCTAAGCCACGGGACGGGACTAAAGGGTCTTCAGTCCCGGGTCGTGGCTTAACCCACGACTAAAGACCCCCCCTTTAGTCGTGGGTTAAGCCACGGCCCGGAACTAAAGGGTTTTTTCGGCCGCTTCGTTTTCGCGCACGCAGATACCCTTTAGTCCCGGGTCCAGCCACGACCCGTGACTAATTGTTTTTTTTTGTAAATTTTCTTTTTTTTTAATTCAAATCAAATATAAAAACTTTGGAAAATCATATCTTTTATTGTAATAATCCAAATAAAACAAATAATATGTCTATTATTATCAAAAAATATAAAGAATCTTAATATAATATCCATTTATCTGTCTGCATCATTTATAAATTTTCTTTTTTAATTCAAATCAAATATAAAAACTTTGGAAAATCATATCTTTTATTGTAATAATCCAAATAAAACAAATAATATGTTTATTATTATCAGAAAAATATAAAGAATCTTAATATAATATCCATTTATCTGTTACCATCATTTATAAATTATTTCATTTGTAAATTTTCTTTTTTTAATTCAAATACAAATATAAAAACTTTGGAAAATCATATCTTTTATTGTAATAATCCAAATAAAACAAATAATATGTCTATTATTATCAGAAAAATATAAAGAATCTTAATATAATATCCATTTATATGTTTGCATCATTTATAAATTATTTCATTTGTAAATTTTCTTTTTTAATTCAACTCAAATATAAAAACTTTGGAAAATCATATCTTTTATTGTAATAATCCAAATAAAACAAATAATATGTCTATTATTATCAAAAAATACAAAGAATCTTAATATAATATCCATTTATCTGTTTGCATCATTTATAAATTATTTCATTTGTAAATTTTCTTTTTTTAATTCAAATCAAATATAAAAACTTTGGAAAATCATATCTTTTATTGTAATAATCCAAATAACACAAATAATATGTCTATTATTATCAGAAAAATATAAATAATCTTAATATAATATCCATTTAGTCCTGATTATAGTCACAAACCGGGACTAAAGATATTTCCCGCCATTTCCCACCGCTTCCCGCCAAGTTTTCCCGCCCTTTCCTTTCTACGAGAGCTTTTAGTCTCGGATGTAGTCACTAACCGGGACTAAAGATATTTCCCGCCATTTCCCAAAGCTTCACGCCAAGTTTTCCCGCCCTTTCCCTCTATATTTAGGGCAATCGCGCCATGGCTATCGACACCTTCCTCTCTTAGAACAATGGACAACGCCTACTGGGCCATTCTGACCCTCGAGGAGATCGAGGCGCCTCAACTACCTTGTCCGGGCTACCGCCCGCCGCTGGATGCTGAGCGCTGGAGGGGTTCCTGTCCCTCCTGTCCCTCAAGGTTCCGCACGCTAGGCGGCCATCACAAACCACTTCTACCACGAGCTCACGCCGGAGCAACGGATGGATCCACAGTGGGATCCCGACAACTACGACACCTAGAATGCCTTCTTCGCTAATAGGCGGGAAAGGGAGCTCGCTAGGTGCAGGTGATGGCCGCCACGGTGAACCACAAGCCGGCCGTCATCTGTGGTGGGCGAACCGTACTATCATCGGAGTGATGCGCTACATCGCCGGGGGAGACCATCCTCGCCTGCGGTGCCCACGAGTCCACCCGCCACAGAGCCAAAAAAAGGCCCCACATCGGCCCGGCGGTAGCGACATCGTCTTCCAGGAGACCCTCCCCCGCCCGCCGTGAATCCGAGGCTGGAATGGCCCCTGGTATATGCCATGGATGGGCTGAGGATCCCCGGAGTGGCAGGTGACGATGACGATGATGATGACAATGACGAAGAAGACCCTGAAGCTGCGTACTATAGGACTAGACATGATTATGACTAAAAGGGGCGGCTTTAGTCCTGAGTGTTAGCTAGTCCCGGTTTTAAATATTAATAAATGTCTTGAGTGTTACCTAATAAATAGAGGGAAATACGACCCGGGACTAATAGTTCATGAAAGGAACAGCTGGCCTGCTCCAGGTTATTAGTCCAGGCCGTAATACGGACCGGGGCTAATGACCTGGTTCGGCCCAGGACTAGTCACTATGGCCGTTTCTAGCCGTTAGAGGCCTCACAGCCTGGGACTAGTGCTCCCACTAGTCGCGGGCTGTGCCAGGCCGGGACTGCTGGGCTTGTCCTGATCGAACCGAAGATGGTTTTTTAAAGGTGCACTACCACCTCCATACCGGTTTATTAGCCTAACAAACGAAGGTTAAGAAAAAATTGACCATAAAATTAGTCAATAAAATATGAATTATATTGCAAGAATTGTACCATTGGATTTATATTTAAAAGACCTTTACAATGATATAGTTTTTGTGACATATGATTCATATTTCGTTGTCATATTTGTAGTCAAACATTTTTTTGAACTCCGTGTTAGCCCAACAAACTGGTACGGAGGGAGAGTAGCTCCTTGAGGTATAGGAGTAGTGTACGAGACACTTAATTTAACATTTATTATGTCTTGAAACAAATCCCAGAAAAACAAAAACCATTCGTACAACATGTAATACCATGTAACAAATTTGGAGCTTGAATTCAATACATAGCTAAAAAAACACAAATTATACTATTAATGGTAGCAGTACGACATTATTTACTTCAATTTTTTGAATATGGATATAATACTATATATTCATGGTCTATTTTCTTTTTCTTTGTATGTCGATTTTGTATCACGATAAACAAATATGCTCTGAATGCCATGAATTTATTTTCTAAAAAAAATCATGATTTTTAAATACTATGTTTTTATGACCTCATGCCCTAGTACACTATATGCTGGTTAGTATTGACCAGAAATAGTTACGTAGACTACATCCATGTAACCATGTCACTGTGTATCAAGCTAAATTCGTCGCACAGCATCCGGAACCGATCCAATTCGAACTTGGCCTATCCAGGTCGATTCCCCTGCGTACACCGACCGATCGTTTTCTCCATGATATTGCCTGTCTGATTGTGATGCGTGCATGATTTGGACTCGATCGGGGGAGAGTGCGGAGAACCCGTCTATATAGCTTTCCTCGTCCAGTTGATGACTTGATTGGAGGCTGCGTTGAGCAGGTCTCCGTTGCGGCGCGCGGCGGCGTCATTCTCAACTGTGTACATCTTGATAGTTTCTTTAGCTATTTTTCCACATCACATTTTTCTAAAATTTGTCCACATCCACTATTTGGAAGATGGGGATAGATAATGAGTTAAGCTGGTGCAAGCTGACTATTGTCTTTATTAACTTGACCGGGAGTAGTACTTTCTAAAGAAGATGAGGAGGAAAACGAACGCAGGGTTTTGAGTTAATAAGTATTTTTGTACTATTGTCCGTAGAACGGCCATTGAATACTGAGCCTGGTACAGTATTCAACCTCCAGCGGGACGGAAGCCTGTTTCGAGGCCTATTCAACTTCCTCTAATTTTTCAACCTCAAAGTGTGAATATGTTTGTTTGTTCGAGCTTGAACATAGCTAAAACGTCACTTACGTAACCCACATCTACAGAGCAAGTGCATTCTTGAATGCCTATTGCAAATGAGACCAGGGCAGAGCTGCTGGTCTGTGCACAGCAGTTCATCAACAGGCAGGCTACAGCGTACTTTAATTTTGTATATCTCATGTATATCTGTGTACCAGTCCATACATTTTGCGTCACGATTAGTACAAGTAACCTTGAAAGCGTCGACGAGATAATAAGAAGTTTTTAAAGATAGTGTTGATATTCTTTTGATCAATCAATGAGTGCCGCAAAGCTTGGGCCTATCCTGGTTGAATTGATCAGTGTTCAGAAATTTTCATGTAACCTGCATATCTGTGTACCAGTTCATACATTTTGCGTCACAATTAGTATACAAGTAACCTTGAAAGCGTCGGCGAGATATAGAAGAAGTTTCAGTGTTGATATTCTTTGATCAATCAATGAACGCGCACCAAAGCCGGGTCTTTATTAAGTTGACCAGGAGTAGTACAGTACATAAACTGAACCTCGTTTTAGTTTTTGAAGAAGATAAGGAGGAAATGAATGAAGGGTTTTGAGTCTGGAGAGAAGGACCGTTGAATGGGCCTGATACAGTATTCAACTTCCTCTAATTTTTCAACCTCGAAGTGTGAATATATATGTTTGAACCTGAACTTACCTACGTCATCCACATGTAGAGAGCAAGTGGATTCTGCAATGCTTATTGCAAAGGAGACCAGGTCTGGTCTGTGCTGTGCACACCAGTTCATCAAACAGGCAGGCAGGCTACACCTGTATATCTCTTTAATCAGGTCATTAATCTTGTCTAAATGTGTACCGGTTCATACATTTTGCGTCATAATTAGTATACAAGTGACATTGAAAGCGTCTACTATGAGATAAAGCAAGAGAAGTTTGCAAGATGGTAATTAAAACCGGGCCTATCCTGGTTGAATCGATCAGTGTTCAGAAATTTTCAAACATAGAGAGTGATTGCTGATGACGCCTCGGCCGCGTGTCGTCGATCGCAAGCAAATCGCACCGGTTCGCTAAGAAAGACCGAATCGTCCCAGAGACTCTGGTTGATTGATTGTATTATCAGCCTCGCTAGTCGTCTAATATTTCCCACTTGACGATCATGCATGCCAAAGTCCCAAAGGCGAAAAGGGTAGTTTGAACTTGTAAGCACACTGACGACTGAACCCATTCTCTTCAGAAAGATAGGCGAGCGGAGATCCGCCGAGCACTTTGCTTTATCTTGCGACGATACGGGAGAGCGAAAGAAGGAAAACTATAATGCCGCCTTTCCGCTTTCCTTCACATGAAGCGAATCCATAACTCTCGGCGAGGCTCCGGCCGCGCGCTGAAATGGTCGCTAATGTCGCTGATTCATTTCAACCTGCCATTTCTAAATTAGGTAGTCGGCCCGGAAAGGATAAACGTGAGGAAACGGTCTTTCAAATTTCTTAATTTTGTTTGTGAGGTTCAAATTTTTTAATCAGTACTTATATCTGTATGGGACATACTCATTGTTGAGTAATAAGCAATCAAAACATTGTAAACTGTGTTTCAGTATTGTTTTCTGAAGAAGCCCCTCTGAATCCGATTGATGTTTTTCCTGCAGCAAACACGACAAACTCTGGGGACAAATTCTTTCACATGCCACCGATCGATCCACGACTAATTCTTTCTGACACAGCAACGCAAGCCTACAAACCGACGTTTTGAGTGCACACATGCTCATGATTGACCCTATATACTAATCAAAGTACAAAGCGATCTAGTAGCAAATATACAACGGAGCAAGCAACGTACATGGACTCCATCCAAGCAAGACAGGCGATAAACAAAAGAAGCAAGTTGCAGAGAACTCGTACATGCATGGATGGACTCCATCCAAGAAAGGCTGCCACCATTGTCATCTTCTCCCTCGTATTTTGTCCCCCGGCGCGCATGGTGTCGTCGTCTCATCCACACCTGCTCCGCAGCTTCCCCAATTGACCACGTTTTGCTGTCGACGTCTGCTCGTCGCGCACCGCACCCAGCATATATAAATACACCAACGCCTCGCAATCTACACATCATCACCCAAACGCCTCCGATCTCCTCCCAGCATTCCACCAAGCTCCCACGACCACGAGGAAAGTGAAAAGAGAGTGAGCCTGCTAGCAGCCTAGCAATGGGGAGAGCTCCGTGCTGCGAGAAGATGGGGCTAAAGAGGGGGCCATGGACGGAGGAGGAAGACAGGGTCCTTGTCGCTCACATCGAGCGGCACGGGCACAGCAACTGGCGGGCGCTGCCGAAGCAGGCCGGGCTGCTGCGGTGTGGCAAGAGCTGCCGCCTCCGGTGGATCAACTACCTCCGCCCGGACGTCAAGCGCGGCAACTTCACCGGCGAGGAGGAGGACGCCATCATCCACCTCCACGCCATGCTCGGCAACAGGTGGTCCATGATCGCGGCGAAGCTGCCGGGGAGGACGGACAACGAGATCAAGAATGTCTGGAACACGCACCTCAAGAAGCGAGTACTTGAGTCTTCCGGCCAGCCACAAGCAGGCAAGACCGGTGCGCCTAAGCGGAAAGCCAAGAAACCTGTTGCTGTGACCTCTCTTCCGGTGGCGGATTCACCGGAGCAGTCCCTCTCGACGTCGTCGTGCGCCAGCGACGACTCCATGGCCACCACGTCGCCCGAGAACACGGGCAGCTTCTCCTCCGAGGAGTTCCAGATCGACGAAAGCTTCTGGTCGGAGACGCTGGCCATGACGACCGTGGACAGCTCCGGTTCCGAAATGGAATCCTCCGGCGACGCCTTCGGCGGCGCAGACAGTGCTTCGCCGTCGTCGAGCAACAACGAGATGGACTTCTGGGTCAGACTCTTCATGCAGGCTGGTGAACTGCAGAGCTTGTCTCAGATTTAGGGAGAGGACTGGCTCGTTGGTCCTCTCACTGATCGATCTGAAGCGCTACCAGCTCATGCACGACGTGGGAACAGGTGTGCGGCTCGGCCGCGCCGTCGTACAACCACAACGCGTAGCCGCGGCAGGACGACCGACATCCCTGCCGGCGAGGCAACCGCGCGGAGCTCGCGCAGGTAGAGCCCGCGCAGGCGGAACGGCTGCGAGCACAGGCTCGATCGTTTCATACTACACAAGGACGAACCATGGCGTCGGGACAATTTGACCTATAAGAATTAGGAAATTTCTATAGTTGATCTGCTGAGTTGACTCTTGTTGCCGGCTCAGTTTCACTTGCCATAGTTATTAATTAAGTGAGTAAAAACTATAACATTGTTTATGTTCGAGGAACAAAAGGGACGGGCAGGTTGAAATTAACGGATGACATGATCAAGGATATCAATTGAAATCGTGATGATGCATTTTTCAGTCCGTTGAAATCTTCTGGGGAGTTACGATGTTCGAAAAGGTCTCCTTAAGGATCAGATAAAATAGTAAAACATGTTTTTTACATCTACGGAATTACAATGCCGAATCCAAGAATTCACACATCCAGAAAAAGAGAAAAAAAAAACAAATACACTGCTGCAGTGACAAACTACTCGCGATAGTAGCACTCAAACCACCACCGAAGACAACACTTGAACTTCAGACGAGATTCTCCAAAAGTAACGCCTCCAAGATAGAATAATGCATAATCGTTATCGTCGTTTGATCGAAGATCTTGGGTTTGCACCCTGGAGAAAGTTCGAGTTTTCAAAACAATGCCTCCATCAAGACCATTGCCGGTTATAGAGAACTCCTCCCGGGCCGCCTTGCGCGGGGCGGCTCCGGAGGCGCCAAACCCTAGAAAAAGAGGCACCGCGAACTCCTATCCCCCGGCCGCTGCCGCCGCGAGGGAGGCGCTCCCCTGACAGGGCCCCTTCGCGCGGAGGCGGATCGTCACAGGGGTAGTGAGGGTGGAGCATGGAGAGGCGGCGAACCTTGGCGGGGAAGGCAGCGGCGGTGCGGGAAAGGTGGCACGGAAGCGCGAGGCAGCATGGAGGGCGGCGGCATGGAGGCCCGTCAGGTCTTTGGCGCCTGACACGCCGTCCCCATCTTTGGCGGCTTGTTCGTTCCTCCAGGGCGGCGGAGTGGGGCGATCTGGTGGAGGAGGTGCCGGCGATGGGATTCCGTTGGAAGACCTAGATCAGCTCTCTATGCCTAGTTGCTTTCTCGATCCGTTCTCCGGAAACCGGCTGGCGGTGTGGAGATCGCTGTGTCGAATCTAATAATGGTGGTGGTCCTTTGGTTTATTTCGCACGAAGACGGAGATCTGCTTGATGTCTGTCCTCGTTGATCTGGTCTGGAGAGGCGGGTTCCAGAAGGCTCCGCCGGCGAACTCCCATGGGCGTATCATGCCTCGATATTGCTGGATCGGAAGGTATTCGGTCGTGCGCACCTTGTTTTTCTGGCCATTTGATTTCAGCGGGAGCATTGCGAAGCTCTGTTGTTTGTTCCCACCAAGTGCCATTCTTAGAGCCATGGTGAAGTCAGATGCGGAGAATGTCAGGAAAGCGGAAATATGAAGGTAGCGATGTTGATTTTTGTTCTTGTGGCGACGGAGAACTGGCTACGTGATTTGGGACTCGTTGCAGCAACTATTGGTGCGGGAAGAAAACACAGGGGGATTTTCCAGTCTTATCTTGCAGGGTGAAAATCCAAGGTCTGGCTTTAACTGGTTGTGCCTGGCAATGACCTTGTTGAAGGCATTGTTTTGTGAGCAAGGACTTTCTCCAGGATGAAAACCTATGACCTTTGATCGGACAACGACGGCGCTTGGGCACTATTTCCTTCTTGAAGGCATTGTTATTGGAGTGGAGGACTACTGGTGTTGTTCTGATGGTGTCAGTGTCGTTGCTTTGAGGATTAGTTCTCTCTAGCGAAACTTTTCTTTTTTGTAATTCTTCTCTTTTTTTCTGAGTTGTGTGCATCCGTAGGGCCGCTAGAGCATGCGTTGTTCAGAGGCTGGGTATAATTGTTATCCCTGTGATATTAATATATACTCTTTTCCAAAAGTAATCAAGAACATTGCCAGATACAACCAATGAAGGCCAAAACTTAGGTTTTCACCCTAAAAATCATGACTCGGTACTCGAGGAGCACCACCAAAAACGCAGTTCACCAGTGCTCCCACTCCCGCTTTCCAAGGCTGCTTCTGCAAGTCGCCAAACACTCGACACACCGGGAGAACATGTGTCGCATCGTCTTCATCATAACCAGTACCCTCTCGGCCATTACCAACCTTCGATCGCAGCCACCATGACTCTTTCCAACTCTGTTAGTTTACACTAGTAGAAACACATGGCTTTCGTCCAGAGCCCTCCGGAGAATTAGTCCCGGATGTGTTAGGAACCAGGACTAATGTGTGCATCAGTCCCGGTTCCAATAGCTAGGACGCCGACAACCTTTATTCCCGGTTTGAACGGTTTCTTTAGTCCCGATTGGTAATACGAACCGGGACTAAAGGGGTGGAGGCGGGTGCGAACATGGGCAACACCCTTTTGACATGGTTATACCCTGCGGGTACACGACCTTAGTATACCTGGTCCAGCCCAAGGAAGGCCCACAAGAATATGCGCCGGCCCATGAAGACTTTCGGGTGGCCAGGGCCCATGACGCCTTCGGATCCTTGGAGAACAAGACTAGAATAGATAGAATGTTCAAAGGAGCAAACCCTAACACCTGTAACCGACTCGATCTGTGCCCGGGACTTACCTGTCTCTATATAAAGGCTAGGAGGGCACGACGAGGAGGGCACTTCATACCACCGCATACACACCTCCACACTAGATTGCATCTGCGCACCCCTGTACTTTTCGGTTCCGCCGTAATCAAGAGCAGACAAGCAGGAGTAGGGTTTTCCCTCCGGGGGCCTGAACCTGGGTAAACCTCGTGTCCACGTGTTTCTTGTTTGCTAACCGTTCCGTGCTCTCCAGCATCCCCATCTTCTCCAAAACGCAGGCTCATAACAGTGGGCATTGACGAGATCAATCTTCGTCAATTGGCGCCGTCTATGGGAACTGGGGGCGCTGATTGTGCGATCATGACGGTCCCATCACCTGCGATCTACGACCCATCCATGAAGAAAAGCTGTGCCTGAAATCAAGATCCCGGCGGAATCCCTCGCCGCCACCGGCCAGATCGCATCTGGCTCACAAATTCTTTGGCGTCATCTTCCATCAGCTTTGGATTGGGTCAGCGGAATCATCGTCAGCGCACAGGAACTGCCTCAATGTGAACTCAAACCCTACGTACATGGATGGATCTACATGATCACTACAAGCTTAATCAAATCGAACTACGCTCTTTGAAGATACGATCTGTGCACCCATGTAACCTTCGGTTCCGCCGTAATCAAGAGCAGACAAGCAGGGGTAGGGTCTTCCCTCCGGGGGCCTGAACCTGGGTAAACCTCGTGTCCCCTTGTTGCTTGTTTGTTAACCGTTCCGCGATCTCCAGCATCCCCATCTTCTCCAAAACCCAAGCTCATAATAATGGGTATTAACGAGATCAATCCTCGTCAATTGGCGTCGATGGGATACACGCCATCGGAGCCAGATTGCCTCTTCATGGAATAGAGTGTAACATCCCAACATTTAGGAACATAACGAAGGGTAGTTTTAGGATTATGTATTCTTGCATGCATCTATTTGTGAAAAAGTGGGTAAAATTTTCACCAAATAAAATCTTAAGTGATCAATGTTTCTTTCTTACTTTAAGATTAGGTTTAGACTTAAGGGAGGATTGTTATAAACTTTGATGTGATCTTAAAATAAGTATGTGTGTTTTGAAATGGGTTTGAATTTAAAAACTTAAGTGTTTGAATAATAATTTAATTGATTTAGATATAAGATTTGAGTCTTAAGTTAATTAATATATAGGTAGTATAACTTAAATCTCAAAACAATAGAAATTATGAAAATCATTTTCATATTATAAAGACATAAACAAGTTACAACAGAATAAAGAATAAGAATATTCTTTATTAATAATGATATAATCTTTATTACAATTGAATAAAATAAAGATTACAAGAACTATACAAGAAACATTACAAAGGATTAAGAAAATTACATCTACTAACTATCCTATATCTAAAACCTAAACTAAATCTTCATCTTTATCTTTGAACCTGCAAAACAAAGATTAAACAGAAATAAAACGAGATTAATGTTAGTATATATTTCTCTCAGATATGTCAGTGAGGTGCACTTGACAATCTCATCATTGAGAAATGTTAAAGAGGGGCAAGTTTCACCAATATGAAAGATTTCATCTTTCATAAATTCACAGCCAGAATGCAAATGACAGCCAAAAGGAATCAGTTCACCAGCCAAGGTAAAAGTAGATTGGTAATAGTAAGATCAAATTTTCTGAACCTATCCATATGTGCATAGCAGGCACACAGGCTGCACACACACAGGCATGCAAGGGTATGCTATCGACTGCACAAGCACATCCAGATCAAACAAAACCAGAGCACAACCGTGGGGAAGCACCTCAGTGCAACACTACACCACACCACACCACACTACACCACACCACAACACAGCCAGGAAGAACAACAAGTAAACCAAGAACAGCAGCCAAACCAAACCACCCAGATTAACCCAAACATCACGAGGATGGTGACATAAGGAGGGGGATGAATCAAGTGGACAGCAAGGCCAAGCCCAGGAGCTAGGAGGAGCAGGCTAGTTCCAGATCAAGCACAGGAGTCCAGCAAAACCAGATCAAGATCATCACCAACTTACTCCACAAATATCAGTTTTTGTGGTGAGTTTCATAAAACCTTCACATGATCTAATCATCTTATTCAGAGAAAGCATGTGTTTTTTATAAAACAAACCCTCAGAAAGCACCTAGGTGGGGTGAATCCATCATAGGGATTTCTTTTAAGCTCTAAAGGAAAACCACAAAATACCAAGATTCAACCAGAGCTCAGAGCAGCATCCTTGCTCTGGTTGTCAAACCATATTCTACAATTCAATCATACATATACCTATGATCTATTTCTAGACACATCCCTAAAGGAAGGGTAGCACCTTAGAAACAAATCTTTGGGATCCATAGATTGATCAAGCTCACTACCATTTTTTCCAAGCTTTGATTCAATAAAGAATAGCTGGTACCACTACCAAGACTATCTAGATGAACCAACTAGATAAGATTTGAATCCCTAAGCCTCGGACCAACATCATTGGTCATAGGGAATTTAGATAAGAGCATTTCTATTTATCTTTCAAAGCCAAGATTGTCTCAAGCATAAACTAACCAAATCCATGGTTTAGAATTATACTTGTGTGCCATACATGATGGTGTCACAAGAACAAACCAATATGAATCAGGAAAAGCAGTAAATCATCATAGATTCAGAAAATCAACTAACTAAACGTTTTCCTGTTAAAAACAGGAATCATAACTAGAATATTCCTATAATACACTTCACTATTTGAGATGATCTCAAACCACATATTAATTTCCAAGCTAACAATACTAGGACAGTAGCTGTATCCTATCATAATCATGACCATGAATCAAATAAATAGTGGAAAGCTATCAAATCATTGGCTTTACCAAGCATGATTCCCATACAACCACATCATCTGAATCAGATGCAATCCAAGCATCAAATCATCTAGTAAGCCACCAGAAACATCATATATCATTTTAAGCAACAAGCCTCAGGCCAATAAGCATTTTGTATGTGTACAGACCATCCAAACATGAATCAATTCATCGAGTACATGAACAAGCACATAGCAAGAATCCTAAATGGATGATCATCTTAATATGAAACAGACAGTAGCGAGAGAGAAAACTGCCAGCATCTAGCATTGAACCAGCAAACACAGAGAGCACCAGGAGAGGAGAATCAAACTCACCATTGGTCCTTGCTGAAGGATAGAAGAGAGGAAGCGGGGCCATGGCGGCCATGACGGGAACACCCAGGGCGCCAGAACCCTGCACGCCACGCAATGACCCTGATCATGCCTGGAGGTGCAGAGCATCACCTCAACGCAAGACAACCATGGTCACACTTGAATTCATGCTAATCCCCAAACCCTAGGGTTCGGAACAACATCGATCCATCGCAGGAGAGCCCTAGGCTCGAATCCAATTGGATAGAACGAACGGGCATCGTCGACAACCCCCTAATGCACCATGGCGGCGACCAAAATGGCTGACGGCGGCGGGAATCGTCGGTGGCGGCATCGCCGGCCATAGGGGCGGGGTCAGAGGAGGAGAAGATGAACTCGCGCGGGAGAGAGAGGAAGTGAGGAGTGGTCCGAGATGGGCTAGACCCTTCGGGGTGGCTCTGTTGTCTAGTACTAGTGGGCCAACAGGGCCCAATAAAAATAACCAGCCCAGAAACAATTTCAGGCCTGTTTTAATAAAAAGAAAAAGACCAAAATACCCCTGGATTTAATAAAATTCTAGAAAATAAAATAATAGTCCAAAAATTATAAATAAAATATTTTTGGATTCACAATAATCGATTCTGTCCAAATAAAATAACATATCAAATTTTGGACATTCAAATTTTTATAAGAATTTTGTAATTTAAATATTCCTTATGGAATTTTACAAAAATTTTGAAAGGTGATAAAAATAAATAAAAATCACTTTCAATATTTATTTATTTTATATTATTTTTGAAAAATACTAAATAAATATTTAGTAATAAAATAAAGGTATAATTAATAATTCCTAAAGGAATTATTAAATCAATAAAACTCAAATAAAAGGGAAATAAAATAAAATAATTCAATATAGGTTATAAAATATTAAAAATTAATATTTATAAATCTTTTATTACTAAAAACGAACCTTTTGGGGTAAATGCATATAAGTTTAAATAATGCATTACATTACTTGCATAATCATTTTGCTTCTTTAAATATTGTCCTTACCGGGCAATAATGATGTTTTTGTAGGACTAGAAGCTCAAGGTCCAGTGCAAGTATCAGACTTCACTACCTTGCCATCACAAGGCAAGTTCATCACTTTCTCATGTCCTTTGAAGAGTATTTATCAAAGTAATTGCAAATTGTGTGTTATCATATATGCTATAAAAGAAAGAAAATAATATTTTCATAAATAAAGAAATCATAGATATCATCCTAAGTGGTGATATAATGGAGCAATAGAACTTAGGGTTCTATTTGCAACAATGATGATAAGTAGGGACTTAACCCCTGACATCAGTGATTCTAGCGCCGTATATTACGCGTTAGCCATGAGATTTGGAATGGGACAGAGAAGTCACCTGTATCTTCTTCCTCTTGCATGAAGCCGGATGTGCAGGTCGTGGCCGTTATCCTCGTAGCGTGCATATTAATTGGTAATTCATAGAGGATATGCAGCATATGGATGGGAACCCTCAACGTCCCACGATAGTTCTGGCATCTAACGGTTTGTACAAACCATTGTCGTAATTCATTATGTGGTCATGGTGTACACCAAGGAGGCATGCGGGGTCGCGAAGGGGGCAGTGATTGGCTTGGACCAACTACTGGGACCCACATCATGGAATTGTGGACGAGAAAGTATGCCCGGTTGTGCAACAAGGAGTTGATCTCTCATGGGTAAAGTAACGCACCTCTGCAGAGTGTAAGAATTGTAACTTGTTACTCCCTGTTCCGGGAAGGAGCTACGAATGCAGCAGGAAAGGAACTCCATGAAAGTTCTAGTCAACCTGTGAAGGCTGATTTCCATAGTCTTTCAGAATAAAATCAATCTTTGAAGAAAAATTTACAAAAACTACACAGTGCCAAGGATTTATAATCCGAGGTGGTAGTTAGAGCATCAAACTTCTCACCTTGCATATAATGAACTTGTTGGGTAACGCTGTTACTCATTCTTTCCTTTGATCCCTTGCTTAGACTCTGAGGATTCCGAAGACGTGCCACTGTATGCAGCCGAATGCCAAGAAGACATGCTCTACGAGGAACCTGATCTATCCGGAGGAGTTGAAGGCATGGACTACAAGATCCGCTATGGTGTCGATGAGAACGAGTCCACTTAAGTGTCTAGTTAGTAGTAACTAACGGAGCCGAGCAGCATGAACTCTATAGAATAAGCTGTTGAGCCCCACTCCTAGTCGGAGTTGTTACTTTTAAATTTCCGCTGAACATCTTATATTTTGGTTTGTAGGTTGGATCTTTTGGAAGTCTTGAACTTCCGGTATTGTAATAATAACAATGTGTGTACCTTTGTAATATGGACCCGCAATGTTTCTGTTGTACCACTCTGACGGATGTGATATTTACAGAACGGTGTTCTGTGGATGTCATGTCAACGACTATAGTGTACTACACATGCAGTGGTATGCTAGATCACCGCATAGAGCTTCTATAAGAGGCCAAAGTGTGGCTCGATATCAAGCCAGCACTCGCAGAAGGTGATGAAGCAGGCAATGTGAAGAACAGAATTAGGCGAAAGATGATGGAGTTGGATGCCATAGAAGAAAAGCAATCCACAGAGGAAATCATGGATTGGGAAAGAAAGGCCCGGAAGGACAAAAGGGACGAACATGACCCGAAACCCAGCGGGAGGATGGGGAATTACCTCGACGCCAGGAATCCTGAAGGCCTCCCTGTCCCGCGGGATCAGACCCCACCCATGGAGCTTGCGGAGATCGCCCTCGTGAGTCTCTGATCGTTGCCAGCCACCATCGGGGACGCGAGTGGCGACGGAACCCTTCTTGCCGCCGGCGGCAGCACTAGTACCAACTGCGGTGGAGGCCTTCTTGGAATTCCCCATCGCAGTGCGGTGACGGCGACGACGAGAACGCAGAATCAAAGATGGAAAGGTTCAAAGAAATTCCAGCGCGCAGCGAGAAAAGCTCACGAGATGTAAGCAATGAAACATGAATGGCTACGGTGAAAACAAATAAATCTTTTCCCCAATGATTATAAGGACAAAGAAGACACACAGTGACCATTCGTCGAGAAGCCCTAGAGTCAACATCAAGATCTAACCCATGTTGCGCGTGACTAGTCAGTTCAAATTCAGAAGGTGGGACCCATGTTCGTCCATTCACGTCATCTCTGGTGCCGCAGATGCTTGAGGTCACCGATCGTCAGCAACGATGTCATCGAAGCTATACTAGCAACGGTTACAATTCTTCGACTACATAGCTAAAAGTACCCACTCTAATCTACGATTCGACTAACTACTCGGGGGCTACTCCTATCAGGAGCGCTGGCCGTGCACCCGAAAAACAATCAAAGCACTATACCATTGAACTATTGTTCGAGTCCTACGTCGAGTATACGACTCCACTACGGACCCGGGGCTACTCCCATAGGGAGGATGGATTCAAGCATCCGAAAAATTTGTGTCCTACGGACCTAAAAGTCAACAAAGACTGAACTAAAGTCTCTGCTCGAGTCTACGACTCGAACAGACACTCGGAGGCTACTCCCATAGGGAGCGCTGGTCGTGCACCCTATGAATTCTTCGACTGCGATCCTTCGGATCAGTATGCAAAACTTTTAGGCAACTCTGCCCTAATTAAACGCTAAGTGAGCAACATCCTCCTTGGCCACCCGAAACACCTCCGTGGTGATGGACATTCGGATGTTGTGTCTGCGACACAAAGATAAGACCTACAGATATCATCTGATGGCCTGGCAACGCACATGACTGCGCTCTGCTAGTGAGAATCCGTGCCAACAGGCGCGATGAAAAATCCCGATGGACGCGTTGGGTACATCGTTTAAAATTTACTGAAATTGCACTCCTTTAAGTCCTCCGCGGCCTGAGTCGAATTATGCCAGCATATGTTCCGGATTCGAGTCAAGGGACTCGAATCTGAAGAAGATCGTGTTGTTTTGTCCTAAGACAGTTAACTAACCCTGATCCGTGGGGAGAGTCAGGCATACGCATCAACAATTCCTACACGCTCAAATCATCTCTAGCAAACAGAAATAGCTGCACCCGAAAGATCGAAGAGTCCTCAGCCGAATCTACGATTCGACTGAACACTCGGAGGCTACTTACATGGTTATACCCTGCGGGTACACGACCTTAGTATACCTGGTCCAGCTCAAGGAAGGCCCACAAAAATATGCGCCGGCCCATGAAGACTTTCGGGTGGCCAGGGTCCATGACGCCTTCGGATCCTTGGAGAACAAGACTAGAATAGATAGAATGTTCAAAGGGGCAAACCCCAACACCTGTAACCGACTAGATCTGTGTTCGGGACCTTCCTGTCTCTATATAAAGTCTAGGAGGGCACATTGAGGAGGACACTTCATACCACCGCATACACACCTCCACGCCAGATTGCATCTGCGCACCCCTGTACTTTTCGGTTCCCCCGTAATCAAGAGCAGACAAGCAGGAGTAGGATTTTCCCTCCGGGGGCCTGAACCTGGGTAAACCTCGTGTCCCCGTGTTGCTTGTTTGCTAACCGTTTCGCGATCTCCAGCATCCCTATCTTCTCCAAAACCCAAGCTCATAACAATGGGTATTGACGAGATCAATCCTTGTTACCTTTAGTCCCGGTTTGAGACATCAACCGGGACTAAAAAATTGGTGAATTTTTTTTGACGGGTTCTGCCACGATAGGAAAATGGGCAAAAATCCTTTTGCGGCAAGATATTTCTGTCCACCACCCCCTAGAGATCGTCTTTTCTAGTTTCGAAAGCATGCCACAAAATTATAAAAAATTTCAAAAATAAAATCCTTCAAACTATAGTTATATTAAGTGATTTACTTGTTACGAAAATTAACAAATATGAATTTCGACATATTTTTGGAAAAAAACTGTCATGAAAACTTCAAACGGCTATTAACTTTTGCGTACGATGTCGGAGAAAAACGTACAACCTATCAAAAATGTGTGAAAAGAATTTTGGAGTTTGATTTCGACCGCCTTAGGCCATTCAGGATATTTTTAGATTTAAAAATTAGAAAAGGAAAAATAGTTGTTTAAAAATTAATTTTTTTAGCAATTTTTTTATAAAATACATCGAAATTCATGATTTCAATATCCCCTACAACTATCCCCCAAAATATAAATATATCTCAAAAGATTTTTTTTGAAGTTTTTATGATTTTTGTTTATATTTTACAAAACTTAAAAGGCGATCCACGAGGGGTGGGTTCTGTTTTTAACTCTCTGTGGAACATATTACTAAATTTTCTAAAACAGAAACTTTTGTGATGCATATTACTATATGTGCCATGAAACTTGGTCACCGACTTTATGTGTTGGGTCCCACATGAATTTCTGTGGCACATATTCCTCTATGCGTCACAAAAACATAAATTTCTGTAACGCATTTAGCAATATGCGCCACAGAATCACGACTGCCCATACATGGTGGTGGGTCCCACCATATTTCTGTGGCGCATGGTCCATTATATGTGCCATAAAGTGTTGAGACTTTTGTGGCGCATTAGGTTTGGATGCGTCATTGGATATATTCGAAGCCTTTCTATCTATAGCTAGTTTCCTATTAGTGGACAACCTAATTTACATCAAGAATGAAGAGAAAAACACCAATGTTAAATTAAAATTACTTGGTGGGCTAATGATCATGGAGCTACACTCTAACTAGCAAAAGAGTCGCGTTCATTTGAATACCGCAGAACAAAAATTGTTACAATGATATTGGTGCTATAGTCAAGGCTGGATATCTTTTCTCCTACATCTGTTGTACGGTCATCAAGGTATTTCTCGCTACTTGTGACAAATAATAAGGTGGGCACCATAGGTCTGGTTTACCCATAATACAAGCTTTCACAGCTCGGAAGTTTTCAAACAAAAATTAAAATTTAATTACATTTTTTTGATGCAAATTAGTATCAAAACTAATATTTTTAAGGACTTTTTGAAGGATGGTTATTGTTTTTGACCCCCTTTACGCTTAAATCCTGGATCCGCCCCGGCTTGGAACCATTTGGACTAGCAAAACAGAGGACTAGGTCTTGATATTTGGAAATATAAGATGTTTTAGATTTGTGAATGAGATGTATCTAGACACCTTTTAGTATCTACATTTATTTAAACCTAAACACTAAAAAATGATTAGATACATCTCGTTCACAAATCTAAAACATTTTATATTTATAAACGGAGGGAGTACGCCACGAACGCATGGCATTGCTGGTGTACGCACCGCATGAAACACATTCTAACTTCAATACACCTTCTATCTATCTTCTAAATATTGTAGTGAACCTCGCAAGGCACGATGCATGTGAACCCTTGTCTTTTTTTTCCAGTCTGTTTTTATTTGCTAGCGGTTGCTTGGACTGGAGACTTTCTTTCACATAAGAGTGTACTTTCAGCTTTCCTGGAGAGTAAAAGAAGTGTAATTTTGATTGTATTTCTATAAGTGGACACCAACTTTTATGACATAAAACATTGTATCAATATAAATTCATGATGAAATATATTTTCATCATATAGTTATTTGCTTTCATAAATTTGGTTACATTTTTTGTGCAAACTTGGTTGAAATCTAAAATAGTTTGACTCTCCAATTTTTTTGGAAGTACACTCCTCTGCGGAATACATGTCCGGGTTGTCCCCTCTTGTATGTACAATAGTCATGTGACTTTGTGCCGTTTCTTTGTACACACTGCGGAACCGCTTAACCTGTTTGGGTGGCGATTGACAGTGTCACGAATGATTTTACTGCGTGTGTTATGTGGAAGGATCCTGCTAGTTGCATTTGCAGAACTACTTTACGCGGACTTGTGTCTTTGTCTTATATAACTCCCATACATATAGTATTGGTTAATGGGTGCGCACATGAATAATGACACAGTAGTGCAGGGCAGATATGTTTTAAGTTTTGTCTAGAGGCTTTAAGCTTTATGGCCAATGGCACGCGGAGCGTGATCGAACTAAAAAATACTCATGCAACCATGCTCTCAGCTTTAGTGGTTAATTAAACTGGAGTACATGTTGAACTGTCCCCAACAGAAAAACGAGATCCCAAGCGTGAGACCTCCCTTTAAATTTGGTCGAGCAACCGTGTACACGCAAGCAGGCCGTATGCAGAAAGGCTCCTTGACACTGATCGTTGAGCCAGCCACACATGCAGTAGCAGAATCTATTATTTGGGCGACGTATTCCTGTAAAAAGAAAGCATCAATTATTTGGTCAATTCAAACGTAGGATGTCTACACTCATAGACATTTTTTTAGGAGAGGTGAAGTGGTTTCTACTCATATCTAACCTGAATTATTTGTCCGATGACATTTCGGGTTGATCCACCGTACGCGCCAATCGGCTATAGTTCTAATTAACTTGGTCTTGTTAACTCGATAGTCTGCCGCGCATACAGCGAGCCCGTCGTTTTCTTCATTTTTTGTTTGGAACTGAACGTCGTTTCCTTCGTGAGATCTCCTATACCGATGGTCCATGCACGGTGGGGACATACCTATATTTTAAACACACAGGACTTGCATGTCATGTCATAAGATATTTTTTATTAACAAGTAGTATGTCATAAGTATAGGACTGAAGAAATTGTCATGAGTGCTTTCTGAACATCAAGATGCACTGCACTGTTACAATTTATTTTCTTTTAGAAAAGCCAATAAATCAACACGTTAAGTACAGAAGCAGTGTGTGGATATATGTTCCAATTACGTCTACTCATGTACAACCTCGTCCACTGGGTTCATACATAGCATGTTCCAGAGTCGTTTTTCCGATTGCTGTAGACCAGAACAAACCTTGTTCTCTCAAAAAATATACTCTATAAAACCTTGTTGGGTTACGCGCTAATTAAGCGCCAGTTCATACAGTATAACCTGGGAAGGAAGGAGTATAATCTTGTACTAATATTGCATTGAACTCGTCGTGCCATGCTAGTAGATGAGGCTTAGATTATCGTTTTATTAATCAATTAACGAGCTGCAACGCTGGGTGTCTCTTGGTTGAATTTTTCAGTGAAGCCTCGACGGCGCGTCGACGGCAGGTAATAAAGACTTGAAGTGCACAGATTCGCGATGGGTTGATAAAAGATCAAATCAGCTCACGAAATCTACTTTTGATTGAACCGATCCTGTCTAAAGTTTTCGCTCGATGTGATCACACAAGGGGAAAACCTGTTTGAACTTGGAAAGCCTACAGCCACATCGATGACTTTGCTAGCCCGTTCAGAGAAAGGAGCAAAGATGCAGTACAAATGGATTACTGCATTGGTACATTCCTCCCTAGAAGAGGGGAAGAAGGAAAGAAAGTAAAATGCGATTCCTTCCTATAGGTGGAAATCAATTTTTATTCCGAATGGTTAGGCTGCAAGCACTTGTAGCCATGAAAAAGTTGCAGCGTTCAAACAACTCGACTGAAACGGTCGACTACATCCATTATTGTACAAGTTAGACAATACAAAACTAATCCCTATAGATCAGTTTTTTTAGGACGGTCCTAGAAGGTTTTTCATGTGTATTAGAAGTTGTCACTCTAGTACTCAAAAAAAAAAAAATCATCTCAGCCTTGTGTGAGTGTGCCGTATTTTGGGAGGTAGCCCCAAGTATATTTTAGAGAGATAAGGAATTTTAGGGGATCTGCTAGTGTGTTCTAACTACCAATAGTAACGTTTGTTTATAGAGTTAAATATTTTTTGGGATGCTCATAGTCCACGCAATTAGAGGTGGACCGTTAGTAAATTGTCTATTCCTGGTGGTTCATATGTGGCACTCCAATGCTATAATCCATGTCTGCGGTCGTATTTTGACAAGTATGATACTCTTAGTAAACCTCAATAAGTATGTACAAGGTTCACCGCGAATAATGCGCCACCACCAAATAAAAACAAAACATGACACACAAGTCACCCCACTACAGGAAATGGTAAATAGGCCGACGGCTGGGACCCGTCGGCGTAAGCCCTGATCCCTGTCGGCATATGCTGGCCCGACGGGGGCCGTCGGCGTATGCCCGTCGGTGTAGTACCCCGTAGGCGTATGGCAATAACCCGTCGGCGTATACATTCCCGTCGGTCTAGGCCCACCTAGGGTCCACCTGGAGCAGCTAACAGCCGTTAGCACAGGAATTATACGCCGACGGCTGTGCCGTCGGCCTAAGATGCCATGTGCCACTCAGCGGCTGTCTACGCGTTCGGATACGCCGACGGCTGTGCCGTCGGCCTAAGAGGTCACGTGCCACTCTATGGCTGTCCACAGGTTTGGATATGCCGACGGTGTTGCCGTCGGCCCTCTCTGCCAGCTGGGCCTCTCGCGTACTGACGCCAACGATGCTGTCGTCGGGAAAACTCTATCTGTGCCATATGGTTTTATCTACGCCGACGGCGGCTGTCGGGGGGTTTCGCCCTACGCCGACGGCCACCTGGCCCAGCTGACGAGCCCGCCAGTTACGCTGACAGGCCTGACCTTTAGCCGTCGGCGTAAAATAAGACCGTCTGTGTTTCTTGTTATTCCTGTAGTAGTGCGGAAAACAACAAAAAGGTTTTCTTAGAAACAGCAAATTGTTTTAGAGTTAGAGATTTTTTTTGGATGCTCATAGTCCACAGGACCGTTAGTAAATTTTCTATTCCTGTCTACGGTGGTCCAATGCTATAATCCACGTTTGCAATGGTATTTTTTTTTTGCGGGTGTTTGCAATGGTAGTTTGACAAGTATGGTTTTCTTAGTGAACCTCAACAAGTTTTGTGTGGTGTAGTTGAATTAGTGAACCTCAACGCTATAATCATGCTTAACCATGCAACCAGAAACAAACCATCATACAAATTTAAGCCCTTTTCGCAAAAGAAAAGGAAAGAAAAACTAAAGTGGAAACAAGCCGAGCAATAAACAAGGAAAGAAGCAACGTACATGGACCCCATCACCCAAAATAATACTGTACAACGACTCATAGTACTCCCAATGGTATAGCCTCACTCGCGAGGAAGTTGCCCCTGTTGACCACGTTTTTCTGCCATCCTCCTCGTCCCGCGCGGAGCATAAATAGCTCGACGCCCTTGCAATCCACTCCACTACACCAGCATCAGCCGTACTCTTCTGAACACATCAGGCAACCACACCCTTGAACAATCCTCAACCTCAAGACCCTAAACAATCCATCCATCCAACGCAGAGCACCAGTGAGTTTAACCGGCTGAGAAGAAGCAAGGGGAAGACGGAAGTAGAGAACTGAGCAACAGCAATGGGGAGGTCTCCCTGCTGCGAGAAGCTGGGGCTAAAGAGGGGGCCATGGACGGCGGAGGAAGACATGATCCTGGTCTCTCACATCGAGCGGCACGGGCACAGCAACTGGCGTGCGCTGCCGAAGCAGGCCGGGCTGCTGCGGTGCGGCAAGAGCTGCCGCCTCCGGTGGATCAACTACCTGCGCCCGGACGTCAAGCGCGGCAACTTCACCGGCGAGGAGGAAGACGCCATCATCCACTTCCACTCCATGCTCGGCAACAGATGGTCGATGATCGCGGCGAGGCTGCCGGGGAGGACGGACAACGAGATCAAGAATGTCTGGCACACGCACCTCAAAAAGCGACTCGAGGCATCCAAGCCATCCGGCCAGCCCGGTGCCCCTAAGCGCAAAGCCAAGAAGCCCATGGCTGTGGCCGCACCAGAGAGTCGGACGACCTCTTTTCCGGTGTCGTCACCGGAGCAGTCCCCCTCGACGTCGTCCGCCGCCGAGGACGGTTTGATGGCCACGTCACTGGAGATCAGCTCGGACGAGGAGTTCCAGATCGACGACAGCTTCTGGTCGGAGACGCCGGCAATGACGGTAGACAGCTACGGTTCTGGTTCTGGTTCTGGAATGGAATCTGCCGGCGACCCCTTCGCCGCAGACAGTGCTTCGCCGTCGTCGAACAACGAGGAGATGGACTTCTGGGTCAGACTTTTCATTCAGGCGGGTGACGTGCAGAGCTTGTCTCAGATTTAGGGGAAGGACTGGACTATTGTACTTTTCTGAGGCAATTTATTGATACCAGCTCATGCAAGTGGAGTCAAGTGGACGACGAGGCCGACCGCTCGGCTCGAGCCCGCCGTAAAAGCAGACCAGGACGAACCAAGGCGCTCGCTACTTGGCTTGTAATGTAAAGAAGTCGGATGTTTCTCTAGTCCATCGCCTGATCGAGTTGCATGTGCTAGCAATAGGCAATAGCTAGAGAGTGTTTTCCTGTCTACTCTGAGGGACCAATGCAGCGGCCGGCAAGTCCGAATGACATGATCAAGGATACCTGAAAGCAAGATGATGTATATTCCATTTCATCAAAATCTTCTGCTGAGTTAAAATATTTGAAAATGTCTGTTGTTTGGGGGTTGAGGGTCACATAGTAGTGCACATGTTCTTTTTTTCCCACTGAATTTACTATGCTGGATAATTTGACGCTCCCTACGCTTGTAAATAGTCATGTTTCTTAATCTAATTTTTATATGGAGGAAGATCGTTCGGCCTACTCTACGATGATTAAGGAGATCAAGTCCCTTTTCATGGTCCGTCAAACTTGTATCACTCGTATTAAGAGATGTTGGAATAGTAGTAATCACTTCTCAGGCAAACTTTGCTCGATCTAGTACTGGAACACCAGTGTGGCTCTCCTCTGGTCCCGGGGGTTTGTTGAGCACATGCCACAGAGATATAATTCCTGAGTTTTTAGTAATGCAAGTAACTCCACAAGGACTGCCGGACGAGGCGGAGAAAAAAAAAGCCCTGCTCCTGGGTCGCTCCCTGCGGGTGGCCAGGGGCAAACCCTAACAACCACCCCCGGTCTCCCGTCTCCCCATCCCCCGCCGCCGGGAAAAGCCCGTGCGGTGCCCGTGGCGGCGGATCCCATGGTTCCTGCAAGTCTGGAGAGTGGCGTGGGGCTGTCCAGCCGGCAGCGGGGAACCAAATCGACGCTCCTGCGAGCCCTTGCGCGGCGAGCCGGCAAGCCGTGGACGAGGAGGAGCTTCGTGGTGGAGGCGAAGGAGTTCGGGGGCGCTGGCAGCAAGGTGACCGGAGCTCCTACTGAGGCTCTCCGCCGCGCCTAGCGTGTGCGGCGGCCCTCGGCCGGTGCTTTTGCGACGGCGGCAACGGAGGCGACAAGTCGACTTGGACAGCCTGGGTCATCGTGGTGGCGCCAGAACAACAGGGTGGCGCGGAGGTGGCGGCTAGGGCCCCATGGCCTAGATCTGAGCCCTGCAGGCTCCATCTGGGCCTGGGCGGGTTGGCCTGGTCACGCTGGCTCCCCATGGTGTTTGTTACGTTGGTGTGACGCAGAGCAGGAGGGTAGCGGCGGCGGGGACTTTACAGGACTGACTATGGTCCGGCTGGGCCTGTGGGGCCTAGTTTGTCCCTGTTGCCGCGTTCGGTCGACACCCGCAGATGGCGGTGAGGACGTCCTCCATGTGGCGATGCTGCTGCCGCTCATCCAACCCGCTTACTTCTCCGACTCTCATGTCAAGCGATGAACTATGCTACACAAGCGCGAGTTCGCGAATGCCAGGGCGGCGGCCTCGGAAGGTGGACTACATGGGTGGCTCGACGGTGGGCTTCGTGGCGGTGGTGATGGCCGTCTCCTAGGGCCATGAGGGTGGCGATGAGGGGGTGTCGGGGGCTCCTGGTGTTGGCGGCGACTCGGTGTGGTCAGTTCCCAGATCGTGTGTTGGAAGCTCGGCTCGGGGTCTACTCGTAGTCTTAGGGTCCAGATGTGGCGAGGGTTTTTTCGGGCGAAATCCCAGCGCTCCGGCGCCAACGACGGCGACACCTGCTGTCGTGACCCTCTTGAGGGCGTCGTTGTGGCTACCCTCGCCTTATTAGGGATCCGGGTGAAAACCCTTGACCTATATGGTATCGACGACGGCGGCGCTGGTTGTGTCTTCACCTCCTTGGGGGCGTTGTCATGGAGGTCAGGTCTCCTTAGCCTCGCGGCGGCTTCGGTGGGAAGATCGATGCTTTTAGATCTTATTGTTTATCTTTGATCTGATTGTAAGAGGATTTCCTCATCACTTTGTATCGTTTGGCCGTGTAGTTTTATTTATAAAAAAGGGCGAAAGCCTATTTCGAGAAGTAACTCCGCAAAAAAGAAAGTTATATGGATACACTTTCACCATTCTCTACAAGCACAAATTTTATAATATCTTGAAACTTAAGAGTATGATTTTACTTAAGCTTGGAAACGGGGTTACATGGATCGATGTTCAAATTAGTTCTTTTTCGAATGACTGCCGCTATACATGATTTTGCACGTTTTGTGGGCACATCTTGACCTTGTACTCACAAAATCGAAAACATTAGAAAAAACAGGATTGACCGATACCTCTTCATGTCCTCCGAACTGAAGGTTATCGGTCAAGGCCATCCTTATATTTTTTTACTTTCATGAGTTTGAAAGAAAGGGGACACCGAAACACACTTATACTCACTAGGCCATGAGTACTAACAACACCGTACGAAGTTTGTAAGACTAGTCATAATAGGAGTAACATCCAACCATATGCACTGGTGGAAAAAGGGCCTCCAGTCCCGGGCCACAACTGGCTCTAGTCTCGGTTTTGGGCCCGGGACTGCGAAAACGGGACTAAAGGCCCCCCCTCTAGTCCTGGCTCGCTACGGCCCGCGACTGATAACAGTCACGTGGCTGTTTCAGCGCCGCGGGGGGCGGAAACCCTCTAGTCCCGGGTCGTAACACCACCCGGAACTAGAAGGTTTCCTGCCGCGGCAGAGATTGTGTATTTTCTTTTTTTTTGCCATTTCGTTCCTTTTTCGTTTTGTGTTTCACTATAATTCAAACATATATTTCAGTATACATGTTATACGCTACTACATACACACTACACGTCGATGCATTTATATAATTAATCGATCCCTTACAAGCATACATATAATCAATCATATCAAAAGGAAGAACTTTTTCAGTGTGCAATTCCATCGCAACAATTTCAGTGTGTTGCCCAGCTTTTTCAGACCATTTTCGCAATTTGGGTACAACAACTTTTTGTGATCCTCTAGCATGTGATTGAACTTCTCCCTATCCTTTTTAGTTTCACAATCTCTTCGTGCATCGGCAATGGTCCGACCAAGATCATCAGTGTGGCATCCCGCAAAACCACTACTAGAAAATCGCGTTGAATTTGTGCATTGCATCGTCATCACCATGTGTTGTTTGTCTAAAACTATTTTCGCAAAGCCCGTTTTGTTTTCTAAAACGCCCCATCTTTATTCAAAACCAAAACCGGGTCTTCGAAATATTTTGTTTGTCGGCTATCGAATTGCAAGAGCCATGTTTAAAACAAATAAAAGTTACAATTGTTTTTAGTGGGGCAGTTGAACGGGCCGAATGACCCGAATGACCAACCCAGACTATACAAACGGTCCACCTCTAAATCCTATTCCTACCCAACCTATTCTACCCACCCCTCTGGCCACCTCACCCGGACCAATCCGTGACCGCCACCTCACCCTCTCCTCTCCCCCCACCAACCAGAAACTGCCACCTAATCCTACCCCCACTCCCTCTCTCTCCCTCACCCACCACACACACCCCACACACCAGCAGCGGCCCGCCCGACACCTGGGTCCCACGCCCCCACCCCACTGGCGCCCACCTCCCTCCTCCTCCCCGCACGCATCCCACCCTCCTGGAACCTTTCCCGCTCGCCCTCTCCTCCTTCCTCCTCCCTCTCTCTCCCAGTCTGCTCCTGCCTCTCCTCTCCCCGGCCGCTGACCCGCCCGGCCGCGCGCGCAGATCCTCCCCGGCCTCTCTCAGCGGCCCCTCTCCCCCAGAGCTCGCGGCCCTCCGACCTCCACGCGCGTCCTCCGCCTCCTCCGGCTCCGTCCCAACCTCCGGCCATCGTCGCGTTCCCGTCCTCCTCGGCCTCGCCATCACGCACCCGCGCCTCGGGCCGTCGCCTCCGTCGCTTGACAGCTGCCCGGCGCCCGCTGCCAAGCACATCGGCGCCCTCCACGCTGCGGCCCCTCCCGCACTCGCCGTCCCCGTCGCCCCTAGGCTCCTGCCCGCCCTCTCAAGCTCGCGCTCCCAGGCCTCCGTCGCTCGGCCCCAGCCCAAGCTCCGCGCCCGGTCCTGCTCATCCGGCGGACCCCGAGCCCTCCGTCTGGTCGCCCACAGCGCGGCAGCCGTCTCCCGTCGCGAGCCGCCCTCCCGTCCCGTCGAGCCCTGCCGCCCTGCTCGGCCCCGTCGGCCGCCTCATGCCGTCGGCGCCCGCCGCCTGCTCGCCCGTCGCCGCCCGTGGCCCCGCCTTGCAGGACCCCACGCCAACCTCGCCGTTGTTCCGTCGTGCCGCTGCCTCGACCGCCATGTTCCACCGTGTTTTGTACCCGATGGTTCCAGGTGCAGATGACATGGTGAAGAAGTGAAGTGGTGTTGTTGCTGGCATGTTAGGGAAGTGGTGGTTGGGGATAGTATGATGCCCTTGAGGTGATGATACTAGCTTCCTCGACAACATCTTTACGAGACCGAAGCCCCGATGCCCTGATCCGAAGATCGATCCCGGCGCCCGGAACCCGAACCCCTCGCCAAGATCTTCATCGGGACCCCGAATCAAGATCGCCTTCCCGGAACACCGAGTACACCGACATGAACCCGGAAACCGCACCTCGACCGCCAAGTTCGCCGAGACCACATCGTGGGCCTTGACACGGACGCCAAGTTTTCACCTTGAACGCCATGACCGTCTCAGCGGACCCGACAAGACCTCTGGCGACTACAAGCACGCAATGACCAGAGAATCCGTCGTCCACGGCGAACCAAGTCCCTCCCGGATGCGAGGTCACCGACACGGAACAACAAGATCTGCCAGCGGGCACCGTGCGACAAGATCTACCCAGTAATCCGAGAACGATCCCGGAGTCCGAACCCCAGATCCGAACCCTGAGACCGGACCCCGAACCCCGGAACCCCAAGATCGTCGAGACCCCTAATGTGTGAACCCCCTTCCCGACGCCCTATTTTATAATCTAATAACAACTTGTCGCATATTGAATTGTCATACCCACATGCATATTGTGTGGTTTGGGGGCCTTATGCCGATTCACCTAATAATTAAATATGGGGCCCATATGCGGGCAAATCTAGTCTCATATCGGCCTCATTTAAATTTGTGTAGCGAACCGGTATCTTATCTTGCCTTGTTATAACAACATTTAATTGCGGCGTATCTAAATAACTTGAACCACCTAAATATTGTCGGGACCCCGGTTCCACTTAATATGACCTAATTGCATCACACCTTTGCCATGTCATACATCATACATGCATCATGCCGATCTTCTACCGTTGTATTAAATATTGCATCCGGTGTTTATTCTAGTGTTTTGCTTCTTCGCGGATAAGGCCGTTGAGTTGATGTGAGCTTCGCCCCGATCTTCGGTTGAACCCTTCACAATGTTTTCAGGCGAGCATCTCCCCCTTTCTTCCTATCTTACTTTTCTAGCATTTATTCCCCCCTGTTGATCTTTGTTATCTGTGTTGCGATGCTCTAGTTTTCGTACCCGTGATATCCCTTGCAGCCATATATTGCCTTGGACACATCCTATTAACTGTTGTTTGGTAGACAGTTGGACTTGCGCGTCGTAGTCGCTTGCTCAAGTGCTGTTGCGTGTCGTCAATTGCCACAGTTGTTGATGTATGCCGCATGTTGATGTTGGAGATGATCATAGTTTTACTTACCGTTCACTTTAATTCCTGTTTAACAACTAAAATTGAAGTAAGCAGAGGCATCGGTGGGTGATAGATAACATTTGGTTTCGACGCCCACTTGTGTCCGTGGGACCCCGAGTACTTGATACTGTTCCTTGATTTATCGCTATCCACATCCGGAGGTATATGGGACCCCGAGGCGAGCTTGATTGATCTTATTTCTTGGGGCCACAAACTAGTTTGAGGTTTTATTTACGATCTGTACTTATGCCATGCTACTTATGTATTCTGATTGTGCGAGAGCACCATCTTATTTAGGATCGGGACACGTTTACGCTGATATCGACAAGCCCAGCCACACTTTGGGTTCCCGATCGTTTCTGCCGTCCACCCAAACCTTGAGTCGTCTTGGAGTCGGCTAACCGTTCTTGGGATCTACTTGAGGGTGGCCCCTGAAATATTTGAATCTGATTGTTCGATCGTGAAAGCCTCGTTGGGTGTTGTTTTGGTTTTCGAGGTTGATCGGCGTGTGTTGCTATTGGTGCACCGGCGGGTAAAACTTTCTGAAAGCCGTGTCCGCGGATATGGACGACTTGGAGCACAGTATCTCGACCATAGACAAGCATAACTAAAGTTTATTGCTATAAATTTGACTTTATAATGACTAGTAATCAGCTTCACTATAATGGAATGGCTAATTAATACTGCCCACAACTGCTTGTATGGAGTGTCGCTTGCGACCATTGTACCTGACTAGTAAGTATTGCAACTACAACGGAATGGCTAAATAAAAGCACCAACAACTGTTGGGTTTTGGGTTATCTCATGCTAATTGTATCTGACTAGTAAGTGCTGCAACTATCACGGAATGGTTAACTAAAAGTGCCCACTGCTTACTTTATCAGGATGATTATCTAAACCTGACTAGTAAAGTGTCGCAACTATAACTGAATAAGTAAAACTGCCAACGGTGTGAGTTCCTCGGTTGACCTCCTCGTCTGGTATCGAGGGGGAAACACCAGGATGGGTTTGTTTGATGGTAGTATCAGGTTGGTTCTGGATAGGTCCTTCTTACCCCTCTCTGATTGCCGCCAGTTGTATCGAGTCTCTATAGGTTGTTTAGTGCATCTTTGCCATTGCCGCTTGATCCACCATACCTATGGCGAGGACCGAATTCTAGCCTCGCCGTGTCTTGGCCTCGATCTTGGCGCTCCTCTTTTCCTTTGCCCTTTGTCGGCACCTTTTGTTTAAGCAGGTTTTGAGATCGGCGTCGTTAGCAGGGTTACCCTTCCGGCTTGGCCCAGGGGTTATGGACGCCGATGGTTATTCTTGAGGCTCTTAGCCCCATTTGCATCTTGTCCGTAGTCGGACGCCCCTCTTTTCAAGGTGATTTGGATCTTTGTACCGTATATACGTAATCTTGACTCGTTGAGTCATTGTTATATATATATACGTTACATGGGTCCCATCGAGGACTGTTGTGTAATGTTATTACTTGTTTTCCACCATACGAAAGTGCTGGTGGCACCTTTGAATCGTTTCTATGCGGGTTTGGCGGGTTTCTCTAAGACTTGCATAGGTCCGATTGAGGGTGTTACTGTGGTATCGAGCTCGGCGGTTGCGATACCCCAAGTCGACTGTAGGATAACCTAGCTAACGGCGGTAGAGTGTCAAAACTATTTTTGCAAAATCGGTTGGATAGTTCTGGTTAGGTCTGATTTTACTCCTTACCCCTCTGCTATTCTCCTCTTACCTCTACGTGTTTTGAATCCGCTCTTTTCTCTCTCTTCGAGTCCAGTATTTCTCGTGGTTGGGATTCCGTCGTACCTTCAGGGTTTCGCTTCCTCCTTTGATAACGGTGTTCTACCATCCGGTGTTCAAGCTGCCTGAGGAATCCGTCTACTGTGGTACCATCCTTTGTTCCTTGTTTGTGCCTTCCGGTGTTTTCCGACGCGACAACATCATCTACGCCAGATCCGATGCAGAGACTGCATCACTCCTTTGTATCTGTACCTCGATTGTCGAGATCTTCAGTCTGCTTCCGAGAGTTGGTTGCATAATCCGCCTATTCGTGTGCAGAGTAATGGTTTGTGTGCGCGATGGACTGATCACCATCCGACTACTCTTATCATTCGCTCTTGTACATCGAATCAGTGGATCCAGCGATTTTACTCCGTCCACGGAAGTTAGAGGTGGCTTTAATTGTTGATACCTCTACCTTCGACCTTTTGTTCCCGGAGTGTTCTCCCGACGATCACGGACAACGACCTCTTGTTAGTGGTGTCGCGAGGATCTACACGAAGCGAGAAGACGCAGATCGCCGACCATCCTTCCGGTACCATGAGGCGGATCTCGAGGGCGAGATCCATTGTTAGTGGTGTCGAATTGTGGCATCCCGCAAAACCACTACTAGAAAATCGCGTTGAATTTGTGCATTGCATCGTCATCACCATGTGTTGTTTGTCTAAAACTATTTTCGCAAAGCCCGTTTTGTTTTCTAAAACGCCCCATCTTTATTCAAAACCAAAACCGGGTCTCCGGAATATTTTGTTTGTCGGCTATCGAATTGCAAGAGCCATGTTTAAAACAAATAAAAGTTACAATTGTTTTTAGTGGGGCAGTCGAACAGGCCGAATGACCCGAACGACCAACCCAGACTATAAAAACGGTCCACCTCTAAATCCTATTCCTACCCAACCTATTCTACCCACCCTCGGCCACCTCACGGACCAATCCGTGACCGCCACCTCACCTCTCCTCTCCCCACCAACCAGAACTGCCACCTAATCCTACCCCCTCCCTCTCTCTCCTCACCCCACACACACCCACACCTGTGGCCAGCCGACACCCTGGGTCCCCGACCCCACCACCAGCCCCACCTCCCTCCTCCTCCCTTGACGCATCCCACCCTCCTGAACCTTTCCGCTGCCCTCTCCTCCTTCCTCCTCCTCTCTCTCCAGTGCTTGCCTCCGCCTCTCTCCTCTCGGCGACCGCCCTGACCCCGGCAGCGCGCCCGATCCTCCCGGCCTCTCTCTCGCCCGGCGACCCTCTCCCAGGCTCGCCCATGACCTCCGACCTCCACAAGGCCGTCCTCCGCCTCCTCGGCTCCGTCCCAACCTCCGGCCACCGTCCGCGTTCCCCGTCCTCCGGCCTCGCCGCGCCACGCGAGCACCGCTCCCTCCGGGCCGTCCGCCTCCGTCACGGCCAGCCTTCGCCCGGCGCCGCCCTGCAAGCACATCCCAGCGCCCTCACGCTGCGGCCCTCCCGCACCTCGGCCGTCCCGTCGGCCCTAGGCTCCTCGCCGCCGCCTCAAGCTCCGGCGCTCCCAGGCCTCCGTCGCTCGGCCCCGCCCAGCTCCGCCCGGTCTGCTCGTCCGCCGGCGGACCCCGCCCAGCCCTCCGTCGCCGTCGCCCTGGCAGCTGCGTCTCCTGTCGTGAGCCACCCTCCCCGTCCGTCGAGCCCCTGCCGCCTCGGCCCGTCCGCCCGGCGCCTCGTGCCCCGGCGCCTGCTCGGCCCGTTTGCACGCCGTGGCCCCGCCTTGCAGGACCACGCCAACCTCCGTTGTTCCGTCGTGCCGCTGCCTCGACCGCCATGTTCCACCGTGTTTTGTACCCGATGGTTCCAGGTGCAGATGACATGGTGAAGAAGTGAAGTGTTGTTGTTGCTGGCATGTTAGGGAAGTGGTGGTTGGGGATAGTATGATGCCCTTGAGGTGATGATACTAGCTTCCTCGACAACATCTTTACGAGACCGAAGCCCCGATGCCCTGATCCGAAGATCGATCCCGGCGCCCGGAACCCGAACCCCTCGCCAAGATCTTCATCGGGACCCCGAATCAAGATCGCCTTCCCGGAACACCGAGTACACCGACATGAACCCGGAAACCGCGCCTCGACACGCCAAGTTCGCCGAGACCCTGTCCCCGTGGGCCTTCGACACGGGCGCCAAGTTTTCACCTTGAGCGCCATGACCGTCTCGCGGACCCGACAAGACCTCTGCGACTACAAGCACGACGGCGACCGGAGAATCCGATCGTCACGGCGCCACCAAGTCTGCCTCCCGGATGCCGAGGTCACCGACACGGAACAACAAGATATACTTCGTGGGCACCGTGCGACAAGATCTACCCAGTAATCCGAGAACGATCCCGGAGTCCGAACCCCAGATCCGAACCCTGAGACCGGACCCCGAACCTCGGAACCCCAAGATCGTCGAGACCCCTAATGTGTGAACCCCCTTCCCGACACCCTATTTTATAATCTAATAACAACTTGTCGCATATTGAATTGTCATACCCGCATGCATATTGTGTGGTTTGGGGGCCTTATGCCGATTCACCTAATAATTAAATATGGGGCCCATATGCGGGCAAATCTAGTCTCATATCGGCCTCATTTAAATTTGTGTAGAGAACCGGTATCTTATCTTGCCTTGTTATAACAACATTTAATTGCGGGGTATCTAAATAACTTGAACCACCTAAATATTGTCGGGACCCCGGTTCCACTTAATATGACCTAATTGCATCGCACCTTTTCCATGTCATACATCATACATGCATCATGCAGATCTTCTGCCGTTGTATTAAATATTGCATCCGGTGTTTATTCTAGTGTTTTGCTTCTTCGCGGATAAGGCCGTTGAGTTGATGTGAGCTTCGCCCCGATCTTCGGTTGAACCCTTCGACAATGTTTTCAGGCGAGCATCTCCCCCTTTCTTCCTATCTTACTTTTCTAGCATTTATTCCCCCTGTTGATATTTGCTATCTGTGTTGCGATGCTCTAGTTTTCGTACCCGTGATATCCCTTGCAGCCATATATTGCCTTGGACACATCCTATTAACTCTTGTTTGGTAGACAGTTGGACTTGCGCGTCGTAGTCGCTTGCTCAAGTGCTGTTGCGTGTCGTCAATTGCCACAGTTGTTGATGTATGCCGCATGTTGATGTTGGAGATGATCATAGTTTTACTTACCGTTCACTTTAATTCCTGTTTAACAACTAAAATTGAAGTAAGCAGAGGCATCGGTGGGTGATAGATAACATTTGGTTTCCGAACGCCCACTTGTGTCCCGTAGGACCCCGAGTACTTGATACCTGTTCCTTGATTTATCGCGCTATCCACATCCGGGAGGTATATGGGACCCCCAGCGAGCTTGATTCAGTCTTATTTCTTGGGGCCACAAACTAGTTTGAGGTTTTATTTACGATCTGTACTTATGCCATGCTACTTATGTATTTACGATTGTGCGAGGAGCACCTTTGTCTTATTTAGGATCGGGACACGTTTCGCTGTATCGACAAGCCCAGCCACACTTTCGGGTTCCCGATCGTTTACCGTCACCCAAACCTTGAGTCCGTCTGGTCGGCTAGCTTCGTTGGGATCTACTTGAGGGTGGCCCCAAATATTCTGAATCTGTGATTGTTCGTGAAAGCCTCGTTGGGTGTTGTTTTGGTTTTCGAGGTTGATCGGCGTGTGTTGCTATTGGTGCACCCGGGTAAAACTTTCAAAAGCGTGTCCGCGGATATGGACGACTTGGAGCACGATATCTCGACCATAGACAAGCATAACTAAAGTTTATTGCTATAAATTTGACTTTATAATGACTAGTAATCAGCTTCACTATAATGGAATGGCTAATTAATACTGCCCTGCTTGTATGGAGTGTCGCTTGCGACCATTGTACTGACTAGTAAGTATTGCAACTACAACGGAATGGCTAAATAAAAGCACCAACAACTGTTGGGTTTTGGGTTATCTCATGCTAATTGTATCTGACTAGTAAGTGCTGCAACTATCACGGAATGGTTAACTAAAAGTGCCCACTGCTTACTTTATCAGGATGATTATCTAAACCTGACTAGTAAAGTGTCGCAACTATAACTTAATAAGTAAAAGCGCCAGCGGTGTGAGTTCCTCGGTTGACCTCCTAAATGCGGTATCGAGGAAACACCGAGATGGGTTTGTTTGATGGTAGTATCAGGTTGGTTGGATAGGTCCTTCTTACCCTCTCTCGATTGCCGCCCAGTTGTATCGAGTCTCTATAGGTTGTTTAGTGCATCTTTGCGCTGCCTTGATCCACCATACCTATGTGGCGAGGACCGCCGATCTAGCCTCGCGTGTCTTGGCCTCGATCTTGGCGCTCCTCTTTTCCTTTGCCCTTTGTGGCACCCCTTTTGTTTAAGCAGGTTTTGAGATCGACGTCGTTAGCAGGGTTACCCTTCCGGCTTGGCCTGGGCAGGGTTATGGACGCCAGTGGTTATTCTTCAGGGCTCTTAGCCCTATTTGCATCTTGTCCGTAGTCGGACACCCCCTCTTTTCAAGGTGATTTGGATCTTTGTACCGTATATCTGTAATCTTGACTCGTTGAGTCGCTGTTATATATATCTGTTTTGTGGGTCCCATCGAGGACTGTTGTGTAATGTTATTACTTCGTTTTCCACCCGCACGAAAGTGCCTGGTGGGCACCTTTGAATCGTTTCTATGCGGGTTTGGCGGGTTTCGCTAAGACTTGCATAGGTCCGATTCCGAGGGTGTTACAATCAGCGGGTTCATCATGTGTCTCTTCTTCATCCTCCCCTTCAGCATCCCCCATGGAAGTATCTCCGTACTCATGGAAACCATGATAGTTGTCATCCTCCTCCTCTTCGTTATTGTCTTCCATTATAACCCCTCTCTCTCCGTGCTTGGTCCAACAATTATAATTGGGCATGAAGCCGGACTTCAACAGGTGGCTGTGAAGGGTTTTTGAGTCAGAGTATCCTTCTGATTCCTACATCCATTACATGGACAGAATACAAAACCATTGCGCTTGTTTGCATCAGCAACACGGATGAATTCATGCACGCCATTAATGAACTCGCCGAGGCGTCGGCCGATCTGTACATCCATTCCCAGACCATCTACATTATAGTAAAAGTATATCAAAAACCATTACACAACATGATAAAATTATTACAAGTTATATTGAGAGCTTCTAGAGCATTAATTTTGAATTTTGAAAAATTTACATGCACCAATTTGTGAATTGGAGAAAACAATCAACATGATAAATGTGGAGTTTTTTATTATTGTTCTATCAGTGAAAACCTCATTCCATTCTAAGCTCTGAAACTCTAAAATTACACATTTCAATTTTCATTAACTATGTGCCTAATCAAAATTTGTTACACATATATATCAAAATCCTTGTAGCTACTCCTAGAGCATGCATGCATTTGATCCATATCTCTATACTTCTAGAGCATTATACAGCTAAAGTAGTAATAAGAGATGAAAGAATGAAGTTCTAACCTTTTAAAGCTTTGGATTTAGGTGTTGCAAACTAAATCTTGAGAAAAAATGGCATAAACTCTCTTGCTTCTTTGAGAAAAATGGCCACCATATGCTTTAGGGCAGGTGGACGGGAAGCTGTATATATACTGACGGACTAGTCCCGGGTCGTGATACGACCCGGGACTAATAGTCCCCGAAAAGAGCAGCTGGCCTGCTCTAGGTTATTAGTCCCGGGCCGTATTACGGACCGGGACTAATGACCTGGTCCGGCCCGGGACTAGTCACTACGGCCGTTTATAGCCGTTAGAGGCCTCACGGCCCGGGACTAGTGCTTCCACTAGTCGCGGGCTGTGACAGTCCGGGACTGCTGGGCTTGTTCTGATCGAACCGAAGATGGTTTTTCCAGTAGTGATGCAATTTCGCATATGCATTTAGATGACATTATATTGTCATTAAATAAAAAATAGAACCTTGTGGTGATATATTTTATGTTACCATAACATCACGCTATTCAATCTTAAATGAATCTACAAGTTAGTAAATGAGGGCTTGCATGAAAACACAGATATGTTAGTAAATAACTTAGATAATTGTCACCATTGTAGGACTAGGACGTAGAGGGGCAATTCGCTGTTCAATTCTAATTTTTTTCGCATATTCCAACTAATATATATAGTTCTTAAATCAGGCTTTCGTCCTGTTTTATAAATAAAGCAAAATTAGATCCACACAAGCATCCATATACCACACCACCGGCCGAGGCCAAAAAAAAAGAGGTAACAGGTGCACATCCGCTGGTTCACAACATATCAAATACCAAAACTAAAAGAAAAAAGGTGGAAGGACAACAACACTCAAACCGCTGAAAGGGGTAGCTGAAAGATCACGGATGCCGCCTAGAGGGGTGTGAATAGGCGCTTTAAAACTTTTACGAGATGGGCTTAACAATGGTGAAATAAAACTAGCATTTTCTTTTATTAAGCACAAAGCCTATATATACTAAGGTTCACCTATATGCACCAACAACTTATGCTAAGTAAGACAAGCAACAAAGTGATAGCAAGATATATTATTTCAAGCACGAAGGCTATCACAATGTAAAGCGCATAAGTAAAGAGCTCGGGTATAGAGATAACCGAGGCATGCGGGGACGACGATATTTTACCGAGTTCCTTTCAACATGAAAGTACGTCTCGTTGGAGAGGTGGGTGGGGCGGTACTAAGACCACCAATGCCACAAAATGCCTCACCCTATTCTCCCGAGAACCCGTCGCACGACAAGCACCCGATCCACTATGGGACACTTGAGGGCGGTCACCAAATCCGTACAAGATTGGGGCAATCTTCACAACTTAATTGAAGGCTTCCAATAAACGCCACCAAGGCCACTAGCTTGAGGAAGGTTCCACAACTTAATTAGAGGCCCCAAGAACACATTACAAAGGCCACACAACCATCTAAGGTTTCAATAACCCAAGAGAGACAGGCTTCTATGATTTCACCGAATCAATCCTCCAAGAAGAACTCAAACCGATGCACCGAATGCAAATGGCAAGAACATCACAAAGATGCTCTAATACTTCACTCTCAAGTTCCAACAAAGCTACTAAAGAAATTAGGGGAATAAGAGAGGAATAACCAAAGGGGAACGCAAAATCCCCCAAGACCTAGATCCCAAAGAATCACTCACAAAGAGATGATATTGTTTGGTCAAATTGTAGATCTAGATCCCCTCAAACTTCCTCTCAAATACGGGCAAGAATCATTGGAGGGGAAGAATCAAATCAAGCTCAAATGATCAAGAACAATGGGGCAAAGCTTCAAGAAAGAGAGGAAGAAGCAATGAATAAAAAAAGAGAATGAGAGCTTTTTATAGGGGAGAAGGAAATCAGACCGTTGGGGGTGGCTGGAACCCAACCTGGGACGGTAGTACCGCTGTGGTCCGATACTACCGCCCAGGTACCAAGCAGCCCGAGCAACAGGTGCTGGCGACCAAGAGCACAAGCGAGCGAAGCATAAAAGAAGGAGGGGATCGGGGGCGTGCATGGGAATCGGGGGAAGGGCGTGCGCTAGCGAAGAAGAGCACAGCGGGCGAGGTGCACGTTAGTGGAGCGAGCGAGGGATGCTGCAGGAGAAGCGGCCCAAGAGGAGGCGGCGGAGGCTGGGCATGCAGGCTGGCCGGTACTCAGCCCGCCTGGCGGTAGTACTGCATGGACCGATAGTCTTGACTAGGCCACCAGCGGCATAGTGGGGAGAGGCAGCGTGCGATGACCCAACGGTACTACCGCTCGGCCCAAAAACCTGTTTTTCTTTTTTTTCTTTTTTCAAACCAATTAAGGCAAACTTCAAATATTCATAACTTGGGCTAGGAAACTCCGATTGACCCGAAACCAATTTTGTTGGAAAGAGGACAACAAGAGAAACCCAACAAAATATTGGTTATCACCAAATGAGAATATTTGATGTATTATAAAGTGATATACCTCCCTTGGTGAGAAAACGGAAAACCTCCAAGATCAAAAACATGATAAGATACAAAAGGGAAATCCGTTTTTGATGAACTAGAGCTTGTTATGAATATTACCATAAGCTCTAGAACCTCACAAGGATAAGACCCAAATAACAACCAAATTAGATAATGCTAAGTATGCAAAGGTTTGATCTCTCTCTGAACGATATGATTGAGAAACGCACTCGATAGCCCCTCTTGATAGTACGGCTATCTATCCTAAACCCGGTCTCCTAACTACCAACATGAGACCGTCAAAAGGGAAAACCTATCAAGATTATACCTTTTCCTTGAGCATTCCACTTGAGCGCAATGTAGACGATCTTGTCCTTCTCAAGATGGAACGCCTTTCTTGATTTCTCTTCATCGATCCATGACCACCGAGGATGGCAAGCATCAACATGAGATCTTCTAGAGATGGTGCATTTTGACCTTGCACAACACAACTTCTTCATTTCATCTACCTTGAAGCCAACACATGCTCCAAGCGATGCCAATGGACAAATCCTACAAGTGCAACTTAATACACATATTAGTCCATAAAGATTGTCATTAATTATCAAAACCACACATGGGGGCCACATGCTCTTTCAGTAGCCATAGTCACGAGCGATCCGGGGCCGAGAAGGGTAGCATCGCCGTCCTCAGAGCACGAAGAGTGTCTTCGAGTGTCTCCTGGTCATGTTGTCTCACCAACGGGGACCACTATTGTAAGAAGGCGAAAAGAGAAAAAATAGAGTCGAAAACACAGGTAGGTAGATCCGCTCAATCACCAGCTTGTTCCTCACGTTCCATAGGGTCCAGGATAGGGCCACGAACACTAGCCAGAAAAGGCGGCGTCTCCTTCTGGCATGGTTCGCCTCAGCCTGCAGGAACTTCCCGAGCTGTTGGGCCTACAAAGATGGCCCTAGCGCATCTCGAACAAAACTCCGAAGAAACTGAGACGCTGAGCAAGAGAACATAATATGGGCACAAGTCTCTCGAGTTCCACATAGGGGACACGGACCATTGACTGGGCCATTGCACTTAGCCACGTCCACCCCTGACGACAAGCGACCGCGGAGGAGCCACGAGATGAAAATGTGAATACTAAGGGGAAGAGGGGCCTTCCAAAGGGGCGAGGTCCACCATGACTCTGGGCCCTAGAAGAGGTCCCGGTAGGCCGAGCTCGTCGAGAACTCCCCTGTCAGGGTCAGGCGCCAGGAAACCAAGTCATGTCCCTCGTACAGGGAGATAGGAAGGGCAGCCATCAGGCGCCGATATTCCTCCGCCTCGGCTATGATAAAGGTCCATCGGAACAAGATATTCCAACGACCCTCTCGAAAGGCCTCAGCTACGAGGATTGTTGGTGATGCAGTGATGGCAAAAAGCATGGGGAACTCCTCGCACAATGGGTACGTCAGGAGCCATCGGTCAAGCCACAGTCGCACCTCTGCCCGTCACCAATGCCAAAGGTGATGCCCTGACCAATGAAGTGTTTAATATCCTAAATGTCTCGCCAAAATTGGGATCCCTCCCAACGCTCACAAGCTAAAAGGGGTCAGCCACGAAGATACTTGGCCTTGATGAGCTGAAACCAGAGTCCCCCATCATCCCTAAGGATACACTAGACCCATTTCAACATCAGGGCTACATTAAAGCGATGCGAGTTAAGAATCCCTATGCCCCTAAGGCTCTTAGAGGCGCACAAGTCTGCCCATTTAACCATGTGGTATCGCTGGTGGACGTCCCTAGCGGCTCAAAAGAACTTAGACAGCTCCTTCACGAAGTCTGCATGGGTCCCCTCCGGGAGAATGTACAGCCCCATCTGATACATGGGCGGGCTAGAGACAAGAGTTGATAAGGACCATCTTGATCCCCTTGGTCATGATCCTAGCTCGCCAGGGTTCGGCTTTAGACCGGACCCTCGTGACCAGGGCTGCAAGGTCCTTGATCAAGATCCTAGTCTCTCGAATGGGAATCCATAGGCAAGTAATAGGGAAGTCCGCAAGTTTACAATTAAGGTTTTCGGCAATGCGCTGCCTATACTCTTCTGAGACCCTAGAATCATAACCTCGCTCTTGTCGAAGTTAATCTTCAACCTTGACATGGATTCGAAGCATAGGAGCGGGAACTTGAGATTAATAATGTCGAGATCTGAGCCCTGCACCATAATCATGGTATCATCCGCATATTGTAGGTGGGAGATACCACCTCCAGGAATAAGATGCCCAACCACACCCGAGATGTGGCCAACGATTTTGCTCTATCCAAAATCTCTACCAGGGCATCTATCGCGGAGTTAAATAGGATGGGATATATGATCCCCTTTTCTAACCCCATAGGAAGGACTAAAGTATGGGCCAATATCCCCATTAATATTGATCAATGCCCTGCCTCTCATCACAAACTACATAATCCAACAAATCATCTTGTCATCAATACCCTTCCTCTCCAGCACTAGTCTCAAGAAGGCCCGGTCTAACCGATCATAGGCCTTCTGGAAGTTCAACTTAAGGAACACTCCCTTCTGGCGTTGTGACTTTACTTCATGAATAATTTCATGAAGAGCAAGGACACCGTCATGAATCAAGCATCCCTTAAGGAAGGCGAACTAGAGGGGGTGAGTGAGCCGCTCCAGAACTTGAGCGATCCTCAGGGCATAGACCTTGTAGCACCCCAGTTGTCTAACACCTGTAATGCTACTTGTTCTAGTAATAAAAAGGGCCACTTCCAACATATAATTGTTGCATCATCATCATATCATGCTCATGTCATCATGCCACCTTGCATTTTAGCATCATATAAAACCCCTTCTTGTTTGGTTCTTATCTCAGATGCTTTATTAATTGTAGTTGCCTCTTGATATTGTATTTGGCTCTTGATATATGGTTAAATGCCCAAGTTGATTTGGGGGCATATCTCTTATCAACTCCACCACCTTTTCTTTCACCACCTTATAATTCCACCATCCAATTAATATGAGCTTGGCATTTTATTGAGTTTACCTCTAGCTCATGTTGGTTGGTTGGACTCCACCATAATCTTATGCTTGCCCTTTGGCCACCTTTTGGGAATGCAAGGAATAATGCCACATGATTTTATGTTGTTTTCACAATATAATTACATGGAAATTATTGTTTGCATGGGCCATGCAAGTGCCACCTTTTCTTGACTTTTGAATGTTATTTGGTTTTGCTTGCATGGATCACCTCTCCTTTGCTTAATCTTGTTTTGGCTTGTATAATTCTTCACCACACCATCTACCTCTCTATCCCCCTATAGCTAAAACCCTAATCACCATGCTCCATGCATACACATGTGATCATGTGTGAGCATAAGCCTAAAACCCCATTCCTCTCCATACCTCTCTTCTTTTGATCTTGCTTGACCATGTTTGGATCATGCATGCTTCAAAATCCCTAGCTTGCACCCCTTCTCTCTATCCTCTACCTAGCTCCCTCTCTCACCATACCCATAACCATCCTAGCTAAAACCCTAATCCATCACTCTCTCCTTAAACCCACCTATTTCTAAAACCGAACCCCTCTAGCTAAACCCTAGCTCTCCCCTCTCTTCCATGCAGGCCCCACCCCAGCAACCTCCTACCATCTAACCCATGCCACACCCGAGGACACCCCCAAACCAAAACCTAGCCCGAGCCGACCCCTCTCCCTTTCCCTCTTTTTCTCTCCCTGGCCTAGGGGACCCTCCAACCTCCTACCTCCCTGACCTCGCCTACCCCACTGGCAGCCTCCCTCTCTCCCTCCCCTGCCCTGCCGTGGCCCTGCCGTGCACGTGAGGTGCAAAAAGGTGGCGCCGAGCCTATCTACCCCTCCCCCACGCCATCTACCTGCCCCTCTCCTTCTTATCCTCTCCCTTCGCCTCTAGCCGTTCCCCAGATCCACCCTGAGGCTCTGCCTCGCTTTCCCCTCTGCCCCCTCTTTTCTCCACCGTAGCGCACCCCGACGCCGGCCACACCGCCGGTCTCGCTAGCGCGCAGCGTACCAGGAGGCGGGCGTGGTGCTGCAGGTGTCGTGGAAGCTCTGGAGGTCGTCCGCGTCGCCCCCATCCCCAGCAGCGAGGAGGAGACGCCCCAGCACCGCCGGACGCAAACCCTAGCTGCTCGGGACGTCTGCCCCGCCGTCGATCTACTGCGCCCCGACCCGATCCAAGCACGCCACCGAACCCACGGTGAGCTCCTAGCCCCCCCAGACATACTCCCGTCCTTAGTCGTTTCCTGGACGCGGCGATCTTTTTGTCGAGCGGCCTCCGCGCGCCAGAGCTCGTCGTCGTCTACCGCTAGCACGCGCCGCATAGCCCTATCTAGGCCGTCCTCACATCACCACCTGACCACCGCAGCGGTCTCGCCACGCCGCGCGCATGCCTGTCGCGGTTCGATTCCCTCGCGCCCGGCCATTGTCTCTTTTGTCGGTTGGTTCAGATGGAAGAACAACGATGTCGCGATGCACTTTGCACAAAACCCCCTGGCCTCCTTTTGCCTCAACCCGCAGCCCTAGCCCCACAGTCAGCGTCAGAGTTGATTTTATAAAAAGGCTCCCAGGTTTTCAGCTAATCAACCCGCGGTCCTCCTCCCTCTCAGCCACTGTCGTGTGGGTCCAGGTGCGCCTGTCCCCACCTGTCTGTGACTAGGGGTTAGGTTAGCCCGGGTGTTAAAACATTTTTTTGCAGATTCTGTTTAAACTCAAACCTATTTAAAATTTAATTCAAATTCAAATCTCAATTCAGATTTAAATAACTTTTCATTTATAAAACCAAATAATGCCAATGTTATATGTTTCTGAACCAGAAAAATGTGAGGATTTTGAATATGACATTCAAATTGCCTTTTGGACATTTTAAATTCCAAGTTGAGTTAAATTACAACGAATGCCACCAGAACTTAAACAATTAATAACTTTTGATTTATAATTCCAAATTTAACAAATGTTATGTCTAAAATGATCAGCTCGACGAGACCTTTCTATTTATGCTATCCATGACTTCAATTGCAGCATGCATCATATAAAAATATAGTGTACAGCAACTGTTATGACAACAAAAGGTGATCCAAAACCCCATTAAAATGTTATTACTTGTCTTCCACACCTCACCATGCCATGCTACCTTATTGCCATGTAAATTGTGCATCATTCATCATGGCATGATTGTTTGCTTGACGCATCTTGTTCATATGATTGTGCTCTATATTCATGTTGGCCTTGTTTGTTTGGTTTTCTCGGATAGAACCTTGAGCGGGTTATATCAAGAGAACCGAGCACTACCGGATCCGTCCCTCGCTTCAAGCGAGTTGCCAGGCAAGCACTTCCACATGCTTGCATACATACAGTACCTATTGCCTCTATCTTATTCTTGCATCATTGAGTCGCGATTGCATTAAATTGAATCCCAAGTATGCATAGCCTTTACTTTTAAACCCCACCAAGCTTGTTCCTCCATCCCATGAGCCATTACTACAGGAGTTGTTTGAGCCATGCGAGTCGTAGAACAGCATGTGTAGGGTGTGTGAGTGTCTGTTGGATAACGAGGTACATAAACAACTTAACCTGAGTAGTAATGGGATAACTAATGAAAGTGGCATCGGTGAGCAATATCTGCTATTTGGTTTTTCCTGCTCACTTGTGTCCAGTAAGACCCAGTACTTGATTCCTGTTCCTTGTTTTATCGCTATCCACATCCGGAGGTATATGGGACCCCCGAGCCGAGCTTGATTCCGTCTTATTTCTTGGGGCCACAAACTAGTTTGAGGTTTTGTTTACTATCCTGTAGTTATGCCATGCTTGCTTTATTTAAATTGTGCGAGAGCACCTTTGTCGTTAGGAATTGTGACCACGTTTGCAGTATCGACATCCCGTTTGGGGATCTGCTTGCGTTCTGCCGCCCTAAACCTCGGGTCCGTCTCAAGTCGCTAACCGTTGCGGGTGTACTCAGGGTGGCCCCTGAAATATTTCTGAATCCTGATTGTTTTGTCGTGAATGCCTCGTTGGGTTTTGATTTGGTTTTTCCAGGTTGATCGGCGTGTGTTGCTATTGGTGCACCCCGGCCGGGTAAAACTTTCTGAAAGCCGTGTCCGCGGTTATGGACGACTTGGAGCACAGTTTCTCGATCATAGACAAGCATAACTAAAGTACCGCTTTAACCTGACTAAGTAATTTGACTAGTAAATAGTGCAAAACTCATGGAATGGTTGATAAAATTGCCAACGGATGGGGGTTGTTCGTCCGCTTCCTCGTTGGTAAGCGAGGAGGCGGATGGATCTGATGAAATTACTATTACAACTGTTGTCCTTAATTCACGGACATCCGTCTATCATTGGTTAGGCGGATGGTTAGCGTATATCTGTAGAACTGCTAGGGTTTATCTTTTGCTGCAATTGTGTCACCCAGGTTGTGTCCCCTTTAGAGGCATTAAGACTTGCTGAGTACCCTTAGGGTCTCACACGATAAATTATTGGTTCAGATGAACAGGTACCCTCGCAGGACGGATACTGGGTGGAAGAGGCTGATGATGTGGGCAACGATCGTTCGGTGTAGAGATTCTGGGAACGGGGATCCGTGAGATCTGTGGTTGGGATGTGCTTCTTTCTATGGCATCTTATGCCGATTTGCTTCTTATCCGTACTCGGACTTTGTTTGCCGCTTCCGCATGATACTCTGATGTGTGTTGTATGAGGAAGTATCCTAAAATATTAGATCTATCTAGGTCATTTGAATCTTCTTGGTATGGCGTTGCTATATTCCTTTCTTTCTAGATGGTATGGCTCGATGTACTCTTGTATGGCTTGCATACATACCCACTTGTATGTAGTTGATCCCTTCGCCGATTCATGCCGTCTGAGTCCCGTTGAGATGGTAGTGGTTGGGACGGCGAAAGGTCTACCGTGAGTGGCTTTTGGGGCCCCACTATTTCAACCACTACCGCTCATCCGGGCTTGTATCTAGGGCGTAATTCACCGAGGTAGTTACAATTGGTATCGAGCCATCCCGACCTTGAGGTTTCAAGCAGTCGTTGTCGATCTAGCAAATATTTTGGTAGTTATGTATATTATAGAAAAACAAAAGCGAGAGTAGGATCGCTTCCATTTTCTTCTTACCCACCCACCCACCCTTTTCTGGTAAGGAAGTGCAACGTTTTCAATCCTCTTCTAAAATTCAAACTAGGATTCACGTGTTCTGGGTTTCCGTAGTACCATAGGTTGTGTGTGTGTGTGTGTAATCCCTTGTCTATATGTTGCATCCAAGTTGTTATCTTATCTTCCTTTGGTTATCAACTGTTGGCACAATCCATACCGACAGGCTTTTGCAAACCGACGCAATCTGTCTTCTCTTTGTATCCGACGCTATCTTGTTTGGGGTGTTCGTTTCCGTAGTTACCAATCTTTAGGTTCAACGTGAGAAGAAGGGGTTAGGATATGTGTTCCACTTGTTCATGTGCGGAGTAAAGATCTGAGTGCGGGATGGAGTCGCGACCATACCACTACTTTTATCATTCGCTTTTTGTATATTGAATCGGTAGAGTCACTAATCTTGATTCGTTAAGTAATTTTGCGCATCTATTGGTATTTTAATGCCGAAATTTGTGGAAAATTTTTCTTTGATATATTTGTGTACCACACTCCTTTTCAGTCGTGTGCGATATGCTTAATATCTTTTAGGTGCTTTGAACTTTGTTGATATTTTAATATCATCTCAGTAAATGGTATCCTTTAATCTTGGTTAATTCCATCTTGGTACTATTTTGGAGTATTATCATCTTCCATTATAATCTTGACTTGAGTTTATATCAATGACATGATGGCTCCACCACCTTGGGATGATGAGGACATACCTCGGGCTGGGCTCATGGTCAAACATCGCTAATGCTTTGGCAATGCAGAACCAGCGCTTTGAGGAGAGTGTCGGGAAAGCAGTTTGCTCCACTTCCTCCACCTCCCAAGCGAGGAGACATCAAGAGCTTCCTCAAATTCAACCCTCGTCAGTTTGATGTTTCTGACCGACCTTTGGACGCGGATGATTGGCTGCGTGAGATGTCAAGGTTGCTCGAGACTGCTGATGTTCCGGAGCAGGAGTGGGTCAAGTGTGATACTCACCTTCTGAAAGGAGATGCAGCTCTCTGGTGGGAGAACTACTTGAAGGCAAGCTGCACTGGTTTCCAGCCAACTTGGGAGAGGTTCACTGGAGCGTTCAAGGAGCAGTTTCTGTCAGAGATTGTAATGGAAAGGATGAAGGAGGCTTTCCTCAACCTGAAGCATGGAAATGATAACGTCAACACCTATATCAGGAACTTCATGAATCTCTCTCGTTATGGTGGTGATGAGGTATCTGATGACAAGAAGAAACAGAAGAGGTTCAGGCAAGGGCTCAATGCGTCGATCAAGTATGCGATCACACATGCAAGGCCAACTTTCCTGGAACTACAGCACAGCCACGCAAGAGGAGGCAAGCGAGCAAGTGTTCGAGAGTCCAAGAAACACAACAGGATGCATCAAGCTCTGCGATTATGGCAGCTCCTTCTAAGCGGCGTGTGGGTTCCTAACACCCCACCGTCGCTCCGGCTCCACCAAGACACTGCAAGTTCTGGCGCCAAGGCCACCAAACTTCACCATGCGGCTCCGGGGCTACAACCACCACTACTGGGCGCTGGCGGAGTCCCCAGCTACTGTTGCTCCACGTCGGTGGTGCACCTTCACGTGTGGAGATCCTGGACATCAAAACTGGAACTGTCGTTGAAGAACAAAGCTCCCTCCACCCGCCAAGATCTCAGCAGAAGCTCTCCTTGGTTCGTGCACCACCACCTCGGGCTCTCAACATCAACACCAAGCCCGGGTGCGGTTCGTGCCAATGCGTCAACGCCGCTCAAGTTGAGCATGCACAGGTTGTGATGGGTATGCTTCCGTTAACTCGGTCCACCACGAGTTTTGTTTGATTACGGTGCTTCGCATTCTTTTGTTTCGCATAAGTTTGCACAAGAGCATGACCTGATAGGGTTCCTTTATCACGTCGTGCGGTGGTGCTATCTCTGGTTCAAACATGAGGGCTGCTCATATCGATCATGGCAATCAGTTGAGATTGGTGGTTCTTCATTCTCGGCTTCTTTAATTCTTACGGGCAATTCGACATTGATGTCATCTTGGGCATGCATTGGTTGACAACAAATGCAGCTGTGATTGATTGTCTTTGAACACTCGGTTTCTGAAGATTCACGAAGGCCATATAGTCTTTTCTCCAAGTCGACTCCTTTGTCCGACTCTTCTCTTTGGCTCACGAATGATGATGCTATGGAAGCTATTCAGAGTGTACCAGTGGTCTGTGAGTTCCCAGATGTCTTTCCTGAAGAGTTGCCGGGTATGACTCCGGTTCGTGAAGTTGAGTTTGTGATTGAGCTTGAACCTGGAACGGCTCCTATCTCCAAGCGGCCTTATAAAATGGGTCCTTCCGAGTTGGCTGAACTCAAACGACAACTTGATGAACAAGAGAAGTTGGGTTTCATTCAACACGACTTCGTCTTGGGGTATCCCAACAATCTTTGTGAAGAAGCGTGATGAACCGATAGGCTATGTGTTGACTACCGGGCTCTCAATGCTAAAACCATCAAGAACAAATATCCTCTCCGGATTAATGATCTATTTGATCATTAGCTGGAGTTGTGGTGTTCTCTAAGCTGGACTTGAGAAGTGGTTATCACCAAATCAAGATTCAAAGAAGATGTGCCCAAAACAGCTTTCACCACCCGCTATGGCTGTATGAGTACGGTCATGTCTTTCGGTCTCTGCGCTTTTGCTACCTTCTCGAGGCTGATGAACTCCGTTTTCATGGAGTACCTTGATAAGTTCGTGGTGGTCTATCTGGATGACATTCTGGTCTATTCCAAGTCCAAGGAAGAGCACGAAGAACACCTGCGGTGTGTCCTAAACAAGCTTCGTGAGAACCGCTTGTATGCAAAGTTCTCAAAGTGTGAGTTTTGGCTGCCTGAAGTAACCTATCTGGGTCATGTTATCTCTGCCAAGGGCATTGCAGTCAACCCGGAAACCGTGAAGACAATTGTTGAATGGCTTCCCCCTGCTAATGTCAAAGAAGTGCGGAGTTTTCTTGGTTTGGCTAGCTATTGCCGTCGCTTCGTTCAGAACTTCTCGAAGATAGCGAAGCCTCTTACCGATCTCCTCAAGAAAGGCAAGAAATACCTGTGGACTCCTGCTTGTCAAGCAAGTTTTGATACACTCAAAGAGAAGCTCACTTCCACGCCAGTCTTGGTTCCTCCGGATACCTCTAAGCCTTTCCGGATATTCTGACGCCTCTTTGCAAGGATTGGGTGCGGTCCTTATGCAAGAGAAGCAGTGGTTGCTTATGCCTCTCGTCGATTGAAGACGCATGAGATCAACTATCCCACATGACCTCGAGCTAGCGCAATTGTCTTTGCTTTGAAGCTATGGAGGCACTACTTGCTTGGTAACCGTTGTGAGATCTTCTCGACCACAAGAGTTTGAAGTATATCTTCACACAGCTGATCTCAACCTTCAAGAGAGGAGATGGATTGAAGCAATCAATGACTTTGATGTGACCATCAACTACACTCGGGCAAAGCAAATGTCATGGCGATGCGCTTAGCCAAAGCTTATGTCAACAACCTCATGATGGAAGAACAACCTCTCTTGTGCGAGGAATTCCGTCGACTCAACACAGAAATTGTGGAACAAGGGCATCTCTGAACCTTACGGCTACTCCTCTCTTGGAAGAAAAGATTCGCTCTCGTCAGCTTGGTGATCCGCACACCAAAAATCTCATCTCTAAACTTGAGCTTCCGAAGTATGAGTCCTTCCACGTGGATGATCAAGGCACGCTTTCTTTGAACACCGGATGTTTGTTCCAAACTACCCGGTGCGAGAGAACAAGTTCTCAAGGAGGCGCATGATTGGTCCTTTCTATCCATCTGGCAGCACAAAGATGTACATGGACTTGAAAACACAATCTGGTGGCACAGGTTGAAGCGGTATTGTGCCAAGTATGTCTCGAATGTGATGTCTGCAGAGTGAAGGCTGTCCATCGAAACCGTTCGGTCTTCTACAACCATTGAAACCTCGGAATGGAAATGGGAGAAAGTAGAGATGGATTTCATCACTGGCTTTCCAAGGTCGCAGAAGGGCAACAATGCAATTTTGTTGTCATCGACGAGCTTTCTAAAGTGGCTCATTTCTTCCCGTCAAAGAAACAATTTACGGAATTGGTTGGCTGAGCTCTATATCAGCAATTGTCTCTCTGTATGGGGTTCCTGAAATCAGTTCGGACCGTGGAAGCATCTTCACTTCAAAGTTAGGAAAGTTTCCAAAAAGCTTTGGGAACAAAGTTGAACTTCAAAGATGCTTACCACCCTCGATCGCAGGACAAGTGGAAAGAATCAATCAGTTCGGAAGATATGCTTGGGCATCGTCATCTCTTTTGGCATGAAGTGGGAGGAATGTCTTCCATATCTTTGAAGTCTCCTACAACAACAGTTCGGAAAAACTGAAGATGGCACCATTTGAGGCTCTCTATGGTCGCAAGTGCGAACTCCGATTGGTTGGTCGGTGCGGAGAAAGAATCTGGTTTGGCCCGACATTGTAACTCGAGAGAGGAGAAGGTGCATATCATTCGGAGAACGAAAATTGCTCAAAAGTCGGAAGAGCAATTATGACGAAGCACACGGACATGGTGTATGCCTGGTGATCTTGTCTACCTTCGTGTCACTCCCATGAGAGGAACACACCGCTTGGTATCAAAGGAAAGTTGGCTCCTAGATACATCGGTCCATTCAAGATTTGTGGTAGAAGAGGAGAAGTTGCTTATGCCTGAGCTCCGGAAAACTCAAAGTCCATGATGTTTTCCACATCTCTCAGCTCAAGAAGTGCTTCAAAGATCCGGCGGGACCGTGGATCATGAGCTAATCGATCTCCAAGAAGACTTGTCTTATGAAGAACACCCCACCAAAATCCTTGAGACCATGAGCGAAGGACTCGCAACAAGTCCATCAAGTTACGCAAGGTGCGATGGTCACACCATTACATTGATGAAGCCACATGGGAGCGTGAAGATGAACTCCGTGCCAACCATCCTTCTCTCTTTGTGTCTTCTTCTTCTTCCTAGAATCTCGGGGCGAGATTCCTGTTTAGTGGGGGAGAGTTGTAGCATCCCAGTTGTCTAACACCTTTAATGCTACTTGTTCTAGTAATAAAAAGGTCCACTTCCAACATATAATTGTTGCATCATCATCATATCATGCTCATGTCATCATGCCACCTTGCATTTTAGCATCATATAAAACCCCTTCTTGTTTGGTTCTTATCTCAGATGCTTTATTAATTGTAGTTGCCTCTTGATATTGTATTTGGCTCTTGATATATGGTTAAATGCCCAAGTTGATTTGGGGGCATATCTCTTATCAACTCCACCACCTTTTCTTTCACCACCTTATAATTCCACCATCCAATTAATATGAGCTTGGCATTTTATTGAGTTTACCTCTAGCTCATGTTGGTTGGTTGGACTCCACCATAATCTTATGCTTGGCCTTTGCCCACCTTTTGGGAATGCAAGGAATAATGCCACATGATTTAATGTTGTTTTCACAATATAATTACATGGCAATTATTGTTTGCATGGGCCATGCAAGTGCCACCTTTTTCTTGACTTTTGAATGTTATTTGGTTTTGCTTGCATGGATCACCTCTCCTTTGCTTAATCTTGTTTTGGCTTGTAGAATTCTTCACCACACCATCTACCTCTCTATCCCCCTATAGCTAAAACCCTAATCACCATGCTCCATGCATACACATGTGATCATGTGTGAGCATAAGCCTAAAACCCCATCCCTCTCCCTACCTCTCTTCTTTTGATCTTGCTTGACCATGTTTGGAACATGCATGCTTCAAAATCCCTAGCTTGCACCCCTTCTCTCTATCCTCTACCTAGCTCCCTCTCTCACCATACCCATAACCATCCTAGCTAAAACCCTAATCCATCACTCTCTCCTTAAACCCACCTATTTCTAAAACCGAACCCCTCTAGCTAAACCCTAGCTCTCCCCTCTCTTCCATGCAGGCCCCACCCCAGCAACCTCCTACCATCTAACCCATGCCACACCCGAGGACACCCCCAAACCTAACCCTAGCCCGAGCCGGCCCCTCTCCCTTTCCCTCTTTTTCTCTCCCTGGCCTAGGGGCCCCTCCAACCTGCCTACCTCCCTGACCTCGCCTACCCCACTGGCAGCCTCCCTCTCTCCTCACCTTGCCTTTGGCCAGCCTGCTGCACGTGAGGTGCAAAAGGTGGCCGAGCCTATCTACCCCCCCACGCCATCTACCCCTCTCCTTCTTATCCTCTCCTTCGCCTCCTGGTTCCCAGATCCACCCCGAGGCTCTGCCTTTCCCTCTGCCCCTCTTTTCTCCCATGTGCGCACCCGGCCTTGGCCATACTGCCACGGTCTCGCTAGCCTTGTACAGGCCGGGCGTGGTGCTGCAGGTGTCGTGGAAGCTCTGGAGGTCGTCCGCGTCGCCCCCATCCCCAGCAGCGAGGAGAGGCCCAGCACCGCGGAACAGCCCGCGGCGCAACCCTAGCTGCTCGGGGACGTCGCCCGCCCGACCCGATACAAGCACGCCACCGAACCCACGGTGAGCTCCTAGCCCCCCCCAGACATACTCCCGTCCTTAGTCGTTTCCTGGACGCGGCGATCTTTTTGTCGAGCGGCCTCCGCGCGCCAGAGCTCGTCGTCGTCTGCCGCTAGCACGCGCCGCATAGCCCTATCCAGGCCCCGTGCGCTCCCCACAATGACCACACGCCCACCGCGGCGGTCTGCACGCCACACAGACGCCTGCGTCGCGGTTCGATTCGCCCGGCCACCGTCTCTTTTGTCATCGGTTGGTTCAGATGGAAGAACAACGGTTTCATGATGCACTTTGCACAAAACCCCCGCCTCCTTTTGCCTCAACCCGCAGCCCTAGCCCCACAACAAATCGAGTTGATTTTATAAAAGGCTCCTGTGTTTTCGACTAATCAACCCATGATCCTCCTCCTCACCATCGTGTGGGTCCAGTGCCGTCCCACCTGTCTGTGACTAGGGGTTAGGTGCCCGGGTGTTAAAACATTTTTTTGCAGATTCTGTTTAAACTCAAACCTATTTAAAATTTAATTCAAATTCAAATCTCAATTCAGATTTAAATAACTTTTCATTTATAAAACCAAATAATGCCAATGTTATATGTTTCTGAACCAGAAAAATGTGAGGATTTCGAATATGACATTCAAATTGCCTTTTGGACATTTTAAATTCCAAGTTGAGTTAAATTACAATGAATGCCACTGGAACTTAAACAATTAATAACTTTTGATTTATAATTCCAAATTTAACAAATGTTATGTCTAAAATGATCAGCTCGACGAGACCTTTATGTTTATGCTATCCAGGACTTCAATTGCATCATGCATCATATAAAAATATAGTGTACAGCAACTGTTATGACAACAAAAGGTGATCCAAAACCCCATTAAAATGTTATTACTTGTCTTCCACACCTCACCATGCCATGCTACCTTATTGCCATGTAAATTGTGCATCATTCATCATGGCATGATTGTTTGCTTGACGCATCTTGTTCATATGCTTGTGCTCTATATTCATGTTGGCCTTGTTTGTTTGGTTTTCTCGGATAGACACGAAAGGTGGGTTATATCAAGAGAACCAGAGCACTACCAGATCCGTCCCTCGCTTCAATCGAGTTGCTGTGCAAGCACTTCCACATGCTTGCATACATACAGTACCTATTGCCTCTATCTTATTCTTGCATCATTGAGTCGCGATTGCATTAAATTGAATCCCAAGTATGCATAGCCTTTACTTTTAAACCCCACCAAGCTTGTTCCTCCATCCCATGAGCCATTACTACGAGTTGTTTGAGCCATGCGAGTGAGAACGACATGTGTAGGGTGTGTGAGTTTGTTGGATAACGAGGTACATAAACAACTTAACCTGAGTAGTAATGGGATAACTAATGAAAGTGGCATCGGTGAGCAATATCTGCTATTTGGTTTTTCCTGCTCACTTGTGTCCCGTAAGACCCCGAGTACTTGATTCCTGTTCCTTGTTTTATCGCGCTATCCACATCCGGGAGGTATATGGGACCCCCCTGAGCCAGAGCTTGATTCCGTCTTATTTCTTGGGGCCACAAACTAGTTTGAGGTTTTGTTTACTATCCTGTACTTATGCCATGCTACTGCTTTATTTAAATTGTGCGAGGAGCACACTGTACTGTTTAGGAATTGTGACCCGTTTACGCGGTATCGACAGTCCCCGTTTGGGGATCTGCTGTCGTTTACCGCCGGCCCCACAAACCTCGGGTCCGTCTCGAAGTCAGCTAACTTCGTTGCGGGTGTACTCCAAGGGGTGGCCCCCTGAAATATTTCTGAATCCTGCGATTGCTTTGTCGTGAAGGCCTCGTTGGGTTTTGATTTGGTTTTTCCGAGGTTGATCGAGCGTGTGTTGCGGCCGTTGTATTAGAGTGGTATCAGAGCTCAGCAGTTGCGATACCCCACAAGTCCAGCCTGTAGGATAACCTAGCTAACGACCGCAGTAGAGTGTCAAAACTGTTTTTGAAAAATCGGTTAGATAGTTCTGGTTAGGTCTGATTTTACTCCTTACCCCTCTTCTGTTCTCCTCTTACCCCTACGTGTTTTGAATCCGCTCTCTTCTCTTTCTTCGAGTCCAGGAATTCTCGTGGTTGGGTTTCCGTCGTACCTTCAGGGTTTCGCTTCCTCCTCTGATAACGGTGATCTATCCGGTGTTCAAGCTGCTTGAGGAATCCGTCTACCGCGGTATCATTCTTTGTTCCTTGTTTGTGCCTTCCGGTGTTTTCCGACGCGACGACATCATCTACGCTAGATCCGATGCAGAGTCTGCATCCCTCCTTTGTTCCCGAACCTCGTTTGTCGAGATCTTCAGTCTGAATTCCGAGAGTTGGTTGCATAATCCGCCTATTCGTGTGCAGAGTAATGGTTTGGGTGCGCGATGGACTGATCACCATCCGACTACTCTTATCATTCGCTCTTGTACATCGAATCGGTGGGTCCAGCAGTTTTACTCCGTCCCTCGGAGTTAGAGGTGGCTTTATTTGTTGATACCTCTACCTTCGACCTTTTGTCTCCGGAGTGTTCTCTCGACGATCACGGACAACAACTCTTGTTAGTGCTGTCGCGAGGATCTACACGAAGCGAGAAGACGCAGATCGCCGACCTTCCTTCCCGGTACCATGAGGCGGATCTCGAGGGCGAGATCCTTTGTTAGTGGTGTCGAATTGTGGCATCCCGCAAAACCACTACTAGAAAATCGCGTTGAATTTGTGCATTGCATCGTCATCATCGTGCATAGTTTGCATAAAACTATTTTGCAAACCCCGAATTGTTCTCCAAACGCCCCATCTTTATTCAAACGCAAAACCCCGGGTCTCCGGATTATTTTGTTTTGTTGCTATCGGGTTGCAAACGGCCCAATTAAAGTAAATAAAATATTAAGTTATTTTAGCGGGGCAGTCGAACGGGCCGATTGACCCGAACGACCGCCCCAGAAATTAAAACGGTCCAGCTGTACCCGCCCTTCTAAATCCTATTCCTACCAATCTATCCTACCCACCCCTCTGGCCACCTCACCCCCACCTATCCTAGGCCGCCACGTCACCTCTTCCCTCCCCTCTAGCCTATCAAAACCTGCCACATCAGTCCACTCCCTCTTCTCTTTCCTCCCTCTCCCTCTAAATCCACCAGAACACACACCCACCGCCACACCTTGACCGCCCGCCCACCCCGTGCTACCCTCTCCCCTCTTCTCTCCCTGACCCGTGGCCCCACCACCCACGCGGCCCACTCACCCACCTCACACGCGCACACTCACCCATCCCGCCCCCTGGCCTGGCCCCACCTCCCCTGGGACCACCCTGCACGCACCCACGCCGCTGCCCCCTCTCCCTTTCTTCTTCCTCCCTCGCACGCGGCCCCGCGTGCGCCTCTCCTCGCTGCCGCGTCCGGCGACCGCGCCGCCCTTCTCTCCCCCCTCCCCGCAAGCGCTCGCGCCCGCCTCCCGCCTCGCCCTCTGCGTCTACCGACCCAGCCGCCGCGCGCCCCTCGCCGCCTCTCCACCGCTCAGCCTTCCTCCGGCCGTGGCGCAGCAACCGTCGCCCGCGCTCCTCCGCTTCCGCCGCGTCCGCTCCGAGCCTCCCGGCTGCCCGACCCTCCTCCTGACAGCCGCCGCTCGCTCGCTCCGCCGCTTGGGCCGCCTCGCGCTGCCGCCGGCTACGCCCTCCTCCATGGCGCGCCCGCTCGCCGACCTGCTCGCATCCACCAACCTCCCCCTCGGTCGCCGTCGTTCCGCCTCGAGCCCAGACGCCCTGGTTCCCTCCGTCCGCCCTCGCCTCGCTGGCCGTCCGCCGTCTGCCCCGACCTCGCCGGCGCCCCTCTGCAGCCACCGTCAAGCTCCTCACCGAAGCGCCGCCTTCCCAGGACGGCGCCGAGCTCCTCCGCCCAGGTCGTCCGTCGCCTCCTCACCACTGGGGCTCGCCTTCTCTCGCGAGCCTGCAGCGGCCAGCTCGTCCCTCCCCGAGCAGCCCCGTTCTCTACCGTTCCCGACCCCGTATCATCTTGTGGATGGGACGTTGTATCGGTGATGGACATGGCTCCACAAGTTCTGCCCCGGTGAGGTGGTTGGTTACACAAGATATCCTTCATGAACTTTCGAAGACCGAGCCCGGCGTGGAACCCGAGCCCGGCACCGGCAACCCAAAGATCTTCTAAAAGGAATCATCAAGTAGTCCACCGACACCCGACCCCGAACCCGAGTTCTTCGACGCAACGACAAGATCTCCTTCATGGAAAAACGAAGCCGAACCGGAGACCTCCGTCATGGATCGTCGAGCACTTCTACACGGACCCACGGGATGACATGTTCTTCGTCCAAGGGCGACAAGGTTCTCTTCACGATTTGAGACCACGACATCGAAGCGACAAGATCATCGTCATAGAACCGAAGGCCACATGAGCGACAAGTACTTCCTCGAGGGCGCCGAGTGCTTCACCGGATGCGGCAAGACCTACCCCGATATCCGAGAACGACCCGGAGTTCGAACGATCCGTCGAACCCTAAACCCCGAGACCGGACCCCGAACCCCGGAACCCCAAGTTCGTCGAGACCCCTAATGTGTGAACCCCTTTTCCGAAACCCTATTTTATAACATAATATAACTTGTCGCATATTAAATTGTCATCTCGCATGCATCTCATTGGTTTGGGGGCCTTATGCCGATTCACCTAATAATTAAATATGGGGCCCATATGCGGGCAAATCTAGCCTTATATTGGCCTCATTTAAACTTGTGTAGCGAACCGGTGCTATCTTTTACCATGTTAAAACAACATTTAAAATGCGGGGCTTCTAAATAACATGAACCACCTAACTAATTGTCGGGACCCCGGTTCCACTTAATATGACCTAATTGCATCGCACTTTTGCCATGCCATGCATCATACATGCATCATGCCGATCTTCTGCCGTTGTATTAAATAGTGCAACCGGTGTTTCTTCTAGTGTTTTGCTTCTTCGCGGATAAGGCCGTTGAGTTGATGTGAGCTTCGCCCCGATCTTCGGTTGAACCCTTCGACAATGTTTTCAGGCGAGCATCTCCCCCTTTTCTACCTATCTTACTTTTATAGTCTTTATTTCCCTCCTGTTGATCTATTGCTATCTGTGTTGCGATGCTTAGTTCTCCGTACCTGTGATATACCGTGCAGCCCTATATTGCCTTGGACACACCCTATTACCTGTTGTTTGGTAGATAGTTGGACTTGCGCGTCGTAGTTGCTTGCTCAAGTCTTGATGTGTCGTCATATACCCACGATTCTATGTATTGCCGCATGTTGATGTTGGAGATGATTCTAGTTTTACTTTTCGCCACTTTAATTTCTGTTTAACAACTAAAATTGAAATAAGCAGAGGCATCGGTGGGTGATAGAAAATATTTGGTTTCCGAACGCCCACTTGTGTCCCGTAAGACCCCGAGTACTTGATACTGTTCCTTGATTTATCGCGCTATCCACATCCGGAGGTATATGGGACCCCGAGCGAGCTTGATTCACTTATTTCTTGGGGCCACAAACTAGTTTGAGGTTTTATTTACTATCCTGTACTTATGCCATGCTACTTTCGCATTTAATTTGTGCGAGGAGCACACTGCTTCTGTTAGGATCGGGACACGATTCGCGGTGTCGACAAGCCCAGCCACACTTCGGGTTCCCGATCGTTCACGGCAGTATTACCCAAACCTTGAGCCCGTCTCGAGACAGTGGCCGTTCGCGGGATCTACTTAAGTGGCCCCAAATATTTCTGAATCCTGTGATTGTTCGGTCGTGAAAGCCTCGTTGGGTTTTGATTTGGTTTTCGAGGTTGATCGGCGTGTGTTGCTATTGGTGCACCGCCGGTAAAACTTTCTAAAGCCGTGTCCGCGGATATGGGCGACTTGGAGCATATCTCGATCATAGACAAGCATAACTAAAGTTTATTGCTATAAATTTGACTTATAATGACTAGTAATCAGCTTCACTATAATGGAATGGCTAATTAATACCCCACAATTGCTTGTTTGGTTGTCGCGACAATTGTATCTGACTAGTAAGTATTGCAACCTACAAGAATGGCTGAATAAAAGTACCAACAAGCTGCTTTGCTTATGGGTTATCTCATGTTAAATGTATCTCGACTAGTAAGTGTTGCCACTATAGCGGAATGGTTAACTAAAAGTGCCCACCGCTTACTTTATCGTGACGATTATCTAAACTTGACTAGTAAAGTGCCGCAACTATAAGCGAATAAGTAAAAGCGCCAACTTGTGAGTTCTCGGTTGCCTTCCTCGTTTGGTCTCGGGGAAACACCAGATGGGTTTGATTGGTGATAGCTTCGGTTGGATCCGGTTAGGTCATTCTTATCCTCTCTCGATATCCGCCATTGTATCGAGTCTCTATAGGTTGTTTAGTGCATCTTGCCGCCGCTTGATCCACCATACCTATGTGGCGAGGACCGGAATTCTAGCCTCGCCGTGTCTTGGCCTCGATCTTGGCGCTTCTTTTTTTCCTTTGCCATTTGCGGCACCTTTTGTTTAAGCAGGTTTTGAGATCGGCGTCGTTAGCAGGTTACCCTTCCGCTTGGCCTGGGCAGGTTATGGGCGCCATTGGTTATTCTTCGGGGCTCTTAGCCCCATTTGCATCTTGTCCGTAGGGACGCTATATCGTTCAAGGTGATTTGGATCTTTGTATATTATATCGTATTCTTGACTCTTTGAGTCGCTATATATATCTCTGCTGGGTCCCATCGAGGACTGTTGTGTAATGTTATTACTTCGTTTTCCACCCGCACGAAAGTGCCTGGTGGGCACCTTTGAATCGTTTCTATGCGGGTTTGGCGAATTTTGCTCAAACTTGCATAGGTCCGATTCTGAGGGTGTTACACTCTCCCCTCTCTTCCATGCAGGCCCCACCCCAGCAACCTCCTACCATCTAACCCATGCCACACCCGAGGACACCCCCAAACCTAACCCTAGCCCGAGCCGGCCCCTCTCCCTTTCCCTCTTTTTCTCTCCCTGGCCTAGGGGCCCCTCCAACCTGCCTACCTCCCTGACCTCGCCTACCCCACCGGCCTCCTCTCTCCTCCCCTACTGCCAGGTCTGCCGTCCACGTGAGGTGCAAAAAGGTGGCGCCGAGCCTATCTACCCCTCCCCCACGCCATCTACCTGCCCCTCTCCTTCTTATCCTCTCCCTTCGCCTCTAGCCGTTCCCCAGATCCACCCTGAGGCTCTGCCTCGCTTTCCCCTCTGCCCCCTCTTTTCTCCATCAGAAGCACTCCGACGCCACACCGCGGCCTCGCTAGCTGCATCAGGAGGCGGGCGTGGTGCTGCAGGTGTCGTGGAAGCTCTGGAGGTCGTCCGCGTCGCCCCCATCCCCAGCAGCGAGGAGGAGACGCCCCAGCACCGCCGGAACCGACGCCGCCGGACGCAAACCCTAGCTGCTCGGGACGTCTGCCCCGCCGTCGATCTACTGCGCCCCGACCCGATCCAAGCACGCCACCGAACCCACGGTGAGCTCCTAGCCCCCCCCAGACATACTCCCGTCCTTAGTCGTTTCCTGGACGCGGCGATCTTTTTGTCGAGCGGCCTCCGCGCGCCAGAGCTCGTCGTCGTCTGCCGCTAGCACGCGCCGCATAGCCCTATCTAGGCCCCGTGCGCTCCCCTGTCAACAGCCACACAGCCACCGCAGCGGTCTCGCCACGCCGCGCGCATGCCCGCGTCGCGGGTTCGATTCCCCCTCGCCGCGCCAGCCGCTGTCTCTTTTGTCTGTCAGTTGGTTCAGATGGAAGAACAACAGTGCTCGCAGTGCACTTTGCACAAAACCCCCTGGCCTCCTTTTGCCTCAACCCGCAGCCCTAGCCCCACAGTCAGCGTCAGAGTTGATTTTATAAAAAGGCTCCCAGGTTTTCAGCTAATCAACCCGCGATCCTCCTCCCTCTCAGCCACTGTCGTGTGGGTCCAGGTGCGCCTGTCCCCACCTGTCTGTGACTAGGGGTTAGGTTAGCCCGGGTGTTAAAACATTTTTTTGCAGATTCTGTTTAAACTCAAACCTATTTAAAATTTAATTCAAATTCAAATCTCAATTCAGATTTAAATAACTTTTCATTTATAAAACCAAATAATGCCAATGTTATATGTTTCTGAACCAGAAAAATGTGAGGATTTCGAATATGACATTCAAATTGCCTTTTGGACATTTTAAATTCCAAGTTGAGTTAAATTACAACGAATGCCACTGGAACTTAAACAATTAATAACTTTTGATTTATAATTCCAAATTTAACAAATGTTATGTCTAAAATGATCAGCTCGACGAGACCTTTCTGTTTATGCTATCCATGACTTCAATTGCATCATGCATCATATAAAAATATAGTGTACAGCAACTGTTATGACAACAAAAGGTGATCCAAAACCCCATTAAAATGTTATTACTTGTCTTCCACACCTCACCATGCCATGCTACCTTATTGCCATGTAAATTGTGCATCATTCATCATGGCATGATTGTTTGCGCATCTTGTTCATATGCTTGTGCTCTATATTCATGTTGGCCTTGTTTGTTTGGTTTTTCTGGATAGACACCTTTGGTGGGTTATATCAAGAGAACCAGGAGCACTACCCAGATCCGTCCCTCGCTTCAACTGAGTTGCCAGGCAAGCACTTCCACATGCTTGCATACATACAGTACCTATTGCCTCTATCTTATTCTTGCATCATTGAGTCGCGATTGCATTAAATTGAATCCCAAGTATGCATAGCCTTTACTTTTAAACCCCACCAAGCTTGTTCCTCCATCCCATGAGCCATTACTACAGGAGTTGTTTGAGCCATGCGAGTCGTAGAACAACATGTCTAGGGTGTGTGAGTGTTTGTTCGATAACGAGGTACATAAACAACTTAACCTGAGTAGTAATGGGATAACTAATGAAAGTGGCATCGGTGAGCAATATCTGCTATTTGGTTTTTCCTGCTCACTTGTGTCCCGTAAGACCCCGAGTACTTGATTCCTGTTCCTTGTTTTATCGCACTATCCACATCCGGGAGGTATATGGGACCCCCCTGAGCCAGAGCTTGATTCCGTCTTATTTCTTGGGGCCACAAACTAGTTTGAGGTTTTGTTTACTATCCTGTAGTTATGCCATGCTACTGCTTTATTTAAATTGTGCGAGGAGCACCTTGTCTTGTTAGGAATTGTGACCCGTTTGCAGCGACATCCCGTTTGGGGATCTGCTTGTTGCCATCACGCCCCACAAACCTCGGGTCCGTCTCAGTCAGCTAACTTCGCTATGGTGTACTCCAAGGGGTGACCCCCTGAAATATTTCTGAATCCTGCGATTGTTTTGTCGTGAATGCCTCGTTGGGTTTTGATTTGGTTTTTCCGAGGTTGATCGAGCGTGTGTTTCTATTGGTGCACCCCGGCCGGGTAAAACTTTCTGAAAGCCGTGTCCGCGGTTATGGACGACTTGGAGCACAGTTTCTCGATCATAGACAAGCATAACTAAAGTACCGCTTTAACCTGACTAAGTAATTTGACTAGTAAATAGTGCAAAACTCATGGAATGGTTGATAAAATTGCCAACGGATGGGGGTTGTTCGTCCGCTTCCTCGTTGGTAAGCGAGGAGGCGGATGGATCTGATGAAATTACTATTACAACTGTTGTCCTTAATTCACGGACATCCGTCTATCATTGGTTAGGCGGATGGTTAGCGTATATCTGTAGAACTGCTAGGGTTTATCTTTTGCTGCAATTGCGTCACCCCAGGTTGTGTCCCCTTTAGAGGCATTAAGACTTCCTGAGTACCCTTAGGGTCTCACATGATAAATTATTGGTTCAGATGAACAGGTACCCTCCTCGCAGGATCTTTGGGTGGAAGAGGCTGATGATGTGGGCAACGATCGTTCGGTGTAGAGATTCTGGGAACGGGGATCCGTGAGATCTGTGGTTGGGATGTACTTCTTTCTATGGCATCTTATGCCGATTTGCTTCTTATCCGTACTCGGACTTTGTTTGCCGCTTCCGCATGATACTCTGATGTGTGTTGTATGAGGAAGTATCCTAAAATATTAGATCTATCTAGGTCATTTGAATCTTGCCGTATGGCGTTGCTATATTTCCTTTCTTTCTAGATGGTATGGCTCTGATGTACTCTTGTATGACGGCTTGCATACATACCCACTTGTGTATGTAGTTGATCCCTTCGCCGACATTACGCCCGTACAGGTCCCGTTGAGATGGTAGTGGTTGGGACGGCCGAAAGGTCTACCCGTGAATGGCTTTTGGGGCCCCACCGTACTATTTCAACCACTACCGCTCATCCAGGCTTGTATCTAGGAGCGTAATTCACCGAGATAGTTACAATTGGTATCAGAGCCATCCCGACCTTCAGGGTTTCAGCCAAACGGTCGTTGTCAGTCTAGCAAATATTTTGGTAGTTATGTATATTAGAGAAAAACAAAACGCGAGAGTAGGACTGCTTCCATTTTTCTTCTTACCCACCCACCCACCTTTTCTGGTAAACAAATCACAGTGAAAAAATTCCAGCGCACTATAAAAGTCTTTAAAAAATGGGAACAATAAACCAAACTCTAAACTCTAAATTCTCCCAAGTAGGGTATCTCTACCTACTCCAAAAGATTTTCTTTTTCAAAAAAATTACTCCAGTACATGATCCTCGTTTGGCACATAATCCAATAGCACACTGAAAATTTCTTCTAGCATGTCAGACACCAAATTGTTAAATCACCTGACAAAAAACCCACCATTGGGCCTACACTCTTAACATACGTAGCTCATACACTCCTCCATACTCTACTAACAAATCTGATTTATCATTGTTGGAAACTGACAAACAAAGAACAACTTCAGAGCTGAGGCACCGGCTCCATTGCAAAGACCTAGCAACTTCAGAAAATATACAGTCAAGTATACTGGTGCTGCGTCACTGTCATGCATTAGATGCAACATATTTAATCTACTCCTAGCAAAAAATCAGAACCACTTCCATGACAAGCAGCGACCAAGTGCTGGTGCTACCGGAAGGCCAGCTAAAGAAACTAAATCAAAACAATCGGTTGCTCCATTGTATAAAACCAGCTTTCACCAACGGTCATTGATGGGGATGATATATACATGTAAACTCAAGAGAAATCAAAAAGGAAAATAAGAAGGGTGAGATTTCAGCTGTGGCAACTGGCATGAGCAAGATACTCCAATAGAATGTATACAGGTAAATATTGCCATTGGAAAACAGAAGTGATAGGACAAATGGAAAATAACACCGAACCTGCATTATGATAGATACTGATATATGGTGACTGATTCCCAGTTGGAAGAATGACAGCTTCAGTTCAGAAACAAAATAAAAAAACCAACGCTCCTGCACCGCGCGGTGGGGGAGGAGGAGAAAGCTACAGCGGAGGTCCTGCTGAAACACGGAGGAGGAAGGGGAGGGGGTGGTGCCCTGCGTGTCGCCGGAATTATGGGATGCAACCACAGTTGGTGAAGGAGGGGACGGCGCAGGATCCCCCATCGGCTCGTTCCTATCCGTCGTTGCTAACTCCCGACACTGAGCTTCGGTTGATGAAGGATGGAGCAGTGGGGGACGGCAACGGCGGCACTGGAGTCGGAATCAATGGGAATCGATTTCGATGGATGGGATCATGGGAGTGAACGCTGAGCGGGCGCCGTGCAGGATGCCCCGGTTAACTGCGCTGCCATGGTCGCCTCCACCTCGTGTCGCTCGTCACCGCCGTCCTCTACGCCACCAGGAAACCCGTCGTCTCCTCCCTCTCCCTGCTCGCCCTCCTCCATCGCTGTTTCGTCGAGTGGATAAGGTTGGGTGAGGAAGAGAGAAGACACAGAAACGAACCGATATTTGACTTGTTGACTTAGGCGGTGGCGAGGGCTATAATATCACTGAAAGGCTAGGGGCAAGACGGTCTTTTCAAGGCAGACGGAAAAATTGTCTGGATGACGAACGGTCCCAATCTTTTTAATAGTATAGATAACATCTTTATTATTGCCTCTAGGGCATAATTCCAACAGTCTCCCACTTGCACTAGAGTCAATAATCTAGTTTACATTTGGCAACAATCTCACACCCATGGCACTGAGGTGCTGATCATGTTTTACACGTGGAAAAGGTTTAGTCAATGGATCTGCGACATTCAGATCTGTATGTACTTTGCTAATCTTCAGATCTCCATCTGCTATATAATCTCGGATTATATGAAACTTGCGGTTGATATGCTTGGTGTTCAGATGATATCTTGGTTCCTTAGCAAGTGTTATAGCGCCAGTGTTGTCACACAATATCTCCAGTGGGTCCAATGCACTTGGAACCACGCCAAGCTCAGTGATGAAGTTTCTGATCCAAACTCCTTCACTTGACGCTTCTGCAGCAGCCATGTATTCCGCTTCCACTGTAGATCCCGCGATCACGCTTTGCTTGCATCTTCTCCAGCTCACAGCTCCTCCATTCAAAATATAAACGTATCCTGTCTGAGATTTGGAATCATCCTTGTCGGTGTCAAAACTAGCGTCGACGTAACCTTTTACGACAAGCTGTTCATCACCCCCATAGACTAAGAACATTTCTTTAGTCCTATTCAGGTACTTTAGGATGTTCTTCACGGCTGTCCAGTGTTCCACTCCTGGATCACTTTGATATCTGCTCGTCAAACTAAGAGCATTGGACACATCCGGTCTAGTACACAACATGACATACATGATAGAACCTATGGCCAAGGCATAAGGCACTTTGCTCATAGCTTCCCTATCATTTACCGTAGCTGGACACTGAGCCTTGCTCAATATCTTACCTGACAACATAGGCACTGAACCTTTCTTTGCCTTATCCATTCTGAACCTTTTCAGAACTTTGTCTAGGTATGTACTCTGGCTTAAAGCTATCAGGCGTCTTTGTCTATCTCTGTAGATTTTGATGCCCAATATATAAGCAGCTTCACCTAGGTCTTTCATTGAAAAACACTTGTTCAAATAACTCTTCACATCGTTAAGCATGTTGATGTCATTTCCAATAATCAATATGTCATCCACATATAGTACCAGAAACGTCACCAAGCTCCCACTCACTTTCTTGTAGATGCAAGCTTCGTAGCAATTTGGAACAAATCCAAAGCTCTTGATCACTTGATCAAAATGAAGGTTCCAACTCCGAGATGCTTGCTTCAGTCCATAAATGGAACGCTGAAGTTTGCACACTTTATCAGCATCCTTAGGATCGACAAAACCTTCGAGTTGCATCATATACAACTCTTCATCAATGTTGCCATTGAGGAAGCGATCTTGACATCCATCTGCCATATTTCATAATCATGAAACGCAGCAATTGCTAATAAAATCCGAATGGACTTAAACATCGCTACAGGAGAGAAAGTCTCATCGTAGTCAACACCTTGAACTTGTTGAAAACCTTTTGCGACAAGCCGTGCTTTATAGACGGTAACATTACCATCCGCGTCCGTCTTCTTCTTAAAGATCCACTTGCACTCAACGGCCTTTCGGTCGCTAGGAGGGTCCACCAAAGTCCATACTTGGTTTTCGCTCATGGATCCCAATTCGGATTTCATGGCTTCTAGCCATTTCTCAGAGTCTGGGCTCATCATCGCTTCCTCATAGTTCGTAGGTTCACTGTCTTCTACTAACAAGGCAGTCAAGACAGGGTTGCCGTACCACTCAGGAGGGGAACGCGACCTTGTCGACCTGTGACGTTCAGTAGCAGCATCGTCCGAAGCTTCATGATCCTTGTCATTAGCTTCCTCTATTGTCGCAGCGGTGACCTTTGGAACAATTTCAGGTGTTGCGCTACTCTCCAATTCAAGAGAAGGTTCAATAACCTCGTCAAGCTCTACTTTCCTCCCACTCACTTCTTTCGAGAGAAACTCCTTCTCAAGAAAGGAACCGTTCTTTGTGACAAACACTTTGCCTTGATTACGTGATAGAAGGTATACCCAATAGTTTCCTTAGGGTATCCTATGAAGACGCATTTCTCCTCTTTGGGTTCGAGCTTGTCCAAGCATCAACTTCTTGACGTAAGCTTCGCATCCCCAAACTTTAAAGCGACAACTTAGGTTTAGCACCAAACCACAGTTCATACGGTGTCATCTCAACGGATTTAGATGGAGCCCTATTTAAAGTGAATGCAGCGGTTTCTAATGCATAACCCCAAAATGATAACGCAAATCAGTAAGAGACATCATTGATCGTACCATATCTAATAGGGTTCGATTCGGCGTTCAGACACACCATTGCTTGTTGTGGCGTTCGGGTGGCGTGAGTTGTGAAACGATTCCACTTGCTTTAAGATGCGTGAGAAAATCATAACTCAAATATTCACCTCCACGATCGGATCGTAGAAACTTAATCTTTACATTACGATGGTTCTCCACTTCATTCTGAAATTCCTTGAACTTTTCAAATGTTTCAGATTTATGTTTCATTAAATAGATATACCCATATCTACTTAAGTCATCGGTAAAAGTTAGAAAATAGCGATATCCACCGCGTCGAAATACTCATCGATCGCATACATCGGTATGTATGATTTCCAACAAGTCCGTTGCTCGCTCCATCATACCGAGAACGGGTTTTGATCATCTTGCCCACGAGGCATGGTTCATGTGTCAAATGATTCAAAATCAAGAGACTCCAAAGTCCATCGAATGGAGTTTCTTCATGCGCTTTACACCAATATGACCTGAGACGATTGCCACAAATAAGTAGTATTATCACTATCTACTTTGCATCTCTTAGCCTCAATGTTATGGATGTGTGTTTCATCCCTTTCGAGATTTAGAAGAAATAAACCATTCACAAGAGGTGCATGACCATAAAGATGTTACTCATATAAATAGAACAACCATTATTCTCCGATTTAAATGAATAACCGTCTTGCAATAAACACGATCGAAATAATGTTCATGCTCAACGCAGCACATAATAACATTTATTAAGGTTTAAAACTAATCCGAAGGTAACACCAAGGAGGCGTCTTGACGGCCATCACATCAACTCTTGATCCGTTGCCAACGCGCATCACCTCATCCCTCGCCGTCTATTCCGTAGCTCTGTTTGAGTTACAAATATTAGCAACCGAACGTATCAAATACCCGGGCACTACAACGAGGGCTAGTAAGGAAAACATCAATAAAATGTATATCAAATATACCTTTGATGGTGCAGCCTTTTTGTCCGCTAAGTACTTGGACGATTGCGCTTCGATGACCCTTGTCCTTGCAATAGAAGCACTCGATGTCGGCTTAGGACCGGACTTGAGCTTATTCTCGGAGGAGCATTGCGCTTGCCGCCCTTCTTGAAGGGCTTCTTTGCTCCTTACCTTTCTTAAAGGAGGGCTTGTTGACCATCAACACATGATTATCCTTTTGATGTCCACTTCCGCTGCCTTGACTTTGCGAAGAGCTCGGTGATCGTATCGATGGAACCAATCGATTGTGAGTCACTACAAAACTTTTGTAGCTGGGAGGAGTGATTGCAGAACCTGTCAATCTTGAGCTCCTCTGGAATCGTGCATTCCGGTTGCTCAAGGCGTTGAGTGTAGCCCGTCATCTTTATGGCGTGCTCACTAACGGAACTCCTTCCTCCATCTTGCGTTAAAGAACTTCTCGGAGATCTCATATCTCTCGAGCGGGCTGAGTCTGAAACATGGTTTTCAGCTCCTCGAGAATTTCAAAGGGCCCGGGATACTCTTCAAAACGATTTTGAAGTTCCGGTTCCATAGCAAACAACATGGTGCTCTTAATCACACCATAATCATCTTTCTTGGCCCGATAGACAGCTTTCTCATCGGTACGCTAGCGATTCTTGAGGGGTCACCTAACGCTTTCCCAAGGACATAGTCCTTTTGTCCGCCAGACAGAATGATTCTTAGATTGCGGAACCAATTCGTGAAGTTAGACCCATTGTTTCTAAGCTTTTCCTTCTCAGCAAAAACGTTGAAGTTGAAATTGGACTTGGCCATGTGATCTACAGTATTTGCAAGTACAATTTAGACTATGTTCATGATAAATAGTTCAACTTAATCAAATTACTAGATGAACTCCCACTAAATTCAACATCCCTCAAGTTGTTTAGTGAACACGATCCAAATTCACCACACCTAATCCGATCATCACGAGAAGAGATGTGGTTTCAATGGTGGACAACAAAATGTCGATCATATCATTCATATGACTCATGATTAACCTTTCGGTTCTTGTGTTCCGAGGCCATGTCTGTACATGCTAGGCTCGTCAAGCTAGACCCAAGTATTTCCGCGTGTGCAAAACTGGCTTGCACCCGTTGTATGTGAGCATAGAGTCTATAGCACCCGATCATCACGTGATGCTTGGACACGACGAACTTTCGCAATGGTGCATACTTGGGGAGAACACAGGTTTTATCTTGATCTTTAAGTGAGGAATCATCTTATAATGCTACCGTCGCGATCTAAGCATAATAAGATACATAAAAGGATAAACATCACATGCATATAACTTTATGTGACATGATATAGCCAATCTTTGCGCAATGATCTCCATCTTGTGCGTTCCGGCATGATCTCCATCACTCCACCATGATTGCCTCCACCACGAATAGCAACTACAACTATTGCTAACTACTTAGCGATAAAGTAAAGCTATTACATGGCGTATAAGAAGTTGACTCGTAGGTCATACACAATTATAAACACAACCATATGGCTCCTGCCGGTTGTGTACTCATCGACATGCAAGTCGTGAGACATTACAAAACATGATCATCGCATACAATATACACATCACATCTTGGGCCATACCATATCACAGAAAACACTCCCTGCAAAAACAAGTTAGACGCCTCTAGTTTGTTGTTGCATGTTTTACGTGGCTTATGGGAGTAGATGCTAAGAACGATTCTTACCTACGGAAAGCCACAACGGTGATATTATGGTTGCCAAACTCCGGTGTTAATCCCATGACAACTATAGTGAGAGAAACTGACATCCACCAGCCGCATGTGTGGTACAAGCCACACGTCAAGTCGGAGCGGTCTCGCGACGACGTCGCGTAAGGTTGGCTGGACCGCTTCAATCTCACTATCCGCGTCATAAGAAGAACACAAACAAGAGGCTTGCAACAGAAAACATAAACGCGCAACAACCATGTTGCGTTCTACTCGTGAAACACATCTACGCATAGATCTAGCTCGATACCACTTTGAAGGGTTTTGGCGGTATAGTAAATCAAAATTTTCTACGGATGCGAGCGGAGGAAAGCCAAGATCTAATCTAGGAGATGCAATCAACGAGAGAGATTGGATTAGATCTTCATACCCTTGAAGATTCGCAGTGAACGTTAATCGGAACGTGGGTGATGTAGTCGTACTCGCTTCTCCTCCTCACGATCCGATCCGATCTAGCACCACAAGTGGCGGTGCCTCCGTGAGATGCACACGTGCAGCACCTCGACGTCTCCTCCTTCCTCGGACCAGCAAATATGGTGGAGAGATAGATTGGATCTACAACACGACGGCGTGGTGTATATGGTGGAGAATTTACCTGCAGGCTTCGCTACAAGCAATCGGGAGGGAGAGGAGGCGGCAGGCAACTAGGGTTGGAGGCAAGGTGTAAGGGGGAGGGGGCGCCCCAGCCCTCTTTATATAGAGGGGTGGCGGCCAGCCCTTGCCCCTCCTCCAAGCATTGGGCCGGCGGCCAAGGGAGGGAGGAGTGGGGGGTGAGGACTCCCCCCCTTCTAGAAACCCTATCTCTATTTTAAACGATTTTAAACCCTATAGGATCGGCTGGGCCCTATGGGGCCTTGTGCCCCTGGCCCAATGCGGCCAGGACACTCCCTCATAGGCCCATGCCCCCTCCCGGAAGGTGGGGCCACGTTGGTCCCCTTCCGGAAGGTTCTAGAAGCTTCCGGTACAATACCGATTAACTTGAACAATTCGAACTCCAAAACTGCATGCCTTATATGAACCTTATTCTCGGACCACTCCGGAACCTCTCGTGATGTCCGGATCCCATCCAAGACTCGAACAAAAACTCATAAACCAATTATCCAATCTATCCTAGTGTCGAGACACGTTAAGTGTGTGACCTCGGGTTCGAGAATATCGAGACATGATCTTCTATCAATAATCAAGCAAGTGCAGGCACCCATATTGACTCCCACACATTCATCGATGATCATATCAGATGAACCACGATGCCAGGATTCAATCAATCCCATATATATATTCCCTTCGTCTCGCGATATTTTACTTGCCTGAGATTCGATCGTCGGTACCGTCATACCTAGTTCAATCTCGTTCACAACAAGTACTTTACTCGTTCCGTAATCCGATATCACTTTGTGATTAACTCCTTAACCACATGCTTGCAAGCGGTGTTGATATCGATTACCGAGTGGGCCCGAAGTATATTTCTCCGACTTGGGAGGGACAAATTCCATCTCGATACATACAACCCAACAGACACTTTCCGATCACCTGAGAGACACCTTTATGATCACCCTCTCATAGGTTGACGTTTGATGACCTCAAAGCTTTCTTTCGATACCAGGGAGTTGTATTATCTCATGGTCTAAGGAATACAATATTTGACATAAGAAAAGCTTCGCAAAGATGAACACGATGATACGATCTAATTGCTTCGCTTAGTTTGGGTCTGTCCACCATATCATTCTCCAATGATATGATCTCATCATCAATTGACAACTCATGTCTATGGTTAGGAAACCTTAACCATCATTGATCAATGAGCTAGTCCATAGAGGCGTACTAGGGACACGGTGTTGTTTACAAACCACACAAGTATTAAAGTTTCCGCTTAATACAATTCTAGCATGGAATATAAACTTTATCATGAACAAGAATTATAATAATAACATCTTTATTATTGCCTCTAGGGCATAATTCCAACAGTTTTTAGGTCAGAAGGCAACTTATAGGCAAAGAGGGAGGCCGAGGGGGTGCCTGAGGAGGTCACACCCCCTCCAGGCGCGGCCAGGCCCAACCCGCGCGGCAGGGGTGTGTGGGCCCCTCAGAGCCCCACTCCGTCTCATCTTCTGGCTCCGTGAGTCTTCTGGTGAAATAGGATTTTTGGCATATTTTCCGGGATTTTTCCTGATAGTTGATTTTCTGCACAAAAACTAGACACCAAGGTAATTCTACTAAAAACAGCGTCAGTCTGTGTTAGTTGTATCCAAATCACACGAGTTTAGAGGAGAAACAATAGAAAAAATGTTCGGGAAAGTAGATAAGTTGTGTACATATCAACTCCCCCAAGCTTAGCTTATTGCTTGTCCTCAAGCAATTTAGTTGAAAACTGAGTGCGATAGAAGAACTTTAACGAACACATTTTCTTCATATGATGTAAATATTCTCAGCACAGGAGTAGATACTTAGACAATTCATAATAAGGAGTATGCAACTAAGTCTACTCAATAGTCATTGCAAGCTATGAAGAGATTCCAACTCAATAATAAGTAGCATGAAACATAAACATAAGCAACATTGCAATGCTTTTAAGAAGGTATGATAGAGTGGTATCTCACTTTCCTTTGTTTGTAGAGAACAAAATAAATGCCAAGGCACCTCTGAAGTTCAAGTGAAGACTAGAAGTAAAGATATCAGAGATACAAGCATCAAAGTCATGATATAATTAACCAAGTTTTGAGACAAGCACATTACACTAAGAATAAGTGGTGACTCAATAAGGAAGTTAAAAGGTTTTGAAAGGTTTGAAAGGATTCCACATGCTGAAAGTATGGTACTCATTAGCTTTGAGCTCTCATTGCCCCTATCATAGGCATCTTTAGATGGTTAATGGTGAAAGCGAGGTCCAATATGAGTTATATGCTTGATAGACCATAAACTAGAAATCTCATGTCCCTTGAGTACGAGGGCCGCTTGATGCTACTCAACTTTAGTTACCGTTAAGTTCTTGTCATTGCAAATACATGCGTATCATAGAGAACCGCCAACGGGGTACCCCTTGAACATGATACAGGAGCTATCCCATAATAAAAATGACAAGGCAAGCAGACAATGAGCATCTCACTGATCTTTTTATTTGCTATTTGCATAGGTTTTTATTGAGGATGCTTCACAGATTGCTCATTATGGTTATGCTGCAGGTTTCCACCATGATTAGGCATGGCTTAGGCTAGCGGCCCAGGCGTTTCTCTAAAACATATATAACTCCATGAACTTAAAAGCTCCCCTTTTATTTCACATCGACGACATCCGTAAATAAAAGAGCATGACATCAACTGGGTACAAAGTACATGTGCAATGTTGAAAGCGTTCCCCGTGACATCACGGTTCTGCTAACTCCTAGCCTATAATTTGCAAGCATATAACTTTCATGGACAGTCACAATGGTTCAGGTTTATTAAGTGCAAGAAATAAAGTGTGCCATCAAGTTCGTGAGAGCTTTACTAACTAACTTTCTCAAAACAAGCAAACATTTTATTTGGAAGAAAACAAGGCATAATGAATATGCACGGAATAACAAATGATTGCTAGTAGGTAGGTATGGTGGACACTTTTGGCAATGTTGGTTTTGGGGAGTTGGAAACACGAGTAGAGCTCATACTCAGTGCAAGTGAGGCTAGAAATAGAGAGGGATCAACAAACGAGAGAGCAATAACTGTCATAATCATGCTTGCAACAAAACATGACTAATTATGGCATGAAAGTGATACAAGAACTCCGAGGCAAAATAAATCATGGAGACTTAACTGACTATTGTTTAGTCATATGCATGCGTGAGCATGTGCCAAGTCGATTCAAATGAAACATTCAGAGGAGGATACCACAATATCATACCAAGTTATGAATAAAACAATGCAAGCAAACATTCATATGACATGCTACAAACTATTAGCAAGCTGGAGCTAATCATAAGAGTGTTGGGGTTCGTAGCATGGAAAAAAAAAATTTTCTATCGCATACAAACAAGCCAAGATCTATCTACTAGATTGTAGCAACGAGTCGATGGAATAACTTACCCTCGAAGATTCCAAAGCGGTTAACGAGAGCAGATTCTCGTGGGTGATGTAGTCGTACTCTTTCCGATCTCAAGATCGTGTAGACGATCCTTCCAACTGAGTTCGGCAGCGCTTCCATGATCGGTCACGTTAAATTTCGGCGAAGACCTTCCTCTCCTTGGTCCAAGGCGTGGAGGTTGTAGCACTCTCTCGTGATTCCGGCTGACAACGGCAGGTACCTAAGTAGAGGGAGATCCCATGAGCCTTAAGCCGGAGCGAGTATGGTGGATTATGAGAGAGGGCTATTAGTGGTCTAGAGATTAGACACACCAATTAGAAGGCTCTAAACCGCTGGCTAAAGCAATTAGAAGTTCTAAACCAGAACGGCTCTAAACCGGAGATTAGAGGTAGAAACTTGTGTGTCTCAAGGAGGAGCCCTGCCCCTCCTTTTATAGGTGGAGGGGCTAGGCGCGCCAGGGAGGGAGGGAGTCCCTCCCCAACTCGGCCTAGGGCTTGGGAGCCGACTTGGAGGAGAGAAACTCCTCCTCCAAGTTGGTTTCAAACTCCTCTTGCTTGTTTCCCACAGTTTCCTGTTTCCCACAGTTTCCTGTTTTCCACAGTTTCCTGTTTTAGCCGTTTGACTTTCAAGCGCAATTTGACTTTCATGTTTTGGAACAGCAAGAACACTTAGTACATGATGCAATCATCCAATGACACATTCATGTACCCTCCCCTTCGAGTCTTGACAATCCGAACCTTCTAGAACATTCGAATGAAAACACGGAATCATTCCCGAACTCCGGCAGGACTTTCCTTATATGAATCTTATTCTCCGGACCATTCCGGATCACCTCGTGATATCCCGGATCCCATCCGAGACTCTGAACAACATTCGGTCTCTTTCTCATAATACCATAACTACTCAAAACAACGTCGAATCCTTAAGTGTGTCTCCCTACGGTTCGTGAATTATGCGGACATGATCGAGACACTTCTCCGAACAATAACCAATAGAGGAATCTGGAAATTCATATGGCTCCCACATATTTCTATGATTACTTTGCGATCGAATGAACCACTTACATACGATACCAATTTCCCTTTGTCTCACGATAGTTTACTTATCCGAGGTTATGATCGTCGGTATCTCTGCATACCTAGTTCAACCTTGTTACCGATAAGTACTCTTTTCTCGTTCCCGTGATATGTGATCCCTTGTGACCAAGTCACATTCTTGCAAGCTAATTGGATGACATTCCACCGAGAGGGCCCAGAGTATATCTATCCGTCATGTGGATGGACAAATCCCACTCTTGATCCATGTGTTTCAACCAATACTTTCTGAACACTTAATGCCACCTTTATAGCCACCCAGTTACGGTGTGGTGTTTGATGTCATCAAAGCATACATCCGGTAAAGGTGATATGCATGATCTCATGGTCGAAGGAATTAGGTTACTATGTATCAGAAAGCATATAGCAATTGAACTATTGAAATGACTTTATCTTTATGCTACGCTTATCTATAGGAGTATGTCCATCACATCATTCTCCTAATGATATGATCCTGTTGTTAATAACATCTCTATGTTCATGATCAGGAAACCATGATCATATATTAACCAACAAGCTAGTTTAACAAGAGGCTTTACTAGGGACTCTTATTTTAGTTTACAAATCACACAAGTATTAATGTTTCCGGTTAATACAATTATAGCATGGTATGTAAACATTTATCATAAGTGTGAAGATATGATAATAACCACTTTATTATTGCCTCTTGGGCATATCTCCAACAGTCTCCCACTTGCACTAGAGTCAATAATCTAGTTTCAAACCTTTGTGTATTCAACACCTATGGCTTTCCGTGTTGTATGTACATGATTGCTAGTGGTCAACTGATCTCGGATCGACACTTCCAGGTCCGTGTGTAATTGCATGTATTTGCGTCTCTACGCATCACTCATTCTCTAATGAGATGGCTTTGTATAAATTTGGTCTTTCGGTGTGACCTTTAGTTCTTTGGGGTTAAAACATGTTGATAATATTGTCGCACAATATATCTTCATAGTATTATCCCTCTGTGAACTACACCTAGTTTGATAACAAACTACTTGACACAAATGCCCTCTTTTGCTGCTATAATAGCAGTCATATACTTAGCCTTTTGTTGTAGTATCTGTCACAATGTATTAACTTTGGAACTCATCCAAATCCATTATGGAACTCACTTTCCATTATATTGTGCCACCCTTAGTTTAAATTGAGATACACTTAATTTGTACTTTGTGACAAAACTAGTATCAATGTAGTACTTTTACAATGAACTAACCATCTATTTGTCACTTCTACAAATATTATACTCTTAGTTCTTCCAAAAGATCATAAGAATATCCTTACTATTGTCCAATGATCATCTTACGAATCATTCTGGTATATGCTCACAACATTTAGAGCATAGGACATATCTGGATTTGTACATATCACAGTATGATTGATATAAATACTCTTTGTGATTTTATACATCAAGTATCAATCTATACTTGATTATTTGTTTCACTTTACCAAATGTCAATACACTTGAATATATCATCAACATTGAACTTATTCAATCCTTTCTGTGCGACAAGAACCTCTCTTGTAGTTTCTATATTGAACTCATTCAATATCTTGTCTATGTACTTCGCACAACCATATTAGCGTCTATTGATGCTAAATATTTGGGTTTGCCCAAGTCTTTCATCGAGATGAAATTCTTATCTTGTGTTAATAAAAGATACATCACTTCCAATCAACAATATGTCTCCTACATAATGTATTAGAAATATGTCTTAGCGCTCCACTTAATTTCTTGCAAATGCAAGCATCTTCATTGTCTCCGATGAATTTAAACTCTTTTAACAATTTCATCATTGTGAAGATTCAACTCATGATGCTCACTTCAACCATTGAAGTTTGCATATGCTTTTAGCACCCTTTGAATTAACAAAACCCTATGGACCATGTTACGCACATGTCCTAGGTACGATTCTATTAGAAGAACTTGTTTTGTTTATTCAACTACCATATAACAAATTATATGTAGTGGTTGCTACATTAATCCGTCTAGACTAAATATCACTATGAAAGATCAAATCTTGTCATAGTCAACCTTTGAACATTTTGTGAACTCTTTCCCAACATGTCGACTATTTCATAGATGTAAAACATCCATGTCTATTTCTTTATAGATCCGAGACACCTGTAAGGTCTTACACCTTTCTCGAGGGTCCTTCAAGTTCAAAACTTGATTTCTCGTGTATGGAACTATCACGGATTTTATGGCTTCAAGCCATTTTACTGAGTCGTGGCTCATCATCGCTTCTTTGCATGTAGTACATTCATTATTCTTAAATAATGATTCAACCCTCAAATCTTGGTATTTGATTGTTTACTTGACCTACTTGTTTTAATAGGAACTTAGATCTCCGTGATCACAACCTTTGAGGCACGTGAGCCATGAGCATTGTTGCTGCCTCCGGAACACTTTTCGGCGTTGCGCAACTCTGCACATATAGCTAAGGTTCCTTTAACCTTATCAAAGTTCTATTTTCCTCCCACTTAACTTTTCACGAAAAATTCCTTCTCAAAGAAACTTGACGTTCTAAGCAACAAACACTTTTGTCTCCGGTGTTTATGGAGGAATACTTAACAGTTATACAAAGACAGGTTCATCCGACTTTGGTTGCACACATCTTTCTTATGCATAGCATACCAATGTTTTAAGAAAGGACTACTTGGGTTTAATCCCAAACCATAACATATGGTGTCATTTCAACGGATTATGATGAAGCTCTTTTCAGTGGAAAAACGGTAATCTCTAAAGCTTTTAATCTTTAAAATATAATGGCAGTTTTATGAATTATACCTTTGATCTTACCATGTCAAACAAGGTTTAATTACATATCTCGAACGCTCCATACTCTTATGGTGTTTCGGGAAAATGCAAATCCACAGAACGATTCCTTTAATCTTAGGTATTATGCTAAACTTGTAACTCAAATATCTTCCTTTATGATCTTATCATAAACTATTTATATTCTTGTTACAATGATTTTGCACTTCATCTTGAAAATCTTTGAACTTTTCAAATATTTCACACTTCATCCTTATTAAGTAAATATTCATATATTCACTCAAATTTTTGGAGAAAGCATATGAAGTTGAAATCCATCGCTCTTGACTGCACATAATGGATTTCGTACAACAATATGTACAAGTTCCAATAAGCTAGTCATTCGTTCCCTTTTGGCCTATGAACGTAGTTTTAATTATCTCTAGGAAAGTTTCACAAGCGTCATTTGATCAAAATCAAATAGACTCCAAAATTTCATCCATATGGATTTTCTTCATGTTTTCTTTTCAATATAATTTAAACGGCGATGTCACTTCCTGAGTGATCTTTCAATCAATTTGTCTTTCGACATTTTTAGCACTAGTTTTATGGATGTGATTTCTCCAACGAGATTTGTGAATCATCCATCTTTTATGGATTACGGTAATTATTTGAACAACCCTTTTGTTCTCATAATACCTGATAAAACAAATCTTGAAGGCAATCTTTGATGTTTAACGAGCAACACAATAACCCTTTATTTGTTCTCGATGAACATCATCACGTATTCTTTTGCTAATTACTTAGGCCATTGTAGTTCATGAATTCTGTTGTTTCGTATGACGATTCATACCAACAAATTCAGTATTAAATACTTAAGAACCACATTGTTTAATAAGCAAAGAATATAGCCATAACATGTATATCATCTATATACTTAAACTGAACAATTCTAGTCTTTTCCTTTCTGCCATATACTTATGAGATTTTCTTTCAATATTTCCTTTTCTGTTTGAAAGAATCTATCAACATCAATAGTGGAGTCATTCATATGACACATAGTCCAAAGCGTGTATAGTTAAATACCAATGTCTTTGGACTTGCACTTTGAAGTAGATCACCATCATCAAATGTTTGGTGTTCTTTCAAATTCCTTTATTTAGTAATCTCTTGGTGTAGTAAATATTTTACCTACATCAAATATTCACCCTTATCATGGAATTATCCATGATCAAGCTACTTTTAGCTTATAACAGTGAAACATGAGTATAATGTTGCTCTCCAAATCCTTTTGGACGATTAGGACAACTAGTGTATCCAACCTTTTGCAATTTCTCATCAAATATGAGAACATGACTTTTGCCATATTATACTCTATCATGTTGTAACCAATACTTCGTTTCAGATATCACAATATCTTCCACACATCATGGTTTCTGAAACAACTCTTTCAGATCCTAGATAACCTTGATATTAAGAGAATCCTTTGAACATCAAGAATCATGGAGACAAACATGATACTTATATACTAACACTTGGAATTGTTACTCTTGATTTAATACTAATTATTAAACTTCATGGAGTAACCGGAACTTACTGAAAGTTTGCAATAGGACTTTTAAACTTTAGATTAACACTTCAAAACAATACGATACCAGTTCGTAAAGTAACTAACCAGAATTCTATAGTTCTATCATCTCAATTATAACTAAGTGCAAGGTGGTAAACGGATGCCAATGAATACAACAACTATGCAAATTCACTTTGATTTAGTTTATGATAAATTGAGTTCTAATTAATAATTAAATTAATCTAGGTAAACTCCCACTCAAAACAATATCCCTCACATTGTTTTAGTGATCACACGAACCAAATCCACCACATCAAAACCGATCATCACGAGAGTTGATATAGCTTCAATGGCGAACAATCAACATGTTCATCATATCTACTATATGACTCATGCTCTACCTTTCGGTAATCCGTGTTCCTGAGGCCATGTCTCAGACATGCTAGGCTCGTCAAGATCAAACCTTAGCTTCCGCATGAGCAAATCTCGCTTGCTCATGTTGTATACACTTGCAGAATCTAACACACCCGATCATCACGTGGTGCTTCGAAACAACAAGCTTTAGCAACGGTGCTAACTAAGGGTGAACACTTTATGACTTGAAATTCATGTGCATGAGGGATCATCTTATAATGCTACCGTCATCTATTAAGCAATACAAGATGCATAAAGGATTAACATCACATGCAATTCATAATATGTGATATGATATGGCCTTTCTTCTTTGTGCTTCCGATCTCCATCTTCTAGCACGAACATGATCTCCATCATCACCGACATTGCATCAAGGTCAATGATGCTTCTCCATGGTTGTCGTCCACCAGCTTCAACTATTACAACTACTTTGAATAGACACGCGGGTCTTAACAGAATTTAAAGACAACCATATGGCTCCTGCCGGTTGCCAACTTACAATAAGGAACATTGCATACATCATATATAATCACAATCATGGCCATATCACATCACAGACACCGCAAAACAAAGTTAGACGCCTCTATTTTTCTTTGCATGTTTTACGTGTTTTGGGGCTTTCAATAAGTGTCGTTCTAACTTACGAACAAGAACCACAACATTGATACTAGTATTGTCAATCACCCGTTGTAAATTGGATCTTAACTATGCTAGGAGAAACAGGCACCTGCAAAGCCACTTATGCAATACAAGTTGCATGTCAAGCGTGGAGCAAGTCTCATGAACGATGTCATGTAAGGTTAGCCCGGGCCGCTTCATCCCAACATACCGCAAGATGCAAAGTACACAAGAAGCAATCGACAATAAAAGCATCAACGCCCACAATGACCATTGTGTTCTACTCGTGCAACAGATCTACATATAGACATGGCTCTGATACCACTGTTGGGGTTCGTAGCATGGAAAACAAAAATTTTCTATCGCATACAAACAAACAAGCCAAGATATATCTACTAGATTGTAGCAACGAGTCGATGGAATAACTTACCCTCGAAGATTCCAAAGCGGTTAACGAGAGCAGATTCTCGTGGGTGATGTAGTCGTACTCTTTCCGATCTCAAGATCGTGTAGACGATCCTTCCGGCGCTGCGTTCCGGCAGCGCTTCCGCAGTCGGTCACACGTTCGGTACTCGACGAATACCTTCCTCTCCCTTGTTCCAAAGAAAGCGGAGGTTGTAGCACTCTCCTCGTGATTCGGCAGCTGGCGTGGTCAGGAAGTAGAGGGAGATCCATGAGCTTCGCCTTAAGCCGGAGCGAGTATGGTGGATTATGAGAGAGGGCTATTAGTGGTCTAGAGATTAGACACACCAATTAGAAGGCTCTAAACCGCTGGCTAAAGCAATTAGAAGTTCTAAACCAGAACGGCTCTAAACCGGAGATTAGAGGTAGAAACTTGTGTGTCTCAAGGAGGAGCCCTACCCCTCCTTTTATAGGTGGAGGGGCTAGGCGCGCCAGGGAGGGAGGGAGTCCCTCCCCAACTCGGCCTAGGGCTTGGGCGCCGACTTGGAGGAGAGAAACTCCTCCTCCAAGTTGGTTTCAAACTCCTCTTGCTTGTTTCCCACAGTTTCTGTTTCCCCAGTTTCTGTTTCCACTTTCTGTTTTAGCCGTTTGACTTTCAAACTGGCAATTTGACTTTCATGTTTTGGAACAGCAAGAACACTTAGTACATGATGCAATCATCCAATGACACATTCATGTACCCTCCCCTTCGAGTCTTGGGACAATCCGGAACCTTCTAGAACATTCCGAATGAAAACACCGGAATCATTCCCGAACTCCGAAACGGGACTTTCCTTATATGAATCTTATTCTCCGGACCTTTCCGGATCACCTCGTGATATCCCGGATCCCATCCGAGACTCTGAACAACATTTGGTCTCTTTCTCATAATACCATAACTACTCAAAACAACGTCGAATCCTTAAGTGTGTCTCCCTACGGTTCGTGAATTATGCGGACATGATCGAGACACTTCTCCGAACAATAACCAATAGAGGAATTTGGAAATTCATATGGCTCCCACATATTTCTACGATTACTTTGCGATCGAATGAACCACTTACATACGATACCAATTTCCCTTTGTCTCACGATAGTTTACTTATCCGAGGTTATGATCGTCGGTATCTCTGCATACCTAGTTCAACCTTGTTACCGATAAGTACTCTTTTCTCGTTCCCGTGATATGTGATCCCTTGTGACCAAGTCACATTCTTGCAAGCTAATTGGATGACATTCCACCGAGAGGGCCCAGAGTATATCTATCCGTCATGTGGATGGACAAATCCCTCTTGATCCATGTGTTTCAACCAATACTTTCTGAACTTAATGCCACCTTTATAGCCACCCGATTCGGTGTGGTGTTTGATGTCATCAAAGCATACATCCGGTAAAGGTGATATGCATGATCTCATGGTCGAAGGAATTAGGTTACTATGTATCAGAAAGCATATAGCAATTGAACTATTGAAATGACTTGATCTTTATGCTACGCTTATCTATAGGAGTATGTCCATCACATCATTCTCCTAATGATATGATCCTGTTGTTAATAGCATCTCTATGTTCATGATCAGGAAACCATGATCATATATTAACAAACAAGCTAGTTTAACAAGAGGCTTTACTAGGGACTCTTATTTTAGTTTACAAATCACACAAGTATTAATGTTTCCGGTTAATACAATTATAGCATGGTAAATAAACATTTATCATAAGTGTGAAGATATGATAATAACCACTTTATTATTGCCTCTTGGGAATATCTCCAACAAAGAGAGCAAGAACTACTAAGCATCCATAAATAACATACACCTTACATGAACAGACTATGCATGCCCACAATAATGAGTATATGTACAAAAATGAAAACAAATAGAGTTCGTTACCAGCCTCTTACCACACCTCAAGTCGTCTTAATCTTCATTATTGCCCTTCACTTGTGTGGCTTGAATAATAACATGAAACCAAACTCCACTGAGGACTGCTAAAATCTGCAAAGAACTTGACAAAACCAAAGAAGAACAACAAATATTTTTGGTGTTTTCGATTTTTCAAAGCAAGCACACAAAGAAAAAACAAACAAAGCCAAATCTTTTTGGATTTTTCTTAAGGAAAACCAAAGCTAAAAAGCAAAGAAACAAACCAATAGAAACAACAAACATAATTTTGGTCTTTTTGTGTTTTGAGAAAGCAGAAACAAAAACCAAAAATAAAGCGAAACATGGATATACAAAGAACTGACGAAACATGATATATAGATGAGTGTGATGTCGATGTACCTCCCCCCAAGCTTAGGCTTTTGGCCTAAGTGGGGCTCAATAGAGCGGGTAGTAACCCCAAGCTGGTGGGTCATCATAAGAATGATCATAATCAGGCCCTCGCGATGAAGAAGAAGACGCACTCCAATCATAGGAGGGTTGCTGGTATGAAGACCCCCCCATGTTGGAGGGCTGAACAGAATCATATTCGGTATCCTCTCCAACATTCTCCTCTTGCTGGGAGAGCTCCGCCATGTATGTGTCAAACTCTTCCTCCGTGAGCGACCATCCTTGCCTGTTATCAAAATTAAACAAAGCAGGTATAGGCAAATAGACTACTTTCTCAGTCCTACCCCTCTCCAACCACGCTTGACAAAGGATATCTCATACGGTAAATCTCTCACAGTAACCCAAGAATAAACAAAATTATGCTGAACCATGGAATTGAGATCAATTCTCTCTGTGGGGAACCGATAATCTGAATGGTGAGGCTCTAAACCATGAAAGGCTAACAAATGAGAGGCAATGAGACCTCCAGAAATTCCACCCTTCTCGCGGTTGGTGGTAAGACGGTAAGCTATCAAAGCACCCAAGTTATAAGATCTATCCCTATTCAAAATAGCTGAGATAAAAGCTAGATCAAATGAAGATAACTTTCTAGAAGTCTTTCTAGCAAGAATACACTTGGTAATGAAATAGGCAAAATATCTAATGGATGGGAACTCGATGTTCCAAATTTTACCACTTTCCTTTGAGAAGTCGCAACCTTGGCAAATTTCAGCATATAAATCCATAAGTGGCTTGGGCCTCTCCCTGATATTCTCACAAGATCCCCAATGTGGCACTCCAATAGCTGCACAAAAATCAACAAAAGGCAGGTTGACCGCTATGTTGTAAATTTTATAATGGACCATGAGGTTTGACAAGGACCAAATAAACCGGAAGTCTTGCACCATAGCCATGGTTAGCTTAACATATTGATATGGTTCCTCTTTAACAAAGTGTTCCAGCCCTGCATTAGTAATCATAGTTTGGAAATCCTGGAAGATTCCCGTGGCTCTCATAAATTCAGGGCATGGATATATGGAAGGGAAGACTTCTTCCTCATGATGGACTTTCATTGGCTCAGGTACCATCAAATCATGTTGATGCAGTTGGTATGCACTCATCTTGTTTTCTGAAATTTTTAGACAAACATCAAACCAAGTAATTTCCAAGTTGATAAATGATGAGGAACTACTATAGGAACTTGCTAGAGGGATAATCATGCATCAAAATGAAATCTCTAAGCATAGAACAAGCATGCAAGATCACACAACCTGACACCATAGCAGCAAAATACTCAAGAGACAATCTACCAATCACAAATCTAATTGGACAAGCAGAGGAGGCACATACCAAAGAGCAATCCCTCAAAAAATAGCAGCAAAGATGAGCTGAGCAAGGAGATCGAAAATCGGGAGCAAGAACAGCAGGAACTCGAGCTTGAGAAAGTTTTTCGGTGTTTTTTGGGATAGATAAAGAAGTGGCTAGAAGGAGACACTTTAGAGGGCCACAGGTGGGCCACACCTAGGCTAGGCGCCACCTGGGGCTGTCCGTGCCACCAGGGGGTGTGCTAGCCCGGTGGGTCCCCCTGGGCCACTCCAGGTGTCTCTCTGCCCCTTTTTTTCGAAGAAAAATTTAATATGAATTTTCTGGAATTTGTAGGGAAACTTTATTTTTGGCCAATTTTTAGGTTATGAAAATTGATTTTCTCGCAGAAAATATTTTTAGAAGAAGAAAAAGAAAACAAAAACCAAAACTACATAAGTTCTAAGACACTCTTACAAGCAAACAACTACAAAACTAAAGCTAACAAGAGGAAGAGCAAAGACTAGGAAGGAGAAAAATAAAAGTGAGCAAGTATAACCATTGTGAAAGCATTGTTTTGTTTATTAAAATACCTTTGTTAACAAGGTTGATCAAGTCTTGTTACCAAAAATATCTTATATGAAACAAAACTTTGCATTTCACAAAATGATTATGTTACCTCAAACTTGATAGCGATAGTCCCAATCATAATAGTTTCAAAACTCTCTTGTGGAATGGGACAATATATTTCTCCAACTTTGATAGTCTCAATATTTTCAATGGAATTCAAGCAATAGATCTTATCAATATTCTTAGAGAAATAGACAGTATGCTCTTTTCATTAATATTAAAAGTTACTTTCCCTTGATTACAATTGATGATAGCACCTGCAGTATTAAGAAAAGGTCTCCCAAGAATAATGGACATATTATCATCTTCAGGCATCTCAAGCACAACAAAATCAGTTAAAACCAAGAAATTATGAGCCACTTGAACAGGAACATCCTCACAGATACCAACAGGAATAGTAGTTGACTTATCATCCATTTGCAAAGATATATCAGTTGGTATAAACTTTTCTAGCTGGAGTCTCTTGTAGAGAGAAAAAGTCATAACACTAACTACAGCTCCCAAATCACACAAAGCAGTTCTAACATAATTATTCTTAATAGAGCAAGGAATAGTTGGGATCCCTGGATCACTAAGTTTCTTTGGAACCTTAGCATTGAAGGAATAATTAGCAAGCAAAGTAGAAATTTCCTGATTAGGAATCTTCATTTTATTAGAGACAATATCCTTCATATAATTTGAATAAGGAGGCAGCTTAATAGCATCAGTCAAAGGAATTTGCAAAAATAAAGGTTTCATCCACTCACAAAACTTGTTATAGTGTTCTTCCTCCTTTGACTTATGTTTCTTATTAGGAAAAGGCATAGGTTTCTGCACCCAAGGTTCTCTCTCGCTACCATGTTTATTAGCAATAAAATCTTCCTTAGTGTACCTAGTGTTCTTAGTGTGCTTCCCAGGTTCTTCATCAACTTCCTGCTTATCAGGAGTATCATTTTTTATCATTACCACTTTCAGTTCAGCATCAGAGACATATACTATTAGGATTTACAACAGGTTCAGGTGGTTCCTCAACTATTTTGTGTTTCTTTTTCTTTATCTTATGAGGACTAGCACTACTTTCACCTTGTTGAGAATCCTGCTCAATTCTTTTAGGGTGTTCTTCAGGATATAAAGGATCTTGAGTGGCTATACCGCTCCTAGTTCTAATTCCATAAGAATGTTTATCTCTAGACGCATTAACTAGCATATCCTTTTGTACCTTACACTAGTGGAAAAAGGGCCATCCGTTCGCGACCCCTCAAAGCATTAGTCCTGGTTGCGCCACCAACCGGGACTAATGCTGGCACGCGTCCCGGTTCGAGCGGGCATGGGGCCAGGGGGCATGCGTCCCGGTTGGTAAGGGGGAATACGTCCCGGTTGGAGCCACCAATCGGGACTAAAGGTTGGGCCACAGCCACGTGGTGTGGCACGCACCTTTAGTCCCGGTTGCTGGCTCCAACTGGGACGTATTCTCCCGCCCTCTATAAATGCAACGCCCCAGCCCCCTCCACCTCCACTCTGTTTTTTCGAATGGTGGAAGGTGTGAGGGGTGTGCTAGTTTTTTCTCTTGTATGCATGCATTGAAGGTGTTTGATGGAATGTTTGAGTGAATAATCCCGTTGAATTTCTCATAGAACAAAAATATAGAAGGTGTCCGAGACGCACTTGAGCTTTCTCCTCTTTATTTCCCTCGATCGAGGTTAGCAATCTTATCTTTTCTAGGTCATTGATACAATTCATGTGTCGATGTGAATTGGTTATTTCACTATTTATGATGTCCTATTTTTTGATAAACTTACTTATATGATGCAGATGAACGGTCGGGAATGGATGTATGGTGACCAGCGCGTAGCCGGGAATATGAAAGGCGTGGATAGATTTATCGATGTGGCTACGGCAAACAAAGAGAATGGATTTATACATTGTCCATGTGTTCAATGTCGGAACAACAAGGAGTACTCTTCCTCGAAAATCATTCGCGGCCACCTGATTATGAAAGGTTTCATGCCCAACTATAATTGCTGGACCAAGAACAGGGAAAGAGGGGTTATGATGGAAGATGGTGAAGAAGAAGATGATGATAACAACTATCATCATATGTTTCCTGAATATAGTGATACTGCAATGGAAGACAATGGAGAGGAAAGAGGTGAAGAACGGGCATCACATGAGCCGGCTGATGAACTTGGTAGGGTCATTTCTGATGCAAAGCCAAACTGTGAAACAGAAAATGAGAAGTTGAAGTTAGAGGGCATGTTAGAAGATCACAAGAAATTATTGTACCCAAATTGTGAAGATGGCAGCACAAAGCTTGGTACCACACTGGAATTGTTGCGATGGAAGGCAGAGTGGTCTAAGACTCCTCATTTGAAAAGATCTGAAAATAATGAAGCGAAGTTTCCAAAACATAACGAACTTCCCGAGAGTACCTCTGAAGCAAAGAAGACTCTCATCCTCGGGATTAGATGTGCAAAAGATACATGCATGCATTAATGATCATCCTCTACATGTAAGGAGTATGAGAATTTAGATAAATGCCCGGTATGCAATGTGTTGTGGTATAAGATCAGACGAGATGACCCTGGTGATGTTGAGGGAGAGCCCCTCCGGAAGAGGGTTCCTGCTAAGGTTATGTGGTTTGCTCATAATACCAAGTTTTAAACGCATGTTCAGAAACAAAGAGCATGCCAGGTTGTTGCGATGGCACAAAGAAGACCGTAAAAAAGACAGGAAGTTGAGACACCCTGCTGATGGGTCACAGTGGAGAAAAATCGAGAGAGACTTCCCAGACTTTGCAGGTGACGCAAGGAACTTATGGTTTGATCTAAGTATGGATGGCATGAATCCTTCTGGGGAGCAGAGCTGGAGTCACAACACCTGGCCCGTGACTCTATGTATCTACAACCTGCCTCCTTGGTTCTGCATGAAGCGTAAGTTCATTATGATGCCAGTGCTCATCCAAGGCCCGAAGCAACCGGGCAACGACATTGATGTGTACCTTAGGCCATTAGTTGAAGAACTCTTACAGTTGTGGGGAAAACCAGGTGTACGTGCATGGGATGAGAACAAACAGGAGCCATTTGATCTACGAGGGTTGTTATTCGTAACCATCAATGATTGGCCTGCTCTTAGTAACCTTCGTGATGCACAAACAAGGGATATAAGGCATGCACCCACTGTTTAGATAAGGTGAAGGTACATATTTGCATAAATGCAAGAAGGTTGTGTACTGGCGAATTGACGATTTCTTCCGACCAATCATCCCAGAAGAAAGAAAGGCAAGCATTTCAAAGGTGAGGCGATCACGGAAGAAGCTGAACTCCCGCCGGTGATGATGTATTTGGTATGGTCAAGGACATAGAAGTAATCTTTGGAAAGGTCCCACGGTCAATCGATCGATTCGACGGCGTCACTGAGACACGCACCCATGTGAAAGAAGAAATCTATACTTTGGGAGATGCCATATTGGAAAGTCCTGCGTGTCCGCTCTTCAATCGACGTGATGCACGTGACGAAGAATCTCTACGTGAACCTGCTAGGGTTCCTAGGTGTGTATGGGAAGAAAAAAGATACACCTGAAGCACGGGAGGACCAACAAATTATGAAAGACCCAAAGAACATGCATACACATAACAAGACGGATAAGTTAATTCATTTTTAATTGTAAATGGTTCATATTTTAAATGGTTACATTAATTATTTTTTAAAACAGAAAATGTTTTTGAATTATTTATTCAAATCCAAACACTTTTTATGTTTAAAGTTTTTCTAAATTCCAAATTAATATTCAAAAATTATAAGTTAATTCATTTTTAATTTTAAATGGTTACATTAATTATTTTTTAAAAATAGAAAATGGTTTTGGATTATTTATTCAAATCCATACAATTTTTATGTTTAAAGTTTTTCTAAATTCCAAATTGATATTAAAAAAATATAAGTTAATTCATTTTTAATTTTAAATGGTTACATTAATTATTTTTTAAAACAGAAAATGGTTTTGAATTATTTATTCAAATCCAAACACTTTTTATGTTTAAAGTTTTTCTAAATTCCAAATTAATATTCAAAAAATATAAGTTAATTCATTTTTAATTTTAAATGGTTACATTAATTATTTTTTAAAAATAGAAAATGGTTTTGGATTATTTATTCAAATCCATACACTTTTTATGTTTAAAGTTTTTCTAAATTCCAAATTGATATTAAAAAAATATAAGTTAATTCATTTTTAATTTTAAATGGTTCATATTTTAAATGGTTACATTAATTATTTTTAAAGCAGAAAATGGTTTTGAATTATTTATTCAAATCCAAACACTTTTATGTTTAAAGTTTTCTAAATTCCAAATTAATTATCATTTAAAAACAATACAAATTTAAACCCAAAATAAAAAATAAAGCGAGAAGAGAAAATACTGCAAGACGCGCCTTCATCTGCTGAAAATTGGAGTATAGGTCCCGGTTGGTGGCTCCAACCGAGACGTATGCCCCTTTAGTCCCGGTTGGAGCCACCAACCGGGACGTATACTCCCTCCCCTTTATAACTTCTCTTCTTCTCCATCTCACTCTTCTCTGCTTCTCTATTTCATCGACGATGCCCAGGCTGCCCGCGCCCTTCCCCGACGACCGCGCCGTCCTGCCTCCGCCTCCGTCCGCCACCGCCGCACGCTCCGGTCGCCACCTCCGCTCGCGTCTCCTTCACCGACGACCGCACCGCCCGCGCCCTTCCCCGACGACCGCGCCCTTCCCCCATCGCCGCGCGTCATCACCTCCAGAAGAGGTACGCCCCTCCCTGCCTCTGTCCTCCCCCTCCCTCTGCTGCTGCTGGTGGGCGGTGGCGGCTGCTGCTAGGTGGCCGGGTGGTGGCGGCGGCTCTGCTAGGTGTCAAGCGTCTGCAGGAAAGAGAGGAGATGGGCCTCGGCCCAGGGAAAGCTTTTGCCCCTGTTTGAAAAAAAAGGTTGTGCATCATCGCATCTAGGGATGGCACCCGCCGGGTTTGGGGCCGGGTCCGGCCGGGTTCGTGGCCCCGGCGGGTACCCACCAGCGCATGAGACGGGAGCGACGCTGACGCATGCGGGAAGAAAACAATGGGATAGTAGGATGAGTTTGGTGAAAATGGACGCGTGCGTGCGTGTCCTGTCTTCAGGACTCCATATTCCAGCGTGTGCATGTGATGTGTGTTGTCTGCGTGCATGGCCCGCGTAGGGATAGGATTAAGGCTTAGAGCGGGTCTGCGGGTCTGCGGGTATGGGTTTGCCACCCCCATACCCGCCCCATTAAACTTGGAGGGTCTAACTTTTTACCAAACCCTCCCCATTTAAGGCGGGTATCCATCGGGTTTGTGGGTTTTGGGGCCCCATTGCCATCCCTAATCGCATCCTTATCATCGGACTATCCTCGTTTGCTATAGGAGTATCACATTTACTCAATGGTAGATTTATACTCCCTCATGTCGGGTTTGTAAGGCTCGGGAAAAGGGGATGTCGGTGGCCGGTTCCATGAGACATGGGCGTCTTGAGGGGCGTGGGGCGGGTGTATTGTGGCAAGAGAGAGGCAGAAGCTCTGTTTGATCGGGGAAGGTGAGGAGAGGGGTGAGGAGGCAGCGCCGATGGGAGTTCCCATGTTCGCTCACGCGTGGGCGAGACATGGGCGAAGGGGTCGCGCGGTCAAAACCATTGCGAGATATGGTATTTTGTTAGTATATAGTGTTACCTATCTGCTGGATAGTTTCCCTTTTGTAGCCTTATACTCATGTTTAGGGATGTAAACGGCATCCCGTTTAGTGCCACTTATTTTCTGTTAGTTATAGATTTATGATTGTAGAAATTAATCCGGAAGAAAATAAGCCTATGATAAGATTATATGGCGATATGTGGCGTCGCTGGCGTGCCGTTTGACATCCCTACTCATGTTCCCCTCTCATATGCATCCGAGGTTTCTCCGAACTAGGTTTTACACCCCTCAGAACTCTGGAATATTGATTATAGTTGATTTTAGCTAGAGTTACCTATCTACTACACGGTTTCCTTTTTGTAGCTAGGTTTAGGGTTTAGGGTTTCTCTTCATTTTTATTATTGTGTATGTATATATTAGGGTTTCTCTGAATTAGGGTTTATATCTCTCAACACCGTACCTAACTTTCTCCTTTAGCCGCTTTGTCTTATTCGTTTTTCCACCTATGAAGAAAATATGGACCCACACGTCAGAGACGAAGAAAAGGAAGAGTTGATCCAAGGTGTGATCCGTGGGGAAGAAAATTTAGACGTATCAACGTTTTTGAACAACTCCGGTGAGGGTGATCCTCTTTTTACCGGAATAGACGACTTGTTTGAGGTTGAAGGTGTTGCCTTCCGCGAGGGAGAAGGCGATGCCTTGTGTAATCGAGAAGACGACCGCTCCGGCGAGGTGCATGTAATATAATAAATTCATTAATTAATCATCTGCTATCTATATAGAAATAGTAACGATGATCTTTCTTCTTTTAGCCCCCCGGATCGAAGGAATCAACTGAAAAGAGCAGACGAGGCCCAACCAAAAAGTTGCAAGACCATGATAGGTTCAGGATCAAAGATGTCGCTGAAGATGGCAAAAGCGGCTCGAAGTTATCGCAACCAAATTTGTGGCACAATGCGAATGTCGTTAGGGACTTAATCCCGATCACCATTAGAAATTGGAATAGTCCTGCTAATGCGGATGAAGAGGAACATGTTTATTTGTCCCTAACCACGCCAAAGATTTCTTGTGGAAGAGGCTCATGGTTAATTTCAAACTACGAAGATAGAGCTGGATCCAAATGTGGAGGATCCGATTGAGGACGCCTTACAACATGGGAGAGCCATGGAGGCTAAGGTCGTGGAGTGGGCTTTGAAGAAGATGGCCGATGTTTCACCAACTGAAGAAAAGATTGCACCTTGACTATGTCGTGAAAGAGAAGACTCGATTTCAAGAATATTCAGTTTGATAAGATAAAACCATTCGGCTGAGTTTGTGGAATACAAGACATTAGAAAAATCTAAGAAAATGTCTCAGCGAATAAGTGAATCTTGCTAACAAGAAGTATCACCATACTATGGGGCAAGGTGGCTCTGGTGGCATTCCTAAGTGGGAGAAACTTGAGAATGAATGCGTGATAAAAATATCACCCAGGCAGAGACCATTGGGTAGAACGTGCAAGGGATTGGTTTTACGGGCATGGGGGCACGTTGGACTCGGAAGGGAGGTGTATATATAACATACGACATAAAGAAGACCCCTTGCCAACCGAGAGGATGAGAAAAGCAGTAAAGGATGTTAAAGATGGGGACTTCATTCCCGATAGAGAGAATGATGAGCTCACACTCGCCCTTGGAAATAAGGAACATGATGGACGAACACGAGGCACAAGAGGCTCCCAACCATGGAGGACTGGGTTTCCCGAAGAGAGGAAGAAATATCCCGATAGAAGCCGTCAGAGGAGAAAGGACAGGGCGGAAGTTGAAGCAGATAGTCAGAAAGAGCGAATGCGTTTAATTGAAGAACGATTAAAGCAACAACAAGATGAAATTAACGCACTTAAAGAGCAAAGTACTACCGCCCATCTCAGCAGCACACTGCATTCGATGCTACCGGCCTATCGAATAATCGAAAAAGCAGTGTGGCTTCCACCGAGGTCCCGGGTGATGACAATGGCGATGACGATGGTGCACCGACGATGGCTCCTGTTGGCTACCCAGTGGATGATATCACAGAGATGACACACTGCGAGCTACATGTCAAAGTTGTGAACATATCAATGAAGGTGGCGGTCGGCTATGCCTTACCAATTGGACCCACACCAACTTACCACTGTCGTCCGGTTCCAGAGGGCTACGCTGTTGTCGGGGTGGATGAAATCATTCCCACCTTTGAAGTTTGGATCTTCACTACCTTGCAGGTGAAGGGGATGTGACTATACTGGGAGACACAAAAAACGTCACCATTCTATGGCCGAAGGAATGTATCGTGCTTCGAAATCACACGCCAAGGCCATCTTCGTCGCCGTCTCACCCGTCTCTAGCGAGGTCGTCGCCGCCGCGGCAGACGTCTTCGTCGCCTCACCAATCTCCGGCGCAGCCATCGCCGCGGGAGCCCGTCGCCGGAGCCTCGGGATAAAAAGCGTAAGCGTACCGCTAATGTGCGTCGTGGTAAGCTATCGCAGAAACATAAACAAGAGCCTCTTCCAAAAGTACCAAAGGTTCCTCCCAAGAGAGCTTATGACTGTACTGAAGAGGAGACTGCGGCGATCGTTGATGCGGAAACGACAGCGTTTTTCGCTAAGCTGAGGCGGCCGAAAGAGCCAGAGTTCCCCAGCACCAAAGAAGAAAAAGGCAAAGTGTTGAAAATGCTAAAGACTCTTCATCAACCCGAGCCAAAGCTGTCATCAGACTATGAGCGTTCTATTCTCAAGTCACATGCGGCACAAAAAGCCTCGAAGAGCAGTACTGATGCAAGCGAGAAATCTGTTGCCCAGCTCGGAGAACAAGCAAAACAGACTTGCACCCCTCTCAAGGTGATTTCCCAAACCAATGTGAGGTCAAGCAAATATGGGGCCGAAGATCAGTATGATCTAGAGGTAGTTACTGTCTGGAGAAGTCTGCTGCTCAAGGTATGAGTATTGCCCAGTACTTATCCCAGTTAGAGTTCTTCCCCATGAGTGAAGTAGCATACAAATACCAGTACGGCAAACCTCTCGTCAAACCTGAGGAGGTAATCAATCTTCCAACAAAAATGCGAAGATTGCATAACTGGTACATGCATGCCACAAAGGCCAGGGTTAACTGGATAGTGCTGAGGGTTACAAAAAAGCATCATGGGAAAGAAAATGATGACATGATATCCATTGAATTTGATGAACTATTTCAATTATTCAATCAAGACGCCTTGGACAAATCGATCATCAGTGCCTATTGTCTATATGTACTAATTCTGTAATTAATTTAGTCTCCCGCTATATCACTTTGTTTATTGCATGTATATAATCATACTATAATATGCAGAATGAAGATTCTCGAATGCAGCAGAGGACAAATCTATGGCATTGGCTTCATTGACCCATATTGGGTTCATGAAGCTAATCTCAAAATAAGCCCCTAGGATACGGAGGATAATATAGTACACGCGTTAAGGTTTCAAGAAACCAGAAGGGAAATAATGTTTCCTTACAACTTCGAGTGAGTGTTATTGTCTTGTATACACTTTCTATTTTGCTTACTCGATGTTAAGTATATAATTGATTAGTTATGCATTTGCAGCTTCCACTATATTCTGTTAATCATTCAACTTGACAAAGGGCGTGTACTAGTCATGGACTCGAAACATAAACCCCTTGAGACGTGGAAGGACATGCAGATGCTTGTCCAACGGTAATTCTAATCATTACGACACTATATCGGCAACGTTCGTGAATTTTATGATATCAAGTAATTAATAACTTCTTTTATTCGTTTTCTTAGCGGCAAATGGAAAGCGGTTCACCAACAAGACTAGGGGTGTTTGGAAAGAGGAGCTTACATTTCAACCACTAAATGTAAGCACCACTAGCTATATCCGCGCATCTCTTTGATTCTAGTTTTGATACAGTTATTATCATGCTTGATTATTATTTTGATTGAACTCTGTTCTTGTAAAGTGCCTGACGCAGGGACCAGGTAATAATCTATGTGGATACTATGTTTGCGAGTTCATCCGTGGGCGTGCGATGAGAAGGGCAGAAATTTAGAGCAACTCCACGTACGTAAACAATTTCTATAATTTTTAATTACAAACAAATTGTGTTTAGTTTCATTCATATAGACTGACTCCTTTTTTAGATCAGATTGAACGTCTACGGGACGGTCTTCTGCCAAGGGATCGCGTACGAGCAATTCAGGAGGAATTGGCGGGATTCTTGGATGCAGAAGTCCTAAACCCAAAAGGGGAATACTATTCGGTTGTGTATAGACAATAGGGATTGTAAAAATAGCAACTTTGAAGGAATTTGCCGGTAGCATCGAATAGCAACTTTTGTATGTAGTGCATGAACTCGATCCGTGTATTGAATGTAAAATTATCATGATGATCTTGTGTAATATAAGGTTCCTTCATTGATAAGTGCAAAACACTAAATAAACAATAAAACAACCTAAATGAATTCTCTGCCGCGGCACAAAAAGTGGCGAAAATCTTTGGCAACAAAATGTGCCAAAATGAATATTCGCGGCGGAGAAATGGGCAAATCTCTGCAGGCGAAGGTTATTAGTCCCGGTTCGTGTTACGAACCGGGAATAATGCTCTGCCGCCCTCACCCTCTGCCGCTGCCACGTGTGCACCCTTTTGTCCCGGTTGGTGGGGCAACCGGGACTAAAGGTTAGGGCTTTAGTCCCGATTGCCCCGTCCCGGTTGGGAAACCGGGACTAAAGCCCCGTACCAACCGGGACCAATAGCCCCGTTTCCACCAGTGTTAGCAAGTTGATCAATTTGGGTTTGAACCATTTGAAAGTGTTTACAAAGCATTTTAACATCATTAGAAGTTCTTTTCACAATATCTTTTAACTCATTAATAACTCTAGAGTTTTCTAATAAATAATTCTGAACTTGTTTGTTAAAATTACCTTGTTTAACAATAAAAGTGTCAAGTTCCTCTAAGTATTGAACAGGAGGTTTACCATAGGGAATGTCACCTTCATCAAAGTGTTGGAGAGAGTGTACCTCAATAGTGTATGAGTGGGGAATTGACTTACATAATTATTCTATATGTAACATCCCTAAAATCATGTTTCAAAACTCATGCATATCATCCATACATCCATCATCATTTAGGGTTTCATCCCAAAATCATTTCAAAAACAGGAACATTTGTTGCTTATTATTTTATGTATGAAAACTCTAGCCTTTGTGCTACTTTCTAATGAGAAGGGTGCTATTATTCATTCAGCATGTTTTGAGTTCAAACTTAAGTGATTTCAAAAGCTTGGGAAAAATTTCAAAACAAAGTATGAAATAAAACCAAAGTTATGCCTATTATTATATCTCCTAAAAGGCTTGGTTTTATTGTATTATTTTCAAATAACCCAAGTAGGTCTGAGTGAACAGAGGTGTTTGACACTTATTTGGGTGCAAGGATCACTATACAAAAATCTAGAGCAGGTTTGAATTCAAACTTATTTGAAATAGAGTTTGAAAACCATTTCTAGAAAATCAATCAGAAAAAGAAAAGAAGAAACGAAGAAAAAAATAGACAGCCAGCCAATCTGGCCGACCCAGCCCAACACGGCCAGCTAGCCAGCAGCTCCCACCCCGCAAAACGTTTTCTTTCACCCGCCACCGCACCCACCAGCTCGCTGGTAGGAAGGACCCACTCCCTCTCCTCCCCTCTCGCTGACAACCGCGGCCCACACGGGTATCGTCGTCTCCACCCCCGCGACTGGTTCTTCCCCAATTGATGCCGGGCGTTTTCCTGTGTTGATTCGCAGCTTCAATTCGCGTAAATGCACGAGTAAATCTCACTCGTATCCTGGCTACTTAAACCCCCTCTGCCCTCTCTCCATTCTCCCCCAAACCCCAAGCCCAGAGCGCCCCCAGGCTGCAAGAATTGCTCACCGCAACCCCGCTGTCTCCGACGAACTGCAACCACGATTCCGGCCAACCTCGGCCACCCCTCTGCTCCTGGTTCACACGAGCAGGCTTCATTTGACCTCGCGCACCTCCCAGTACCACTAGCTCGCCCGCGCGTGACCCAGAACATCGGCAACGCAAGCGACTGAGTGCCACCATCTTCGGCTTCAACTCCGTCGAGCTCCTCCGGTAAGTTCAGACCGCCCCAAGCCTTCTCCTTCACGCACGGGTCTTCTCCGTGATCTCCTGCATCTGACCACATCCTCTGTTTGCCTCCTCGTGATCGACAGCGTCGCCTTCGACCTCGAACAGAGCCACCCGTCGCCAGATCCTACTCCGGCGAGCAATCCACCGCAGCCCTGAGCGCCCCTAGCCGAGCCGTCTATACGTTGAGCATCACCACGTCCTCGCGATAACGGTGAGTACCTTCCCTACCCTTCTAGCTCCCTGTATCACCGGCGCCGCCACCATCTGACCGTCGCCGCCGCGCGCAGCCGTTAAGCGCCACCAGTTAGTGGCTTGTTGTTTGCGTCCGTTAGATCAATATCATAGGTCTAGGATAGATTATAATCGAAGGGGTATCGTATGTCTCTGCGCCGTTAGATCTAAGTTAGATCCTGCGGTCTACGTCTGTCGATCCGAACGAATCGGTACCGACCAACCAAAACACGACGCGTGTCACCAGTTCAGTTCAAAAACAGATTTCAAACCAGATTTAGATCTAATTTTCAAAAGGCTATAACTTTTGATTCCCACGTTAGATTTTTGCAAATTTTATACCGTTGGAATCAGTGAGTCAAGCCCTTTCTGAATCTGCAATGTGTTTAACAAAAAGTATCTGTTAAAATGACTTTGTGTGCAGAAACATATTTAGGTCTATTTTGAGCATAGATTTAGTTTAGTAATTTGTATTAGTGCTAAATAAGTTTAGTTAGCAAACTTTGTGACTTGTTATGTTTCTGTATCATGCACTTGCTTGGTAGAGTTTTCAAAAACATCACTTAGTAAATTCTTGCATGCATTCATTCATATTTTTGTTTGTATATAAATTGTGTGTAATTGTATGCTACAAATTTTTGTGTAGATTTTGCTAGTGACTGTGATTGTGAAGAGTGCTACTCTCCCCATTACCAAGGCAAGTGATACTCCATGATATTTCCATCCCTTTATTTTGAATAAGCATTAGATTTATTCTGCTAAGTCTTGCATGCTGCTTTTGCCAAATTCTATGTTGGGAATTCCTATGTAGTTGTAGAATTGTAGAATTGCTAGGGATTTTCCTAAGTTAAGTTACTATGCCATGATTAGCCTAGCTAGTAGAAAACAAGGGTTGGTAAATTATGTACATGCTATGATGAAATAATTCTAAGTCCTTTGGACTCATGCTTTTCTTAATAAAACAACTAAGTCAATGAACTTCCTCGGTGGAATGGGACTTGAATGGTGGTTTTTGGTTGAGTGGTTACACAAGGCCATGAATTTGGCTTGTGTATCTCACTTGTGGTATGCCACCCAGGCACAAAGGGATTTGGAGGCCAAGTGTTGAGAAAGCTTACAGTGCAACCACTTGGCAATATGGGCTCTGCCATGATCATATAGGTTGCTAGAACTTAGTCACTTGGACAGTTGGTGGTAGTGGGAATGATAGGTTGGAGCGCGTCCATTTGACTAAGGAAAGGCTTCTGAAAGGTCCTGTCTTGGGAAACCAAGTCTGGTGGGGAAAGTGCACAACCTCTGCAGATGGAAAACCTAAGTACTTAGCCAAGTCCATGGCAATGGACAACTTGAGCATCAAGACATGGAAGCTACAAGAATCTCATCACTCCAACTTCTAAGTAAAACTTGTGGGTGAACAAGGGTGAAGGACCCCAATGTCTATTGGTGGTTTCTTGGGAAAGTTTTTGACAAAGAAAACTTAGTGATTCCAACTAATAGGAAAAACCTATTTTGATGCAAAGCAAGCCAAGCTACACTTAGCCAAAATGCATATAGCAATATAGTCCACTTAAAATCTACTAAGGTATCACTTGCCAATACTATTCCAAAGTATTGACCCATTGTGGCTGTAACTTGTGATGTTGCAGGTTACTCCGATGATGATTAGGAGTCATGAGTCTACACTCAACATGCTTGCCTGTGGCACATGAAGATGAAGACTTATGTTTATTTACTTATTCCAAGAACTCTTGTATTAGGCCTTTGGCCCTGAGTTGTAAAAGACTATGTTTTATCTCTGGAATGAATGTAATAAACGACATTTGTATCTGTGTACTTCATCTTAAACTGTGGATGCTAGCATTGATCCAGGGACTAGCATTGCAATCACAGGGATCCTTTCCTTTACAAAGGAGGGATCTTACAGATGGTATCAGAGCACTGTGTTGCCTGTAGGATTATGACCCTAGGATTGGAAAACCACTAAGGAAAAATTTTCAACTACTTCTACACTTGTCTATTCTTCTCGTAAACTTTTCTAATCTTCTTATTTTCATCTCTACTTGTAGATGAACTCCATCAACGAAGCCGTGAAGAAAGGACCACTCATGACCATGACCTTGGAGTGTGAAACTGAGTTTCCCAAAATTCTCAAGGACCTCATGGTGGCAATGGAGGCACATGGTGCAGATGTTTACAAAGGCTTTCCAGTGATGGATGAAGGAGTGGAGTATTGGTGGGTGCAACTTAACTTGTACAAAAACAAGGAAGACAACCACAAAGAAAGAGGATTCTGCATGTACACCAACACTGTGATGCACACCACATTCTTTGAGTCAGCAAGAGAAGCAGCTTGGAGGACTATCAAAGAACTTAGTGCTAGAGTCAAGTGCAGAATGCTCAACCTCCAAAAAGACTTGGAGAAAGAGAAGGAACTTACCCAAGAGTTGGAAGCCACCAACCAAACCTTAAGGGGAGATATTATAGACTTAGTGATGGAATCATGTGAACAAGATAGGTGGATTGCCTCTAGGAACATTGTGTTAGGCAACAGATCCAGTGAGATAGGATTGTGAACGCACTTCGTTAGTTGGACCACCACCTATCACCTTATTTTCCAAAATGATACCTTAAATAAGTTTGGACCTTGATTGATGTAATGGAGTCATGTATGCATGACTTGTGTGATTTTGTGTTCCATGGATATGTATGAAATGATTGTCTTGTTTTATCTTAAACTGTGTTGTCCTAACTTTTCTATCTTATAAATAGATGCCTATTTCCATCAGCACTGTTGAGGAGTTCCAGGTTACCCGTTTTGGTCCTCGTATCGTTGAGCTTACCACTTTGCTCGATCTCCCTCTTCCCGCCATCATGGTGCATCCACTCACCAAGTTCGAGAGGAAGGACCTCTGGGGCTTCAAGGTGAACCAGCCCGGACGTCAGACAGAGCCTACTACAGAGGCCATCGTCTTCAAGCTGATGCACGACGGCAGGGAGAGAGGCATGGAGGTAGTCATGCAGAACCTGATAGGACGTCTGCTAGGCCGTCACTCCCGACAAGTTAGAGGCACCCACTTCCACGTCTTCGGAAGACGTGATGATGATGGAGAGTCCATCGACTTTGAGGACGACTCGAGGGACGCAGCAGAGCCGATACATCTCTATCTCTAGGACTTAGAGTCTCTCATCAGGCACGTGGACACGGACAGGACCAACGTCATGCTCAGCAATGACGAGCTCCAGGTGCAACCTCGCGAGAAGGACAAGCATTTCGCACAGCAGGACGAGATAGTCAAGGAAATGGAGACGAAGTTCGAGACCCAGGACTGTAAGTTCAAGAGTCAGGAGAAACGCGTCCAGGATAGGAACAAGAAGATCCGGGACATGACTGAAGAACTGAAGTCCAAGGATTTCGAGTTAGAGCAGCAGCAGATGGTGATTGAGAGGCTTCGCTCCCAGAAGAGGACTCTCAAGGCCAATATCGATTCCTTGACCACTACTATTGAGGAGAACAAGACCGCGATGGAGAACGCAGGTCTTACCTTCGTCGAGGAGGAGATTGATGCTGATGAGTAGACTTGACTACTCGTTTATCTTTCATTATCATACTTGTTATTTGTGAACTTATTATTGGACCATCTGACATGTGGATGGCTTGCCACTTGTGTGTTTTACCTTGAGACTTCGTTATCTTGTTGTTGAACTTTTATCCTTGTGTTGCATGCTATGTGTTTGCTTATGTGATGTAATGTGCATAAAACATCTATGGGTATCTCATTCTTATCTCTATTTGAACAAACCACAGATGCCTCCCCGTCGCGCAAACCCCAACCCCAACAACATCACTCCAGAAATGCATCAGATGATGAATGCTCAAACACAGCTTATGCAGATGATGACAACATTTATCCAAAACCAGAATAACAACAACAAACCCAATAACAACAACAACAATAACAACAACAACAACCCTCCGGGCTTTGATATGCTCACCAGATTGCTGCGTTTGAGGCCAGCTAAGTTCTCGGGGACAACTGATCCCATGGTGGATAATGATTGGCTACGTTCTGTGAACAAGGACTTAGTGACCGTGGGCTGCACGGACGCTGTAAAGGTCAGATTTGCAGCGCATCTGTTGGAAGGGCCAGCCGCCACATGGTGGGACAACTTCCAAATCACCACTCCTTTGGATGAGGTCACTTGGGCTATCTTTGAAGATGGCTTTCGCACTGCTCATATCTCCTCAGGAATGATGAGCCTGAAAAAGAAGGAGTTTCACAACTTGAAGCAGCGCCACCGCAGCGTGGCTGAATACATAGAAGAGTTCAACAATCTGGCGCGTTATGCACCGGATGAGGTTGACACATATGCCAAAAGAAAAGAAAAGTTTCTGGAAGGCTTGAATGATGAGCTGAATCTGCAGCTGGCTGTGGCATATGTTCCCACTTACCAGTCGCTCTATGACAAGGCTGCTATATTGGAGAACAAAATGAAGCAAGTCGAGAGTAGGAAGAGGAAACACTCGGACAAGCACAACTCGGGATCGTCTCACAAACGATCTCACTATGATGACAGTGGAAGCTCAGGATCCCATAAGCATGGGAAATTCAACAAGCACCACAACCACAACCGTCATGACAACAAGCATCACCGTAGTCATGACAATGACAAATACAAGAACCACAAGAGTGGACATAAGAGCCACCACAGTGGAAATGGTAGTGGAAGTGGAAATCAGCCTGCTAAAAGAGACATCAGTCAGGTTGAGTGCTTCAAATGCAAGAAGATGGGACACTATGCAAATGAGTGCCCCGAAAAGAAAGTTGAAGGACCTGTCAAGCCCAATCCTTTCCAGAAAGGTCAGGTGAACCACATTAATGTGGAGGAGGTCTATGAGGAGCCTGACGCTATTGCTGGTAAGTTCAGACTCAATTCCATTCCAGCATTTGTACTCTTTGACACCGATGCATCTCATTCATTCATATCAAAAGCATTTGTTGATAGAAATGGGTTTGCATCTGAAAACATTGGGTGTCCAATAAAAGTTAGTTCTCCGGGTGGAGATATGATAGTAAGTCTTGGATGCCGAGATCTTGTCATAGAGTTTGGAAAGCATAAGTTTCCAGTGAGCCTAATAATCCTAGATTCCCAAGGATTGGATGTAATTTTAGGAATGGATTGGATGGCTAAGTATGAAGGTGTGCTAGATTGTGCTAATCGTACTGTTTCACTCACAACCCCAGAAGGAAAAAGAATAAAATTCAGGTCGAACTTTGAATCCAAAGGAAGTAAGCTTAATTCTCTTAAGGGGGTTAGCATGGACATTGTGCCAATTGTGTGTGAGTATCCGGATGTATTCCCGGAAGAATTGCCAGGAATGCCACCGGATAGAGATGTGGAATTTCTGATAGATTTGGTACGTGTTACGGACCAATAGCAAAGAGACCATACAAAATGTCAGTTGATGAACTGAAGGAGCTCAAAAAGCAACTAGGAGAACAATTGCAGAAAGGATTTATTCAACCAAGTTCTTCATCTTGGGGAGCCCCTGTTTTGTTCGTGGAGAAGAAAGATAGAAGCCAAAGGTTATGCATAGATTACCGTTCCCTCAACGAGGTAACTATCAAGAACAAAAACCCATTGCCTAGAATCAATGACTTGTTTGATCAGCTAGAGGGAGCATGTGTGTTCTCGAAGATTGATCTCCGGCCAGGCTATTTTCAACTCAAGATAAGAGAGCAAGACATACCTAAAATAACATTCACCACAAGTTATGGATTGTATGAGTATAACGTAATGCCTTTTGGCTTAACCAATGCACCAGCATACTTCATGAATATGATGAACAAGGTGTTCATGGAATTTCTTGACAAGTTCGTTGTCGTTTTCATCGATGACATCTTAGTCTACTCTAAGAGCAAAGAAGAACATGAAGGACACTTGCGCTTGATACTTGAGAAGTTAAGAGAGCATAAACTTTATGCCAAATTGAGCAAGTGTGAGTTCTGGTTAGAAGAAGTTGGTTTTCTTGGTCATGTTATGACAAAGGATGGCGTAGCAGTTGATCCTGCTAAAGTTTCAGCTGTGACAGAATGGGAATCTCCCAAGAATGTGAAAGAAGTTCGTAGTTTTCTTGGCTTAGAAGGTTACTACAGAAGATTCATTGAGAATTTCTCAAAAGTTGCTAAGCCCATGACTGAATTGTTAAAGAAAGACAAGAAGTTTTCTTGGTCTGAAGGTTGTGAAGTCAGCTTTCGAGAATTGAAGAAGAGACTTGTAACAGCACCGGTTCTATGTCTGCCAGATTTGGAAAAAGATTTCCAAGTATATTGTGATGCGTCTCATCAAGGTTTGGGTGTCGTACTTATGCAAGACGGTAAGGTTGTGGCCTATGCCTCGAGACAACTCAAAACTCATGAGGTAAACTATCCTACTCATGATTTGGAGTTAACCTCTGTCGTCCATGCACTTAAAACATGGAGGCATTACCTTTTGGGAAAGCGTTGTGAAGTGTTCACCGATCACAAGAGTTTGAAGTATATCTTCACCCAGAAGGAAATCAATATGAGACAAAGAAGATGGTTAGAGCTTATCAAGGACTATGACTTGAGTTTGCAATACCACCCCGGTAAAGCAAATGTAGTAGCATATGCTCTAAGTCGTAAGGTATTTGTGAATGGCCTTACCAAAGGAGAATTGCTAGATGATTTGTGTACTCAATTCAAAGAACTCAGATTGGAGATTGTGCCTGAAGGACATCTCATGTCTTTGGATGTTCAACCCACTTTGTTGGACAAGATCCGAGAAGCTCAGAAGACCGATAAGGAAATTGAAAGGATTAAGGAAAATATTGGCCAAGGGAGAGCTAAAAATTTCCATGAAGACGAACAGGGTACATTATGGCATGGGAAACGTATCTGTGTCCCACATGATCCGGAGTTATGGAAACTGATTTTGCAAGAAGCGCACAACTCTCCGTATTCTATTCACCCGGGTAACACCAAAATGTACATGGACATGAAAGAAAGATTTTGGTGGAACAATCTCAAGAGAGACATCGCCGAGCATATTGCTTTGTGTGATGTGTGTAGTAGAGTAAAAGCGGAGCATCAGAAACCAGCAGGTTTGCTTCAACCACTACCTATTCCTGATTGGAAATGGGACAAAATTAGTATGGATTTCATCACCGGATTGCCAAGGACCAGATCAGGATATGATTCCATATGGGTAGTAGTGGATCACCTAACTAAAGTGGCTCATTTCATACCCGTGAAGACAACCTATACAAGTGCCAAGTTAGCTAAAATCTACATGAGTAGAATTGTATGCCTTCACGGTGTGCCTAAGAGTATTGTGTCTGATAGGGGGACCCAATTCACTTCCCATTTTTGGAGACAGCTACATGAGTCGTTGGGAACGAGGTTGGAATTCAGTACTGCTTTTCATCCTCAAACCGATGGACAAACAGAAAGGACTAATCAAATTCTGGAAGACATGTTGAGAGCATGTGCCCTAGATTATGGAGCAAGTTGGGATGAAAGTCTGCCTTACGCAGAATTTTCTTACAACAACAGCTATCAAGCCAGCATTGAGATGGCACCGTTTGAGTTTATCTACGGAAGAAAATGTACCACCCCATTGTTATGGAATGGTGTGGGAGAAAGAAGTTTATTTGGGCCAGATCTTATCAAAGAAGCCGAAGAGAAGGTCAAATTGTTTAAGGACAGGTTGAAGATAGCACAGTCCCGACAGAAAAGCTACGCAGATCCTAAGCGTAGAGAAGTCACCTACGAAGTTGGTGATAGAGCCTATCTTAGAGTATCACCACTCCGTGGAGTGAAAAGATTCGGAGTCAAAGGAAAGTTGGCACCAAGATATGTTGGTCCATTCAAGATTCTGAGTCGCAAAGGAGAAGTTTCTTATGAAATTGAACTGCCAGCATCTCTATCAGCAGTCCATAACGTATTTCATGTGAGTCAGCTTAAGAAATGTCACCCAGAAATGGAAGAATCTTCTTTGAAGGATACCATACCTTTGGAAGAAGTTCAACTAGAAAGTGATCTCACTTATGAGGAAAAGCCTATCAAGATTCTTGAGACTGCAGAAAGAGTCACGAGAACAAAAACTATCAAGTTTTGCAAAGTGCAATGGAACCATCATACCGAAGAGGAAGCAACATGGGAAAGAGAAGATGATCTTCAGAAAGACAGCCCTCACCTATTTGCTAGCCAATCCAAATCTCGAGGGCGAGATTCACCTTAAGGGGGTTAGATTTGTAACATCCCTAAAATCATGTTTCAAAACTCATGCATATCATCCGTACATCCATCATCATTTAGGGTTTCATCCCAAAATCATTTCAAAAACAGGAACATTTGTTGCTTATTATTTTATGTATGAAAACTCTAGCCTTTGTGCTACTTTCTAATGAGAAGGGTGCTATTATTCATTCAGAATGTTTTGAGTTCAAACTTAAGTGATTTCAAAAGCTTGGGAAAAATTTCAAAACAAAGTATGAAATAAAACCAAAGTTATGCCTATTATTATATCTCCTAAAAGGCTTGGTTTTATTGTATTATTTTCAAATAACCCAAGTAGGTCTGAGTGAACAGAGTTGTTTGACACTTATTTGGGTGCAAGGATCGCTATACAAAAAGCTAGAGCAGGTTTGAATTCAAACTTATTTGAAATAGAGTTTGAAAACCATTTCTAGAAAATCAATCAGAAAAAGAAAAGAAGAAAAGAAGAAAAAAATAGACAGCCAGCCAATCTGGCCCACCCATCCCAACACGGCCCATCTAGCCAGCAGCTCCCACCCCGCGAAACGTTTTCTTTCACCCGCCACCGCACCCACCAGCTCGCTGGCAGGAAGGACCCACTCCCTCTCCTCCCCTCTCGCTGACAACCGCGGCCCACACGGGTATCGTCGTCTCCACCCCCGCGACTAGTTCTTCCCCAATTGACGCCGGGCGTTTCCTGTGTTGATTCGCAGCTTCAATTCGCGTAAATGCATGAGTAAATCTCGCTCGTATCCTGGATACTTAAACCCCCTCTGCCCCCACTCCATTCTCCCCCAAACCCCAAGCCCAGAGCGCCCCCAGGCTGCAAGAATTGCTCACCGCACCCCCGCTGTCTCCGACGAACTGCATCCACGATTCCGGCCAACCTCGGCCACCCCTCTGCTCCTGGTTCACACGAGCAGGCTTCATTTGACCTCGCGCACCTCCCAGTACCACTAGCTCGCCCATGCGTGACCCAGAACATCGGCAACGCAAGCGACTGAGCGCCACCGTCTTCGGCTTCAACTCCGTCGAGATCCTCCGGTAAGTTCAGACCGCCCCAAGCCTTCTCCTTCATGCACGCGTCTTCTCCGTGATCTCCTGCATCTGACCACATCCTCTGTTTGCCTCCTCGTGATCGACAGCGTCGCCTTCGACCTCGAACAGAGCCACCCGTCGCCAGATCCTACTCCGGCGAGCAATCCACTGCAGCCCTGAGCGCCCCTTGCCGAGCTGTCTGTATGTTGAGCATCACCACGTACTCGCGATCACGGTGAGTACCTTCCCTACCCTTCTAGCTCCCTGTATCGCCAGCGCCGCCACCATCTGACCATCGCCGCCGCGCGCAGCCGTTAAGCGCCGCCAGTTAGTGGCTTGTTGTTTGCGTCCGTTGGATCAATATCGTAGGGCTAGGATAGATTATAATCGAAGGGGTATCGTATGTTTCTGCGCCGTTAGATCTAAGTTAGATCCTGCGGTCTGCGTCTGTCGATCCGAACGAATCGGTACCGACCAACCAAAACACGACGCATGTCACCAGTTCAGTTCAAAAACAGATTTCAAACCAGATTTAGATCTAATTTTCAAAAGGCTATAACTTTTGATTCCCACGTTAGATTTTTGCAAATTTTATACCGTTGGAATCAGTGAGTCAAGACCTTTCTGAATCTGCAATGTGTTTAACAAAAAGTATCTGTTAAAATGACTTTGTGTGCAGAAACATATTTAGGTCTATTTTGAGCATAGATTTAGTTTAGTAATTTGTATTAGTGCTAAATAAGTTTAGTTAGCAAACTTTGTGACTTGTTATGTTTCTGTATCATGAACTTGCTTGGTAGAGTTTTCAAAAACATCACTTAGTAAATTCTTGCATGCATTCATTCATATTTTTGTTTGTATATAAATTGTGTGTAATTGTATGCTACAAATTTTTGTGTAGATTTTGCTAGTGACTGTGATTGTGAAGAGTGCTACTCTACCCATTACCAAGGCAAGTGATACTCCATGATATTTCCATCCCTTTATTTTGAATAAGCATTAGATTTATTTTGCTAAGTCTTGCATGCTGCTTTTGCCAAATTCTATGTTGGGAAATCCTATGTAGTTGTAGAATTGTAGAATTGCTAGGGATTTTCGTAAGTTAAGTTACTATGCCATGCTTAGCCTAGCTAGTAGAAAACAAGGGTTGGTAAAGTATGTACATGCTATGATGAAATAATTCTAAGTCCTTTGGACTCATGCTTTTCTTAATAAAACAACTAAGTCAATGAACTTCCTGGGTGGAATGGGACTTGAATGGTGGTTTTTGGTTGAGTGGTTACACAAGGCCATGGATTTGGCTTGTGTATCTCACTTGTGGTATGCCACCCAGGCACAAAGGGATTTGGAGGCCAAGTGTTGAGAAAGCTTACAGTGCAACCACTTGGCAATATGGGCTCTGCCATGATCATATAGGTTGCTAGAACTTAGTCACTTGGACAGTTGGTGGTAGTGGGAATGATAGGTTGGAGCGCTTCCATTTGACTAAGGAAAGGCTTCTGAAAGGTCCTGTCTTGGGAAACCAAGTCTGGTGGGGAAAGTGCACAACCTTTGCAGATGGAAAACCTAAGTACTTAGCCAAGTCCATGGCAATGGACAACTTGAGCATCAAGACATGGAAGCTACACGAATCTCATCACTCCAACTTCTAAGTAAAACTTGTGGGTGAACAAGGGTGAAGTACCCCAATGTCTATTGGTGGTTTCTTGGGAAAGTTTTTGACAAAGAAAACTTAGTGATTCCAACTAATAGGTAAAACCTATTTTGATGCAAAGCAAGCCAAGCTACACTTAGCCAAAATGCATATAGCAATATAGTCCACTTAAAATCTACTAAGGTATCACTTGCCAATACTATTCCAAAGTATTGACCCACTGTGGCTGTAACTTGTGATGTTGCAGGTTACTCCGATTATGATTAGGAGTCATGAGTCTACACTCAACATGCTTGCCTGTGGCACATGAAGATGAAGACTTATGTTTATTTACTTATTCCAAGAACTCTTGTATTAGGCCTTTGGCCCTGAGTTGTAAAAGACTATGTTTTATCTCTGGAATGAATGTAATAAACGACCTTTTTATCTGTGTACTTCATCTTAAACTGTGGATGCTAGCATTGATCCAGGGACTAGCATCGCAATCACAGGGATCCTTTCCTTTACAAAGGAGGGATCTTACACTATAGGAGGTAAATTCTTCACATCGTCAGATCTAATACCTTTCTCCTTAAGACATTTCTTAGCTTCTTTCATCACTTCATCATTTAATGCAATCACTCTCCTCTTCCTTGGTGTTGGTGTTGGAGCTGGTTCCAGCACAATTGGTTCAGGAGTAATAGGCTCAGGTGTATTTAGCTCAGTTGAAGTCCAATCATCATAATTCTTGCTCATTTTAGCCATTAATTCTTCATCATCTGTAGGACTTCTTTTCCTGAAAACATAATCAGCAAAACTATCTAGGTATATCCTAGAATCATTAGTTAGTCCATTATAATAAATATCAAGAAGCTTATTTTAGGTAATTGACATCCAGGATGTGCATGAATAAAGGCACAGAACCTCGTCCATGACTTAGGCAATTTCTCTTCTTCTCCCTGTTTAAAATCAAAAAGTTTCTGCAAAGCAGCATGTCTAGCACTAGGAGGAAAATATTTCTAGAAGAAAGAAGCAATCAAACAATCAGGGCTATCAATGGATCCAGGAGGTAATCTATTAAACCAAGTTTAGCTTCTCCTTTTAGTGAAAAAGGGAAGATCTTTGGAACTAACCTATTAACAAGTTGCCAGAGTTCCAGTTGCATATTTTCTTCTGTTTTTGGTTATAGAAAGGCAGAAAATCAATATTCTTGGAATTAGACGGGACAAAAGCCAAAGTCAATATTTTACCATGGGAAACACGGAGTCCAGAGGAGAGACGGAGGGGCTCCACAGGGCGGCCAGACCCCCTAGGCGCGGCCAAGCCTGGCCCGCGCCTGGGCAAGGTGTGCCCCCCCTGGCCGCCTCCCAGCCTTGCCTCTTCGCCTATAAGTAGCCCCCGATGCAGAAACCCTAGGCAACCGATCAAAACTCCACGAAACCTTCTGTAGGAACCGCTGCCACCATCGTCCCTAGATCAGGGGATCTGAAGTTCTTCCCGGCACCCTGCCGGAGGGGATATCATCCCGGAGGCCTTCTTCTCCGGTATGAAGCGTGAGTAGTTCCACCTTGGACTACGGGTCCATGTAGTAGCTAGATGGTTGTATCTCCTCCCTTGTGCTTTCATGTATAGATCTTGTGAGCTACGTTCATGATGAAGATCTAATCTATTTGTAATCATGCATGTTGTGTGCGGATCCGATGGATATTGGGATTATTATGTTGGTTTGATTAATGGTTTTTGTCTTTATGATTCTATCACGTCTGTGTTGTTTGTGATCTTGCATCCTCTTCGTTGTTAGTACCTATCTTGGCCAAGTAGTTGCTAGTGACTCCAAGAGGGAGTATTTATGCTCGATAGTGGGTTCATGCCTCTAGTTTCCAAGGGAAGTGACAATAATCTCTTCGGTTGTAGATGTGTTGTTGCTACTAGGGAGAAAACAACGGTCTCTTGTTCATGGAACATGTAGACTGCTTACCTTACACACTTTGCTTAAAGCAGTTGTCTATTGCTTGCAACTTAATACTAGAGGGGGTTCAGATGATAACCTGAAGGTGGAATTCTAGTCATAGATGCAGTTGGATGGCGGTCTATGTATCTTGTTGTATTGCCCAATCGAATCTCATAGGATCTTTTTGTCTGGTATTGCATTTTTATGCCTTGCTCAGTTCATGTCAATTGCCCTGCTGTAATTAGTTTACCCTTCATGCCATGTTGTTTATCTAAGGAGAGAAGCTCTAGTGAACTATGGACCCCGGTCCAATCTTTACCATTGATACATATTTCACTGTTACTCTTTACTTGCTGCAAACCATCATCACCTTACACACCATACAGTTAATCCTTTGTTACAGCAACCGGTGAGATTGACAACCTCACTGTTAGTTGGGGCAAAGTCTTGAGTTTGTGTTGTGCATGTTTCCACGTTGCTTGCAACAGCTCTGGGACGGTTCCTTCCTCCTACTGGTTTGATAACCTCGGTTTCTTACTGAGGGAAACTTTCCTGCGGTACTTCATCATACCTTCCGCTTGGGGTCTCCCAACGAAGTGCTGCTGCACGTAGCAGGCACTCATAGTGGAAAGCTCATTCATATGACCTACAACACTTTCATTTTCAATCCCACAAAAAGGTTCTTTCTCAACAATGTTTATATAGGATAAATCAAGAGATAAATCATAATCTTTATCTTTAATATCTATGAGAGATGTAGCAAACTTAGCATCAGAAGACAATTTAGGAATAATGGTACGTTTCTCAAGGAGACTCCTAATAGCACTAGCGCTAGGGCTGGAATTATAACTGGAAACTCGCGAGCTAAATGAGTAACTCGTGACACAACTTGACTCGGCTCGAACTCGGTGTATAACGAGTCGAGCCAAGTTTTTGATTTGATCTTGTTTGTTCACCCAAGATAAATGAGCTACTCGCGAGATACTCATTTAACTCGTTAAACTCGTTCAAATATAGAGTATAAAAATTTCCATCGATAAGTGTAAAATATGAATGTTCCTTGAACCTGTAATGGTGTAGAGATACTATTTTTTTATTGATCTTCCTTCGTGTTATTATGGAAGTACTATTGTTGTTCTAGTTTCAAATTAGTAGAATAATTACTAGTTTTTATTATATGTGCTCATATTCATAACCTATAACAATCTAAACGAGCTGCTCGCGAGCTACTCGTGAGTTTACCGAGTCAAGCCGAGTTTCAAATATGAGCTTGTTCTGTAAACGAGTCGAGTCGAGCTAACTCGTTAGTTGAACGAGCTTTAGCGAGTCGAGCCGAGTTGTCTCGGCTCGAATTCCAGCCCTAACTAGCACCATGTGTATTTTGGTACTCTTCAATAAATTCAACAGTCATTTCAATTTAACGATCACTAATATCATATCGCTCTCTAGACTTAGGTGAGCTAACAAGTGTAATAGTGTCTTCACTAGGAGTTTCGGTGTTTCCCAAAATAGTTCTAGCAATAGTAGCATCTAGGAAAGGACCTAATGAACCACTCGCGTCAAGCACAGTAGAAGTAACATCATGAGTATCAGAAGCAATTTCAGATTCAGCAGTAGTAGCAGTGTGTGTAGTATGTGTATGTGGTGGTGTAACAAGCTTACTTATAACAGATGGTGAATGAAGAGAATTAGAGGTGTTTATGATTGTACCTCTTCTTGTAGTGGATGGTAAAATAGGAAACTTTCCATCACGAGACTTCCCCATGATGAAAGAAGTAGAAGTGAACAGTAATAGATCGAAGTGAACTTACACATAAAACTATGCTCCCTGGCAACATCGCTAGAAAATAGCCTTGATGACCCACAAGTATAGGGGATCGCACAGTCTTCGAGAGTAGTATTATCCAATTTATTGATTCGACACAAGGGGAGCCAAAGAATACTTATAAGCCTTAATAACTGAGTTGTCAATTTAGATGCACCTAGAAATAGTCTTGCTCACAGAATTTAATCAGTAGCAACAATTTTGTAGTAGTAATAGCAAAGGAACAACAACAGTAAAACAAAGGCAGTAGTAACAATAGTAGCAAATAGTAGGATATTTGTGCGTAGGCATAGGGATGGACGGACGAGCTTTGCATGAACAAGTCTAAACATGTAACTTCAAGATCTAGGGAAATTGCAGATAAATAAGATAAAGCATCCATGTACTAAACAATCATAGGCATGTTCTCTATATATATTCATACGTGCTCACAATGAGAACTTGCACAAGATCTTTGTCCTGCCAGCCCATTGTAGCGGGGCCTAAAGGGAATCTACTGGCAATTAAGGCACTCATTTTAATAGAGCACCGGAGCAAAGCATTAACACTCAATGAACACACGTGATCCTCAGATCACAGTCATCCCCTCTGGTTCTCCCAATTTTTGTCACTTCGGGGCCTTTGGATCCGGACAATGATGTGTATACACAACTTGGATATAAGATCACAAACAATACTATCATCATGAATCAATAATAAGTTCAGATCTGAGATCATGGCACTTGGGCCCTAGTGACAAGCATTAAGCACAACAAGTTGGAACAAAGTCAAATAGCACTAATAGAGATACTAGGCACCATGCCCTAACAATCTTATTCGATTACATGATATAACTCCTCCAATCCCTACCATCCCCATAGCCTACAATGGGGGATTACTCACTCATGGATGGGGGAAACATGGATGGTTGATGGAGAGGCATTGTTGATGATGATGGCGATGATCCTCTCCAAATTCCCCGTCCCGGCAGGGTGCCAGAACGGAGTGTCTGGTTTCGAATCACGGTTTCTGGTGGTGGTGGTGGTGCAGCGGAACTCTTTCTAGAAAAACGTCGAAACCCCCTGAGTTTTTAGGTCAGAAGGCAACTTATAGGCGAAGAGGGAGGCCGAGGGGGTGCCTGAGGCGGCCACACCCCCTCCAGGCGTGGCCAGGCCCAGCCCGCGCGGCAGGGGGTGTAGGACCCTTAGAGCCCCACTCCGTCTCGTCTTGTGGCTCCGTGTGTCTTCTGGTGAAATAGGATTTTTGGCATATTTTCCAGGATTTTTCCTGATAGTTAATTTTCTGCACACAAACTAGACACCGGGGTAATTATTCTGAAAACAGCGTCAGTCCGTGTTAGTTGTATCCAAATCACACAAGTTTAGAGAAGAAATAATAGCAAAAGTGTTCGGGAAAGTGATACGTTTTGGACGTATCATCCGGCAGCCACGGCCAGATGTATCTATAGTGGCTTAGACCCTCCAACTCAGCAATGGTGAAGTCCTTCCTAATCATTTCCTAAAGATCGGCAATATCCGGTACCTCATGGCAAAGGTATTCCCTGATCTGGGGACGATGACCCTTGTGCCCGAACCCCATGATGTTCCAAATGAACGTCAGGATGGCTAGAAGGATGTCCATATAGAACGACTCGGTGTGGGGGTGTCCCCATAGCGGGGGCCAAACTGGCATGACTCGGGGATTGGGGTTTTGAGATCACTTTGGGTGGTCTCCCACGGGTCCTTCCCGTGGGGGTGGCTTGAGGGTGACCTCCCTGCAATCAGGAGCCGTAGGTGGATCCCTGATGGGGTCAGGTCCTCACGACCTGGCCTCCGCAAGGATCAAGGTGCGCTCCCGCTCCCGTCGGCGATCGCACCCTCGTACCCCTCCCACGCCTTAATGGCCACAATCTATGAAACTCTCGACCCATTCACACCGCGAAAAACAATCCCATAGTCGTCAGCCACATCGCATAGGTGGTCTAGAGGAACCTCGTTGAGAACAAAAAACCTGAAACCAGAAGGGCCAGTGGGGCCAGGAACCAAAAGAAAATAGGGGCGATTAGGGGGTTACCTAGAAACTCGTCATGAGAAGATGCACGACGGGACACGTGCTCCACCATCGTCGGCTCCGGTCCAGTCACCCCCGCCCGCCTGGACCTCGCGAGACGGACGCTGTGGCGGGAGGGCGGTGGGGGTGGCTGGCGAGGGGCCCTCGAGCGGCGCAGCTTGGAGGTTGCGGCAGGGAGGTCGGTGTTGGTCGGGTCAGACACCAGTGCCCCGGGGTCCGGGGTGTCTGGGGCGAGCTGTAGCAGACCACCCCCAGAGACCGCGGCGAAGGGTGGGAGCACACCACCATCCCCACACTTCCTGAGGTCTCTACCTCTGGGGTAGGCTGGGAAGCAGGAGGGGATGTCATCCCCTAGGAGAACGGAAGGTCGAGGTTGGAGCCATATTGCACAATGTTGAGGCCGATGGAAATCGGAGGGCCGGGCGGTAACAACGTGGGAGGTCGACTGGCGCCAGCTTGGCCAACGCCCTGTGGGACAGGGCGCGCCTGCCAGGGAAGAACGAGCCCCTCCAGAGGACCCTGTCGCGGCGGGACCCAGAAGGACTACTGCCTGGGTCGCTGAGGGACCCCCTCCACCACCCTGTGGAGGCTGCGGAGGTGGGGGAGAGGCGTCGGTAGCCAACGACGATGGGTCCATCCCGGAGTCGGTGTCCTCTGAGGACTCATACCCGGTCCCTCCCACCCGTCCCCGAGCCGGCACCAGGGGGAGTGGGTGGAGATGGGGGACTGGTCCCAGGGCGCATCGTGTCCTCGTCGAGCCACCAAAAGGTCCTTGCCCACGTGGTCAAAGAAGAACCGCGACAGCGAGACGGGGAACACCGAGGGGTCCGGGTATTAGAGCCTCATCCGGATCGCCCCGTGCCCCGAGAGAGAACCCACGTCCACCTCAAGAAGCTTGCCCACAGTCTGTGCGATGATGGCAACAACCTCCGGCCTCCTGGCCTCAGATGGGATAGCCAACAAGCGAACTCAAACCTTCGAGAGCGTAGCCACTGACTCCTAAACAACCGAGGATGGCTTGATTGAGACCTTCAGCTGATGGATCGAGAGGGTGCACTGGTAGAAAAGGGCCCATGCGTCCCGGTTGGTAAGGGCCATTAGTCCCGGTTGCCCAACCGGGACGGGGCAATCGGGACTAAAGCTCTAACCATTAGTCCCGGTTGCCCCACCAACCGGGACAAATGGGGCTGCGTGGCGGCATCGAGCGCGAGGGGGTGGAGCAGTCCCAGATTAACACGAACCGGGACTAATAACTTCTTGCAGAGATTTAGCCCATTTCTGCCGGAAGAATTCATTGGCACATTTTGTTGCCATGACAGATTTTCGCCACTTTTGTGCCGTGGCGAAGAATTCATTTAGGTTGTTTTATTGTTTATTTAGTGTTTTGCACTTATCAACGAAGGAACCTTATATTACACAAGATCATCATGACAACATTACATTCAATACGGATCGAGTTCATGCACTACATACAAAAGTTGCTATTAGATGCTACGCCAATTTCTTGAAAGTTGCTATTTTACAATTCCTATTGTCTATACACAGCCGAGTAGTATTCCCCTTGTGTGTTTAGGACTTCTGCATCCAAGAATCCCGCCAATTCCTCCTGAATTGCTCGTATGCGATCCTTTGGCAGAAGACCGTCCCGTAGACGTTCGATCTGATTTAAAAAAGGAGTCAGCCTATATGAATATGAAACTAAACACAATTTGATTGTAATAAAAAACTATAGAAATTGTTTACGTACGTGGAGTTGCTCTAAATTTCTGCCCTTCTCATCGCACGTCTGCTGGATGAACTCGCATACATAGTATCCACATAGATTGTTACCTGGTCCCTGCGTCAGGCACTTTACGAGAACAGAGTTTAATCAAAATAATAATCAAGCATGATAATAACTGTATCAAAACTAGAATCAAAGAGATGCGCGGATATAGCTAGTGGTGCTTACATCTAGTGGTTGAAATGTAAGCTCCTCTTTCCAAACACCCCTAGCCTTCTTGGTGAACCATTTCCAAGCGTTGCCCGGCGTAGAAAACGAATAAAATAAGTTATTAAGTACTTGATATCATAAAATTCACGAACGTTGCCGATATAGTGTCGTAATGATTAGAATTACCGCTGGAGAAGTATCTGCATGTCCTTCCACGTCTCAAGGGGTTTATGTTTCGAGTCCATGACTAGTACACGCCCTTTGTCAAGTTGAATGATTAACAGAATATAGTGATAGCTGCGAATCCATAACTAATCAATTATATACTTAACATCGAGTAAGCGAAATAGAAAGTGTATACAAGACAATAACACTCACTGGAAGTTGTAAGGAAATAGTATTTCCCTTTTGGTTTCTTGAAACCTTAACGCGTGTACTATATTATCCTCCGTATCCTGGGGGCTTATTTTGAGATTACCTTCATGAACCCAATATGGGTCAATGAAGCCAATGTCATAGATTTGTCCTCTGCTGCATTCGAGAATCTTCATTCTTCATATTACAGTATGATTATATACATGCAATAAACAAAATAATATAGATTGAGACTAAATTAATTACAGAATTAGTACTTACAGACAATAGGCACTCATGATCGATTTGTCCAAGGCATCTTGATTGAATAATTGAAATAGTTCATCAAATTCAATGGATATCATGTCATCCTTATCTTTCACATGATGCTTTTTTGTAACCCTCAGCACTATCCAGTTAGCCCCGGACCTTGTGGCATGCATGTACCAGTTATGCAATCTTCGCATTTTTGTTGGAAGATTGTTTACCTCCTCAGGTTTGACGAGAGGTTTTCGTCTTGGTATTGGTATGCTACTTCACTCACGGGAAGAACTCTAAGCGGGATAATCTTGGGCAATACTCATACCTTGAGCAGCGGCTTCTCCGTGTTGCAACTACCTCTGGATCATACCGCTCTTGCCCCATATTTGCTCGAGCCCACATTGGTTTGAGAAATCACCATGAGAGGCGCAAGTCTTTTGCTTGTTCTCCGAAATGGCAACAGATTTCCGCTTGCATCAGTATTGCTCTTGAGGCTTTACGCCGCATGTGACTTGAGAATAGAACGCTCATAATCGATGACAGCTTTGGCTCGGGTTGATGAAGATTCTTTAGCATTTTCAACACTTTGGCTTTTTCTTCTTTGGTCTTTGGGGAACTCGCTCTTTCGGGCCTCGACTTAGCGGCATTGTCGTTTCGCATCAACGATCGCTGAAGTCTCCTCTTCAAGATACCATAAGCTCTCTTGGGAGGAACCGTTGGTACTTTTGGAAGAGGCTCTTGTTTACGTTTGGCGATCGCTTACGCCAATGGCGATGCGCTTCGCTTTTTATCTGGCGCCGGCGATGGCTCCCCGGCGATGGCTGCCGGAGATTGGTGGCGGCGGGCGGGTGAGGCGAAGACTGCCGCGGCGGCGACCTCGCTGGAGACGGGTGAGGCGGCGAAGATGGCCTTGGCGTGTGATTTGAAGCACGATACTATCCTTCGGCCATAGAATGGTGGCGTTTTTGTCACCCAGCCGCGATCACATCCCTTCACCGGCGGTAGTGAAGATCCAAAACCTCAAAGGTGGGCATGATTTCATCCGCCGACAACAGCGTAGCCCTCCGGAACGGACGACGGTGGTAAGTTGGTGTGGGTCCAATTGGTAAGGCATAGCGACCGCCAACTTCATTGATATGTTTACAACTTTGACATGTAGCTCGCGTGTGTCATCTCCGTGATATCATCCACTGGGTAGCCAACAGGAGCCATCGTCGGTGCATCATCGTCATCGCCATTGTCATCACCGGGACCTCGGTGGAAGCCACTGCTTTTCGATTATTCGATAGGCGGTAGCATCGAATGCACGGTGTCTTTCTTGAGATGGGCAGTAGTACTTTGCTCTTTAAGTGTGTTAATTTCATCTTGTTGTTGCTTTAATCGTTCTTCAATTAAACGCATTCGCTCTTTCTGACTTTCTGCTTCAACTGCCGCCATGTCCTTACTCCTCTGACGGCTTTGTAGCATCCCATTGTCTAACAATTGTAATGCTACTTGGTCTAGTAATATAATGGCTACCTCATATATATAATTGTTGCATCATCATTATATCATGCTCATGTCATCATGCCACCTTGCATTTGAGCATCATATAAAACCCTTTTTGTGTTGGTTCTTCTCTCATATGCATTGTAAATTGTATTTTCCTCTTGATATTGTATTTGGTTCTTGATATATTGTTTAAATGCCCAAGTTGAGTTGGGGGCATATCTTTTATTCCACTCCATCACCTTTCTCTGTCACCACCTTATAATTCCACCATCCAACTAAATATGAGCTTGGCACTTTATTGGGTTTTATCTCTAGCTCATGTGGGTTGGGATGGATCCAATTCTATTTCTTCATGCCCTCATATATGCATCAGGTTGTTTTCACATTGTTGATATGTGGAGCCACCTTTGCATGCATTATGAGTAGTGCTCCTTTTCCTAGCTTTCATATGGATTATCGTGGATTTATGCTCATGTTGGGGTATTTTTGGAACTATAAAACATCTAGTGGAATATACACACTAGCAAGTTCCAATTATAATCAAATATGATCATCTCCATCTACTCCACTTGGAACTTTCATTTAAATTCTTTTGCTTGGCTTAATTCCACTTTTGGGAATGCATAAGAATAATGCCATGTAAATATTATTGTTTTCACAAGAATAAGCATGGCATTAATTATTTTGCATGGGCCATGCAACCATCTCCATATTTTTGCCTCCTTTGTTTTATTTGGTCTTTTTGAGTGGATCTTCCCCATATCTCCCTCTACCCCTCTTATGCTTGATCTTGCTTGAAGCATGCAAGCATCCAAAAACCTATAACCATCTCCATCCATACCTCACCACCTTTTAGCTCACCCTCTCTTTTTCTTGTCTAGATCTTGTTTGAGCTTGGCATGTTCTTGCTTGATCTTGACAAAAGAAAACCCCTCCACCTAATCCCTCTCTTTAAACCCTAAGCACCCTACCTCATCTCTCTCTCATCTCACCCTCTCTCCTAAACCCTAAGCCGAGCCTCCCTAGCTCCCTTCCTCTCTCTTGGCCTTTCTCCTCTCTCTATCATGCATGCCCCACATGGCTACCCCTCCTCCTTGTCATGTATTGAAAGAAGGTAAAGCCCAGCTCCACCACTCCTCCTCGGTCCCCCCTCATCTCTCGGTGGACAGCAAGAAGAGAGATAGAAAGCTCTCTCTCTCTCTCTCTCCTTTTTGCAAAACCACCACCCCATGTGAGCCCTCCCATCCTCTCTTCCTGATTTTTCCCAGGAAGGCAACAACCCCAGCTCCACCACGCCACCTCCCTTGATCCCTCTCCCTCTTGTTTCGGTGCAAACCATCGCTGGCGCCAAGTGGACAGCGAGGCTCCTGTTTCTCTTCTCCCTTGTGCACGTGATCACCAACCCCTGGTCCCCTCTCTCCCGTGCTTAAAGCAGAGCCAGGAGGGACTCATCCCCTCCAACCACTCTGCCAGGACGCCTCCCTCTTTCCTTCCTCCCCTCTACCCAAAACCTTGCCGCCGCGGCCACCAGGTCCTAGCCGACGCCGTCACCTCGCTAGAAGCCCGCGGGAACACACCATGGCTGCGCCTGTACCAGGAGCGAGGAGGAGGAGGAGGTAGCACGCCCCAGTTCTCTGCCACTCGTCTCGCCGTGCTGTGCAACCACGGCGTTCTGCTCGCCTTGTCACCGTGGTCGCCATCGCCTCTCCGTCGTCATCATCGATCGCCAAGCTCGGCCACTTCGCCGACCTCCACCTCGGTGAGCCCCCCTCTGTGTTCCCGCTCTCCTCCGCCCACGTCCACCACCGGAGTCGCCTCCCAGCCACCGGGCATGATCCCCATCTTCCGCTTTCCCAGTGTTGTCGCCGCCTCCCGTGCAGCCTTGCCGTGCCGCTCGCCGTGCCCACTGAAAACCGCAGCAGCAGCAGTGCTTGCGTGCAGCGATAGCAGCCGCAACCCTTTGTTCCGCACGTTGCCCCGTCGTCTCTGATGATTATTTGCGAAAGCCTTCTGAACGAAAGTTGTAGAGCAGGGATCCTTCTTCGTTTTTCGTTTTTACTTCAACTTCATTTTCGCTTTGTATCCATCGCCACAGTCATCGCGAGTTCCGGAAAATCCCTGGTAATCTGACGACGAAGTTCAGTCCTTTTGCACTCGGCCGACCTCTGTTCTCCATTGATTCCCGACGCATAGAGTCCTCCGATGGAGAGAACCTAAACACGAAAGTCGTAGGCCTATGTCCCTTCTACAACTTTGGTTTTTACGGCGTCCCAAAAATCCCGGTGGTTTGCTCGCCATATTCGTTCGAAAACTCGAGTCAGCTAGCAGATAGTGCGGAACCATCTTCGTTTTCGTCAGGCTTCTACAGATCCAGCGGGAGGGTTTTCCACTTAGGCCTTCCCACTATTTGCATTCTCAACCCGACTCCCCGGATCGCTGCGTGTCGGACCTCCAGTCTCGCGTGGCCGCAGCCTAGTCAGCTCTTGGCCCCACTTGTCAGTGGCAGTGTCTGGCTTCCTCTGAGTGTAAAAAGTCTCTGTTCTTTTCTGTTTTAATTCAAACTTTTCAAATTTATTTTTAAATTCAATTCAAATCTGTTTTCAAATCACTTTTGAAATATAAATCCAAATTATACAAATAATATATGTTTCGAAATCAGAAAAATGTGAGGAATTCAAATATGCCCTTCAAAATAATGTTTGAACACTTTAAATTTCAAGTTGAGTAAAATTACCACAAAATGCCCTTTTTTCTTATTTAATTAATAACTTTTGTTTTATAACTCCAAATTTGACAAATGATATGTCTAAAATGATCAGCTCAACGTGACCTTTCTGTTTATGCATTCCATGTTCTGAATTGCAGCATGCATCATATAAGTATGAAGATTACAGCAACTTAATTGAGTATAAAACATGATTAAAACTCAATAAAATGTTAATTTCTTGTATTCTACACCTCACCCATGCCATGCTACTTTATTGCCATGCAAATTGTGCATCATTCATCATGGCATGATTGTTTGCTTGTCGCATTTTATTCATATGCTTGTGCACTTTATTTATATTGGCCCTTGTTTGTTTGGTTCTTCTTCGAATAGACGCTGAGCAGGGGATATATCAAGAAAACCAGGAGCCCTTCCCAGATCCTTCTCTCGCTTCAACTGAGCTGCCAGGCAAGCACTACCACATGCTTGCATACATATAGTACCTATTGCCTCTATCTTATTCTTGCATCATTGAGTCGCGATTGCATTAAAGGAATCCCAAGTATTGCATAGCCTTTACTTTTAAACCCCAAAGCTTGTTCCTCCATCCCATGAGCCATTACTACAGGAGTTGTTTGAGCCATGCAGTCGTAGAACAACATGTGTAGGGTATGTGAGTGTCGATGGATAACGAGGTACCTAAACAACTTAACACGAGTAGTAATGGGATAACTAATGAAAGTGGCACCGTGAGCAATATCTGCTATTTGGTTTTCATGCTCACTTGTGTCCGTGGGACCCCGAGTACTTGATTCCTGTTCCTTGAATATTCGCTATCCACATCCGGAGGATTATGGGACCCCCAGCGAGCTTGATTCATTCTTATTTCTTGGGGCCACAAACTAGTTTGAGGTTTTATTTACTATCCTGCTTATGCCATGCTTTCTTGCTTTATTTAAATTGTGCGAGGTCTTTACACTACTATTTAGGGAAGCGGACTGTTTCCATGTCGACAAGCCCACCACATTTTGGGTTCCCGATCGTTTCTACCACCAGCGCAAACCTTGAGTCCGTCTCGAGTCACTAACCGTTGGGTAGCTTAATGGGTGGCCCCTAAATATTTCTGAATCCGTGATTGCTTTGTCGTGAATGCCTCGTTGGGTTTTTATTTGGTTTTTCCGAGGTTGATCGAGTGTGTTGCTATTTGTGCACCTGCAGGTAAAACTTTTCAAAGCCGTGTCATGTTATGGACGACTTGGAGCACAGTTTCTCGATCATAGACAAGCATAACTAAAGTACCGCTTCTAATTTGACTAAGTAACTGAATAGTAAATAGTGCAATACTCATGGAATGGATAATAAAACTGCCAACGGATGGGGGTTGTTCGTCCGCTTCCTCGTTGGTAAGCGAGGAGGAGGATGGATCTGTTGATATTACTGTTATAACTGTTGTCATTAATTCACGGACATCCGTCTATCTTTGGTTAGGCGGATGGTTAGCGAGTATCTATAGAATTGCTAGGTATTATCTTTTGCTTCAATTGCGTCACCCCAGGTTGTGTCCCCTTTAGAGGCATAAAGACTTGCTGAGTACCCTAGGGTCCACGATAAATTGTTTGATTCGGATGAACAGTACACTCACAAGATGGATCTTGGGTGGAGGAGACGATGTGGGCAACGATCATTCGGTGTAGAGATTCGAAGCGAGGATCCGTGAGATCTGTATGGATGTGTTTGTTATGGGGCATCTTATGCCGATTTGCTTCTTATCCGTACTGGATCTTGTTTGCCGCTTCACGATACTCGATGTTTAATGTATGAGGAGCTATCCTAAACTATTATATCTATCTAGGATATTTGGATCTTGCCGTATGGCGTTGCAATATTTCTATTTCTTTTAGATGGAATGGCTCGATGTCTTTGTTGTATGGTGGCTTGCATACATACTCATTTGTGTATGTAGTTGATCCTTCAGCCGATTACGCCGCCCGTTCTTGTCCTGATGTTTGGAAGTGGTTGGGACGGCCGAAAGGTCTACCTGTGAGTGGCATTTGGGCCCCACCGTACTATTTCAACCATTTCCGCTCATCCAGGCTTGTAACTAGGAGCGTAATTCACCGAGGTAGTTACAATTGGTATCAGAGCCATCCCGCCCTTCAGGGTCTCAGCCAAATGTTCGTTGTCAGTCTAGCAAATATTCTGGTAGCTATGTATACTAGGGAAAAACAAAAAGCGAGAGTAGGACTGCTTCCACTTTTCTTCTTAACCACCCACCCACCCTTTTCTGGTAAGGAAGTGTAACCTTTTCAATCCTCTTCTTAACAGTTCAAACTAGGATTCACGTGTTCTGGGTTTCCGTAGTACCATAGGTTGTGTGTGTGTGTGTGTGTGTAATTCCTTGTCTATCTGTTGCGTCCAACATGTTATCTTAATCGGCCTTTTGGTTATCAACTGTTGGTACATTCCATACCGACAGGCTTTTGCAAACCGACGCGATCTATCTGATTCGTTGTACAGTGCTTCGATCTGTCTTACTCTTTGTTATCCGACGTTATCTTGTTTGGGGTGTTCGTTTCCGTAGTTACCAATCTTTAGGTTCATCGTGAGAAGAAGGGGTTAGGGTATGTGTTCCACTTATTCATGTGGGGAGTAATGATTTGAGTGCGGGATGGAGTCGTGACCATACCACTACTCTTATCATTCGCTTTTGTATATTGAATTGGTAGAGTCACTAATCTTGATTCGTTAAGTGATTTTAGCATCTCTTGGTATTTTAATGCGAAATTTGCGGAAAATTTTTCTTTGATATATCATGTACCACACTCCTTTTCGATCGTGCGATATGCTTAATATCTTCTAGGTGCTTTGAACTTTGTTGATATTTTACTATCATCTTAGTAAATTGTATCCTTTAATCTTGAGTAATTCCATCTTGGTACTATTTTGGATTATAATTATTCTCCATTATAGTACTGACTTGTGTTTTATATCAATCACAGGATGGCACCACCACGCCTTACGATGAGGACATTCCACTGAGGGGTCCGTTGTCAAACATCGCCAATGCCTTGGCAAGAATGTAACGGCAGCGTTTTGAAGAGAGTGTTCGGAGGAATGAGTTTGCTCTACCTCCACCTCCCAAGCGAGGAGACATCAAAAGCTTCACGAAGTTCAACCCACGCCAATTTGATGTTTCGATCAACCACTTGATGCTTGATGATTGGTTGCGTGAGATGTCAAGGCTCTGTGACCGCTGATGTTCTGAGCAAGAATGGGTAAAGTGTGCCACTCACCTTCCGAAGGAGACGACTCTACGGTGGGAGAATTACACGAAGGCAAACCGCGATTTTCAGCCTACTTGGGAACAGTTCCTGAGCGTTCAAAGAGCGATTCGAGAAATTGTCATGGAGAGGATGAAGGAAGTGTTTCTCAACCTCAAGCAGGGAAATGACAATGTCAATACCTACATCAGGAACTTCATGAACCTTTCTCGTTATGGTGGCGATGAGATCTCTAATGACAAGAAGAAGCAAAAGAGGTTCCGGCAAGGGCTCAATGCATCGATTAAATATGCAATCACACATGCAAGGCCGGCGTCTTTTCTGGAACTTCAGCATCTGACTCTGCGAGAAGAAGCAAGTAAGCAAGTGTTTGAGGAGTCAAAGAAACACAACCGTGATGCAGCAAGCTCTTCAGCTATGTCAGCTCCCTCTAAGCGTCGTGTCTGGGTTCCTAACACCCCACCGTCGCTCCCGGCTCCACCAAGACCTCCAAGCTACGCGACAAGGCCAACAAACTTCCTCACTGCTGCTCCCAGGGGCTACAACCACCACTACCCTGGAGCGCCTGGAGGAGTCCCTGGCTACGTTGCTCCACGTCCACCTGGTGCTTGTTTCACTTGCGGAGACACTGGGCTATTGGGCCACGCAGAGATAAAACAAAAACTTTTCCTCTAACGTGGTGATCCCAAGACCTAGCTGAGGTAGAAGGCCACGAGGTTTACCACTAGACGCGCGGTTGCGGATTACTGATGAAGCGCGTCAGTTGATGCAGTGCAGTCCTCACGATCCGATCGTCCTGGTGCTGATCGCACAACACCTCTGCTGGTATCCACACGTACAAGGAGGAGCACCGGCGGGGAACTACTAGGTTCACATAATTCTGGACTGCTGTGGAGCTAGGGTTTCCAACACATGGAATGACCTAACCGAACAACGATTAACCTTTACGGGTTCTTGTGCTCCACTATATATAGGAGTGAACGTGGGCTCGCTCATGCGACCCATTCACTAAAGCCCATATAACACTAGTCACCGTGAGTCCAACTCACTAACTCAGTCCTAATCTGGTTTAGGTCCAACCCAACCAGATTACAGATTCGGATCCAATCCGAACTTGCTCCTGCTCTTAAGTGTGTGACCCCGCAGGCTCATGGTTACTTGGACACGATTAGAGTCCGACTCACAATCGATCAGTCGGCATCGGCTCCTAGCAGAACGTGCCGACTCCCAAGTACCAAAGAGTCATGACGACTTGCCTTTCCAATGCGACTTACGTCTGAGTCCCTTTTGCCTCACGATATACCTTGTCAGACTATAGGCGAATATATGTCATCCCTTAAATAGTCCGACTCTCTTCTCGATCCGAGATAAGTGATTCACCCGACTAACTCTTAGTCGATCGCCTCGGTTAACACTTAACCGAGTCGTGCATGGCCATGCTTTCCGAATCATATCTCACGAGAGGGCCCAGAAATATCTCTCCGGTGGAGGGCAAAATCCCATCTTGGTTATTCACATCACGCAGCTTGATTCTCGATCGACCGAACCGCCTTTATAAGCGCCCGATTCACGGATCGTTTAGCCGAACCTAAGTCGGTGATCCTCAACTCGGACTATGCAACAACCTCAGGTCTAAGGATTACATTGATTGAGATATACAAATGACAACTTAGTTCGTTGTACCTCAATATGGGTCAATCCGACTCGCTAAACTCTTTAGCCTAGTCTGTGTAAGTTGGAATAGCATCTCCATGCCCATGACAAGTGGAACCGAGTCATCAAGCCAACTTTCACATTGGTCTAAGTTGTGTGTCCAGCACAACCTCAATGACCAAGGATATTTAGTACAAACAACATGAATGCATAGTTCGACAACTGAATCACATATTCAATGATACACATCAGATGTTTATACAAGGACTACTTAATAACTTTATGAATACAATGGGAAATCTCATCATACATGATTGCCTCTAGGGCATATTCCCAACAGTCTCCCACTTGCAATAGAGTCAATCTTCTGACATCACATGTCTAAGCATCTAATGCCCATGGCTCTCAGGTGCGCCTCATGCTTCGGCTGGGGTAACGGCTTTGTCAACGGATCCGCAATATTTGCATCCGTGTGTACCTTGCATAACTTGATATCACCATGATCCCACAGGCGGCGAATTAGGTGGTACCGCATGAGTATGTGCTTGTTCTTGGTGTTGTCTAGGTTCCTTGGCTTGTGCAATAGCACCATTGTTGTCACAATACACGTCCAACGGATTGGACGAGCCACGAACCACACCAAGATCCATGAGGAAATTCCTCATCCAAACAGCTTCCTTTGCTGCCTCCGCGACAATATACTCACCTACTTGTGACGCAGACAGATCTCTTGCTTGGAACTTTTCCAGCTCACAACACCTCCGTTTATAATAAACACGTATCCGGATTGCGAGCGAGAATCGCCAGTCGGTGAGATAACTTCATCTGTGTAACCCTTTACACCGAGTTCATCTTCACCACCATAAACCAAGAACATATCCTTAGTCCTTCTCAAGTACTTTAGGATATTTTTAGCTTGTCGATGGATCTCTCCAGGATCAGCCTGGTATCTGCTCACAACACTTAGAGCATATGAAACATCCGGCCTAGTACAAATCATGGCGTACATGATGGATCCGACTGCAGAAGCATACGGAATCGCACTCATCCGACTTCGCTCATCAGTTGTCGAAGGACCTTTGAGTCTTGCTAAGTTTTACACCATGGGACATCGGTAGAACCCTTCTTAGACGATTCCATGTTGAACTTTTCAACACTTTGTCCAAATAAGTACTCTGACTCAATCCAATGAGCCTCCTTGATCTATCTCTATAGATCCGGATTCCGAGGATGTATGTTGCCTCACCCAAGTCTTTCATTGAGAAACTCCTTTCCAATGATTCCTTGGTTTCTTGCAACATCTGGACATCATTTCCAATCAGTAATATGTCATCCACATATAAGATTAGAAAATTTACTTTGTTCCCACTAAACTTCTTGTACAAACAAGAATCATGATCACTCTTGATGAAGCCAAACGATTTGACTACCTCATCAAAGCGAATGTTCCAACTCCGAGATGGTTGCTTCAACCCATAAATGGATTTCAGAAGTTTGCATACCTTGTCAGCATTAGCTGGATTGACAAAACCCTCGGGCTGTATCATATACACGTCCTCGGTTAAATTTCCGTTAAGGAAAGCCGTTTTGACATCCATCTGCCATATCTCATAGTCGAAATAGGCCGCTATAGCTAACATGATCCGAACTGATTTAAGCATCGCTACGGGAGAGAAAGTCTCGTCGTAATCAACTCCTTGAACTTGTCGGAACCCCTTCGCGACAAGGCGTGCTTTATAGATTGAAACATTTCCATCCATATCAGTTTTCTTCTTAAAGACCCATTTGCACTCGACGGGTCTTGCACCGTCGCGAGATCAACCAAGTTCCAAACTTGATTTTCATCCATGGACTTTATCTCAGATCTCATGGCTCCAAGCCATGACTCGGAATCAGATCCCACCATCGCTTCCGAATAATTTGCCGGCTCATCACTATCTAACAGTAACACATTACGAACACTTCGTAATCTTGCCGATCTTCGTAGTACTGTGTCTTGTTGTCGGCTACCACGATCGGCTCAACCTCCAAGGTTTTTGCCGATTCGCTATTAGCCGATTCGCTATTAGCCGATTCCTCTCGAATTTCTTGAGTTGCACCGTGCTCCACTTACTCCCGACTTAGAAACTCTTTCTCAAGGAAGACACCGTTCGGCGACAAACACTTTGCCCTCTTCTCGGTTGTAGAAGTAGTAACCCAAGGTTTCCCTCGGATACCCCGAAAATACATTTATCCGACTTGGCGTAAGCTTGTCCGATCAAGTCGCTTGACAAAAGCTTCACAACCCCAAATCTTAAGAAAAGACAAACTCGGCTTTTGCTGTCCACATCTCATGCGGTGTCTTCTCTACCGATTTTGATGGTACTTTGTTTAGTGTGAATGCATTGTTTATAGACAATAACCCCAAAATGATAAAGGCAGATCTGTACGCCTCATCATTGATCGTACCATGTCCAACAAGGTCCGATTCCGCCTTTCCGAAACACCATTCCTTTGTGGCGTTCCTGGCGGAGTAAGTTGAGGAACTATTCCACAACTTTTCCGACGGTCATCAAACTCATGGCTCATGTACTTGCCTCCTCGGTCCGATCGAAGAAACTTTATTTTCTTGCCGAGTTGATTACGTGCTTCATTCGAATTCTTTGAACTTTTCAAAGACTTCCGACTTATGTTTCATCAAGTAGATATATCCATACCTACTCAAATCATCAGTGAAGGTAATGAAGTACTCATAACCACCCCTGGCTATCGTGCTCATTGGTCCACATACATCACTATGTACTAGTCCCAACAAGTCGGACCCTTTCACAACTCTTTGCAAAAGGTGTCTTGGTCATTTTGCCGAGTAGGCAAGATTCGCATGTCTCGAGCGACTCTAAGTCAAGCGAAGTTAGGAGTCCATCATCATGGAGCTTCTTCATGCGTTTCCAACTTATATGACCAAGCCGACGATTGCCAAAAGTAAGTCATATTCAGATCATTTGGTTTCAACCTTTTAACATTTATGTTATAAACCGACTCACCATCAAGATTCAAAATAAATAACCCGTCACGACGGGTGCAAAGCCGTGAAACATATCATTCAAATACAAAGAACAACCATTATTCTTGATATTCGACTCATAGCCTTGCCTCATCAAACATGAAGCGAAATAATGTTTCGATGAAACCTTTGGAACATAATAACAATTATTTAGTTCCATAATGAATCCGGAAGGTAAATGAAGTTGCATCGTGCCGACTTCCAACGCAGCAACTCTTGCTTTGTTGCCGACTCGAATATCAACCTCGCCTCTTGCTATGCTCCTAGTTCTTACCAGTCCACCGCAGCGAGTTGCGAGATGTGAATAACCGATCCGGTATCATATACCCAAGAACTATTAGGTGCATCGACAAGATATATGTCTATAACATTGCAAACAAGTGTACCACAGTCGAAGTCATACCTCCACTCTTGGCTTTGTCGGCCAAGTACTTGCAGTTCCTCTTCCGGTGGCCATCCGCCTTGCGGAGAAGCAAGTGGATCCGGTGAAGGAGATGGCTTAGTCCACGAGGAAGCGCTTGGGACAGGTCCCGAGCACCTTTCCTCGACTTAGCCTTCTTCTTAGTCCAAGAACTCTTCTTGAACTTAGCCTTATTCTGCACCATCAACACTTGGTGGTGCCCTTCTTGAGATCCGCCTCTGCTTGAGCATCCCATGCAATTCGGTGAGCTTCTTATCCATACCATGCATGTGGTAGTTCAAATGAACTGCCCATATGCACTAGGAAGAGAGTTCAGAATTATATCCGTAGCGAACTCTTCGCTTATGGGGTAGCCAAGCCTCTCCAGAGGCACGTAACCAACCATTTTGATCACATGCGGACTCAGTGGATCACCATCCTTAAGCTTGCAACTCAGCAAAGCCTGAGAGACTTGATACCTCTCAGTCTTTGCCTGAGCCTGGAACATACTTTTGAGGCTTTCGATCATATCGTAGGCCTCAACATGCTCGAACTGCTTTTGCAAGTCCGGTTCCATGTGAGCAAGCATAAGACAGCTAATATCCGTGGACTCATCTTTAGCCCGACGGTAGGCATTGGTGGCTGCGACAGTCGCATTCTCATTCGGCTCATCTGGAAGTGGGTTGTCTAGGACATGGTCCTTCTTTTCTTGTTTGAGAACAATTCTCAGATTTCGATACCAGTTGGTAAAATTAGTGTCGTTCAGTTTATCTTTCTCAAGAATGGTTCTCAATGCAAAACCGGATATCTGAGAGTGACTGCTACTTGGTGCCATGATCTACAACAGAAAATATGCAAAACACTTAAGACATGTATTCATAAAAGAGCAAGCATATTAAACATTTTAATATTTTATGCTCCCACTAGAACCAACACCCCTCCGATGGTTACTTAGTGATTCAGGATCCTAAATAAGCAAGTCGGCTAGTGAGCTTTAGCATCACCGCTAGCCGCCAAGTGATCTAGGTAGACAACTCCTTGTCAATCGCATCTCATGCGACTCATGTTGGACGGGTGGCATCACATGCCCCGGCTCCCATCCGACCTTTCCCCGAGTCCCACAACCGTTGTGATAGACCCGTCTAGCTTACCAAGTGTTTCTGCAGTAAGAGTCCGACTCGAACCCACCTAGTCGGAAAGAATTGGCAGCACCTCAATTTTATGAGCCCACTACCAAAATGTCCGACTTGTGATGGTGCAAACACTGGCGGGAAAACCGACTAGACCTTCTTTGAGGGATTAAATTTTACCGACTATCTAATAGAGGTAAAACTGAGACATAAAAATAACACAAAATAAATCAATTATAATGTGAAATGGTATGGCTCTCTTCATGGCGATCTCCATCTCCACAAAGCTTGTAATCCGACTCATGCCAACTCTTGTCACTTGCCGTCTTACTCCATGTCGACATGTACAACCTTGCATGCCTTCCGGGTTCTCAAACAGCTACACTAGCTTAGTAAAGTAAATTACATAGAGAATCCGACACGCAGTCGTTATACAATAAAATAATGACACCTAGGCTCCGGTAATGACAAAAACCGTGATTCGCAGATCACGTATGGATTACACACATACATCACATGCACATGAACCATACCATTCACAACTTCCTGCAAAACAAGTTATGCATAGATACAATATCTACGGCGTTGTGAAACTACTTAACGACATCTAAGGCGCTTCTGACGCGAAGCGGCGGTCCCGCTATCCGGATAGCGGGCGATTTTCAAAGCGTAGATCTCATCTACGATCCGAACATGGATTCCAACCATCGTTCGATTCGATCAAACTTTTGATCTTGATCACCGCTCGGATTTACGTGTCACGGTCTGCCCGATGGCGGAAGCCGACCGGTAGGGTATGTCGTTCCACGACCTCGGCGATATGATCACGGAAATCAGATCTACCATTCCCGGTATAGTTGATCCAATCAACTTCATACAAAACCGATCTATCTCATAGATCGACCACCAAAACAGCACATAGATCTCATCTATAGCCTACCGCATATCATATATGCGAGATCTCGAGCCTAAAACCGAAGCTATCGCTCGATACCCTTTGTTGGGCCACGCAGAGATAAAACAAAACTTTTCCTCTAACGTGGTGATCCCAAGACCTAGATGAGGTAGAAGGCCACGAGGTTTACCACTAGGCAGCGGTTGAGGATTACCGATGAAGCGCGTCGATGTGATGCAGTCCTCACGATCCGATCGTCCCGGTGCGATCGCACGGCACCTCTTTGGTATCCACACGTACAAGGAGGAGCACCGGCGGCTGCTAGGTTCGTTCTGGCGGTACGGACTTTGTGGAGCTAGGGTTTCCAACACATGGAATGACCTAACCGAACAACTATTAACCTTTCTGGGTTACTGTGCTCCACTATATATAGGGAGTGAACGTGGGCTCTGCTCGCGCGACCCATTCACTAAAGCCCATATAACACTAGTCACCGTGAGTCCAACTCACTAACTCAGTCCTAATCTGGTTTAGGTCCAACCCAACCAAATTACAGATTCGGATCCAATCCGAACTTGCTCCCGCTCTTAAGTGTGTGACCCCGCAGGCTCCTGGTTACTTGGACACGATTAGAGTCCGACTCACAATCGATCAATCGGCATCGGCTCCTAGCAGAACGTGCCGACTCCCAAGTACCAAAAAGTCATGACGACTTGCCTTTCCAATGCGACTTACGTCGAGTCCCTTTGCCTCACGATATACCTTGGGACTATAGGCGAATATATGTCATCCCTTAAATAGTCCGACTCTCTTCTCGATCCGAGATAAGTGATTCACCCGACTAACTCTTAGTCGATCGCCTCGGTTAACACTTAACCGCGTCGTGCCTGGCCATGCTTTCGAATCATATCTCACGAGAGGGCCCGGAGAATATCTCTCCGGTGGAGGGCAAAATCCCATCTTGGTTATTCACATCACGCAGCTTGATTCTCGATCGACCCGAACCTCGCCTTTATAAGCGCCCGATTCACGGATCAGCGTTTGGAGAACCTAAGTCGGTGATCCTCAACTCGGACTATGCAACAACCTCAGGTCTAAGGATTACATTGATTGAGATATACAAATGACAGCTTAGTTCGTTGTACCTCAATATGGGTCAATCCGACTGCTAAACTCTTTAGCCTAGTGCATGTAAGTTGGAATAGCATCTCCATGCCCATGACAAGTGGAACCGAGTCATCAAGCCAACTTTCACATTGGTCTAAGTTGTGTGTCCAGCACAACCTCAATGACCAAGGATATTTAGTACAAACAACATGAATGCATAGTTCCACAACTGAATCACATATTCAATGATACACATCAGATGTTTATACAAGGACTACTTAATAACTTTATGAATACAATGGGAAATCTCATCATACATGATTGCCTCTAGGGCATATTCCCAACATGGGCATCAGTACTGGAACTGTCCGATGAAAAACAAAGATCTTCCTCCACCACCTCCAAGATCTGCGGCAAGCTCTCCTATGGTTCGTGCACCACCACCTCGGGCTCTCAACATCAACACCAAGCCCGGGTCTCACATTTTCGTGCCAACTGTGTCAACGCCGCTCAAGCTGAGCATGCACCTGGAGTTGTGATGGGTATGCTATCCGTTAACTCAGTCCCTGCATGAGTTTTGTTTGATTCTGGTGCATCGCATTCATTTGTTTCTCACAAGTTTGCCAATGAGAATGAGTTAGAGTTGGATCCTCTCCTCGAGCGGTTAATGGTCCTTTCTCCTGGAGCAAAGATGGCAGCTTCTAAAATCAGCCATGGCAATCAAATTGAGATTGGTGGCTCTTCGTTCTCGGCATCCTTAATTGTTCTAGGCAATTCTGACATTGATGTCATCTTGGGCATGGATTGGTTGACAGCAAATGCAGCTGTGATTGATTGTGCTGAACGCTCGGTTTCTCTGAAGATTCCCGAAGGCCATATAGTCTTTTCTCCAAGTCTGACTCCTGCTATCTAGCTTTTCTCTTCGGCGGCTCTGAATGATGATGCTATGGAAGCTATTGAGTGTTCGGTGGTCTGTGAGTTCCCGGATGTCTTTCTGAAGAGTTGCGGGTATGCCTCCGGATCGTGAGGTTGAGTTTGTAATTGAGCTTGAACAGAACGGCTCCTATCTCCAAGCGGCCTTATAAAATGGGTCTGCTGAGTTGGTTGAACTCAAGCGTCGACTTGATGAACAAGAGAAGTTGGGTTTCATTCAACACAAGACCTCTTCTTGGGGTAGCCCAACAATCTTTGTGAAGAAGAGAGCAGGGTGATAGACTTTGTGTTGACTATCGGTCTCTCAATGCTAAAACCATCAAGAATAAATATCCCTTCCACGGATTAATGATCTCTTGATCACTAGCTGGGCTGTGGTGTTCTCTAAGCTTGACTTGAGAAGTGGTTATCACCAAATCAATATTCGCAAGGAAGATGTGCCTAAAACAGCTTTCACCACCCGCTATGGCCTCTGTATGAGTACGGTCATGTCTTTCGGTCTCACCAACGCTTTTGCCACCTTCTCGAGGCTCATGAACTCGGTTTTCATGGAGTATCTTGATAAGTTCGTTGTGGTCTATCTGGATGACATCTTAGTCTATTCTAAGTCAAAGGAAGAACATGAAGAACACCTTGGTGTGTCCTAAACAAGCTTCGTGAGAACGCTTGTATGCAAAGTTCTCCAAGTGTGAGTTTTGGCTGCCTCAAGTAACCTATCTTGGTCACGTCATCTCGCCAAGGGCATTGCAGTCAACCCGAAACTGTGAAGACAATTGTTGAATGGCTTCCTCTGTAAATGTCAAAGAAGTGCGGAGTTTCCTTGGTTTGGCTTGTTATTGCCGCCTGCTCGTTAACTTTCGAAGATAGCGAAGCCTCTTACCGATCTCCTCAAGAAAGGCAAGAAATACCTTTGGACTCCTGCATGTCAAGCAAGCTTTGAGACACTCAAAGAAGCTCACTTCCACACCGTCTTGGTTCCTCGGACACATCTAAGCCTCTCCGGATATTACATGGCGCCTCTTTGCAAGGATTGGGTGCGGTCCTTATGCAAGAAAAACAAGTTGTTGCTTATTCCTCTCGACAGTTGAAGACGCATGAGATCAACTATCCTACACATGACCTCGAGCTCGCAGCAGTTGTCTTTGCTTTGAAACTATGGAGGCACTACTTGCTTGGCAACCGTTGTGAAATCTTTTCTGATCACAAGAGTTTGAAGTATATCTTCACTCAGCCTGATCTCAACCTTCGGCAGAGGAGATGGATTGAAGCAATCAATGATTTTGATTTGACCATCAAATACACTCCGGGCAAAGCTAATGTCATGGCCGATGCTCTCAGCCGCAAAGCTTATGTCAACAACCTCATGATGGAAGAACAATGACCTCTCTTGTGCGAGGAATTCCGTCACTCAACCTTGAAATTGTGAAACAAGGGTATCTCCTGAACCTTCGCTACTCCTCTCTTGGAAGAAAAGGTTCGCTCCTTTCAGCGTGGTGATCCACACCAAAAGATCATCTCAAAACTTCAGCTTCCGGAGTATGAGTCCTTCCACGTCGATGATCAAGGCACGCTTTTCTTTGAACACCGGATGTTTGTTCCGAACTACCTGGGTTTGAGAGAGCAAGTTCTCAAGGAGGCGCATGACTCTGTTCTTTCTATTCACCCTGGCAGCACAAAGATGTACATGGACTTGAAAACACAATATTGGTGGCGGGATTGAAGCGATATTGTGCCAAGTATGTCTCGGTGTGATGTCTCACGCAGAGTGAAAACATCCATCGAAACCTTACGGTCTTCTACAGCCATTGAAACCCCGGAATGGAAATGGGAGAAAGTAGAGATGAACTTCATCACTGGTTTTCCAAGGTCATGAAGGGTAACAAAGCAATCTTTGTTGTCATTGACGGGCTTTCTAAAGTGGCTCACTTCTTCCCGTCAAGGAAACAATTTACGGAATTCAGTTGGCTGAGCTCTATATCAACAATTGTCTCTGTATGGGGTTCGCTTGAGATCAGTTCAGACCGTGGGAGCATCTTCACTTCCAAGTTCTGGGAAAGTTTCCAAAATGCTTTGGGAACAAAATTGAACTTCAGCACAGCTTACCACCCTCAGTCGCAAGGACAAGTTGAAAGGATCAATCAGATTCTGGAGGATATGCTTAGTGCTTGCGTCATCTCTTTTGGCATGAAGTGGGAAGAATGTCTTCCTTATGCTGAATTCTCTTACAACAACAGCTTCCAGAAAAGTCTGAAGATGGCACCATTTGAGGCTCTATATGGCCGCAAATGCAGAACTCGATTGGTTGGTCGGTGCGGGAGAAAGAATTTGGTTTGGCCCGACATTGTAACTCAAGCGGAGGAGAAGGTGCATATCATTCTTGAAAATCAAGATTGCTCAAAGTCGCGGAAGAGCAATTATGACAGAAGCACCGGACATGGTGTATGTCCTCAGTGATCTCGTTTACCGTGTCACTCCCATAAAAGGCACGCACCGCTTTGGTATCAAAGGAAAGGCTCCTAGATACATCGGTCCATTCAAAATTCGTGGAAGAAGAGGAGAAGTTGTTTATGCTCTTGAGCTCCGGAAAACTCAAGGTCCATGATGTTTTCCACATCTCTCAACTCAAGAAGTGCTTCAACGATCCGGCGGACCGTGGATCATGAGATAATCAATCTCCAAGAAGATCTATCTTATCAAGAACACCCCAAAAATCCTTGAGATCGCGAGAAGAAGGACTGCAACAAGTCCATCAAGTTACGCAAGGTGCGATGGTCGCACCATTACATTGATGAAGCCACTTGGGAGCGTGAAGATGAGCTCCGTGCCAACTATCCTACCCTCTTTGAGTCTTCTTCTTCTTCCTAGAATCTCGGGGCGAGATTCCTGTTTAGTGGGGGAGAGTTGTAGCATCCCATTGTCTAACAATTGTAATGCTACTTGGTCTAGTAATATAATGGCTACTTCATATATATAATTGTTGCATCATCATTATATCATGCTCATGTCATCATGCCACCTTGCATTTGAGCATCATATAAAACCCTTTTTGTGTTGGTTCTTCTCTCATATGCATTGTAAATTGTATTTGCCTCTTGATATTGTATTTGGTTCTTGATATATTGTTTAAATGCCCAAGTTGAGTTGGGTGCATATCTTTTATTCCACTCCATCACCTTTCTCTGTCACCACCTTATAATTCCACCATCCAACTAAATATGAGCTTAGCACTTTATTGGGTTTTATCTCTAGCTCATGTGGGTTGGGATGGATCCAATTCTATTTCCTCATGCCCTCATATATGCATCAGGTTGTTTTCACATTGTTGATATGTGGAGCCACCTTTGCATGCATTATGAGTAGTGTGAAGGGTTTAGCGGCATAGTAAATCAAAATTTTCTACGGATGCGAACAGAGGGAAAGCCAAGATCTAATCTAGGAGATGCAATCAACGAGAGAGATTGGATTAGATCTTCATACCCTTGAAGATTCACGCATGCTGAACGTTCGTCCGGGCGTGGGTGATGTAGTACTCGCTTCTCCTCCTCGCGATCCGATCCGATCTAGCACCACAAGTGGCGGTGCCTCGTGAGATGCACTGCGTGCGCAGCACCTCGGCGTCTCCTCCTTCCTCGGACCAGCGAGTATGGTGGAGAGATAGATTGGATCTACAACACACGGCGGCGTGGTGTATATGGTGGAGAATTTCTGCGGGCTTCGCCGCCTAAACAGTCGGGAGGGAGAGAGGAAGGTAGCAAGGCTGCTAGGGCTTGGAGGAAGGTGTGTGGGGGGAGGGGGCGCACCACCCCTCTATATATAGAAGGGGGCGGGCAGCCCTTGCCCCTCCTCCAAGCCTATCTATAGTTTAAACAATTTAAACTCTCCCTTATCTAGAAATCCTATCTCTAGTTTAAACGATTTAAACTCTCCCTTATCTAGAAATCCTATCTCTAGTTTAAACGAGTTTAAACTTATCTAGATCTGGGCCCTATGGGCCCTTGTGCCCCTATTCAATGCGCGGACACTCCCTCATATGCCCATGCCCCTCCGGATGGTGGGTCCACGTTGGTCCCCTTCCGGAAGGTTCTAAAGCTTCCAGACAATACCGATTAACCCGAACAATTCGAACTCCAAAACTGCATTGCCTTATATGAATCTTATTCTCGGACCATTCGGAACCTCTCGTGATATCCGGATCCCATCCGAGACTCGAACAAAATTCATAAACCAATTATCCAATCTATCCTAAGCGTCGAGATCGTTAAGTGTGTGACCTGCGGGTTCGAGAATATGCAACATGATCTTCTATCAATAATCAACAGGGGTCTAGGCACCCATATTGACTCCCACATTCATCGATGATCATATCGGATGAACCACGATGCCGGATTCAATCAATCCCATATATATATTCCCTTCGTCTCGCGATATTTTACTTGCGAGATCGATCGATGGTACCGTCATACCTAGTTCAATCGTTCGGCAAAGAAGTACTTTACTCGTTAAATCCGATATCACTTTGTGATTAACTCCTTAACCACATGCTTGCAAGCGGTGTTGATATCGATTACCGAGTGGGCCAGTATATCTCTCGACTTGGGAGACAAATTCCATCTCGATACATACAACCCAGGATACTTTCCGATCACACGAGAGACACCTTTATGATCACCCTCTCATAGGATGACGTTTGATGACCTCAAAGCTTTCTTCGGTACCAGGGAGTTGCATTATCTCATGGTCTAAGGAATACAATATTTGACATAGGAAAAGCTTCGCAAAGATGAACACGATGAAACGATCTAATTGCTTCGCTTAGTTTGGGTTTGTCCATCATATCATTCTCCCAATGATATGATCTCATTATCAATTGACAACTCATGTCTATGGTTAGGAAACCTTAACCATCATTGATCAATGAGCTAGTCCATAGAGGCGTACCAGGGACACGGTGTTGTTCACAAACCACACAAGTATTAAAGTTTCCGCTTAATACAATTCTAGCATGGAATATAAACTTTATCATGAACAAGAATTATAATAATAACATCTTTATTATTGCCTCTAGGGCATAATTCCAACATAGTGCTCGTCGTGATGCTGTCGGCCGCGGCTCGGCCTGCCACGAGGTTGTCCATCGGGGTGGAGAACAGTGGAAGGCCGTTCGCGTCGCGCTCCCGTGAGGAGACGACTATCCGCGGCTGGTCCACAGGAGAGTGCGGTTGGGTGGTGGTGGGGCACCCCGCCGTTGATCTGGCGGAGGCGGTTGCTTCCTCGGTGGCGCGTTCTCGTAGATCGCGGCGCTCGGCTATCTCGCTGGCCGGTCGTTCTCGTCGTGAAGTTCAGCCTGCGTGACGGCCTGATCCGCTTTCATTGGTAGCGCGCAGTTCCTGCTCGGCGAATTTTGGCCGCTTTCGGCCTGCTCGCCTAACGTCTTGCCTCCCGCCGATTTCGGTGAGTTCCTCATTCTCGTCGCCGTGGCGTTAGGAGGATCGAGAATGGAGAAAGGGTCCTCCGGCGGATCGGTGCGGTAGCCATGTAGGCAGCGGCGTGGCGGCACCGTCGTGGAGGTCGGCGGAGTTCTCGGCCATTCCAGTCGAAGATCCAGGGATGGAGGGTCCTCGAAATCTCCAGCGTTGGAGACTGGCGATGGAGCCCATGGAGGCCGCGGTGATGGATCCGCGAGTGGCTGGGGTCGTCGGCCGGTCGGCGTCGTCGGTGGTCGCGTCTTCGCGGCCGCTGAATTCTCGGCCACGTTGCTGTGGGCGAGTCGTACTTTCGGGCGGCGGTGGATCGTGCGGATCTGGCTCTCGGAAAGCGATCGGCGTGGTGGCGACTTCGCGGATGCGAGCAGTCCTCAGTGATGGCGTCGGTGAAGCCGGCGAAGAGGCTGATCGTGCGTGGCGGGATCACGTATGTCTTGTCGCGGGCCGGCGCCCGTAGCTGCTCGGAAAGATTTGGAGCATCTCGCCGATCGCGATCATGCGGCCGGGGGCGACCGTCTCGTTGAGGGGCAGATTGGATCTCGCCGCAGAACACCGGCCCGACCGGCCAGGCCACCCGGTGGGCGCCACCGCGTGGGAATGACCACGGCGAATCTTGTCGGCGGTAGTAGAAACGAAGGGCAAGGCGGCCAGCCATCTGCGGTGCGAGATGAGGCGGAGACTCGAGGTTTTACCGAGTTCGGCCCCAGAGGGTAAAGACCTACTCCTGCTAGATTGTATTATGGAGGTGTTTACAATGGGCGAACTTCGGCTGGGCGAGTTGCTTGGGTATGAGGAACGTCTCTACTCACCTTAGGAGGTTTATATAGGCCTACCTCCCTAGGGTTTACATATCTCAACGATTGGTTACAACTTTGTCAATCGTTTAACTCAGACCATTTGGGCCTATCTACTACTTTGGGCCTTGACCTCCGATCGCTGGTACCTGATGGGCCTTGATCCATTCGCCGCTCTGAGCCACTCGCCAACCTTTGGGCGGTCGGAAGCGTCCGGCGAGATACCCGATGAGGCATATCCCCATCGGTAGTCCCGAGGCCGTCGTTGATTAGCGCGGGTGGTGCTGGCGATCGAGTATCTGACTTCAAGTTGGCATCGGTCGAATCGTCGGCGGGCTCTGCAAAGGAAAAATCCGGCGAACCGAGTCGCGTCTCGGGCGACTCGAACCAACGGTCGCAACCTCGGCGGTAACTTAGCGAGCCGAGTGCGAGCGGACCGTCGGGTGTGGTCAAACTAGCCGTTAAGGTAACCGCGGTAACTTCGGCGTAATCATCGGCGGTAACGGCCCCCTAATTTGGCGGGCAGCTCTCGCTATATAAGGGGAATGGTTGGCCATCGGAAAATAACCGCCCACCATTTCTTCAGTACGCACATCTTTCGCCCGTTGATCTCGCGACCCGCAATCCTCGACCTCCAAGCAAATCCTCGCCATGGCCCTTTCCACGAACCTTGGGTGATCCGTGCACCGGTATGGCGGCCTCCTTGAGGAGGCCGGAATCTGCGGGCGGTGGCGAATCCCGCGGCCGGGAACGATCCCGAACCAGCGAGAGAGTTCATCTGCTTCACTAGTCACCTCGGCGGGGTTTAGGGTTTCCCTCTGTTCTTCGGCGCTTCTGCGCCTACTGAGATCAGCCCTCGGATCTGGGTCCCCATAGTATCGAGCAGCTCGCCATCTTTGTGGCGTTCGAAAGTGTGCTATGAGCTGCGGCCCTATTTTCCCTTGGCAAGATCTGTTCCATGGACGGATCAGCCCGCGAGAGGCGGCCCAATGCTAGCCGGCGGCTTAACCTTCAGCTGAAATCCAAAGCCTCCTTCTTGACCTTATCTTGCCGGCCAAAGCAGCGGCGGCTGAAAAAGTCTTGGTTTTACGTGACCGAGGCGACCCGGAAGGCAATTGGCGATCCCACGATACTCGGCCGGCGCTCGAGCAGCGCAATCTCAGTCGCCAAGCTACCCGACGACCAGCGGATGGTCGTTGACGAGATGCTCGAGCCATTAGATGCGAAGAAGAAGGGCTCGAGACGGTGAACACAAGCTGCTGGCTTGGGGGCGTCTTGTTCCACTTTCCCAAGCGAGCATTATATGTACCGATACAGGCGAAGACTCGGCGAAGGCCTGCCTCGCCGAGTGGAAGCTGGAGGACTACCTCCTGGCGTGAAGAGGATCACCCAGCGGCATACACGGATGCGCGCGGGCTCCTCCATACACCACGGCGTCCGGCTCCAACGGTAATAATCGATCCCATTCGCGATCGCCATATGCGATCGCGGTAATTCTAACTTTCTTCCATGTTTAACGCAGTTATTTCAAGTGGTGGAAGGGTGGCTCCCACCCGCCGATGACGAGAGATCTGGGCCATCCACCCAGGACACAAGCGAGTCGCCTCCCGCCGAAGGCAATGAGGACGACGAGGACGAATCCGAAGAAGAGATCGCCCCACTGATCCGAAAGACCCGTGGGCAACGTCAACGCGAGCTCGAGGCGAGCAAGAGCCTCGAGCGTCATGATGATGACGAAGAACTCCCGGAGACCACCTCGCTCCGTCAAGCCACTCCATAAGAAGAAGAAGGAGAAAAGCGAGGCCCCTGAGGAGGAAGGACGAAGCCGAGGATGGTCTCACCGCGCGCTCGGCAGCGGCTCCGATGCCCATAGCTCGGCCGACGGCAGGCGGCTCCGGCAACAACGCTGGATCGCCATCCATGGGCGCCCTGGCTTCACTACCTCCGCCGCGCCCGCGGTCTCCGGGCTAGGGGCGGCTCCGCCGCCTCGCGAGGAGGTCCGGCGTGGCGGTTTCGCCTGCAATGAGGCTCCTAAGCGTGGCGGTCTCGCCTCGCCAGGAGGCTCCGGCTGCAGCTCCACTTCACGAGGGGGCCTCCGTCGAAGGTGTTCGAGGCACCAACCGCTACCTCAACGTCAAAAGCCCTCAAGTATCTTGGGCCCCTGGCGTCTGGACACAGGCTTAGCCGATGGGCCCCAGAGCTGGAAAGCCCGGCCTCCGTCTTGGGCTGCGCTTCATTCCAGTTGCCAAGTAAGTGCACTCGGCCTTCATCTTCTTCTCTTAGTATTTAAATTGTTTCGATGAGTTGTCTCGATACATAGGACCGGAGTGAAGAAGATGGGCCACCCGACGGGCCAAGGTGCCCTCCGCGCTAGCGAGGAGGACCCTTCTCGTAAGAGGAAGGCGGACAAGTCGCCGCCCGCCCAGGAGGCAACAAGAAGGCCAAGGCGGCGACATTGTCGTCGTCTCACGATGACCTGACGACCGCGGCTTGGGGCCATTGTGGAAGCAACCGCATCCATGAAGGGGCATTTCGTTGCGAGGCGGAGGCGAGCTCCCTTGGGCGGGCGCGTCATCGCTACCTTCCCGCTTCATGACCAAAGCGGCCCACGGCGGTCATGCGACTGCGAGCCCCACTCGAGATCGCCGGCAAGATTGACCAGCGTCGCGGACACACGGCGCTGCTGCGTCGGGCAGACATAGCTGACATGCTTGGCGCGGCCATCCAGGTACCTCCGGTCCGAGGATCGGTCGGTGTTTTGCAGCGGCTGATTCTTTTAGTTTCCTGTTTTGCGTTCGAGTCGGTCCCAGTCTTTTCGCTAAATTTTAGCGGGTGGGCACTTAGGAATTTTTCAACCGCCCGGTCCCGAGTGCACTCGCTAAATTTTAGCGGGTGGGCACTTAGGAATTTTTTCAACCGCCGGTCCCAGTGCGCTCGCTAAATTTTAGCGGGTGGGCGCTTAGAATTTTTTCAACCGCCGGTCCCAGTGCGCTTTTCGCTAAATTTTAGCGGGTGGGCATAAACCATGTGTGCTGACTTTGAAGATGTCTGGTCTGCGGTCAGTCGTGACGATTGGCTCTGACGGCGTCTTTGAGAAGGAAGCTGCTCTCGAAGCGAACAAGGAACTTGAGGTTGTGGCTGCTTGGTGAGTGGCTCGCCAAGGGCTTGTCCCTCTTGGAGGCTGAAGCGATCGTCTGCATTGGGCACCGACAAAAGATCGCCGACCTCGGCCTTGAGCTTAAGGAGAAGCGAAGAAGAAGCGAGTTCGTGAGCAGGCGAAGGCTGCCGTGTGGCTGCGGAGGACGATCGAAGCGTCTGAAGCCATCATTGTTGGGCTTCAAGCGACCACCATACTTCAAGGTTTCATCAGGGCTCGCCGCCCTTTGCTTGGTGAGTCGTCTTCCTTGCCTTTACGATTATTGTTTGTGGTTTCCATTGTACTCATAGTTGTCTCCTTCTCAGGCCGTATGATTGGTAGCCGTGAAGAAGCGAGTTCTCTTGATGCGAGGAGTGCGTGAGCATGCTTTCGTCGACTTCGGCTGACGGCGACTTGCATCGCGCCTACCTTCAAGAGATGTCGCCCACGGAGGTTATTCCCAATGACCTCATTGAGGTGTGGGAGTACTTGGAGAAGGCGCCCGTCGTGGAGTTCATGGCCAGCGGTCGGCTTTTCGACGTGGGCGTCGGCGGCTCTGAGTCAGGACTCGCCCACTTCCCGAAGATTTCGACCTCGACGGCGTGAGTGGTTATCCTTCATCGTCTGCGTGGATCTGTCGAAGTTCTTAAGGCTGCGGGGGCGTCTTTGCCGCGTACTCGGGCGTGTTTGGGCGATGGGCGACCTTCTTCGTGCGAGAAGCGGTCGTCGCGCCCGACGCCGGCCGCATCGCGACTTCAAGGTCGAGCAGCCCTTCCGCGGCGATGGCGGGCCGGTGACGACTTATCCATCGAACCCGTATCATATTCATCCGGAGCGCCCGGGCTGGTGCATCATCGTCGAAGCCTGCGGAGTAGTGTTAGTAACAATTACGCGGTAGGCATATTTTGTAATGTAAGACAATGCGATATGCGATTGAATGGAACGTTGTGTTCATTTTGCTATTTGTTTGCGTGTTTTGGATTGATTTTGGGTGAGTCCCGGCGCGTCGCCCTTTTGCGGGTTTCACCTTAAATATGATGTTTTGTTGTTTATCATGTGTGTTGTTGGTTGAGTCGACTCGCCGAGGCTCGGAGAGCCGATCGCAAAGCGACTCCCTCGAGTGCTCATGCTTTACCGTTTTCCGTCTGTGACGAGCGGTGCGGGTGGCGAGTCCCCGGCGTGGTACTTGGTAGTTCAAGCGCGACTCGAGGTGGTTGAGGCGGCGTTTGTGTTAGCGCGTCGCTCTGCTGCCCGGTGGGTCGATCGCGTGGCGAGTCTGAGCACGCTCTCTTACTTGGCGTTTTCCTGTCCGATCGAGGCAGGCGGTATCCGATCCCCGGCGTGGTACTTAGCGTTCGAGTCGCTCTGCCAAGGATGCGGAGGACGAAAGTTGTGGGAAGCGAGACAGATGTCTTGGTTAAAACCAGTCGAGCTAGGCGACTCGATGGGGCTCGGATTGGCGTTTTTAAGTGGACGATGCAAGACACTGAAATGACTCGGTGCTCTTACATCGCACTACTTAGCGTGCCGGTTGTACCAAGGGTTGACTTCGTATTTTAGCATGGCCTGTTAATTACGAGTCAGTGGCACAAGGAATGGAGAGTAGGCAATTTTTGCGGTAACCGTTTCTTTTATTCATAGCGGAAGAGTACACATGTGGGGTTCTAGGTATAGAACTTCCGGAGGAGATTTACATTCCACGGCCGCTTAGCGTCGAGTTCACCGTCCCAGCGGACGTCGGCGAGGTAGTAGGCGTCGTTGCGATGCAGCGCCCGATAGCGACGGGCCTTCCATGGAGGAGAGCTTGTGCATGCCCTTCTTGTCTGGATGAGGCGTAGCACCAAGTCGCCTTCTGGAAGGTGCGGGTTTTCACCGTCGGTGTGGTAGCGGGCCCTGGCGATAGATAGCGGTCGCGATCGGGCGGTCGCGCTTCGTCGGTTGGTCGAGCCCATCTTGGCGGGCCAGTTCGTTTGACCTCCGTATAGTGGGCGATCCGCGGCGAGTCGTGTTCGAGGTCGGTTGGCATGGCGGCTTCCGCCGTAGACCATGAAGAAGGGGGTGAATCCGTCGACTGTTGACCGAGTGCGAATTCCCGGATGGCGGAGGAAGCTCTTCGACCCAGCACCGGCGCGCTCGAGTGGTACTTGGAGTCGGCTTCGGCCGTGGAGGATGCTGGTTGGCTCGTTCCGCTGGCCGTTGGATTCCGGGTGTCGACGCCAGGTCGAGCCGGATGTGGTGCTCTCGCGAGAACTTCGCCATTGCTCCCTTGGCGGTTTGTGCCGTTGTCGTGATGATCTGTTGGGGAAACCGTGGCGGTATATGAGCTCGCGTAGGAACTTAGTGGCGATCTTCCGTCGCATTTCGGACTGGCTTGGCCTCTATCCACTTTGTGAATTTGTCGTGGCGACCAGCGGTGGGTGTAGCAAGAGGGGCCTTCTTGAAGGACCGACCATGTCCATGCCCCACGGGCGAATGGCGGTGATGGGTATTGTTTTGGCGCCGAAATTGGAGCGTGCGTCGGTTGGCGTGCCGGCACCGGCGCATCGCTGGGCGATATCGGCAGCGTCGGCGTGTCGCGATGGGCGATGAAGCCGTGTCGCATGGCTTTGGCGACGAGGAGCGGCGGCGTGGTGGCCGATCGCTGAGTGGATGTCGTGTAGGATTTTGCGTCCTTCACCGGTGGTTGAATATGGCGTTGGAACGCCGGTGACGCTGCGCTTGTGTAGCTCGCCGGCGATGGTGTAGGACTTGCATCGGCGAACAATCATTCGGCGCTTGTCTCATCTCGGGCAGGTTGCCCGTCTCGGTAAGCGATGTAGGGCTTGGTCGATCGTGCAGTTCGATGGAAGTGCGACCAAGGTTGCTCTACGGTTGGGCGGGACTCAATGTCGATCTCCTCGGAGGAGGCGACGGCGTGAAGATGGTGTCGAGGAACACGCGGCGGGTGGTGCGGATCGTGCCGACCCGATGCGAGAGAGGCGTCGGCCTCCTCGTTTTCCTCTGTCGATCCACTCGACCGAGTAGCGGTGAAGTGGCCCACCTTGTCCACCTCTTGGCGGTATGCCGCCATGGTAGAGAGACGGCGTCGCGGCGGCGACTTGACCAGCTGTGGTCGGAGTCTCCGTAGCATCGAGGCGATTGGCGCTCATCTCCTTTCGGCTCGCATGCCGTGGAGTAGGGCCTCGTATTCAGCCATGTTGTTGGTGCGGCGTGAATTGAGCGGAGTATGTAGCGGAGCTTGTCACCTTTGGTGAGGTCGGCACTATCCCGCTCTGCGCCGTCCGCGTTCTTGGACCCGTCGAAATGAGCTCGATGGAGGTACGGCTTCTCTGGCTTTGGGCCTCCTCCCGGTCGGCGAAATCGGCGGTCTGCGACTTGATCGCCCTCCGTGGCTCGTACTTAATGTTGTGGGCCCGATCTCGGCGGCCCACTTGGCAACTCCGCCCGGTCGCCTCGCGATTGCGGATAATGTCTTGTAGTGGAGCGGAGGAGGCGGCCGTGATGGGGTGCTCACGGAAGTAGTGCGCAGCGCCTGAGCTCAAGACCGCGTATACCAGCTTTTGATGCTATCAGGTATCGGGCGCGACTGGTTAGGACCTCGCTGATGTAGTATACACGGCTGGATCGGGCTCTTTTCCTTCCTCTGTCGTTCGACGACCATTACAGCGCTGACGGCGGCTCGGACGCCGCGACGTAAACCAGCATGGGCTCTTGTCGACGGGTGCGGCGAGTAGTGGTGCGGCGGTAGCACCTTTTGAGGTCGCGAGCCGTCCGCCTCCTTGTCCCTTTGGAAGGTGGGATTCTTGCGCATCGCGGTATAGGGCATCGCCTTTTAGCCAGCGGGATGAAGCGATCGAGAGCCGCTACCGCCCGCCAGCTTCGGGCGTCGCGCAGCACTCGGGTTTGCCGAGCCGAGCGATCGTGTCGATCTTCGTTGGGTTTGCCTCGATCCCACGTTTGGAGGCGGCGTACCTAGTAATTGCCCGGCGGGTACACGAAGGTGCACTTGCCCAGGTTGAGCTTTATCTTGTACCTCCGCAGGTTGGCGGTCTCTGAGGTCGGCGAGTAAGTCGCCTTGGCGGCGGATTTACGACCACGTCGTCGATGTAGCGTGGATGTTGCGCCAATTTGGCTCGCGAGGCATTCTTGCATGCACCGTTGATGCGTTGTTCGGCGTTCTTGAGGCCGAAGGTCATGGCGGTGTAGCGAAGGCTCGAATGGCGTGATGAACGCCGTCTTCCTCGCCCTCGACGGCCATTTTGATCTGGTTATACCGGGTAGGCGTCGAGGAAACACGGCGACTCGAGCCCGCGGTGGAGTCGATGATCTGATCGATCCGCGGGAGGACGAATGCTCCTTTGGGCGCTGTTCGTGTTTGTGTAGTCGATACACATTCTCCGTGTCCCGTTTTCTTTTCGACCAGGACTGGGTTTGCCAGCCACTTGGAGTATTTGATTGGCCGAATGAAGCCGGCAGCGAGTAGACGCTGCACTTCCTCGGCGATTGCCCGACAGCGTTCTTCGTTGAATGGCCGTAGCGACTGCTTGACTGGTCGCACTTTGGGGTCGGCGTTTAATTTGTGCTCGTGAGCTCCCTAGGGACACCGAGCATGTCGGAGGGTTTCCATGCGAAGATGTCCCTGTTCTCACGGAGGAACTCGATGAGCGCCTTCCTATGCTGGGCTCATGCACATCCGATCGTCACCGCTGGGTCGCTGGGACCAGCTCGACGGCGGGTGTCGTCGTGGCCTCAAAAGTTGAGGTGTTTGTGCCCTCTGAGTTGGGCTTCTTGAGTATTGTGGGGTCGTTGTTGACCCCGCCGCGTATTTGGCGAGCTCATCGGCGTGACTAGCTTCCGCCGCGATCACGTCGGCGAGTTCGCTCCTTTGGCCTCGCATTCGCGGCCATGTCGTGGTCACCGTTGATGGTGATGGCGCCGCACGCCCGGAGCTTCATCGCGTTATGCGCGTGGGGGTGCCGCCATGAATTTGGCGAGCGCTGGCGCCCAGGGCGCAATGGTAAGGGTCGAAGGGCACCAGTCAAGGCGATCCGCTCGTGCGGAAGTTCGCCGAGTGCGAAGGTGACGGTAGCGTGACCTTGCCGATCGGGTCGCCTTCCGACCGGGACGGCGCCGTGGAACGTGGTGTGGGTTGTCTCGATCATCGATGCGGGAGCCGCGCTGAAGGTGTCGAGGTAGAGGATGTTGATGGAGCTGCCGCCGTCCATCGAGTCTTGGGAGCCGTGGTCGCCGACCTTGGGCTTGACCACCAGGGCGACTCGCCCCGGTACTCGTGCGTGGCGAGTGGTCGTGCGGCTCCGGTGATAGGCTGCTCACCGCAGTTCAGGCCGGGGGCGCTCGTCTGCCACCGCGTTGGCGGCGGCGGCGGCGATGACCTTCTTCGCCGTGTTGAAGCGGTGAAGGTGTGGAGCGAGCCGCCACTTTGCCGAATTTTCCGCCATTTTGCGGGTCGTTGTCGGTGTCCTCCGCGCGTGCCTTCTCGATCTCCACGAGGGTGTGGCGATCGGCGGTGGTGCGTGGCGGGCTTTCCTTCCCTGCTGTGAAACGCACATGGTTGGTTAAGGAGGCCGGGATCGAACCTGGCTTGTTCTTGTAGTTCCCGCCATCGTCGTTGCCCTCCGTCGCGGCGGTAGCTCTTGGGGTCGCGTTGTGCGTGCCCAGATTGGCGAAGTCGACTCGCCCATCGTTCTGGCGCTTGCACAGTGAGGCGGTGCCTGTAGCGTAGGTCTGCTTTCGGCCGCCGTTGCCGCCCGTCGTCGTTGTCCCGGACTCGTCGTCGACGTCTTGATTGGGATCTTCCTCGGCGTATCGTTTGGCGATCTCGAGGAGGTCGGGATGTTGTCGAGTGTGCGGGCGTGTCGCTTGAGCTTGGCGACTAGGGGCTCGTGGCGGCACGAGGTCTTGAAGCAATGGATGGCGGTGTCCGGGTGGATGCCGACGCTGTACCACGAAGATCTTGCCACCGTTGGACCCAGTGCGGGTCGACTCGCGGGGTCCCTGGACGCATCGCTTCAGGTCCTCGATGGTGGTGGCGCGGGTGTAGGAGTAGTCGAAGTGCTCGACGGCGCGTCGCATTTCCTCCCGTGAGTCGATGTCACAGGGAGCGTGTTGATCCATTGCCTGCACGTCCCTCCATCATCGGGGAGGTAACGGCGGCGGTAGGTGTGACCCGCGATCCCCATTGCCATGAGGTATGTGTCAAGCCGGACAGCGGTCGAGGAGTCGTATTTTTCGATCTCCTTGGCGCCTTGAAGTTGGGTACTTTTCTCGGATCATTGGTCCGCACTTGGGCCCTAGTCGATGGCGACCCCATAGGCTCGCCATCGCGCGAGTGGTTAGGTGTGCCGCAGTCGTCGGTGGCGTGCGCGCCAGATTCTGGCGGCGATGATGAGTGCGGCGTCGATTGGCTCTCCATTGGCGGCGGCGAGGTTGGTCGCCCGGGATCGTTGTGGAGAGTGCCGCGTTCGCGGTCGTCGTTGGAGCTGCAGTGGCTCCGCGGCAATTGAGGGTGTTTGCCACCGGACGGGCCGCTTGAGGCCGCCTCGGAGGAGCGCGAGTACACTCGCCCCTGCAGTCGGCGCGCTGCTGTTCCACGGCCTTCGCGGTAGGGCCTGACGTCTTGGATCTCAAGGCACCGTCGCCGGTCGCCGTGATCTTTGTCGGCCGTGACCGGCTCGCCACGAGGTTGTCCATCGGGTGGAGAATGGAAGGCCGTTCGCCGCGCTCCGTGAGGAGACGACTATCCGCGCTGGTCCACGAGGGGTGCGGTTGGGTGGTGGGGCACCCATCGCCGTTGATCTGGCGGGCGGTTGCTTCCTCGGTGGCGTTCTCGTGGATCGCGCTCGGCTATCGAGCCGGGTCGTTCGTCGTCGGTTCGTGGCGCCTGAGCGGTGGGGTTCAGCGTGACCTGATCCGTTGCTGGTGGTAGCGGCAGTTCTGGCTGTCACCTGCTCGAGGCGAAATTTTTCGCCGCTCGCTCCTTGCGTCTTGCCTCCGCCGGCCAGCGGAGTTCACCTCGTCGCCGTGGCGTTAGGAGGATCGGGAATGGAGAAAGGGTCCTCCGGCGGATCGGTGCGGTAGCCATGTAGGCCGCGCGGGCGGTCGGCACCGTCGTGGAGGTCGGCGGAGTTCTCCGACCGAGTCGGAGTCGAAGATCCCGAGGATGGAGGGTCCTCGAAATCTCCCGCTGGAGACCTGAGCGATGGAGCCCGCAGGCCGCGCGGTGATGGATCCGGCGGTGACGCTGGGGTCGCCGAGTCGGCGTCGTCGAGGGTCGCGTCTTCGCCGCTGAATTCTCGGCCACGTTGTCGTGGGCGAGTCGTACTCGAGGCGGCGGTGGATCGTCGCGGATCTGGCTCGAAGCCGATCGCGTGGTGGCGACTTCGCGGATGCGCCGAGTCCTCCGGTGATGGCGTCGGTGAAGCCGACGAAGAGGCCTGTCGATCGGCGGGATCACGTCGCGTGACGGTCGCGCCGCCGGACGTAGCTGCTCGGCAAGATCTGGAGCATCTCGCCGATCGCTATCATGCGGCGGTGGCGGCCGCTCGTTGATGGGCAGATTGGATCTCGCCCGCGAACACCGCCACCGCCAGCCCCACGGTGGGCGCCACTTTGTGGGAATGACCACGCAGATGCCGCAATCGGCAGTAGTAGAACGAAGGGCAAGGCGGCCAGCCATCTGCGGTGCGAGATGAGGGCGGAGACTCGAGTTTTACCAGGTTCGGCCGGAGGGTAAAGACCTACTCTGCTAGATTGTATTATGGAGGTGTTTACAATGGGCGAACTCGGCTAGGCGACGAGTTGCTTGGGTGTATGAGGGAACGATTCTACTCTCACCCCTTAGGAGGTTTATATAGGCCTACCTCCCTAGGGTTTACATATCTCAACCGATTCGTTACAACTTTGTCAATCGCTTAACTTTCAGACCGGCAGGCATCTACTACTTTGGGCCTTCGACCTCCAGTCGCCTGGTACCCTGATGGGCCTTGATCCATTCGCCGTTCTGCAGGCCCACTCGCCAACCTTTGGGCCAGTCGGAAACGTCCCGCTGAGGATACCCCAGTAGGCATATCCCCATCAACCACTCCTCCTCGGCCCCCCTCATCTCTCGGTGGACAGCAAGAAGAGAGATAGAAAGCTCTCTCTCTCTCTCTCTCTCTCTCTCTCTCCTTTTTGCAAAACCACCACCCCATGTGAGCCCTCCCATCCTCTCTTCCTGCTTTTTCCCAGGAAGGCAACAACCCCAGCTCCACCACGCCACCTCCCTTGATCCCTCTCCCTCTTGTTTCGGTGCAAACCATCGCTGGCGCCAAGTGGACACCGAGGCTCCTGTTTCTCTTCTCCCTTGTGCACGTGATCACCAACCCCTGGTCCCCTCTCTCCCGTGCTTAAAGCAGAGCCAGGAGGGACTCATCCCCTCCAACCACTCTGCCAGGACGCCTCCCTCTCTCCTTCCTCCCCTCTACCAAAACCTAGCCGTCGCGGCCGCCAGGTCCTAGCCGACGCCATCACCTCGCTAGAAGCCCGCGGGAACACACCATGGTCACCGCAGGAGCGAGGAGGAGGAGGAGGTAGCATGCCCCTGTTCTCTGCCACTCGTCTCGCCGTGCTGTGCAACCACGGCGTTCTGCTCGCCTTGTCACCGTGGTCGCCATCGCCTCTCCGTCGTCATCATCGATCGCCAAGCTCGGCCACTTCGCCGACCTCCACCTCGGTGAGCCCCCCTCTGTGTTCCCGCTCTCCTCCGCCACGCCCACCACCGGAGTCGCCTCCCAGCCACCGGGCATGATCCCCATCTTCCGCTTCCAGTGTTGTCGCCCGCGCAGCCTTGCTTGCCGCCGCTTCGCCATCGAAAACCGGCAGAAGGCGTGCTTGCGTGACAAAGCAGCCGCAACCCTTTGTTCCGCACGTTTCCCCGTCGTCCCTGATGATTATTTGCGAAAGCCTTCTGAACGAAAGTTGTAGAGCAGGGATCCTTCTTCGTTTTTCGTTTTTTACTTCAACTTCATTTTCGCTTTGTATCCATCGCCACAGTCCTCGCGAGTTCCGGAAAATCCCTGGTAATCTGACGACGAAGTTCAGTCCTTTTGCACTCGGCCGGCCTCTGTTCTCCATTGATTCCCGACGCATAGAGACCTCCGATGGAGAGAACCTAAACACGAAAGTCGTAGGCCTAGTCCCTTCTACAACTTTGGTTTTTACGGCGTCCCAAAAATCCCGGTGGTTTGCTCGCCATCTTCGTTCGAAAACTCGAGTCAGCTAGCAGATAGTGCGAAACCATCTTCGTTTTCGTCAGGCTTCTACAGATCCAGCGGGAGGGTTTTCCACTTAGGCCCTCCCACTATTTGCATTCTCAACCCGCACTCCCCGGATCGCTGCATCGCAGACACCTCAGGTCTCGCGTGGCCGCAGCCTAGTCAGCTCTTGGCCCCACTTGTCAGTGACAGTGTCTGGCTTCCTCTGAGTGTAAAAAGTCTCTGTTCTTTTCTGTTTTAATTCAAACTTTTCAAATTTATTTTTAAATTCAATTCAAATCTGTTTTTAAATAACTTTTGAAATATAAATCCAAATTATACAAATAATATATGTTTCGAAATCAGAAAAATGTGAGGAATTAAAATATTCCCTTCAAAATAATGTTTGAACACTTTAAATTTCAAGTTGAGTAAAATTACCACAAAATGCCCTTTTTTCTTATTTAATTAATAACTTTTGTTTTATAACTCCAAATTTGACAAATGATATGTCTAAAATGATCATCTCAACGAGAGATTTCTGTTTATGCATTCCATGTTCTGAATTGCAGCATGCATCATATAAGTAGGAAGATTACAGCAACTTAATTGAGTATAAAACATGATTAAAACTCAATAAAATGTTAATTTCTTGTATTCTACACCTCACCCATGCCATGCTACTTTATTGCCATGAAAATTGTGCATCATTCATCATGGCATGATTGTTTGCTTGTCGCATTTTATTCATATGCTTGTGCACTTTATTTATATTGGCCCTTGTTTGTTTGGTTCTTCTTCGAATAGATCTTTGGCGAAAGGGGATATATCAAGAAAACCAGAGCACTACCAGATCCTTCTCGCTTCAATCGAGCTGCCAGCAAGCACTACCACATGCTTGCATACATATAGTACCTATTGCCTCTATCTTATTCTTGCATCATTGAGTCGCGATTGCATTAAACTGAATCCCAAGTATTGCATAGCCTTTACTTTTAAACCCCACCGAAGCTTGTTCCTCCATCCCATGAGCCATTACTACAGGAGTTGTTTGAGCCATGCGAGTCGTAGAACAGCATGTGTAGGGTATGTGAGTGTCTGATGGATAACGAGGTACCTAAACAACTTAACCTGAGTAGTAATGGGATAACTAATGAAAGTGGCACCGGTGAGCAATATTTGCTATTTGGTTTTTCATGCTCACTTGTGTCCCTTAGGACCCCGAGTACTTGATTCTTGTTCCTTGAATATTCGCGCTATCCACATCCGGGAGGATTATGGGACCCCCCTGAGCCAGAGCTTGATTCATTCTTATTTCTTGGGGCCACAAACTAGTTTGAGGTTTTATTTACTATCATGTACTTATGCCATGCTTTACTGCTTTATTTAAATTGTGCGAGGTACTGTCATCTTGTTTAGGGAAGCGGAGTGTTTTCCGGTATCGACAAGCCCGTCACATTTTCGGTTCCCCTTTTTACCAGCGACGCAAACCTTGAGTCCGTCTCGGAGTCGGCTAACTTCGTTGCGGGTAGCTTAATGGGGTGGCCCCCTGAAATATTTCTGAATCCTGTGATTGCTTTGTCGTGAATGCCTCATTGGGTTTTGATTTGGTTTTTCCGAGGTTGATCGAGTGTGTGTTGCTATTTGTGCACCCCTGCAGGGTAAAACTTTCAAAGCCGTGTCCGGTTATGGACGACTTGGAGCACGTTCTCGATCATAGACAAGCATAACTAAAGTACCGCTTTAATTTGACTAAGTAAGACTAGTAAATAGTGCAATACTCATGGAATGGATAACAAACAAAACGCCAAGCGGATGGGGGTTGTTGTCCGCTTCCTCGTTAGTAGCGAGGAGGAGGATGGATCTGTTAATATTCTTGTTATAACTGTTGTCATTAATTCACGGACATCCGTCTATCTTTGGTTAGGCGGATGGTTAGCGATCTATAGAATTGCTAGGTATTATCTTTTGCTGCAATTCGTCACCCGGTTGTATCCTTTAGAGGCATAAAGACTTCTGAGTACCCTAGGGTCTCACACGATAAATTGTTTGATTCGGATGAACAGTACACTCACAAGATGGATCTTGGGTGGAGGAGACAGACGATGTGGGCAACGATCATTCGGTATAGAGATTCCGGAGCGAGGATCCGTGAGATCTGGGCGGGATGTGTTTATTTATGGGGCATCTTATGCCGATTTGCTTCTTATCCGTACTCGGATCTTGTTTGCCGCTTCACTTTGATACTCGATGTTTGATGTATGAGGAGCTATCCTAAACTATTATATCTATCTAGGATATTTGGATCTTGCCATATGGCGTTGCAATATTTCTATTTCTTTTAGATGGAATGGCTCGATGTCTTTGTTGTATGGTGGCTTGCATACATACTCATTTGTGTATGTAGTTGATCCCTTCACCGATTCACGCCCCATTCTTGTCCCGATGTTTGGAAGTGGTTGGGACGGCCGAATGGTCTACCTGTGAGTGGCATTTGGTCCCCACCGTACTATTTCAACCATTTCCGCTCATCCAGGCTTGTAACTAGGAGCGTAATTCACCGAGGTAGTTACAGGCTTCTATCAGGATATTTCTTCCTCTCTTCGAGAAACCCAGTCCTCCATGATTGGGAGCCTATTGTGCCTCGTGTTCGTCCATCATGTTCCTTATTTCCAAGGGCGAGTGTGAGCTCATCATTCTCTCTATCGGGAATGAAGTCCCCATCTTTAACAGCCCTTCTTGCTTTTCCGATCCTCTCGATTGGCAAGGGTCTTCTTTATGTCGTATGTTATATATACACATCCTTCCGAGTCCAACGTGCCCCATGCCCGTAAAACCAATTCCTTGCACGTCTACCCAATCGTCATCTGCGGGGTGATATTTTTATCACGCAGCCTGCTCAAGTTTCTCCCACTTAGGAATGCCAACCTTGTAGCCACCTTGCCCCATAGTATGGTGATACTTCTTCTTAGCAGCATTCACTTATTCGTTTGAGACATTTTCTTAGCTTTTTCGATTTCTTGTATTCCACAAACTCATCCCGAATGGTTTTATCTTCTCAAACCGAATATTCTTGAAATCGAGTCTTCTTTTCACGACATAGTCAAGGTGCAATCTTTTCTTCCAGTTGGTGAAACATGGGCCATCTTCTTCAAAGCCCACTCCACGACCTTAGCCTCCATGGCTCTCCCATGTTGTAAGGCGTCCTCAATGGATTCTCCGCATTTGGATCCAGCTCTATCTTCGTAGTTTGAAATTAACCATGAGCCTCTTCCACAAGAAATCTTTGGCGTGGTTAGGGACAAATAAACATGTTCCTCTTCATCCGCATTAGCAGGCCTATTCCAATTTCTAATGGTGATCGGATTAAGTCCCTAACGATTACTCCGCATTGTGCCACAAATTTGGTGCGACAACTTCGAGCCGATGCTGCCTCTTCACGACATGTTCGATCCTGAACCTCTCATGGTCTTGCAACTTTTGGTTGGGCCTCAATGCGCTCTTTCAAGAGATTCCTTCGATCCGAGGGCTAAAAGAAGAAAGATCGTCACTATTTCTATATAGATAGCAGATGATTAATTAATGAATTGATTTATATTACATGCACCTCATGCCGAGCTGCTCTTCTCGATTACACAAGGCATCGCCTTCTCCCTCATGAAGGCAACACCTTCAACCTCAAACAAGTTGTCTACTCCGGAAAAAGAGGATCACCCTCACCGAAGTTGTTCAGAAACGTTGATACGTCTAAATTATCTTCCCCACGGATCACACCTTGGATAAACTCTTCCTTTTCTTCGTCTCGGCGTGTGGGTCCATATTTTACGCATAGGTGGAAAACGAATAAGTCAAAGCGGCTAAAGGAGAAAGTAAGTACGGTGTTGAGAGATAAACCCTAATTCAGAGAAACCCTAATATATACATACACAATAATAAAAATGAAGAGAAAGGAAACCGTGTAGTAGATAGGCACATCGTCGAACCCACATGCACCTAAGTTGCTTGAAAATGTGAATCGGATGCAGGGCTACCCACGGTGGATACCAGTAAATAAGACCAATAATACCAAACTAATTAATAAACCTAATAATACCTAACTAATAATAAACCTAATAATTCAAACACCAAAAAGAAAGGGAAACAATCAACACATGGCATCGATGCAATGCTCAAGCAAGTATGATGATATGACAAGTTAATTTGCATTGGAATGTAACCCTAAGAAATGCTCGACGATTTAATCGGGGTTCCGAGGGGTGAAAACCCTAACTCGGAGAAACTCCAGAACACATGAGAGGGGTGGATTTTTTCTTCTAATTAAACTTGTAATTTAAGTTGTTGAACAATGCATGATTATAGCTTAGATAGCTAGGTTTCATTTTTCTGAACATTTTGATATATTATTCATATTTTTATGACTTATAGATTAAAACAAGGATAATGATATGACAAGTTAATTTGTATTAAAAAGTAACCCTAAGACATGCTCGGCAATTTAAATGGGGTTCCGAGGGGTGAAAACCCTAACTCGGCGAAACTCCGGAGTATATGAGAGGGGTTGATTTTGTTTTCTAATTAAGGGGTGGCCAAACGGAGGCGAATCGACGGTGGCCGGAGCTCGGGAAGATGGGTTGGAGAGCTTGATTAAGGCCGAGCGGGGACCATTCCTTTAGCGAGAGCTTGATTCGGCAGCAAGACCTGGAGCTCCTCGGCGAGCTCGGCAAGGCGTCGTGGGGGAGGGGGGGTTCCTGTGTGCGCGCGTCGATGAATGAGATGGGGAAGAAGAAGAAGAGGGTTTGGAATGCCCTGGCAAAGGTGCATCGTCAAACTCACATGTATATGAGGGGTATCGATGTTCTTCCAACTAAACAAGGGTTTAAAGTTTCTTGACAATGTATTATGATTGCTTAGACACATGGCTCTCAAATTTCTGAACATTTTGATACATTATACATATTTTTATGATTAAATATGAATTAGTTATTGATTTTACAAAATTATATTAATTTCTGCTATTTTTAAACATTTCTGAAAAGGATTAAGCCATTACTGCATCACCCTGACGTCATCAACCCTATCCCTAACTTTCTACACCGGGGCTGCTCCTACCCACAACCACTGACTAGGGGGCCCTAGGCCGATCTAGGTCCACCCCGTGTCCACGTAGGCGCCACGTCGACGCGTCGGCGCGGGAGGCGTCAGGCGGTGGTCGCCGGCGACGATCTGGGCCACCCCAGCACGCGCGGAGGGGTGCGCTGGAAAGAGCGTGACAAGGGGAACCACATAGTGGTGGCGTCGCCCCTTTAGGGTCACCCGAGTGAGGCTTGCGACGAGCGGCGGCGACGGAGCTCACAAGCGAGCGCACGTGGTGGCTACAAAGATCTAGGAGGCAAGCGGAGGTGCCACGAGCACAAGAAGCTCACCACGGTGCTCGGCGGGGTCTTGGAATCCGGCGAGGCCGAAGGTGAGCTAATCGACGGTGAGCTTTGTCGGGTCGGGACGGCGACGGCAGGTTGGCGGCGATTCCGTTTGCCGAGAGGGAGAGAACGCGCGAGGGGAGAAAGAGGGAGAGAACGCATCATGACGCACGACGGCGATGACGCGCACGGCTGACGGCGGGGCGGCGACGTCTTCCTATGCGTGCACGTCGGAGTTGCAGAGAATGGAGAAGGGGTAGGAGAGGAACGGGCGTCGTGTATAAGGGGGGAGAATATGTCCCGGTTGGTGGCTCCAACCGGGACTAAAGGGTTATACGTCCCGGTTGGAGCCACCAACCGGGACCTATACTCCAATATTTTCAGCAGACCAAGGGTTGGCGCGCAGGGGGTCTTTAGTCCCGGTTGGTGGCTCCAACCGGAACATATTCCCCTGTTTTCAAAAAATTTCAGGTATTTTCTCTCTGTTCCCGCCTTATTTTTTATTTTGGGGTTTAAATTTGTATTGTTTTTTAAATGATATTTAATTTGGAATTTAGAAAAACTTTAAACATAAAAGTGTTTGGATTTGAATAAATAATTCAAAACCATTTTCTGTTTTAAAAAATAATTAATGTAACCATTAAAAATATGAACCATTTACAATTAAAAATGAATTAACTTACATTTTTTTAATATCAATTTGGAATTTAGAAAAACTTTAAACATAAGAAGTGTATGGATTTGAATAAATAATTCAAAAACATATTCTATTTTTAAAAAATAATTAATGTAACCTTTTAAAATGAATTAACTTATATTCTATTTTTGAATATTAATTTTTAAAATGACCCGTTTTTTGCGCTCGGAAAATGGAAAAGGGCTTTTCCGTGCGACAAAAAGGAAAACTTCCTCCTGCAACATTGTTCTCCATACCAATGTCCACACACATGCATAATATGGGCACAACATCACAAACTATGCCGTGATTCAGCACATAACATCGGTCATTTGGACCGAAAGCCATGAAACCTCGAACATGATATGTCATTTTGTGAAGGTTTTTTCGAAACATGATCAATATACCAAGTCTGGTATTTTTCCTTTCAACTATGTAACATAATATGACACCACGCGAAGGATTTTCATTGTTCGGATTTTTTTGAATTTATTATGCCCGTTTTGAATTATCGAATTTCTAACTATGGTCGAACGGTGTGCATGAAGATAGGGGCGTGCATCGTTAGAACTTGCATTGGATCTCTGAAGAAACCACATATTGCGAGTCTAAAATGATTTTTCAAAAAATCACAGGCGATAGATCATGTACTGTAGTACAAACGGACCCACTTCACATCGATTCGGCGGACATTTGTCCTTTTACCGGGATGTACGAAAAGGTTTGAGATGTACCGGTTGGGAGATAGTCCATGTAAGGTGGTCTAGTATTTTAGGAAAATGGGACGGTAGCATTGTGAAACGGCATTTTGGTGGTTACTTCACAAAACGACCCGTTTTTTGCGCTCGGAAAATGGAAAAGGGCTTTTCCGTGCGACAAAAAGGAAAACTTCCTCCTGCAACATTGTTCTCCATACCAATGTCCACACACATGCATAATATGGGCACAACATCACAAACTATGCCGTGATCCAGCACATAGCATCGGTCATTTGGACCGAATGCCATGAAACCTCGAACATGATAGGTCATTTTGTGAAGGTTTTTTCGAAACATGATCATTGTTTGGCACACATTTAGTCCCGGATGTAGTCACAAACCGGGACTAAAAATATTTTCCGCCATTTCCCACCTCTTCCCGCCAAGTTTTCCCGCCCTTTCCTTTCTACTAGAGCTTTTAGTCCCGGATGTAGTCACTAACCGGGACTAAAGATATTTCCCGCCATTTCCCAAAGCTTCACGCCAAGTTTTCCCGACCTTTCCCTCTATATTTAGGGTGATCGTGTCATGGCTATCCACACATCCACACCTTCCTCTCTTAGAACAATGGACAATGCCTACTGGGCCATTCTGACCCTCGAGGAGACCGAAGTGCGCCTCAACTACCTTGTCCATCGGGTACCGGCCTTGCCGCTGGATCTTGTGTTGGAGGGTTCCTGTCCCTCAAGGTTCCGCCTTGCCAGCGCCATCACAAACCACTTCTACCACGAGCTCACGCCGGAAGCGGATGGATCCCAGTGGGATCCCGACAACTATGACACAGGAATGCCTTCTTCGCTAATAGGCGGAAAGGGCTCGCCAGTGCGATGGTGATGGACCGCCAGGTTAACCACAACGAAGTCGGCCGTAATGCGTGGTGGGCGAACCGTACTATCATCGGGTGATGCGCTACATCGCTGGGAGACCATCCTCGCCTCACGGTGCCCACGAGTCCACCGCCACAGGCCCACATCGGCGGTGGCATCGCCGTCTTCAGAGACCCTCTCCCGCCGTGAATCCGAGGCTGGAATGGCCCTGGTATATGCCATGGATGGTGAGGATCCCGAGTGGCGGTGGCGATGGCGATGATGATGGCGATGATGATGAAGACCACAGCTGCGTGCTATAGGACTAGGCATGATTATGACTAAAGGGGCAACTTTAGGCACGAGTGTTAGCTAGTCCCGGTTTGTCCCGGTTTTAATATTAATAAATGTCTTAAGTGTTACCCAATAAATAGAGGAAATGTCTATATAAAGAGAGGTTCATATTTAGTCTCGGTTGGAGAAACCAACATGTTGGAGGGATTCTTGGCAGTGGGCGACAACACTAATAATAGGGGTGAGTGTCGATATTATGTCGTGCGGCTTGTACCTTGTCCCGGATGGTGTCACCAACGGGACTAAAGATGAACCTTTAGTCGGTTGGAGACACCAACCGACTAAAATGAGTCGACACTAATAATAGGGTGAGTCTCGACATTATGTCGTGAGTGTCGACATTATGCCGAGCTGCTTGTACTATAAATATGCATCCTTGTGAGTCCAGTCCTCCGGCCAGTTTGAGGCATCTCCAAGATGGTTTTGAGAAGCGAGGACACCACTACGGCCGATTCGGGAGATGCACGGGCCCAGTCCTCCGGCATCTCAGAAACTGGTCATAAACACTCCTAATATGTGAAATTAGTTAGCTCAGGCGTATTGATCTAGTTAGTGAAGTTACAAGCTGCAAGATGGTTTTCGAGAGCGGGACACCACTAAGACCAGTTTGAGGATATGCCGATGAGCCCAGTCCTCGGCATCTCCAAAGCTGGTCATAGAGGCACTCTCTAATATGTGAAATTAGTTAGCTCAGGCGTATTGATCTAGTTAGTGAAGTTACAAGCTGCAAGATGGTTTTCGAGAGCGAGGACACCACTGGCGAGTTTGAGGAGATGCCGATGAGCCCAGTCCTCGGCATCTCCGAGAACTGGTCATAGAGGCACTCCTAATATGTGAAATTAGTTAGCTCAGGCGTATTGATCTAGTTAGTGAAGTTACAAGCTGCAAGATGGTTTTCGAGGCGAGGGACACCACTCGACTAGTTTCATGGAGATGCCGTGAGCCCGATCCTCCGGCATCTCAAGAAACTGGTCATAGAGGCACTCCGGTCCAGCCACAAAGCAGGACTAACACTCAAGACATTTATTAATATTAAAAGCGAGACTACAAAACCGGGACTAAAGGCCACAAACCGCGAAAGATATCCTTGGTCAAGCCACAAACGCGAAGACATGAACTAGAGTTACATAATATGAGCATGAACTTCTTGGCATATGTCATTCCTTATGACCGCTTGACGTAACCATGGAGCATCTTCTTTACTTAACGGAATGCTTGGGTCGGTTTTCCATGAAGGCGGAATTTCATCAAACTTATTATAATCTTCGACATTTATGTCTTGTCCTCGATCCCACGATGTTTCTTTTCCACTGAAAAAGAACTATGTGGCGCTTTGGCTCATCATATGATGTATTCGTTTGCATATTTTTTTCTTTTTTGATGCGGAGGACATGTCCTTCACATAGAAAACCTGAGACACATCATTGGCTAGGACGAATGGTTCATCTCTATAACCAAGATTGTTGAGATCCTTTGTTGTCATTCCATACCTGGTCTATCTTTACCCTTCCCCATTCAGTTGACCCATTTGCGTGAAACAAAGGGACCTTAAAGAGACTCCATAGTCTAGTTCCCATATCTCCTCTATGTAACCATAATATGTGTCCTTTTGTCCATTCTCGTCTATTGCATCAAAGCGGACACCACTATTTTGGTTGGTGCTCTTTTATCTTGGGCGATCGTGTAGAATGTATTCCCATTTATTTCATACCCTTGGAAATTCAATACGATGAAGATGGTGGACGGCCAACAAGTATAGCTGATCTCCAACAGTGGTGTCATTCAAGAGATGTGTCCGCATCCAACCACCGAAAGACTT